>OZ038417.1:5228475-5946531 GCA_964036255.1 Caenorhabditis virilis | reverse complement strand
AAAAGGTCTACAAAAATTTGAGCGCTTACCTTGTAGGATGAGCAGTTTGAGCTCTGCGGTCGGTAATACGCTTCGACATAAAATATTGACAATAAACACGCGCTCTTCCTAGGTGATTATGTCCCTTAAGCCATGTTACCATGGCATTCGATGTCCCTGTTGTTAACCATGGATGTTTGTTACCCATGGATACCAATATGATAAGCTGAAGAATCATAACACTTTCCAGAAAACGTTAGATGTTGAAAGCTTTTTGAACACTTTATAGAATTAGAGCGTTGGAAATTAGATGTGAAATTGAACGGGGATATTGGATAGTGAGAGCGAATACAAATGATAAAAAATAGTTTTTTAAAAATTCAAATTATTGAAAATTTTATTAACGTTTTTCACTTATTTCATTGTTTTTTAAAGATTTTCCAGCAACATCTTGACAATTTGGACAAATTTTCTTCGGGAACAATTCGGTCTAAGTTTTTGAGGATTTGAAAATTTTTAAAAAACACGTTTAGGATAAATGTACCTTAAATGAAATAGACTTTCCAGCTTGTATTTCTAGATTATCGACTTCAAAACAAACCAAAATTCATAAAAATTGACGGATTTTTTAAAAAGTTGAAATTTTTTGAAAATCATTGTTTCAGATAATTATCAGTTTTTCAATTGAGTTTTTAATTTATTTGTAAATATTGCTTCAACTGTTAAAAAATATATCTCATATTCTAAGATTGGGTTTCTCGGTCATTGATTCAAGTCCCGCTGCGAAATACTTTCGATTTCCAAAAAAATTTTTTTAGGAATTTGATTTTGAATTTAATTGATAAAACTAGAAAAACAACATTTGAAAAAATATTTGTATTTTATTCTCAATTTTTGACCGTTTTTTAAAAATATAGTCTAGAAAACGCATTATTTGAAAATGTCTACTTTTATCAATTGAGTTTGTCTCTTAAAGACAGTGGGTCAGTTAACACTTCCAGATTTCAATTTCAAAAATTAGATAGTTCTCTCATTATTATAGTACAATGCAATCGCGAAACACAATTATTTGAATGTGGCAACATATTGGTATTGTTCTTTGGACCACCTGGGCTCCTATTAGAGTTTTGATTTTTTGCCTTGAATTTGGATCGTGTTAACTGACAAGCTGCCTTTAACTAATTCTTGAAATGGCTTAAAACTATCAAGAATAGTCACAAAAACTACTAGACAAGCAAAAAAAATTTTTAGACTTCATTTCCATGAAATTTTACGTAGCTGCGCCAATTCCGCCCGCGTTGCACGGACACATGCGCATTCAACAGTTGTTTTTCCAACTTTGGGCCGGTGGTACTAATGAGAACAAAATAAGGCCCTAATTTTTGAAATTGAAATAAGATAGGATCAAATTAACTGATACACTGTCTTTAAAGGGATCACGAAAAAATTTTCAATTTTCGTTTCATTTTAATCTTCTTCGCCATATTTGAAAGCGCAATTACCCTGAGCAGCTGGAAATCACTGTTAAAGACTGTTGTTCAGTTAATTTGACCTTACGTGATCTTAGCTTTTAAAATTAGAGCGCTCTCTCATGAGACGCGTCATAGCAGCCGGCCAAAGTTTGAAAAATCAAAATTCGAATGAGGTCGGAATTGGCGCGATACACAATTATTTGAATGTGGCAACGTAATTGGTATTGTTGTTTGGACCACCTGGGCTCCCATAGAATTTTGATTTTTTGCCTTGAATCTGGATCGTGTTAACTGACAAGCTGCCTTTAAGTAAATGGTTCATCTTTTTAACAGTATGTCGAATTTGTCAAAACACAGAAAAAGTCATTCTTCATTTCAGCAAGCAGATCAAAATCTCAACGTGACCTTCCATCCAACATATATAAAAAACCATAGCAAACTCCTCTATCATTCGGAGAACTAAGGCATTATTTGTCTTATCTTAAAAACATCGTTCGCGGAGCGTTTATTGAATTGTATCCCGTAAGTACAACCTTCGAAGTTCCCAACCAAAAACAATATATTTTAGATGAAACACTACACTATCATAGCAATACTCTTGGGAGTATTTTGCATTCCGCTCAACGGTGAAGACACATGCCCAACTGGGAAGCCACGTGGACTTGTTTGTAACAATAAAAGTCCGTGTCCGGCTGGTTCACGTTGTTATCGTTCCAATTCAGAGCCTTTTTGTTGCGGTACGAAAGCGCTCGATTTCAGAGCCACAACGTATTGTTATTCAATTTAGGTGAACTTGACGCCTTCTGCCCAACAAAAATGCATACATTCAGTTTAGTCGATGCTCAAGGCGCTTATTTGTATATTAAGGGAGTTGCAACCAACATGTCTTCCTGGTATGAAGTTAAGGCGGCGGGTGGTACAATAATATGCCGTGAGTTGCATAACTTTTATTCGTTGAAAATGTGATTTTCTAGCACGCCCGTTTTCATACACTTATATAAATAAGTTGGAAGTTTATCCAGTAGGTATGTTTTCTTCTTTTCACATTACAAAATTGAAAGAATAATTGTTTACAGATTTCGACGCAGCTAAAATGGAAGCTTCAAAACCAAAAGCATGCAATTTGAACTCGGATTGTAAGGAAGGCGAATTTTGTGGCGAAGCGAACAATCCCTCATTTGCTGAAGAGTTTTTAATTGATATCGGATTGGATATGAGTGGAAATAAGAATGGTCAAGCCGTTCCGTTGAGTTTCTGCTACAAATGTAGGTTTGACAAATGTTGATTTTAAAGACAGCTGTTCAGTTAATTTTACCCCATATGCACGATATATTGTCAACTCAATTATTCTTGATCATGCTCAACCTCACAGCCGCTCCGCACGCACGCGATTGGCGGAAAAATGATTTTTTCAAATTTTCCTGTGTGTTGAGTGTCGACAGCCGCGTCGCGTGCGTGCGGAGCAGCCTTCCGAACGCAATGATCAAGAATAATTGAGTTGACAATACCAAAAAATACTTCAGCTGATACTACAATTTTTTTTGAAAAAAAGGCCGGTTTCCAGCAGCCGACCAAAGTTCGAATAATTTTGAATAATTTTGAACGCCGGATCGCGCGGCGCGGTCGGTGTCCGTGCAACGCGGTCGACAAACGGCGCGAAGTAAAAATTCAAAAAATGTAGATTTTTCAGAAATTAATTATTTTTCTATTTTTTTTAGATTTTTCGGAACGGAAATAGTTTATAATAATCGCGTTTTGATTATTAGAAATTTTCAACATGAATTTGACAGAAATGGCTATAAATTCAAAATATTTTCTTAATCATCGTAACAATTTCTTCTATTCACTATAAATAACCAAAAATGTCCAGAAAAATCATTGAAAATTCAATGAAATCGGAAAAAAACTAAAAAATTCAAAAATAGTTTTTCCCGCGCACACCCACATGACTGATTGTCCGTGGAGCGCAGATGTTTACTGAAAAGCGCGCGAGTTTAAATTTGTAAGTCGGATTTCACGATTTTTGTCGGATTTATTATCTGAAAAGCTGTCTTTAATTTTTAAAAAATTAACCCAATTGGTTTTTAGTCCAGGACTATGGAAATCCAAAAGTGAAGGGATTTATCAAAAAGGATGTAAAGGGTTTGATAGCATGCAACACTAATACGGATTGTAAGACGGCTCACGGCGATGAAACGTTTTGTTTCAAGAAGAGTGACATTAAAATCAATTATCTGGAAGGTGGAAAACCGGCTAAGAAAGCTGGTGTATGCGCAGAAGCTCATATTTGTGAAGATAAAGCATATGAGAGGGTTCAAGGTGCATTGCCGAGAAAGGATGGCGTTTGTGGAAAAGATAGTGATTGCGAGAGTGTTGGTGTTTCAAAAAATGGTTCTGGTGAATATGAGTAAGTGAAAATTTGGAAAACTGGAATTTTCAAAATTTGCTTTAACAAATTTTTGAGTTTTTTTAAAATTTCTGAGTTTGAGCCAAATTTTGCGCACGAGTGTTTTTCTTAGCCTTTGTGCAAATTTGAACAAATGACAAAAAAATTTTTTGGCGAGTCTATCTTACGGATATACGCAACTATTTAAATTTCTGAAAACAAGATAATAATTTTTAAAAACTAACATTATTCCGTAAAAGTCCGCAAACACGCTGGTGTTCTAATCTACACAGTACGCGCAAATGCACTAAAAACGTTGGAAAACTGATTTTGGGAAAAAAGCAATTGTGTGCGGAATCCTTTTTTCAAAGAGCGCACACTTCTAGGATAGATACCTTGCAGTGATTATGGTCAACACAAACATTCTTGATCATTGCGATCTGAAGGCTGATGGACTGCACTGGACACTGGAAAATTCGCGGGAAATGAATTTTTTTTTGTTTTCCAATGTTGGCCACCGCGTCGCGTGCGTGCGGAGCGTCAATGTGTTGTTGATTTGCATTCAAAACGCAATGATCAAGAAATAATATTTGACAATGCGAATATTTCAATTTCATCAATTTTAATCAAGAACTATTGAGTTTAAGCCATGTTCAAAGCAGGGTTGTTTGTTGCCTTTCGCGGTAGTTTTACGCCGCTTCCAAACGAAAAACAAACAAGAGGACTGCAAAATGCAGAAACGAGAACGCTGCTTTGAAGTGTCGAAAATCGTCGGTACATAATTCTAACTAAAAAGCACTGATGAATTGAGAATGCGGATTGAGAATGCTTTACATTGTATTTGGCTATTGCAAGTCTAATTCATATTTTATTCTAACAAACCAGCGATATGCCAAAATCTAAACAAAACAATTCTATTTTTTAGATCTCAATGCTTAGATCTTCCTGCACTTGAAACTCCGGAATCACATCTGCGGATGTGCTGCTTCAGTATGTAATTTATCTGAAGAAAATATAATATCGAGAAAATTTTCAGAACATCTAAAGGCTTGTATAGTTGGCACTGCTGCAAGTCCGGCTCAGACTTGCGCAAATTTCATGGATTGTAACAAGGATCAGAATACGACGAATTCGCTTACTATGAACAAGTGGTGCGATGAAAGTGGGAAACATTGTTGTCGAGGTAGGTATCCCCTGTGGAATTTCTATTTTTTTAATTTGGATTTTCAGATCGCATGAACATTCTTTGGCTATGTCCCGACGGAGCGACTCCGCTGTTTAACGAACCAGCATGTGATGGCTATAATGCAGCTGATACCACTTCTGGAACATGCCCAAACAAGGAGGGAACTTGTCGGTATGGACACTGTTGTCCACCATGTTTGTTTATTTTTTTTTGTTAATTTCGGAACTAAAGAGCTTTCTTACAGTGAAATCAGTTGATGGTAAAGGATTTCTTGGTAAGAAGCCATACCAAACCAATTTTGATTGTCAACCGGATGCACCGCTACCACAGCCATTTCAGTTTGCTTTCTGTGATCCGGATAAGAAAAAGATTGTGGTTCTTGGAGAGAGGCATACTTCTGGAGAAGCGATTGTTAAAACTGACAAGAAGTGCACATTGACTTCGTAATTTTATCTTTTAAAAACAGGAGATCTAAAACTTCAAGGTTTTCAGAGAATGCAGCAAAGGTCATGTCTGTGCGACGGAAACGCTTGGAGAACGCTTTTGCTACTTCAATCCGTTGAAAAAACTCAAAGAGGAAGCCAGTCAATTTTGGTTATATGCATTGATTGCGTCACTTGTTTGCAGTTGTGTTTTCATGTGCACCTCGATCATCTGCTTGGTTTGCTACCGTTCCAAATCGGTGTTTGACAAGTATGTTCCGAAAAAGAAGAAGAAGAAGGGGACGTCGACGTCGAAGGCGTCGAAGGCGTCGAAGACATCATCGAAAGCGACGAAAGGTTCGTCTAGCAAGAAAACTGGAACGACTGGAAACGATACGTCTACAGGAAATGATGGAACTGCCACCGATTCTGCGATGGTAGGGGTTTTTGGCATTGTTTTATCGATTTTTTGCATTTTTAGAAACAACCTTGAACATGGCTCGAGAATGGTCTTCAATGTAAATGTTTCGGTTTATTGGAATAAATTATTTATTGTAATTAATGTTAACTCCTTGAAAACAAAGACACCTTCAAACATTGGACGATTCCAACGAACTCAAAAAATCTTCGAGTTCTGTCATCAAGAATGGAACATCGAATTGTTCGGCCAATTTCAGCAAATGCTCTGCATTATCCTCTGAAATGATTATCAGTTAGAAAAAAGTTAAAGGAGGGCTTTGCGGAGATAATAAATGTACCTTAAATGAAAATAGACTTCATTCTCATTCCAAATCTGTTTTTAAAATTTTCTAAAACCACCTAGAAGCCGAGAAAATGAGCTTCAAAACAATGGCCGAGAAAAAGTGTACACCTGGCCGAACTTTTTCCAATGAGCTTTTTTTCGTGTTTCGTTAATAAATAGTTATGCAGAATGCTTATATTAGTCCTTTTTATGTTTTTTAATTTGGATTTTTCATGCCCGCGGACTAGTTTTCGCCAGAGGCCACTTTTTCTAGGCCACTGTTTTAAGGCGCGTTTTCTCGGCTTCTAGGTGGTTTTAGAAAATTTTAAAAACAGATTTGGAATGAGAATGAAATGTATTTTCATCCTAGATGCATTCATTATCCCCTTTAAAACTTTAATATTACTTGTGATGCGTGGTTTCTTTCCATATAAAAAGTGGAGGAAAGTTACAAAGTGCTCCACTTCAACATCTTTGATCTCAATTTCATCGTCATCTGAAAGCATTTCGCGAAAAACTGACGATGCATGAAATAATACCTGAAATGTAAAGCTTAATTTTGAAAAAAAATATCAAAACGACGTACATATTTATCGATGTATAATTTCTGTCCTTCCACAGACAATACAACTTCCGAATCATCATTTTTCGGAATGGAAAAGGAGGGCAATTCGTAATTTTGGATTCCAACAATCGAATTGATTCGAATGTTTACATCAAACTGCATTTCTAAGCCCTTCAAGATTTCAACGTCAATCATGGCAATGGGCAACAAAAATTCACATGCTGTCACTTTTCCGAGACCAATTTTGTCGGAAATATCATCGAAACGGTGAAAAATGTTTTTCGCGAATTTCAAGCCTCTGTTGTTTGTAACCAGCAACTCAATTTCAGCATCAAATTTCCATAAGTTTGAGATTTCGTTTTCATTGTTACATTCGAGATTAATGTATAGATCTCCTCGATGAAACATATTAGGATTTGTCATCAATTTCCTGGAATAATCGACATTTTAGAGAAAAGTGTTTTTTTAAAGTTCACAAACCATTGAACTCCTACTAGTTCGATTGTCGAAGTTTCGTTTAAAACTGAAGATGTCACAAATTTTACTGATCCGATATCTGTGACTTCCATTGGAAAAACGACTACACTTGACATTGAATTCAACATCTTAGCAAAAACAAGAACAAATAAAAATATTAGTTAATAATAACAAAGAGTGTCGTAAAATGATCGTCGTTCGGATTTATTGACTTGTAGAAAATAAGGCGGGAGATACCGCCCAGTAGACTCTAGGCATCAGTAAATGATGCTAGTATAAATAGTGTGAATAGGCTTAGAAAAATGAAGAGACGCAGCCAAGGGAAAGTTCTCAGGGAAAGTTCCCAATCATACAGAAAATGTGACACTTTCTTTGATTTCTTTGTGTCATTAACACTTGGATTATTCTCAATTTTTGCATCCTACTTTACATTAAAGGTAGGGGGTTAGTTATTTTTACCTTAAATTGATTTTTTTGTGAAAAATTCGTCTTTCTATCGGCGAAATTTTTAGCTGACACCCTGTCTTTAAGCTAGACCTAGTCCTCAAATTTGTATTATTAAAGGCAGCTGTTCAGTTAATTTGACCCTACCTGTTCTTAGTTTCAAAAATTAGAGCGTGTTCTCATTAGTACAATGCAATTTATGCGAAATCACACCGATAAGTACACACGTCATAGCAGCGGTCCAAAGTTGAAAAAATAAAAATTTGAATGCGCGCGTGTCCGTGCGACGCGGTCTGTGTCCCTGCAACGCGGTCGAAATTGGCGCGAAACACATTTATTTGAATGTGGCTACATGTTGGTAATGTTCTTTGGACCACCTGGGCTCCCATTCGAATTTTGATTTTTTGCCTTTAATTTGGATCGTGTTAACTGATCAGCTGCCTTTAACTATTCAATAGTTGATCCTTCAAAGTTCGAAATTTCAGTTAGAAAAATAGTTTAAATAATTCACAAAATTTCAGAATCCTTAAAGACAGGGTGTCAGTTAAAAATTTCGCTAAAATTTACAGCTAAAATAATAATTGTTTTTATTGCCGATATTTTGAAAAAATGTGCGCTCCAATGAACTCACCACTTGTGTGCGCGGGAAAATGTATTTGTTTTTCCCTTTTTTAACGCTTAAACTGTGAAAAAGATGATGAAAAAACGTAAAGAAAATCATAAAATTATTGTTTAATGCTTTTTTCGCACAAAAAAACAATTTTTCGTAAAATTTCGAAAAAACAGCCGAAAATTCAAATATTTGCGTTTTCCGCCAGATTGTACGTAGGTGTACACCGACAATAACTGACTCCATGTCTTTAAAGTTTAATGATCCTTTAAAAATGTCCTAGAAGAGCACGTTCTTACAAAGAACATATTGATTAGTTTCGAAGTGAACCAACGAGCCTACATCGGAGGTAACACAACTGAAATCAGGTTTATTATGAGGATCCTCGACTTGAACTTCATTATGTTCCACTGTCTTCAAGCTAAATTCAGACTAAGAGTGAATTTTAAAGTTTTATTAGAAAAAAAATAGAGCAATAAAAATAATAAGAAGTAAATATTATATATTTTTTTAAATATTTAATTTGTTACATCCGCGGAAAGTTCATAAACTGGAAATGTTGTGGATTCTGTAACAGTGCGTTCACATCCTGCCTCATTCCAGGAAATTGCTGATTGTTGACAGGTAGAGGAGGAGGACCTTGTTCCATTTGTTGAAATTGTGGCATATATGGAAATGGCAATGGCATGTGAAGCGGTGGCGGTGGGATTCGAGCCAATCCTTGTAACGGTGGAAAGTTTTTAAACAATTTTAGTTGGAGTGATTGTGAGGCAACCATTTGTTGTTCCAATGGAAGATAATGCAGTTCAAGTCGAGGATCCACATAAAATCCCGATCGTTGTCCAGTCCACATCATGTCCAGCCATTCGTCATGCTTTTCAATTTCCGATAGCTTTTCCAAAAGAGCTTGTGACGTCGATAAACCCAATTCTCTCAACATTTCGGGAAATTGTTTGAAATCCTCTTTTGTGATATTGTCGAGAATTTCTTCCTGGAATAAATATATTGTTTAAAAACTGAATTAAAAGTTTTTGCATACCTGAAGCCTTGAAAATCCAGATATTTCTGAATAATGAAGTTTATCAACAATCGTGAACTGTTCCGACGTTCTCAAAAGATCTTCAAAATCTGACAGCAAAAATTGAACGTCATATAATTTGGCCAATTTCAACAGGTGTTCTAAATTTTTACCTGAAAAAAAAAATTTTGTAAGTAGATATATGGCCGAGGACTAGAAAACCCAGAGGGACTAGTTTTCCACAACTTGGGTTTCTAGACCGCCTGTTCGGACGTCGTGCTAGTTTTGATTCGGGGAAAACAGGTAGGCTCGTTTTAAGCACTTTACCGTAACGTCAGAACAACTTTTGCGCGCCCCTACGACACTACGCAATTACACGTGACTTACTTTAGTCAACGCACAACTCCAAATTACCTCCTGATTTTTAAGTAATAAATAAGACGTTTCCGTAAATTCAGAACCACTTTTGCGCGTCAGTACAATGCTACGCAGTGACGAGGGTCGTTGTTTAGCGCAAACATTTTACAACATAAATTGGAATTTTTCAAAACGCATTTTTGTAGAAAAAAGTATTTCAATAACGGAAAAAAAGGAAAAAAATAAAAATTTGCGTAAAAAATATTCCAATTTTTGTTGTAAGATATTTACGCTAAAAAACTACCCTCGTCAATGCGTAGCATCGTAGTGACGCGCAAAAGCGGTTCTGAATTTACGGAAACGTTTGAAAATGTAGAAATTGTTTTAAAAAAGTGAATAATTCAAAATTTGATATCAAATTGTTGAAAAAATTTAGAAAAATTGAACGATGACTGAAAATTTCTAGAAAAACGAACTTTCTATTTGTTGTTTTTGTCCATATAACAATCGTAGAAAAGATACAAAATGCTCCACTTCGATATCTTGGATCTCCATTTCGTCGTTGTCTGAGAGCATTCTACTAAACTCTGATGAAACGCAAATCAATGCCTGAAATCACAAATAGATTGTTTTCTGAAAATCGTTAACGAAGTTAAAAATTTACATATTTGTCAACATATAAATGATGTTCTCCGACGCGTAATAAAACTTCCGAATCGCTATTTTGAGGTGTTGAGAAATTGGCGAATCGGTTTTCTTGAATGCCAACAATCGATTTGAATCGAATGTTCACAGTGAACTTCAAATCAGCACATCCCAAACAAATGTGTTCATCATTAGCGGTTACGAGATCATCCAATGAAACGATCACTCCAAAATCAGCCTTGTTTAAAATCCGCTCGAAACGATGATCCATCTTTTTTGTGACGGCGAAATCAACTTCACTAGTTACCTGCAACTCGATTTCCGCGTCAACTGACCACATTGTTGATTTTTTGTGTACGTAGTCGCATTCAAGATAAATTGTTAGAACGCCCGAATGAAGCCGTTCATTGTCAGACATGAGCTTCCTGAAAAAATGAAATTTAAATGTATTCCATACAAAATTTCAAAAAAAAGTACCAAGTAATTCCTTCCAATTCGATTGTTACATTTTTGTCGGAATAAGAAGTCGTCGAATATTTCACTGGTCCAAACTCTTTTGTTTCCATCCTCTGAAAATATAATAATTCAATAATTTAAAACCAAAATATATAAAAATGGACGCTATGTGTAAAAAGTAAAATAATAAACAATGACACAAAAAGAGCGTCCTTCAGTCATTTGTGGTGCGCGGGGGATGTCCCGCACAGTTTGGAGCGAACTTCCCACAGGACTATTCTTGATGTGAATATAGTCCGTAGAAAATGTTGGATGGTGCGAAAAAATATCAAAAGAACTGTGAGAAATAGAAATAAAAAAACTCCGATGTGAAATTTTGGAGAAAACGATGAAAATCGTACGGGAGATCCCGAAAGTTTTCAACGTAAAACAAGATTTACCGATGAAGAAAATGCTGGAATCACTCGAATTATATATATTTATTTTTTGAATAATCTAAAATTAAACGGAGAATAAATGCAACTTAAATGAAAATAGACTTCATTCTCACTCCAAATCTGTTTTTAAAATTTTCAAAAACCACCTAGAAGCCGAGAAAATGAGCTTCAAAACAATGACCTAGAAAAGGGGCCACCGGCGAAAACTAGTCCGCAGGCATGAAAAAGCCAAAAAATATGAAAAAAGGAGTATAAGCAAAAAACATTAAAAAAAAGGAATTCTGCAAAATAATTCATTAACGAAACACGAAAAAAGCTCGTAGGAAAAAGTTACCCCATGTGGAACACTTTTATACTTTTTCCAGTGAGCTCGCCGGTTGACACTTTTTCTAGGCCATTGTTTTGAAGCGCATTTTCTCGGCTTCTAGGTGGTTTTAGAAAATTTTAAAAACAGATTTGGAATGCGAATGAAGTCTATTTTCATCCCAGATGCATTTATTATCTCCGTAAAGCCCTCCTTTAAGTCATGAATCACCGAAATTTACAATTCAATTCATAATCATGTTCACTGAATGTTTGGAGGCTCATAACTTCTCTCGAAACTTTCTATTATCATTGAAAAATCGATTTAATTTTTAATTCTTCTTAAATATTTTTGATTGATATACTAAGTGAATGAAAATAATTAGGATTTTCGACATGTACCTCAAAAAAACTCAGAATTTTAGTTGTCCAAATTGAAAGGTTATCATAATGTGACAATTTCTAATCGATCTGCCAAATTTGGGAAACATTTATTAGAATTTTCAGATTTTTCCATAGTCCTAAGGGTATTTCACAAAAAAGGGATGTCTAAAAAATTTTGATGCATTTTGTTCAAGAAGAATTTTGCTCTTTTTTTGCTCAGAAGCGGATATACAAGGTTCGGAAGTCATATACAATTCGGATCACTCGGATCAACCGACAGATCCGAATTCTGATTATCAAGTTAGGATAGGAATACTGATATTGAGCATCTTGACAACATTTATTTTTTCAAGCAAAAAAAGCATTAAAAGGCAACTTTTTTTTGGAAACGAAAGAAAAAACAAAATTACAATATGTTATGGAAAAAAACCAGTAAAGTTGATACTGAGAATCATGAGAATTAACTTGTAAAAAACACATAAAAACTTAAACTTCTCCGGCCCTTCTTCTCTTCCTTTTTGGGGCTCCAGCTGATGGGCCAGAAGCTCGAGCATTTCGTCCTGTTGGAGCCTGGTGAATGGGTTGGACTTGTTGTAGCACGGGTGGATAAATAGGATTCGGCCGCAAGATTGGGGGCTGTTCGTAATTTTGCGCTCCCATTTGCTGATGTTGTTGTTGTTGTTGTGGGACTATTGGTTGTTGCTGTGCAACCATTTGCTCTGGCCCTCCCATTAACTGCGGTTCGGGCACTACCATAATTTCTGCCATTTGCTGCTGCTGTTGTTGTTGTCCCATCAAATGCGGTGGTGGTACTGGTTGTCCCATTTGTTGCCGTTGTTGTGGCACAATCCGCTGCTGCTGTTGAGGCATCATTACTGGTGCGTACTGCGGCGGTTCTCCCGGAGCCCTATATATTGGTTCTTGCTGCTGCTGTTGCTGTGGTAGAGGCATTTGTGGAAACCCGAATGCTGGTACCTGATTCCCATAGTTCTGAAATATATATTTTACGTTGAAATTTTAAAAAAATTTAAAGAAAAGTAGTAATTTCGCATGTTAATTTCGGCTTGTAAACGACGCGCGCGCCCACTACGCGCCGTTTGAAGCACGCGAGCCATTTAATAATTTAATTTGAGGACTTCATTTAAGGGTGGTTAAAAAATTTACTCAGACTAACTTATTGGGGGTTTTTAAAACACCATTTAATACTTTTCGAGAAAAAAGGCAATTAAAGGCGTACTACGGCGATAATAAATGTAAATAAAATGAAAATAGAGTCCATTCTCATTTCAAATCTGTTTTTAGAATTTTCTAAAACCACCTAATAGCCGAGAAAATGAGCTTCAAAACAATGGCCTAGAAAAAGTGTCCACCTGGCCGAACTTTTTCCTATGAGCTTTTTTCGTGTTTCGTTAATAAATAGTTATGCAGAATGCAAATATTAGTGATTTTTTTTTTTCATTATTTTTTGGATTTTTGATGTTTGCGGACTAGTTTTCGCCGGTGGCTCCTTTTTCTAGGCCATTGTTTTGAAGCTCATTTTCTCGGCTTCTAGGCGGTTTTAGAACATTTTAAAAACAGATTTGAAATGAGTATGAAGTCTATTTTCATCCCAGATGCATTCATTATCTCCGTAAAGCCCTCCTTTAAAACAATATTTTCCCGAAAAAACCCATTTTCTTCTGAGATAAATGAAAAAAAACCAAAAAAAACTCGACAATGTCGAAAAAAACCATAAAACCACTCTTCGGTCATTAGGGCGAAAACCGGGTTTATGGGTTTTTTCGCCATTTTCGTGTTTTTCTTTGAATTTTTTATAATTTATTTATCAACAATCATACTTTCATCATTTTCAACCATTTATTTCGCCCCGCACGGCCCCCCTTAATAATTTTGTTTTTTAGTGTTCTCAAGAAACAAGGTTTTCTATACATTCTTACCATTTGCCGTTGATTTTGATGCTGTATAGGAGCATATTGTTGATGATATTGTTGTTGATTGTATTGCTGTTGCTTAGGTTCACACCTCTTACACGATCCATTCATTTGCATCGGTTGTTGCATGTTATTCGAACTTGTTTTTGGTTGTTGATTCTGTTGTTGTCCAAATTGGTTCCTTCGAAATTCGTCATCAATTCCACATAAACGTTTCAGCAACGCTTTGGCAGTTAAATCACCCATTCTTCTATTAACATTCGGAATACCTTTGAAATCATCCTTTGTTAAGTTTGCCAAAATTATTCCCTAAAAACATAAATTCAACAAAAATCAATATAGAAATCAAATAAAGACATGTTATCTGTCAAATGCTGGTTCGACTCCGGTCTGGTGAAGATCGATTTTTGCGAAGCTTTCTCCCGAACCTATTTGAATATAGAAATCTGCTCACCTGCAGCTCCGAAAATTCATATTGTTCCGAAATGTGAAGTATATGCAAAACATCACCCCGAGAGTCGGATCTAGTTAAGAAGAATAATGAATCTCTCAAGAATTCTTCACAAAGAGTCATCAAAAATGGGACATCATACTTTCTCGCCAATGATAGAAGGTCTTCAACATTGAATTCTGTTAAAATAAGTGAAATTAATTTGCGGGAGCACCCAAAAACTCCTACTGTTGATTAGCTGTTTCTGCGAGTATAATAATCGAAGAAAAACGACGAAAATATTAATTTCGATATCCTTGATTTCAATTTCGTTGCTAGCTGATAACATGTCGCGGAATTTGGAAGAGAAGCACATTAGGGCCTGAATTCATAAAAAAAAATATATAACAAGGAAAATGTAAGGCTAAAAATCTGCCAATTTTAGCTGCTAATATTTAGAAGTGAACAATTTATGTATAGGGCGTCAAAATCTGAAAATTTCTACTTTAATGAGCTATAACTCGGCTCAAGCTCAATAATTTTGGATATAAATTTCAGGAATACAAATTGGTTATATTCTTAACAAATTTGCCAAATATTAGCTCATTTGGTTGAAATTTAAAAAAAGTTTTTAAAAGACAGCTGTTCAGTTAAATTGACTCTACCTGATCTTAGTTTCAAAAATTAGAGATTTCTCTCATTAGTACAATGCAATTTATGCGAAATCACACCGATAAATACACGCGTCATAGCAGCCATCCAAAAATGAAAAAATAAAAATTTGAATGCGCGGATCGTGCGACGCGGTCATGGTCCGTGCTACGCGGTCGGAATTGGCGCGAAACACAATAATTTGAATTTGGATGCATATCGGTATTGTTCTTTCGGCCACTTTCGAAGTCTGGTTTTTTGCCTTGAATTTGGATCGTGTTAACTGATGAGCTCCCTTTAACCATTGGTCTGATGTGTTTTTTAAATTTTTAAAAAAATCTCAACCAAATTAGCTCAAATTTGGCAAATTTTTAAAAAAACGCAACCGATATCTATATCTGAAAGTTTCATCCAGAAATGTTGAGATTGAGCCGAGTTATAGCTCTTCAAAGTTCAAATTTTGGCAAAATTTCAGATTTTGACGCGCTATAACTTGTTCCCTTGTGCATATTAACAGCTAAAATTAACAGTTTCTTAAAGGAGGGCTCTTTACGGAGCTAATGAATTCGTCTGGGATGAAAATAGAGAAGATACTCGTTCCAAATCTGTTTTAAATTTTTTTCTAAAACAACCTAGAAGCCGAGAAAAAGGGGCCACCGACGAAAACTAGTCCGCAGGCATGAAAAATCCAAAAAAACATAAAAATGACTATTATAAGCATTTTGTATAAGTATTTATCAACGAAACAAGCTCATAGGAAAAAGTTCGGCCAGGTGGCCATTTTTTCTAGGCCATTGTTTTGAGGCTCATTTTCTTGGCTTCTAGGTGGTTTTAGAAAATTTTTAAAACAGATTTGGAATGAGAATGAAGTCTATTTTCATTTAACGTGCATTTATTAGCTCCGTAAATCCCTCCTATAACCTCGATCTTTCTAATGAAATAGGTCTCAAGTAAAACTCTTCGACATAGTTAGTGCACTTCCTTTGTAAATCAATGAGGAAAAACTCACAAACTTATTAGCATATAAAATATTGTCACCGACGTAAAGCACAACTTCAGAATCATTATTTTCCGGAGTTGAAAAATCAGATAATTGGATTAGTTTCAATCCCTCCATTGACTTGATTCTAATATTCAGTACAAAATTCATTTTCTCATAAAGATTTTGTTGTAGATTATTTTGACGCAAAATAATATTCCTAATCGGTAACAATCTCACAAATCCCATTTGTGTTGAGCAATTATCGAATAAATTATCCTGATTTTTTATAACCGTTATCCCAATTTCATTATGCTCACAATCAGTCGACACTTTCAGATCGACTTCAGCATTAATCTCCCATAAATTTGATACTCTATATGAGTAACTACAATAAATCTCAACTGATACAAATTCTTCGAGATGTTCGAATGTATAACGTCTGACTGGGACGACTTTCCTGCAGAAAAAAACATGTTTGAAGATTTTTGTATAATACAAACCATGTCACATTTTCAAATTTTGATGGTAAAAATATTTCTTCGTATAGAAACGAGGAGAACTCGAATTTTTCCAAGATGTCGGTTGTCATTGACATTTCTGAAAAAATCTATTAGTCAAGAAAATTTCAAAAGAAAATATGTAGGAGGAAAGTAAAAGTAAAAGTAAAAGGAAATGGCAAATGGAAAGGAAAAGAGAGAGAAACTTTACAAATAAAATATTTATCAATTATCATCTTTTCTATTATTTTTCACAAAAAATATATAATTTAAAGTCTTCAAAGTAGTCTTCAAAGATTTTACGGTTTTTGCAATATTTTCAAAACAACAAATACGGTTTCAGTTTGTAAATATTGGATTTTCTAAAATTTAATTTTTGGTGACATATTTTAAAGGACTTACTGAATTTGGGTTTCAATTCTATTTTCATCTTCTTCTTGATATTTGAAAACCTATAGACATCGAAAAATATTTTTTTTAAATTTCCTTTTCTAGTACACGAAAAAAGCACATTTACAAGGTAAGGCGGCGAAATGGCCTAACCGCTCGGCCGCGCGCGAGAGAGCATGCGAATGTGAGAGTGTTTGCAATTGTTAGGCCATTCGCCGCCTTATTTTGGAAATGGGTGTATTTGAGTAATACTAGAACAGGAAATTTCGCAAAATTATTTTTCTTGTATAGGTTTTCAAACATCAAGAAGAAGATGAAAATGGAATTGAAACCAAAAAAAAGTAAAAAATCCCTTTAATGTGATATTAGGTCTTTGTAAAAAATGTGAAATTCAAATTGTTGGTTTCTGGGGACATTTTTTTGAGTTTTTTTTTAAATTTCATTTTAAAGGAGAGCGTTACAGAGCTAATGAATGCATCTGGGATGAAAATAGAGAAGATATCCTTTCCAAATCTGTTTTTAAAATTTTCTAAAACCAACTAGAAGCCGAGAAAATGAGCTTCAAAACAATGCCCTAGAAAAAGTGGCCACCGGCGAAAACTAGTCCGCGGGCATGAAAAATCCAAAAAAAAACATAAAAAGGACTAATATCAGCATTCTGAATAACTATTTATTATCGGTATACGAAAAAATTCTCATTGGAAAAAGTTCGGCCAGGTGTACACTTTTTCTCGGCCATTGTTTTGAAGCTCATTTTCTCGGCTATTGGGTGGTTTTAGAAAATTCTAAAAACAGATTTGAAATGAGAATGGACTCTATTTTAATTTAAGGTACATTTATTATCTCAGTAAAGTCCTCCTTTAAGAAACTGCTAATTTTAGCTGCTAATCTGAGCAAGAAACTAATTTATAGCGCGTGAAAATCTGAAATGTTGCAATTTGAATGGCTATAACTCGGCTCAAATTCAATATTTCTGGATGAAACCTTCAGATATACATAGCGGTTCCATTTTTTTAAATTTGCTATTTTGAGCAAAATGTCACTTATTCGATCTGAAATTCAATTTTACATATCTAAACGATAGTGAAACAATTTGTGGAAGTAAGGGCACCCGGAACCGAACTTTGGTCTCAAAAACGTAAAATTTTCCACCGGTGCCCTCATTTTCGCATTTTTTGCAATATTTTTCACTATTGGTATATAAAATTAAGTTTCACATCGATTTAGAAACATTTATAACCTGCATAAAGTCCTTCTTTAATTTAATTATGAGGAATGGCAAAATGTGAAAAAAATTGAAATGTTATATAAAAAATAATCAATAAGTACTGACTCTTCAATATGACTCAATACAATTTTTCGACATTTTTTTTGATAGGAATTTAGACTTTTCTATAAATTTTTGGGGACGATTCTTGGAATAGAAACTCTCTTTTTGAGCCATTAAAGCACACAATTCGCACAAAGAAATGATAAATTTTGATGGTTGATAAAAAGAAGAAAGGTTCATAATTTTTCAAAATACATAAACATTGGGGAAATATTAATTAGGTGCTCAAAATGCCATCATTTTATGAAAAGCTTGAGCTCTTTGATTGCAGAATTAATATACAGGTTATTCCTCTAGTTTCATGCCCCTAACTACTAATTGAGGCTAAACGGAAATGGGCCTTAGTTATTATATTTATTCACTTTTTTTTACATCACTTTTATTATGTTTAAGTTTTTCATTATGTTCCGGTGAATAAATAAATCAATAAATAAATAAATCAACTAAAAAAGAACAAAAATGGAATAAGAATGGCAGAGGGGTCTTTCTTGCGGGACATCCCGGAATAAAGAAATACTAAAAAAAAAGGCGGGGGGTTCCTTCCCTAAAATAAACAAATATTTACTAAAAAGCAATAAAAAATCGACGTATACAGTATTTGTAATAGACAAAGAGTTTCTTTGGGTACTCATAAATATATTCTTTTCAAGAGAGTCTAAAAATGAAGGGTACCCGTAATACCAACATGTGTGATAATTATTCAAGATGTAAATGCACTCTCTCAGCACTCTCACCGGCTGTTATTATTTAATCTTCATCGTACTCCCTTCGTCCTGCGTCTCTTCGAAACGAGACAGATGGAAAGTTTTGTATATGTGTTGCAAGTCGTTCGTTAACCTTCAGCGGTACCGACACCGAATTATTTGGGTATACGGTGGTTGGAGACGGATTAGACAGCAAATCATAGTATGCGGGCATTACTAGTGAGATTATTAGAGCAAGATTAAAATAAACGACTTTGGGTTTGTGACTTCATTTTAAGTAGGTGTCGAATGGAAACAGTCAAAGTTATCACTCATTAGCAAATGCCAAACAAACTATATTGACAGGAGGGCTAATGATTGCATCTGGGATGAAAATAGACTTTCTTCTGATTCCAAATATGTTTTTTAAATTTTTTAAGACCACCTAGAAGCCGAGAAAACAATCTTCAAAACAATGGCCTAGAAAAAGCCGGCGAAAACTAGTCCGCAGACATGAAAAATCCAAAAAAAATGAAGAAGCATAAATTAAGATGAAAAAAAATGAAAGAGGACTAACATAAGTATTCTTCATAACTATTTATTAATGAAACACGAAAAAAGCTCAAAGGAACGTTCGGCCATACTTTTTCTAGGCCATTGTTTTGTAGCTCATTTTCTCGGCTTCTAGGTGGTTTTAGAGAATTTAAAAAACGGATTTGGAATGAGAATGAGGTCTATTTTCATTTAAGGTAAATTTATTAAATATCTCCGTAAAGCCCTCCTTTAACGTACAAAAAATGTTTTCTTTCTTTTTTTTTCTAATGAACAGAAAAAATAAATATAAATAAAAATGAGCCACCTCAGCTTATGCTCATGTCCTCTTTGTTTCCAACTTCGAAGTGCAAATTTCTGTGTCACCAGGGCTCCCCAAAGAGACATTAGAGTATTAGGCATTTGCACAACAGGACTTCTTTACTTCTCATGTGAACAATGTGGCATATGTCTGATCCGTACTCAATGGGACATTAGTCAGAGCCAACAATGCTCCAAAGAGCAGAGTTATTCAGATGTGTTATTTGTTTTGGTATTTTTTCGAAAAAGTTGCGCCATATTTCTCCCATAATTTCACCAAAACAAATATATCATCAATTTTCCGCCAATATTAAATTTTAAGTATTTCAATGTTGCCCTTTTTTGACGCGTTGATAAAAATCTACACCCACCCAACGTTTATGAACCTATGGGATTACTTCGCTGACAAAAAAAAAATATTGAGATTTACTAAGATTTCTAGGAATTTCGTCGAATTTCTGGATAAGATAAACATATAGATTTTGATATAAAAATGAAAAATTGCTTTAAAATTCCACAACACGAATTTAAAGGAGGACTTTACGGAGCTAATGAATGCATCTGGGATAAAAATAGACTTCATACTCATTCCAAATCAGTTTTTAAAATTTTCTAAAACCACTTAGAAGCCGAAAAAACGCTCCTCAAAACAATGGCCTAGAAAAAGTGACCACCGGCGAAAACTAGTCCGCGGGCATGAAAAATCCAAAAAAACATTTTAAAAACATAAGTTTAAATTTAAAAAACATAAAAAAGGACTAATATAAGTATTCTGCATAAATATTTATTAGCAAAACACGAAAAAAGCTCATAGGAAAAAGTTCGGCCAGGTGCACTTTTTCTAGGCCATTGTTTTGAGGCGCGTTTTCTCGGCTTCTAGGCGGTTTTAGAAAACCTTAAAACCAGATTTGGAATGAGAATGAAGTCTATTTTCATTTGGGGTACATTTATCAGCGTAAAGTCATCCTGTAAGTAATTTCACAGAAACTCACATTTTTTTCAGGTGCATTAAATTTCTCTTGAATAAAATCAAATATTTTTCGAAGTCTAGTTTTCAGAGCTATAGCCAATAACTGGTGGCCATTATCATCCAAATGATCTTATATTTGAGACGACAGGTGCATTCCATGGAATTCCAGATTGTTCTAACACAGATTGTCATATTGATGTATTTATGAGATATTTCTACTAATAAGACCTTTTTTTTGAGTGATTGGACATATTTTTCAAAAGTGACATTAATTCTCGAACTGCACTCATTAATTTATGTCATCCTGTAATTATCGTGTAAATCTATAAATCGTGCTCTATCTTGATTATAATTTAGATATTACCTCCATTACCGGACTATCTTGTTTAAATGTCTTTTATCATTCATCTTCATGTCTATTACGTCTGATTTTGCATTAAAAAATATATTTCCGCTAATTAATTTCAAACCTATTTAAAAAGACAATTATATAATTCAAATGTGGTTCGGAAGATAAATTCTAAATTATATAATTACTAATGCCAAAATGTTTCAACAAGTTTAATAAGTTCCAGCTCTGCTGACGTATCACTTCGAAGAATTCGTTCAACAATCCTGCAAAATTCCATTTTCATTATCAAAACATGGATAAAATTTGAATACCCAGTAGCTGGATGAAGATCTCCATAAAAATTATGCAAAATTTGATGAACAGTGAACAAACAATTTGATGTGTAGTCCTCCTTGTTTTTCAACTTGTGTCTAAATATAACCGCCAATTGTTCCAAATATGGTCGAACTGCAAAACATATATTTTTAAATTTAAATTTAAGGAATGAAGTCACCCAAATATGTATCATGGCAAATACCACGTCTCGTCGCATTTGTCACAAACAATTGCCACAATTCAACACTTTTCGCCGGATTTTCAGCAGATGCCTCATTTCCAGCTATCAATGGAATCAATAATTCGATCTCTTTGTTCCCCGACGAAAGCGACTCAATATATTTCTCGATTGTCTTTACATCATCCCCAAAATCAGTAGTGTCCTGAAAAATATCCGAAAAATTCAACAATAAGCTGAAATCTAAATACCATCAGATTATCAAGACGAAGTTCCAAATACTCATCCAAACTCTCTTGCTTTTCACATTTTTCGCAATTGCATGCGAATCCGGAAACTTCGGACAGGAATTTCTGGAAAATATTAGTTCAGAAGTGGATTTTAAAAATTCTGATAATTTTTGGAATTTTAGAATCTATAAAATTGAAAATTATACTCTAATTTTCTATTTTTATTGAAAAAATATGAAGTTTCAGGATTATTTTCAAATTAAAGATTTCAGAAGGTTTGAATAACTTCGCAATTTCAGATTTCATGAAAAATTCTCAATTTTTTGAGGAATTCGAAATTTTACAAATATTTTTTTAAAAATTTCAGAATAATGAATAATTGAGAGAAAAAAGAAAAAAATTACCGTTCGTTGTTCGAAACTATTCTGCAAATATGTCACCCCGTAACTATCCACCAATTCTTCACCAGCTTTCACGCCACGGCTCACAAATATAAAATGATCTTGAACAAAACTGAAATTTTTGTGAAAAATCAGAATTTCTCAATTATCCTCTGACTTACAATGCAAATACATTCGGATCGCAGGAATGGTTAAAAATACTAGAAATAGGGAACAGCCCCGTTCCGAGTGGTTGTTCAGAGTTACTGAAAGTTTTCAAATTTATAAAAATTTGGAAATTTTAAAAGAAAGCCAACTTACGACCGACTAGTCTGCTCAATACTATAAACAACATGCGAATTCTTGGCCGATCTTTCAGCAACTAATCTCAACGCTTTTGAAAACATTATCAACCTCATATCATCGTCCAATTTTCCCCAATCTGCATGTTTTTCCAATAATTTTACCATTCTCTTGACAGCCTTTTGGATATGCTCTGTTTGGAAAGCATCGCCAATTTGTGGCATTGGTCGGAGTTGGAGGATTGAGTCAAGATTGTCAGTTGAAAGACTAGTGGGTGCTTCTAGTGGCTCGACTGAAGCAAAAGTGTCAAAAACGTTTCTATTAAAAATATACCAGGATCTGGAGAGCACATCAACTGCATTATTTGCTCAAAAGGATATGAGAGCACAATATGAGCTGCTAATTTAAAAATTCCCAAGTCATCAAATTCACCACCGGACAATTCGTTGGGTTCATTGCACGGGGTGCAATTTGAGCAATATCTGAAATCAGATTTTACGAATCAATATCAATTTCATGTGATGAAAAAAGTAGTTAGATTGAATCAACAGAGAATATCCCTATTATTTATATATTTAATTTTATTCATTGAATAAAAAACTTTAAAATGAATAAAAAACTGTAAAACTTCAAATATTGAACAATTGAAACTGCACTTTGAGGCAAAACTTAATTTCTAAAAAATTTCGGCTGAAATTCTGGAGCGCTTGAAAATCCAAATAATTGTCAAAGTTCTAAACAAAACAAAAAGAAATGTTTAAAAATTAAAATCAGTAAGGAATCCCCTCAAAAGAAGGATTTCTCTATATTCTCATGTAATCAAAGAGTTAGAACTTGAAATTCGGATTTTTCTAAAAATTTGTACAAAATTCAAATGTTTCTAAAAATATATCATTTCTAGGGTTCAAATTGAGTAGAATTTTCATATAAACTGCGGGTTGAAAGCGCGGAAATTTGAAATCAGAAACAATTGAATTTTTCACACAAATTTTACGGGTGATTTAATTTCTGAAAAATTTTACTCTGAAACTCTAAAGTGTTTGAAAATCCAAATAATTGTCCCAGTTCTACACAAAACAAAACAAAAAATGAAAAAATTAGAGCATTCGAAGGATTTGTCTATAATCTCATGTAATCAAAGTTTTTTTAACGAAATTTTCTAAAAATTTGTAAATAATTCAATTTTTTTGATTTTAAACTCTGGAAAGGCTAAAAATTCAAAGAATTAAATTCTGTAAACGAAAAACGATTTTAAAATCTGAATCTCTCTTATTTAACATGAGACATCCGAAAATTTGCTTTTTTTCAGAAACCTACACAATTTTCTCATCTTCCAGCTCTCCGAGACACTTATAACACCGCGACGGATCAATATTCACAGTAATTCCACGTTCTACACAAACTACCGTACCTAGGGGAATATTTTTAATTGCCTGGAATGAATTTGCGTTTTTTTTAAAATAAAACTCCAAATTGTTTCACTTTTACAAATCTTCCTTTCTTTTCACAATAATCGACAGTTACTCCTTCGCAAAGTTGAGGAAACTGTAAACTTGGTTTGAAACTTTTGAGCTTTTCAGAATTTGTGGGCATTCTGTAAATTTTTAGCTTTTCCCTCCAGATTCTATATTTTTTCGATAGGGAAGTAATTATGATTTGATGACAGGTGTATTTTATTTTTTGAAATATTTAGCAGGAAAGGTACAGATTTATTTGAAATTAAAGAAACAAAAAAACAACGAAAATTGGATGAGATGCTTGGTACAAAAAGTTTTCAGTTTTAACACAAAATACACGCATTTTAATGTTTTTTTAATGGAAAATAAAATAAATAGGCTCGTCATAAGAATACTAGCCAGAGCAACCTCGACAGCCACAATGAACACATTCGATTACTCGTTCGGCGTCTAATTTGCTTTTTGGTACTCGGCAAATGCAATTTGTGCCGAAATTTGAGTCGCGGGTTTGAACGCATCTGAAAAAAATGTTTTCAAAAATTTCTAGTTTCGTTTTAAACGTTGAAGCTTACCTCAAGCAACACAGATTCTCATATCCTTGCTTCTTCCACTTTGCAATCAAATTAGCGTCGGCAATTTTGGCAGCCAGACAAAAATCGTACAACTCTCTTGAAATCAGCTCTTTTTTGTAGAAAAGATCATAAATGTAGCGCGATCTTTGGTGATGAATTCGGAAGATCGGCCAATTAATCTCAGACTTTCTTTTTCCGTCGTGCGGATCGGTTTCAGCTTCCCGCATTTTTGCCTAAAAGCGCATTTTAGGGTTTTAATGAAATTCAAATAAAAATTACCTCGAACTGCTCCAAAGTTGGTTCTACTAAATCCCAACCCTCTGGTGGTGGTTTTCTCATTCTGCGAAGCTTTGTGGCAAGTGACATTTTCTGAAAAATTTTGTTTTAACTGCGGATTAAGGAAACAAAAAACAAAATAAATAAAATAAAAAAATTCGAAAAAAAGAGCTAGGAACGCGTCAACGAATCCATTACTGCGTCAGTGTGCATCATGCTGGCGTTATTTCAGTGCAAATAAATAACTTCTCATTTTCACGTGTTTTCAGCCTTTCACGGCATGTTTTTCACTACGCGCGGGATATACGAGTTAATTTTTTCCCGCCGCTGCGATCTAATCACGCCAACACAATTTTTGACTGACGCACTTGTGGATTTCTAGTTTTCTGGGTTACCCTAGGGTAATTCTTGAAATAAATGTTTTGAATGGTGTCTCACACCTATCTCGTGCAAATTTAAAAGTAAAAGCAGGTATTTCCAATGGTTTCAAGCATAGATTGAACAAAAACATATATTTCTTTGAAGATCACGCATCACAGCCTGCGTGTTCCCAGCTAATTTTAGTGTCAAAACAATCTAAATTGTCTTCTCTTCAAATTGTATTCGGCACTTTTTCGATTTTTTGACTTTTAGGAAAGTTATTTACAAAAAAGTCTCAAAATCGAGTTTTTTCAGTACTAAATTTCATTCAAAGATCACGAGAACACCAATAAAGTTAGGACGTTAACATTTTTTTGTGAGGTGCACAATCAGCAAGGCTAAAGTTTGTATTCAGCAGAATTTTGAAAAAAGCCCTCAGAAGCTAATTAAAAAATTTTGAAATTTTTCCAGTTATAAATTTCAATTTTTAGGCTTCAAAATTTTTTGATCTCGAACTTTCAACTCGTATATTTTTTTTCTATTGAGGAGGTAGTAAAAAACATGCCGTGCTTTCTCTAAATTTAAGTATCATATTTCAAGATTTATTTTGATGCACCTATTTTTCTTCGATTTTCTAACCCTAAAACATAATTTTCTTTCAGATAATGGCTAGCAAGGCAGCAGCTCGTGTTAGAAAGAAGGAAATTGTCAAAGTTGTTCATGGAGCACTTTTAAAGACAAATATCAAGTAAGAAACACATATTTTAGTTCTGTTTTTTTTTAAATTCAAATTACAGAGCGCAAATGGCATCAGCAGCACCACCGCTCGGTCCACAATTAGGTCAAAGAGGCTTGAATGTTGCCAATTTTTGTAAAGAATTCAATAAGGAAACTGGACATTTTAAGCAAGGTAAGATTAGAAAAGAATTCGAGAGACAACACATTAACTCATATATTTTCTAGGTGTACCACTTCCTACTCGGATTTCTGTAAAACCAGATCGTACCTATGATCTGGAAATTTGTACGCCAACAACAACATGGCTTCTGAAACAAGCGGCTGGAATCGGAAGAGGGAAAGCATCAAAGGATGAAATTGTTGGAAAGCTGTCAGTGAAACATTTGTACGAAATCGCAAAAGTGAAATCTCGTGACAAGGCGTTGGTTGGTGTACCGCTTGAGGATGTATGCAGAAATTTAGTGAAAACGTGCCGAACGATTGGAATTGAAGTTCAGAAAGATGATTTGAATGTTGAAGAATTGAGACAGTTTCTGACGGAGAGGAAGGAACAGGTCGATGCTCAGTTAAAGGATTTGGCGGATAAGAAGGCTGCTAAGATGTTGAGAACTACATAAAAATGAATTTTTGGAGCACTTTTTTGTTGAAATTTTCTTTTTTTTTGTAGGTTATATTTAAATGTAGTAAGATAGACTATAAAATCGAGTTTCTTGTTTTTTTGTTATGAAGAAAAATTGTTTGATTCTTTTTCTATAATCTGATGAGATCGTTTCTTCGATTTTAAATATTTTCTAATTATATTGTCAACTCAATTATTCTTGATCATTGCGTTGGGAAGGCTGTTCAACCTCACAGCCGCTCCGCACGCACGCGACGCGGTTGCCGACACTCACACACACTGAAATATCGGCGGGAAAATGAATTTTTCAAATTTTCTAGTGTGTGTGAGTGTCGGCAGCCGCGTCGCGTGCGTGCGGAGCGGCTGTGAGGTTGAGCGGCCTTCCGAACGCAATGATCAAGAATAATTGAGTTGACAATATATGTAATGTGTTTTGATTTTTTGTGAACAGGAATTCATAATTTTCGAAAAAATTGCATTCTCTAAAATTCCGCAATTATTTTGAAATTTCTTTCCAATTTATGATAAAATCTTGAAATTTCAAAAAAAAAAATCATACATTCTGAAATTCGGAAATAACCCGAAATTCAGAAAATTTGAAAGAAACTCTTAAATTTTCAAAATTTGAGTTATGAAATGAAACAACTATTCAAAATTGCGGAATTTTGAAATATTTTTAAATCGATATTTTCATTCAAAAATTTTATGGACCTATGCAGAAACTAAAATTGCTGCAAAAAATTGCAAACAAATGCAAAAAATTCAATGCAGAAACTTGCAAAAAATTGCAAGAAATGTCAAGAAATTGCAATTTTTTGCAGCAGATTTACGGGAAAAATACGGTAATCGTTGCGAGACCATCAAAGGTTCATACTCTTCGCTGCGAGACCCTCACAAATTTCACAGGTGTGCGTCCAAAAATACGGTCAAGAGCCGTTTTCGTTGATGGTCTCGCAACGATTACCGTATTTTTCCCGTAAATCGGCTGCAAAAAATTGCAATTTCTTGACATTTCTTGCAATTTTTTGCAAGTTTCTGCATTGAATTTTTTGCATTTGTTTGCAATTTTTTGCAGCATTTTTAGTTTCTGCATAGGTCCATTACATTTTTGAAATTGAAATTATCCGTCCGAAAAAAGAATGTTTCCCTATTTTTTTCCCCAAGCTTCGCGCGAACGACAATTTATCATGAAACCAATCGTTTTTCAACACATTTTCCTCGAAAAACCTCATTTTCTGAAATAAGGTGAAGCCATAAATCCTATAATTTCGACAAAGCTATAATTTTAAGCGCATAAAATAGTTATGACACCTTCTTCATCATTTCATTCGGTCCTTCATATCCATGTCATTTATCCCATCCCCTATCCTTGTCCATTTCAAAAACCCACTCAAAATTTAGAAGGTTTTCGTCAAATACACCTGATGACTCGCATTTTCTCGATGCGCGAATGTAGAAAAGAGTGGAGAAGAATTTTGCATTGTAGTGTTAGTGTGTTTTATTTTATTTACCTTCTGGGAGGTCGTCTGTAGGGGGTCGTTTTCTGTTGCAGCTCCTCTTTTCATGCTGCCAAAAGGATTCGTCGTTTTTATTATTTATTAGTAGTGTGGCCTGCAAAATTGTTGAGAAAATGCTGATTAAAGTTTTTTTTTTCTTATTGTTTCTTATCAGTTTTTGAATAGCAAAATGCCGGCGGCACGACATTTTCTGTTGTGGTTTGTTGCACTTCTTTTTTTTTTAGCGGAAATTAGATTTTTTTTTCTCGAATTTATGAATTAAAAGGCAATTTTTTAAACAAAAAAACCTTAATGAATTCGTATTTTTTGAAACAGCGATTTTTTTTACTTTAGAAGCGAAGGAAAATGGCATAATTTAGTATAAATTTTCATTATTCGGAAAAAATCTGATTTTTTGTAACCCCTCGAAATTTTTTTCGATTTTATCAATTTTTACCATTATTTAATCTCATGCTATACACGGTGTTATAAAGTGAACTGAAATTGTCATCACGAACAACTCTTTGTGTGTGTACACCGTTACGACAAATTGCACATACGCAAAAATTCGAATTTTTTACAAACGGCATTTTAACGCCTAAAACTCATGAGAAAATGAAGTTTTTGGGTAAAATACATAAACTATGGCTTAATCTAATTTTTTTCAATCCGAATTACAAAATTACGTCCCTGAATAGCTGAATATAACGCGTTTTGTGAAACCGTGCCGCAGAATTGCAAAAATGCCACGCCCGCTTTTCTGCGTTCAATTTTTAATTGGCGTACTGAACTTTCTTACCTATACCGTTTTATTTTAGCCCACCGTATCGGAAGATATCTGATTTTTCACTAAAAGTTTTATTTTTTGTAACCCCTCGAAATTTTTTTCGATTTTATCAATTTTTACCATTTATATTTAATCACATGTTACTTATATTATTTAAAAGAGTGTGGAAAGTAATGTGGTGGAAATTTGTGACCAAAAATTGAAATTTTAATATATCGATTTTTTTACATTAAAAAAATGCGTCTAATTTAAAATGAGCCACTGCCTTTAAGAGAAACGTTACTTCCCAGTATGTTCCACATGTTCCCTTTAAAAATAACAGTTTCCGGTTCCCCGATTACTAATTTTCAAAAAGCTCTCTGAACTTTTCCCAAATATTTGCGCACAATTAAACAGCTGAGGCTACAAATTTCAGATTTCGACAAAAAAACTAGTGTTTGCACTTCTTATAACGCATTTTTAAAAAAGAGAAAATTGCATCGAAATTCAAAGATTTGAATTTTTGCCAGAAATTGAATATTTATGCAAATTAACCAACCGAAAGTGTAGACTTGACTTTTCTCTGCATATCATTTTTGTTTCATTTGTTTCGTTTTATCAATAAAAAATAGTGCATTTTTGGAAATGAATAAATTTTAGAAATTTATCTTTAAACTTTTTGAAAACGTGTTGTTTTTATTTTTGGACGAAAAAAAGTGCATTATTCAAAAAAAAAGTGCATTTGTGATTTGTAATCGAAAATAACGTCATTTAACCTGATTGTCGAGGTAAAACCAACAGCGTTTAACTCTATTATTCGTCTGAGTCATTTTGTCTACAATTTGAACGAGTTTTTTTTCCTTTTCGTTTTTTTTTCCGCTTTTCATATTATAAACAAAAATAGTGGTGTAACTAGAGAGACGCAGGGGTGATGAGTGAAAATGGGGAAAAAAAGATGACTTGCGCGGAAACCAATGGAGGAAAAGATATCAGGAATTGAAGGGTGCTTTTATTCTTCCTCGTTTTTTTTTAATTGTTGAAGCGTTTTTCTTTGAATTTATGACCTTGTTGTTTGTTCCAAGAGAAAATGAATTATTTTCAGCTTTTCGGTTGGTTTTTGGGATGATGTCGGCGCAGGGAAGGGAGATGTTTGTCAGAGGGCAGGTAAGGCGTTTTTTTCGATTCAAAATTATTTTGGAAAGAAGTAATTATAGAATTGTTGCAATTTTAAAGCTTTTTTATGTGTTTCTCTTCTGAAAACTTAAAGACAGAGTGCGATTTTATAATAGATCATGTTAATCGATTTTTTTTTATCGAATTGACATTTTAAATACGTTAAACCGATACTATTTTATAAAGAAAGGAACCCAGAATACCTTTGGATTTAATTTTTCAAAGAAAAATCTGTTTTAAACGTAAACTGTGCGAAAATGAGTGTCACAGTGTCTTTAATTAAACTTTTTTGGAATTACAATATTTTCGACATTTTTTACGATTTTTCGCTACAAACTTTTAAAAATATGCGAGATATAGGAACTATTTTTTGTTTCAAACGAAGAAAGTTTAAAAAATGAGGAAAACAAATGATTTTAGAGCTTTTCACGAAATTTTTCGAATTTAGAAGAATCGGATGCTTTTCTTGGAAAAAGTGGAAATTTGCATAGTTTTTGATTATGAATCCCCCAAGCGTAAAATTGTGTTGTTTTTCAAACGAAATATTTTTAAAAAATCATTTTTTCAGTTAGAAGCTGTCCAAAAAGCGATGATAAAACAAGAAGTGCCGCTAAAACCCAAACATGCTCGAACAATTATAGTTGGGACACATAAAGAGAAGTCGTCGGGAATATTTTGGCATACAATTGGACGGATACAACTGGAGAAACATCCTGTTTTAACGTGGAAATTTTGTCATTTGGTACATAAGCTGTTGAGGGATGGGTATAGAAAGGTGCCCGAGGAGACGTTTAGGTGGGTTTTTTATTTTTAAAAATTTTAGAAGTGGAAAAAAAAAGATAATTAGATCTGATTTTTGAAGCAATGGGCAAAAATTGGAATGAACCTACTCAGTTTAAAAAAAATTCAAAAAATACCGAGAAATTCAATGCAGAAACAGAGAAATTGCAATTTCTTCCCATTTTTTGAACTGCAGTTTTCTTCAAGATCCAAACGATTAAATACGTGTCCTTTTAAACAATTAAAAAATTTGTTTTCGTGCGTATCTCTTCGGAAAACGATCAGGTATGAGCCCAAGTAAACCCAGCAAGTTCGAAAGCCCGAAATAACTTTTTTAAAAACCGATTTGGGGCGAAAAAATGAAACAATTAGCCTAAATCGCCTATTTTTGGGTTATTTCGGGCTTTTCGAAGCTCATGAGTTCACTTGGGCTCATATCTGATAGTTTTCCGTAGAGATAGACACAAAAAACACAGTTTTCTATAAAATTGTTTAAAGGGACACATATTTGATCGTTTGAGTCTTGAAAAAAAACTGAAGATCAAAGAATACCGAGAAATTGCAAAGTCTGCCATTTCTGCAATGAATTTCTCTGCATTTTTTGATTTTTTTTTCAAACTGAATAGGTCCATAAAGGATGCCGAGTTTAACTATTTTTAAAACTTGAAAACAATAGATACTTTATATTGAAAAACATGATATCGTTTGTTGGTTTGAAATGTACCATCTGCTGAGTCATTTCAGAGGTTTTCATTCGAGATCTGTATTTTTTTATTTTTTTCATCAAAAAATTTCCGTTTCAAAATTGTCTTATTGATGTTCTATGTCTTCTTACTTCTTAATATTATATCCTTTTACTACGAAATAAATTAGCAATTTCAAAAAATTATCCAGAAACCGGACTAAATATAGCAGAAAATATATTTATCTAAAAATTATATTTTATTATTTTTAGTTTTTCGACTTATTATTCGTTCCTGGAAATTTATTTGAAATTTCTAAAAAATTAAATTACTATTTTCCAGGTATGCAAACCGATTCACACAATTAGCACAATTTTGGAAACATTTGAACACAAGCGGCTACGGACCGTGCATCGAAGCATATTGTAAACTTCTTCATGATCGTGTTCATTTTCATAATAAATATCCGGTTGTTCCTGGGAAATTGGACCTAAATGAGTCACAAATCAAGACTTTGTCGTCGGATTTGGATAATTTGTTTGAAATGACGATAGATATGCTCGATCAGATGGAAAATCTGTTGGCTTTGCAGGATAAAGGTAATTCGGGATTTTTAAAAAATATTAATTTATGATATATATATTTTTTACAGTTTACGAGATGATGAATTTCCTACGATGGACATCAACCATTCCACAAGGGCAGTGTATGCTGTCCCCATTGATTATTGTGATTTTAGACACGAGCAAATTTTATGATTATCTGGTTAAAATGATATTCAAATTGCATAGTCAAGTGCCGGCGGATGCTCTAGAAGGGCATCGTGTAAGATTTGGGAACATTTTCCGGAGGACGAAAAAGTTCTATGAAGATTCGTCAAATTTGCAATATTTCAAATTCTTGGTGTCTATTCCGACACTTCCGCAGTATGCACCGAACTTCCTGCAACAATCCGACTTGGAATCATATCGTACACCGCATGCTTATTTGCATAGTGAAGGATCAGGATCGGAGGATGGGCAATCAGTGTTGGATCAGGAGGGAGAGTTGTTGAATTTGGCGGAGGAGGAACCGCAACAATCGAGTCCTGCGAGTCAGCCGGATCCGAGGTAAAATTTTCTTTGAAAATCAGAATTTTTCCGAATTATTGAATATTTATCAAAAAACTTGAAATTGAGAATTTATCTTGAAATTATTAAAATCTTATGTCGAAACATGTTTTCAGGGAGGAACAATTAATAGCACTTCAAAGAGCAGTGGAAGATGAACGATTTGCGAAAGAGAGGCTCATTCAAGAAGCTCGGAATCGAATTGAACAATATGAAAATCGGTTGGTACAAATGCAAGGGGAATGTGAACATGCTAAACGAGAGGCGGATGAGAATAAGGAAGAAGCTTTACGATTGAGGAATGAACTTGCACTTCGAGACGCTTCGAGGATTCAAAGTGACGATGCACGAGTACAACAGGCGGAATTGAAGGCGAACGCGGCTGAGGAACGGTTTGGGAAGATGAAAGGAGCTTATGATAAATTTCGCATGGAACATGTACAAGCGTTGACGAAGTTGGCAGAATTGCAAAAGTTGCTGCAAGCAAGTGAAACTGGGAAAATGGATAAGGATGAGGAGATTACGGCGTTGAATAGAAGGCTGGAAGAAGCGCAGAAGGAATTGGCTCGTTTGTTGGCAAAATCGGAAGGGAATGAAGGAGCTGTCGATGAAATGAGAACACAATTGGCGAAGGCGGATGTTGAAATGGAGGAATTGAGAAGGGTGAGTTTTATTTTGACGAAATTTGGGTTTTTAGAAAAATTCACATTTTCAGACGTCTGAACTCGAGAAAAAGCAAGCGGAACGAAAAATAGCAAGTGAGTTATAAACCTCCTAAATTTTATCGATTTTTTGCCATTTTCAGAAGAATCTGCGTCCGGAATTGTGCAAATTCTTGAGAGCTGTGAAGAAGATTTGCAAAATGCAACATCTATTAGTTATCCGCCACGTATGTTTATTTTCATTATTTTAAAAATTGTTCTGGAAATTTCAGATCTTGCTCAATCTGCCATGTCTACGCTAGTATCTCTGTTAGCGAATGAAAAGCTGAAAAATGTTCTTGAAACGAAAGAAAATGTGTTTGGAGGGCATTATTTGGCGAAAACGGTGACTGCTGCGGCATCGGCAGCATATACAGCCAGTATTCAGAGTTATGAAGGTAAGTGAAATTTCATCGCATCCCCCGTTATGCCACAAATAAAGAAAAAAACTTCAGAAGTCAATGAACAGTGTAAAAAAGTGCTCAATTCCGCGAAAGAAGCATTTTCATCGGCGGAACAATTTGAAAGAGCTGAAAAATTTAAAAATCTTCAAAATGATTGTGAAACATTGAACAATTTGATGATAAACCTGCCGCTTCAAACGGATGTTGATAAAGAAGTTGTTGGAAATGAGCTGGAACAAGAGATGAAACGAATGGATGACGCGATTCGACGGGCGGTTCAAGAGATTGAAGCGATTCAAAGAAAAGCGCGCGAAAATTCGGACGGTGTCCAGTTGGAAGTGAACGAGAAAATCTTGGCAAATTGTCAAGCATTAATGAATGTTATAATGCGTCTGGTGGCGGCTTCGCGAGAACTTCAATATGAAATTGTGGCGACAGGAAAAGCGGGAGGATCGCCGGCGGAGTTCTACAAACGCAATCATCAATGGACAGAAGGGTTGTTGTCGGCGGCGAAGGCTGTTGGAGTCGCCGCGAGGGTGATGGTTGAATCGGCAGATGGAGTGGTAACTGGAAAAGGAAAACTCGAGCATTTGATTGTGGCGGCACAAGAGATTGCCGCGTCGACGGCTCAATTATTCGTCTCGTCGAGAGTGAAAGCAGACAAGGATTCGGATAAATTGAGGGAATTGTCGGATGCGTCGAAAGCTGTGAATTTGAATACTGCGCAAGTTGTGGCAGCTGTGAAGAATGCACAGTCTACATTGAATGTTGAAGGTATTTCTTCGTTTTGTTTTAAATTTGTGCCTATCTCTGCGGAAAACGATCAAGTACGAGCCCAAGTGAACTCAGGAGATCCGAAAAGCCCGAAATAACCCAAAAAACCGATTTAGTAGCGAAAAAATTGGTAAAACGCTATTTTTTTCGGTCCAGACAGTCTTTTTAGCCCTAAATCAGATATATTGGGCCTCTAAGGGTCACTACTGATTTTTTTGTAAAATTTCCACAAAGATAGGTCCATTACAAAAAAGTTTGTGAAATTGTCACCGAATTTTTAAAATAAGAAAATAACATTGAATTTCAGTTTCATTTGATTTTATAGAAATAGAAACAAAAGTAGAATTTTTACAGATTCACTAGATTTCTCATATTTATCACTGCACGAAGCGAAGAAGGAAGAAATGGAATCGCAAGTGAAAATGTTAGAATTGGAGCAGAGTTTGAACAAGGAACGAGCGAAACTGGCGGCCTTGAGAAAGCAACATTATCATATGGCACAATTGGTGGCTAATAAGGTGCGTATTTTCAAAATTTTTAGATTTTTTGCTTTCGAAAATGTAATTTTTAAAAATGTTTAAAAATACAGACATAAATTGAGCAACTGCTGAAAAGTGGTGAGTTTGAAATTGCTTCTAAACATTTTGCGACTTTTGGAAATAAATGATCTCCCCTTATTATTTTTTTCATAAGTCAAACAAATTTCCCTCGTGTTTCCCCCTTTTTTGTTCGTGAAAAAGCTATTAATCTTCACCCTGAAAATATATTTGGAATATTCCGATTATCGATTGAAATTTTCGAAATTTAACGATTAAGCTGAATCAAAAGCTCTCAATTAATGTTAAATAATTTTTGTTTTGAAAAATTTGTAAAAAAATGATTCAAGGAAACTAGGAGTCAAGCAGGATCAGTTATACACTGAAAATTCGGAAAAATATTTTATTTTCCCTTTTTTTCCGGGAAAATCGGAAAATTCGAAAATTGAACTCCAAATACTGGTTTTATCCTGATTTTCCTAGGTTTTCAGAGTTAATAAACATCCAACGATAATAATTAAAGAATAAAACAGGAATCAAGGCAAGATTTTGAATAAAACAAACATTTTTCAGAATCGGATAAATGAATTTAAAAAAAAAAGGAAAAATTTTAAGAAGACATTCAATTTTAGTAGTTTCGTTGATTTTTGTAACTTGATCGTTCCGAATTTTTGATTTTCTTTATGTTTTTCTTTTTTTTCTATTTAAAAAGTTTCCGGATTTTCACGAAACTTTTCGGAGAATTTTCGGGAAGTCCCGGAAAATCCCCGCACTTCCCTTTTCTACACTGAAAATTCGGAAAAAAGTTTATTTTCACCTTTTTTTTTAAAATTAAGTACTTTACCCATACAGCACCACTTTTCCCAAAATCACCATTAATTCTTACATCTACAAAATTAATTGCTTCTAAATTGTGATTATTTTTTCCAGGAAGATGAAGCTCAAGGATAATTTCTCCAGTGAATCCCTATCCCCATCCTACTTCAAACAAAATGTCTATAATCTCGTAAATACTTAAATATTTGTAAATTATGTGTATTTTTGCTTACTTTTTCTTGGTCATGGTTATTTGTATCCTATGTTCTTAAATCTCAAACCTAGTCATCAATCGATATTTTATTTGTAATCTACTTAAATATGAGCAACCCCTCCCCCCCAGATTTTGAGCAAATTGAACAAAAATTCTATTTGTGATGTTTGCAATTTTTTATAGCATCCAATAAACTACACCTTTTCTTCGTATAATAATAAAATTTCAGAGGATAATCTTTCCCGTATACAAGAATACATTTGGGCCGGGCCGGAACGAGGAGAACAAGCAGAAAAAATTGAAAAATACCCAAATCAATATTGGAAAAAAAAGAATTGAGAAGAAGAGAAGCAAAAAATAATTAAGACACATTGGGGGTTTTTTGGTGTTCTTGGCACAATTTCACACTTGCTAGTAAATACTAATAAAAGAAAACAAAACGAACGAAAATAAAATAATCTGAAACCTACCTAGGAGATTACATAAATATGGAGCAATTTGGGAGAGATGAGATCATCGCAAAAAAGAAAGGAAATCAATTTTTAAAAAAAACGAAAGAAAAATGAACAAATTATGTCGGTCTTGGAGTCGTTCCGCGGGCTTCTGGCGTTCCGGCGTCACTGGCACCACTTTCAATTGGGATATTTTCATCTTCTGTGTATGATTCGTTTCCGCCGTCGTTTTCGGATTGTGAAGAATCGTCGTAGAAGTCACTTTCTGAAAATTCGGAGATAAAACGTTTCAAAGCGCGATTCAAGCGGAAAAGAATGGGGAATTTGCTGTGAACCTCTCGGGAGCTAAAAAATGGCCTAGAAAATGTTTCCACCGATTAAAACTAGTCCGTGAGCAGCAGGCTTGTGCGGAACCGGAATCGGAATATTCCGAAATTCTGAGATGATATTCGGAACATTTTAGATGTCGGAAAATTTTCCAAAATTCATCGGAAAACCCTCAATTTGTGAAAATGTATTCTTACTGTAATTTTAAAGGGTATATCTTCGAAAACGGCGTATGGTCCCGTGCGGAAAACAATACCAAATTTAAATTTGTTTTTTTTTCACCTAAAAATTGTAATTTCTCGGTATTTTTTGAATTTTTTTCATACTGAATAGATCCATAAACTTTTTCGTTTTTTTTTGTTGTTTTCACCCGTTTTTTCCAGGTTCTCTTAGAATTGTTATCATTTTTATTGGAATTCCTAATTTTTGTACGAAAATTTTGCGAATTCATTGTTTTTTTTTCAGAAAATGGGAAATGGGACGTTTATTTGAAAAAAAAAGCAGAACGGAACTTATTAATAAACGTTCTTGTTCGAAAAATACGAAAAAAAATCTTGAAAAATTCTGGTTCCGAATTTCCCGGTTTTTCCGAAAAAAAAATTGAAAAAAGTCGGAATAAAAATTTGGTTTCGAAAGTTCCGAGAGGTCGGCACAAGCTTCCGCACAAGCCCGGTGAGCAGTATCACCTGAATAATCCAGAAAAATACAAAGACATAATTAATTATGAATATCCACACTCCGAAAGCTTAAAAAACAAGGTTTCGGCCAAGTGGAAACTATTTCTAGGCCATTGTTTTGATGCCCATCTCCTACTTATTTTTAGAACATTTAAAAAACAAATTCGGATTGAACACGAGTTATTTTTTCATCCCAATAGGAATTCTGCAAAGCCCCCCCCCCTTTAAAGAAAGAGTCTAAGTTAAAGTCAATGAGAAAAACCGAATCTTACCATCAAATAGATCATCATCCAACAAAAAGTGATCTCCATTCCTTCCAACCGGTCCCGCGTTCGGATTCAGACTCATCGAATGTCTCAACGTCGGTCTGACCACCGGTATCTTCGACATTGCCGCCGCTAAATCAGTAAACGAAACCGCTCTCGAAACATCCTTCTTTTCTCTTCTACTTTGTTGTCTCTTGAACTTCTTCGTCTCTTTCTCTTCACCCAATATTCCTGCTCTGTCTTTCGTGATCAATTCATGAATCGCTTCTCTTCCATATTTGTGACCAAGTTCCTAGAAAACATACAAAAATGTTTAAAAAATCGATTCCAGGCTAATTTTACCATTATTTCACTAAACTTTTGGAAATCCAATGTTTTGAATGGTTCAATCGGCGGTCTCAAATATCGACAATATGACGCCTTTTTGACAACTTCCAATTGACGAACACAAGAAACATATGCGAGACGACTCTGAAAATATTTCTTTTTTAAAATCAACATTTTGACGACATAATAAGCTTACCTGAATTTCTTCCATGTTCAAAATCCTGACCGGCTCTCCGAATGGATTCAATCTCTTGAACAACACCCAAAGTCCGCTCAATGAATCACCATAATCATACAAATTAGTCTCTTCAATCGAGCCAACATCACAAGCAATCACACATCTTGCACCCAAATTTCTCATTACATCAGCTGGAACATTATTCACATATCCACCATCCAACAACAAATGCCCATCTTGAGGATCACAAAGTGGCGGCAAATATCCGGCCAATGACATCGATGCTCTCGAATAAGCCCAAAGTGGTCCATTTCTATGAACTCTCATTTCTGAGGTACTTATATCAGTTGAAATACAGAAATACGAAATCCACAAATCTTCAATCAGTCGATCCTCAAACAAATCCTTTATCGAATTATTAAATTGTGCACCAGTAAACATTGCACTGTGTGCATATGTCAAATCCAACAATTTCCTCCAAAGCGACGACATTGCTGAAAACCATGAAGCAGCCCTTTGTTCAACAATCAAATCATCCGGTGTTTCCGCATAAAGCCCTCCAATTAACGAACCAATCGATGTTCCGCCAACAATATCAACCGGAATTCCTTCCTCTCGAAGTGCTTTGAGAATTCCAACATGAGACGCTCCTCTAGCTCCACCACCACCCAGAACCAATCCAATTGCGTTTCCTGTCAAAATTCGAGCGATTCTCGAAAAATCCGATCGTCGATCTGATGTCCAGAACACATTTTTCTCATAGTAGTCAATCACATCATTTTCAATCATCTGAAATTTCGAAAATTGCGCATTTTCTCAAGTTTAAAAATTCTATACCATTGGTGTGGCAACTTCCACTCGACTCAACTTTCTTCCTTTCCTATTCCATTGTAACATTCGTTTCGGTGCTCGGATATGATGATGTCCTGAGAAATAACTATTCTTCAGCCAATCAATCGTTCCAGATGGTGTTTTTGTACTCTCCGGCCATAGAAGAACCAATTCTTTGTTTGTTCGAACACCATCTTGATTCATGCTCAACAGCTCTTTCATCTGAAAATCTTACTTTTTCTCAGAAGCTTCTCAATAACTTCAAAAATTCCTACCAATGTCTGCTTCTCCGGTTTCTTTCCACCAATCGCCACAACGAGTATAGCATCCGCTTGTCTCAAACACCTTCTCGTCCAATTCGTCTGCGTGAAATCGCATTCATAAATAACCAACGGATAGGTATCCTCCTGTACATTCAACCAATGCATCAAACGGAAATCAGCCTGTTTCTCAAGGACACTCGGATCAAGACATGACGCAACCTTCTGACTGCTCAATCTCAACACTCTCAAATTATCCGACAACGCGTGGTACAGTTCACAAGTGAATGGAACAAGTGGAACATCGGCTGATGCTGGCACAACTGCAATAGTGTGCAAGTTTTTGATGTGTGACATTGGGTCCGAAGCTCCCGATTCATTCGATCGAATTACTGTCGGTGCAGCGAACGGGATTCGGCGATTTATTTGACTGTAGTATTGCCCAAGAAGTTGAACAAGTCGGAAACCCACCTGAAAACAAACGAATCATTTAGTAAAACCAAAAAATAAATTTTTAAATTAATTCCCGCCAATTCACCTGTGGAAACTGCATCTTGATAAAATTCAACAATCCTTCTGGAACTCTCGCTAGCTGCGAGAAGCGAACCGCTAAAACTGTCGTATTTCTTGGCTTTTTCGTAAGAACTTCCATCTAAAAAAAAGGATTTTAAAACTTTGAAAACTTGTCTCCTCGATATTCCTCACCATTCCAAGAACATCCCCTCTTCCAAACTCTTCAACAACCGTCTTTTTCTCAACAGATCTCAACCGTCCACTAAGCACAACATACAACGAATCCGCACTATCACCAGCACGATAAACCGCATGTCCCGAATCGACAAGCACCCAATCTAGTGCAAAATCAACACCACGAAGGAATGGAGATAATCGTCGGAGGACTGAATGTGCAACTGGTAGATAGATTCTAGGATTTGCTTCCAAGATTCTGAAAATTGCGTTTTTTGAAGAATTCCAAATATTAAAAACATTTTTCAAAAAAAAATCAATAATTCCAACTTTTTCAGACATAAAATTATAGAAATAGCATATATTTCAAAATTCCAAAAAATTCCAGTTTCACAAAATTTTTAAAACTGAAATGAGATGTATTAAAGTTATTACGATCTTATCACTGCGACAACGAGAATAAAGAATATCAGGAATAAATAATAAATAACTGAAAAACAGATTTTTTCCGAAAAATTATAGTTTTTGTCGAAAAAAAATGATAAAAATATTTTAAGACATTGTACTCCTATATTGTCAACTCAATTATTCTTGATCATTGCGTTCGGAAGGCAGATCAACCTCTCAGCCGCTCCGCGCGCACGCGACGCCGCTGCCGACACTCAAACACACTGAAATCGGCGGGAAAATACATTTTTCAAATTTTCCAGTGTTTTTCAAATTTTCCAAACATTTTTCAAATTTTCCAAATTTTCCAGTGGAGCGGCTGTGAGGTTGAGCAGCCTTCCGAACGCAATGATCAAGAATAATTGAGTTGACAATAATTACAGACAAATCAATAATTGGCAATTTTCACAAAAATGCTAATAAATAAAACTTGTAAATCTAAACCCATTTTCCGAGAAATTTCAAATTTATTCTAGAAAATATAATTTTTGGTTTCGTTTTTAAATTAACTTGAAAATTTCAATAAGACACCTACATCGAAAAGTCCTTCTTTTTCATCGTGGCCACCAGAGTAGTTCCCGCCGCGCGAATCGTATAAAACGACGGCTCATTCGTCAAAATCTGCAATCCTCCGACCAATTCTCTCGGTCCGACTCGAATAATTGCCGATTCGTCTTCTTCATTATTTTCTTCATCAAACAAACTTTCCTGCAAATTTGTAAGCTTTCTTAAACTTAAAATCGATTAAAAAAACCAATAGTTAATCAATGTGAAAGAAATTCCCAGAAAAAAAGTTCTGTTAATATCCATAAATCCATCAAAATCGTATAAAAACCAAAAAAATCAAGATAACCACTCCCACTTACATGTTCAAGACGAGATAAGTACGCAGAACCTTGCTAAATTTAATTCTAATCCATTTTTTGGCGGTTTTTGAATAATTTAATATAAAAATTTTACAAACCTGTGTCAAAATCAGAGTTCCAGATAGTACCAGCATTAAAATCTCCTCTTCTGCGCCTTGTTCAATCAAAATGTGTCCAACTTCATATTGTTCAAGTTGAATCTGAAAAAAATAAGGTTTTATATATGAAAATTGCTTTCATTCAACAAATTATGATAGTTCTTGGCCATCTCAAAGCTGTTTTACTCTCAACAAAAACATCTTTCGATATTTCTGAAACAAAACATGAAAATATGAATTTTAAACGAAAAACACCTATTTTAATTTTAAATAAAAAACAATCGATTTTCTATCAAAATTAAATTATCTAAATAAAAATACGAATTTTTAAGGAATTCTGAGGATCATGATTTTATCGAGAAACTAAAACATAGTGCAATTTCCAAATTTTAAAGTTTAAAACACCGAAAAAAATTGAAAATTATTAGGTTCATCATTTTCTCTTGGAAAAACCTATAAAGAAGTGCAAGAAATATCGAATTCGGGTTTTTCAGCTTTTAGTTAAGGTTATTATAATATTTTAGCGTCAAAAAATGGGGCTACTTAACAAGGGCCAGGGTTTCCGTTTTTTTTTCTTTTTTTTTCAGCTAAAAATTTTTTTAACGGTTTTCTATCCTCATTTCTTTCGGTGTTACCGTTTCGTGGAAAACAGATTTTTCAATTTGAACACATTTTATTTTTTTACCTCAATTTCCCACTATTTTATTAATTTTTTAACTAAATGAAACCAGAAAACCTTAAAATCGTATTTTTTCAGATGAAAAACAATCGATTTTCTATGAAAATTAAATTATCTAAATGAAAAAACGAATTTTTAAAGAATTCTGAGGATCATGAATTTATCGAGAAACCAAAACATAGGTGTTTTAACATAAACTAAAACATATAGTGCCATTTCCAAATTTTAAAGGTTAAAGCTCCGAGAAAAATTGAAAATTATTAGGTTCATCATTTTCTCTTGGAAAAACCAAAAGCAGCCCAAGAAATATTGAATTCGGGGTTTTCAGCTTTTAGTTAAGGTTATTATAATATTTTAGCGTCAAAAAATGGGGCTACTTAACAAGGGCTAGGGTTTCCGTTTTTTTTTCTTTTTTTTCGGCTCAAAATTTTTTAAACGGTTTCTATCCTCATTTCTTTCGGTGTTTCTGTTTTGCGGAAAAAAATATTTTAAAATTTGAACATATTATTTTTTACCTCAATTTCCAACTCTTTTATTAATTTTTTTTAACTAAATGAAAGCAGAAAACCTTTAAATCGTTTTTTTTCCAGATGAAATATGATTAATCACTTAAAACGATGGAAAAAAAAATTTTTTTGGCGGCACCCTTATTTTTTTTAATTTTTGAACATTCTAGATTGCTCAAGATAAAAGAACTCAATTTTTCTATTAAAATAATCAAAATCCCACCATATTTCCAATCTTATCAGCCATCGTTTCATCATTTCCCAATCCAAATGCTTCCGCCATCCATCTCGACGCAACAATCATCTGCTCCTCCTTTTCATCGTTCAAATTAAACGGCTTCTCCTTTTTCTTCATCGACATCGAAAACCCTAATTTTCCTTGCATGTTCCCAGAATTCCGGAATCGATCATCATCCCTTCTCTGCAAATTCTTTCAGATATATGATTGCGACATGACAAAATACTCACCCTTCTCATCAATTCACTACTCAATCCCATATATTGATGTAGTGTGGTAAGTGTGACATGCAATAATCTTGTAATAACAATTTGAATCGGTCTAATCCATGCCTCCGGATTTTTATGATAATTCTCTCGGAATGATGTGATCGGAAATCTGAAATAATTCTTTAAAATATACTTCTTCCAATTTTTCACACTTACTTGGCAACTCTACATGGTTCAGCGGCTTTCAGAGCAACAGTCTTGAAAATGGACGGAAAATCCTGCAAATTTAAGATTTGACTATTGAAATGAATAAAAACACTTACAATAAGAATATCCAACATTGATAAAAGTGAGAAGAAGCTTCCCCCAGCTGGTATACGTTTCACCAAGTATTCTTTGCCTTCCATATGCTGAAAAAATTTAATTAAACAAGAGTCGCCGACATTTCTGTGAAAATTTCTGATTTATATAAATTTTTATAAAAATTTTTTATCACAATTCGTTTCAGAAGACTTAATTGAAACGGCAAATGAATCCCTCTAATTAAAAACTAGTGAAAAAAAATTATAATTAGGAACTCTTCGAATTTAGTAACTTTTGAAACTCCTGATTTGAAATTCGAATAAAATTAAAAAGGAAAAAACAGTCTTTGATTATTTAATCTTAATATTAAGAAATATTTTAAAAATAAGTTTGCTAAAAATGTTCAAAATTAAAATTTTAAAATGATCTCGGACCGAAATCATGAAAAAATTAAATGAATTAAAGTATTTTTAAACTTTTCATGTTGAAACAGAAAATTTAAAATTTTAGAACGATCCTGAAAATTCCATTCAAAAACTTTTTAAAAAATTAATTTCCAGTTTCGGAATATGTCAATAAGAGCATTTAAAGGAGGACTTCGGATTTTTTAAATTAATCCGAAGTTGATCAAAAAGTTCAAATTTTTGAATAGAATTTCTCAAGATTACGGTACTTTCGTATTCCCGTTTTAAAGGAGGGCTTTACGGAGATAATAAATGTACTTTAAATGAAAATAGATTTCATTCGCATTCCAAATCTGTTTTAAAAATTTTCTAAAACCACCTAGAAGCCGAGAAAATGAGCTTCAAAACAATGGCCTAGAAAAAGTGTCCCCCTGGCCGAACTTTTTCCTATGAGCTTTTTTCGTGTTTCGTTTATAAATAGTTATGAAGAATGCTTACAGTAGTCCTTTTTTAAAGTTTTTTTTAAAAAATTTTTGGATTTTTCATGCCTGCGGACTAGTTTTCGCCGGTGGACACTTTTTCTAGGCCATTGTTTTGAAGCTCATTTTCTCGGCTTCTAGGTGGTTTTAGAAAATTTTTAAAACAGATTTGGAATGAGAATGAAGTCTATTTTCATCCCAGACGCACTCATTATCTCCGTAAAGCCCTCCTTTAAAATTTCAAAATGATCTCGGGCCAAAATCATGAAAAAATTAAATAAATTAAAAAAGTAAAAAATTTTGCAATTTCAAATTTAAGAACGAGCCTGAAAATACCATTCAAAAACGTTAAAAATAATTAATTTCCAGTTTCAGAATTTTCAAATTTTGTTTTTACAAAATCCCAAAATCTCACCCTAATATGAACCGTCAATTCACCATCTATCGATACATAAATCGCATCATCCTGATCTCCCGGCTTCACAATATATTCTCCTCTTTCAAACCTTTTCACTTCAATTTCTCTCGGATCCAATTTCCATTCACTCGGTAATTCTAGCATTCTATAATAATATACAATTTATGGACTTTTTTTTTTAAATCAAAAACCCCACTTCAAATTATGTAAAATGTAGAAAATCTCCGGTTGCAAATTCTGCGGTATTTCAGGCAAATCCGTCGGCTCGAAGAATTCCTGTGGCGGATGAAGCCGAGTTTCCTTGTTGCTCTCATTATTTTGGCGGAAATAATTGCGACTTCCACGACGGAGCAAGCTGGAAAGCAATTGTCTGGTATTTTATGAAAACCGATTCAATTCTACATTTATTTCGAAAATTTTATAAAATATACATGATTTTGACAATTTTTTCCCGAAATTTCAAAATAATTTGAAATTTTCTCCAATTTCAATTTTTTTAAAAAGAATTTTGCTTCAACTAACTCTTTAGCCATCTGAAAAGCGGTTGATTGTCTCCTTCTTGCATTCGACGTTCTCCTCCTTCTTCCATTCGTTCCACCCATCACCAAATGCCCATTCTCTTCATCGCTCGAACCAGTCGACGGCGTCCGTTGCGGCGAATCCTGTACAATACTTTTATAAATCTTTCTCGCCCAGTCTCGTTTTCGCATTCTCCGTTGTTGGGTTCCATCTCGTGTCGGTGTTCCTCCGTGTGGAATCGATTGATTCGAATTCGGTGCATGTAGGTTCAGACTCGTCGGCGGTGTTATTTTCCTTCCATTTGTTGTATCTTGTGCTTGTTTTCCGTTACCATTCTTCGAACCGTTTCCATCCATATGATCATCATCTTCGTTATCAGTTTCAAGTATTGTTGACACTTTCTTAATGCGTTCTTCTGTAAAAAACATGGGTTTATGTGAAAATAAATGATGCAATATTTTTTTCATAATCTCTTCCTTGTTAAAACTTTTGTTGTATGTGAGAAGGGGGGGGGGTCTATGTAAACAGTGTCTACTGGATTTCGTGATTGTTTATACGTAGTTGATCTTCGGCTACAACATACAAAAATGCCCCAATAACGAAGATTCCTTTTTTTTTTAATTTTATTTTGTGAATAAATACTAAAAATTCGATTCAAAATTCAGCAGTACGGTTTTCCATTTATTATTTTATTTTCCATATTTCTTGTGACAACAAGTTTCATTTTGAATATTTAAAAATTCAGCCTAACTTACGAACACGTGACCTCCACACGCGGCCAGTGCGGTGTGCGGTTCACCGTTACGACAAATTGCACACACGCAAAAATTCACATTTTTACGAACTGTATTTTAAAGGGCACGTGACCGTTCGGGAGAAAATCAGTTCGAGAGAAAGACAGTTCGGGAGAATAAGGACAGTTCGGGAGAAAAAAGTGACAGTTCGGGAGAATTTTAAAATTCTTTTGTTTTTTTTTTTGCATTTTCATTTTTTAAACTTAAATTTTCGGCATTTCGAAAGCTTTTGCACCGAAAAAAACTTATGAAATGACGAAACTTTAAGTTTAAAAAATGAAAATGCAAAAAAAAGAGAATTTTAAAATTCTCCCGAACTGTCACTTTTTTCTCCCGAACTGTCCTTATTCTCCCGAACTGTCACGTGCCCATTTTAAAGGGTCTCTGTACTGAATTTGGGTTTCAATTTCATTTTCATCTTCTTCACAGTATTTGAAAACCTATAGAAGCTCAAACATTTATCGAAATTTCCTTTTTTAGTACACGAAAAAAGCAAATTTGCAGGGTAAGGCGGCTAATGACCTGACAGCTCGGCCGCGCGCGAGAGAGCATGCGAATGTGAGAGTGTTTGCAATTGTTAGGCCATTCGCCGCCTTATTTTGGAAATGGGTGTGTTTTAGTACTGGAAAAGGAAATTTCGCAAAAATTTTTGTCTTGTTTTCAAATATCAAGAAGAAGATGAAAATGAAATAGAAACCCAAAAACAGTAAATAATCCCTTTAACGCCTGCAACACATGAAAAAATGATTTTTTGCGGTAAATACATGCAGTATGACCTAATCTAATTTTTTTCACTAAGGAATTACAAAATTGCGTCCCTGAATAGCTGAATATAACACGTTTTGTGAAACCGTGCCGCACAATTGCAAAAATGTCCCGCCCGCTTTTCTGCGTTTAATTTTTAATGGTCGTACTCAATTTTCTTAGTTATAATCGGTTCACTTTAGCCCACCGTGGCGTGGCTCCTGATACGGAGGTTCCTAGGCCAGCTCTTGGGCTTCTAGGTCATTTATTCAAGTATCTCTACGAAATATCGATTTCGCTCAATTTTTAATGGATTTGATATTATTTCAGGTTGGAAAATGCGGAAAAACAGCTTTATGAGGTTTTTTAAAAATTTTAATTTAATTTAGTAGAAATGTGGCTTACAATTAATGGCCTAGAAAACTACCCATTTATGTTAGAAGAGCTTTTCTTCGATATTTACCGTTAGATTTTATATATTTTTGAGTTTCTTAGTTTTTTAAAAATTTGTTTTTCTTAGGGTGAAATTTTCTAATAAAACACTTTTAAAACAACAAAAAACTCACTATTTGGTGAGCTTCGAGCCGAATTAGTTCTACTCGACGAATTCGATTGTGTCGACGAAGAAGTGAACGCGAATAAATAATAAGAGACAAAAAATGCCGCTGCTACAACTACACAAAATGAGAATAGTATGAGGAAAACCTGGAAAAACTTTAAATTTTATAAAATGTTTAAAAAAATTAAAACTCACATGATTATAAACAAATGTGACTGAAAAAATGATAGGTGCAAAAATTGAGTAAATAAAACTCATTCAGATAACTTCATTCGATTTGGAATTCTGTAATAGAAACCGGATTTTTCCAGCTAAACTAGACAATAAAGCGAAACGAAAAGTAAATGACGAAACAATCTCAAAAAGATAAAATGACGAGGAGACGGACAACAAAAACCCACGTGACTCAATTTTTATTGTAATAATTTTGCTACATTTTTTTGAACATATTCTCAGCCGCTCTTTGTGACAATTTTTTAAAAAACTTGTCAGTGAAACAACAGCGAGCTTATGAAAATTTGTGCAAACAAAAAAAAGTGCAAGTAAAAGGTGGAGAGGTGTACTTATCCCCCCCTCCCCCACTCTCATGGTTCAAATTTCAGTTTTTAATATTTTTGACACCATAAGTCAGCAAGGTCACATTGTTTCCTTATCAAGGTCACATTGTTAGGAATAGTTTCCGCATTACACCTGAAGGGATGGTCATCTGTCAGTGACGTACTTTTGTCAAAAACCGAATTGGAAAAATATCTGGCAACCTAGATTTCGTTTAACCCAGTTTATTTACAGATGATGCATTGATTTTTAAATTATTTTTTAAAGGAAATCAGGATAGATAGAATGAAAATAAATTGGAGTGTGAAAATTGATAATGGCCGAAGTTCGGGAGAAGTGGAAACCTCGTCCGCGAATATGAAGCAAGTTAAATATGGAATTTATTGTAATTTTGCTATAAGTTCAATAAAATGTTGAAAATCAGCAATGGCGCAAAATGTAATATAAATCCTGACGCCTGAAACTTTGGAAATATTAACTGACATATCTCATTAGGAAAAGCTTGACGTTAGGATATGAAACTGTACATTTAGCTGCTAATATGCGTAAATTAAGGCGAATAGAAATCTAAAAATTAGTCGAAATTAAAGGAGGGCTTCACGGAGATAATAAATGTGCCTTAAATGTAAATATACTTCATTCGCATTCCAAATCTGTTTTTTTTTCATTTTTTAAAGATTTTTCATACATGCGGACTAGTTTTCGCAGGTGAACACTTTTTCTAGGCCATTGTTTTGAAGCTCATTTTCTCGGCTTCTACGTGGTTTTAGAACATTTTAAAAACAGATTTGGAATGGGTATGAAGTCTATTTTTATCCCAGATGCATTCGTTTGCTCCGTAAAGCCCTCCTTTAAATGTAACTTTACTCAAACTCAACATGAATTGATGGTAAGTCCGGGAAAATCAGATAAAGATTTTCAAGTTCAGAATAATATCATAATTTTGAATCCGGTTTCGTGTAGGTCCCGTCAACCCGCCCAGGCTGGAATACTGGTTCAAGACATCGTTTCGAAATTTTCATCTAAGATTTTTAATAGCGAGTTTGAGTCAAATAATGAGACGTCCTCAGAACAGAAGGAAACAGAAGGAACAGTTTCAAAACAGAAGTATGAAATCTCTTCGTTTCGCACACTATTTTCTCTTCTTTTGTGCGTTAACGACACTCCGCAGTCACAATGGGACATTATTTAGTGAAGCGTGTATCTTCGGAATGTCTTTAAAGACAGTGTTTCAGTTAATTTGACCCTACCTGATTTTAACTTCAAAAAATAGAGCGTTCTCTTAATATAATGCAATTTATACGAAATCATATCGAGATTCACTCCTCATGGCTACACATTATTTCTTGATTTCCTGCCTTTTTACAACAATTTTGGATTAAGAATGAAGTAAGTTATATATTTTTTTAAATGTTTTTGTTTAGTTTTATTATAACATTAGTATAATTTATTGATATCCAAGGGGATCTAACTGAAGAGCCCCAACCCCTTGGTAGACCGTCTTAGCTTAGGGGCGAAACGGTCGACTTTGAATTTATTTCTTTTCTTACTTTTTTATTTATAGCAGCGGTCCAAAGTTGCAAAAATCAAAATTTTTGAATGTACCATATCGTGGATCTTGCAACACGGCCGGAATCGGCGTGAAAAACAAAAAACCCCACATGTCAATGTTTAGGAAAAAAAACGTGAAATCCACGAAATATTTGACCGACTATAAATAGCAGGAAAATCATCATTCGCCTATTAATTGAGGTTTCTATTGAAAAAAATGATTCGTTCATTTTTAATAATATCACTCTGTTACGCAGGGACTTCCTATGGCGAAATAATGCTGAGTGGTGGTTTTGTCGTTGGAAAAGAAAGCTATAAGAGTTACATTCCGGTTGACATTGCACCATATCTAAAAGTGTCTGATTTTATATATCGAAAAATTGTGAATGGAAATGGTATTGGCGTGCAAAATTCGATTGTAATGAATCAGTTTTTTAAAAACCAATTTTCAAAACCTCGTTTTTGTTCCAGACAACCCAACGAGACCTATCAAAGGGAAAAATTTCTGAAAACCTGCACATCACGAAAAACAATGAAGCAAAGGAGTTCCTAGTCGTTATTCATTGCATTCTTTATGTCTTCGCTCTTTTACCGCCATTGACTGCTCTTGCCTTTTATCGAAACGAATTTTCGGAATTTATCAAATTCAAATACAGTACACATATGGCAGCAGATACAAGAGCTCGTCTCGGTATAGTGGATGAAGAAAACGAGGATGAAGTGTTAAGAAACGAAACAAGTATAAATTGGACGCTGGAAAATATGAAAGGTCAAATTAAACTTGTCCGTGAATGGCCAGAAAAACTTCAGTTTCGTTTCATGATCCATTCCATTCTATTTTGTGTTTCCTTGCTCGCCATTTCAATGCTTGCGATAATGGCACAAAAACAGGCATATGGATGGAAGGACAAATTAACTCGTGTTGAAGCAGGTTAGATTTTCAAGCACATCAATACTTGATATTAAAACTATATTTCCAGATATTGTTAATGTCAACAAAGATGCCCTTATAGATCTTGAAGTTGTGAAAAATGCAACGAGAACTCTCAAAAATGAGCATTTTATCCCAGAAGAATATAGAAGACTTTTAAACAAAATCAAGAAGGACTTGCATTATACACCTTCTGTAAGTTTCTCCAAGCGTCAACAAAGAAAACGAACTACTTTAGGACGACGTTATTAATACTACGAAAAGAATCAGCGATATTGCTTCAATTCTAAGCAAATCAAACATTGGAATGTCAATTGAATGCTATAACTTAACTTTAGGTGTACTCAAAATATTGGACCCTGAAACAGAAAAATTACAGGTCAGTTTTTAAGTGTTAGAAATCGAATAAGTTTCAAAATTCAGAACAACCTAACTACTTCTCTTTTTGAGCCGACACTTAAATCCTATGTTGATCGGATGATAACAAAAGTAAGCAATTTTTAAAAATCGCAACAATTTTGGATGAAACCTAGCTCAATTCAAGGGGGAAAATTCGATTTACCAATGTTTGAAGTGATAAGCTAAACTTTGCAAACAATGCAGGGCACACCCTTAATTTTCTTTCTTCATTTTCAGTATGGGAAATTTTACAATACACCACAAGTGATGGACAAATTGGTGCATCTAGATAAGATTGCAATCATTACTCAAATAGAAATAATAGCAAAAGGACTGATGAATAAGGATGATGTATATAAATTCCGAAAACTGATTGATAATATGAACACGATTGCGGCTGAACAACCGATTGGCATTTTCACGAAGATTCTGGTGTTTCTTTTCTCCAACTATGTGATTATGATTGTAGCCGGACTTGGACTAAACAAAATGAACAAACTACTTCATCCACCATTTGTTTTGCTCGTATTGTCAATACTCAATTCATTACTTGCTACAATTATGATTACGATATCATATTCGTCATCTCATTCTGATTATTATCCACTTGCGTATCTTCACTCTAGGATATTTGAAGACTCTCGTCATGATCCGTTTTTGAATTTTATGCAACGTGAATTCCCGAGTATCACCATCGATGAGAATAATAAACTTTACACCACCAGTGAAGATTTGCCGTTCAAATTTGTTTATATGTATGTTTTCGTGGAAACTATGTTATTTTTAATCATTTATTTGTTTTTTAGGTCGCATTTCCGAAAGTGCAAGAAAAACGAAACATATATCGACGCGATGAGAAAGTGGATGATTCGTGGTACGCTTTCCTCAAAACAATTCCTCAGTATTTAATATCTATGAATTGCAGGTAGCAAGTACGTGAATATGAAAAAGGAGATTGAGGAAATAGGCGATGACGGTTGGTTTACAGTTGATATGTTCGGCGAAGCTGTTTTGTCGGAAATTAAAAAGTGTATTAATACTGAAAAATTTGAGAATTCTGCCAGGTATTTTATTAAATGTTCTGTATCAGTTTCAACAGTTTCAAAAATGTTTAAGGGAATTGAAGGAAATTGTAATACGCCTTTTGGGAAACGCGCTATTCTATCACAAGACTCCAAACGAAGTGAGAAAAATTAGAAAAGATTATACAAGATGGGTTGTGTTTCCAGATTACTTCAATGCGTCACTATATTGTGGAGGCAGCTTTGGTTGCTCTCGACAAGCATTCACGAAAAATGGAAAAAATTCATCTAGCGTCAAGAGAGGCGATTTTGCCATGCAGCGTTGTACACGAGAAGTTCAATCATTTTCGGCACGTTATGTATCATCATATAATATCACCAATTGGAAGTTTTTGGGTTTATCATGGTAAATTTGTTTGAAACGCTTATTTTCCTAGAAAATTTGTTTGTTTTAGCACTTCTTGCACTTGGCATCTCGTTATACTCATTCTACTTGTTGTACATTGGATTTAAATGGATCGGTTACCGTGATATGTTCAAAGTCTGGTTTAAGAATGAATGCTCGCGTCGAAAAATGCAGGAATTTGTATTTAGTGGAACAGACGAGGTCGTTGAAATTGTAAGACCGTTCTGGTGGACGGACGATGTTTACCGTATGAGATTGGATAGAAAACATCGCCACGACGCCATTCGGAAGGATGCAGTAGAAGATGAAAAGTTCTGGCAAAAGCAACAAGGGTTAACGGGTGGTTTTGAGGAAAAGGATCAGGAGGCGAAACCGATTAATGAGAAGCAGACGAAAGCAGATTCGAATGACAACAGTATGCTGAAAGGAGATAGAAAGGATATAGAAGGGGACGAATAAATTGTTCTACGTGTTTCTACGTGATACAAAAAACCATTTTTTGCATCTAAATTTAAAGAAAAGAACAGACAAAAGAACTCACAGCGAATTTCACAAGATTCAAATTACAGATTAGAACCAGTAAACGACTAAGAAAAGGCAAGGTAACTGAGCGAACATTAAATAGATACTGTTAGGAATGGTTTCGCGCATGATGACGCATTACATGTGCGCTCTAATGAAAATCGGTCGATTGGGTTCAGTTTCTAGAATTTTTGGACATAAAAATGATATTTTCGATGAAAGGAGGGCTTTACGGAGATAATAAATGTACCTTAAATGAAAACAGATGTCATTCTCATTCCAAATCTGTTTTTAAAATTTTCTAAAACCATCTAGAAGCCGAGAAAATGAGCTTCAAAACAATGGCCTAGAAAAAGTGTCTACCTGGCCGAAATGTTTCCTATGAGCTTCTTTCGTGAATGCTTCGTGCACGCAGAATTCTTATATTAGTCCTTTTTTATGTGTTTTTCTTAATTTATGTTTTTTTCATTTTTTTAATTTGATTTTTCATGCCTTCGTACTAATTTTCGCCGGTGGACACTTTTTCTAGGCCATTGTTTTGAGGCTTATTTTCTCGGCTTCTAGGTGGTTTTAGAAAAAATTTAAAAACGGATTTGGAATGAGAATGAAGTCTATTTTCATCCCAGATGCATTTGTTTGCTCCGTAAAACCCTCCTTTAAAAGATTTTTGAAATATATCTAAGTACAAAATTAAGATTCAGAATTTTCTATAATAAAAGAATTTTCTATAATAAAAATTAATTGAAGAATAGATAACACAGAAATAAATCTAATAAATACCGAACACTTACGTTGAAATTCTTGTCTGAAAATTTTAAGTATATTTGGTATCGCAAAAAATTGAGTTTTATTAAAGAAAAGATAGCATTATTTAAAAAAAAGGAACTGTGGAAGAAAAATAAATTTTAAAGGGACATATTGGAATAAATGAGGGAACCAGAGAAGTGTTGTGTCCCTTTAATGAATACGGTATGACTTTTTTGTTGGATTAGATGAGAAAACAATTTTTTTTTCAATTGAAAAAACTGACATGAACTGAACCTACTGGAAACAAAACAAAACACGAAAGATTGCAGAAATGGCTAACCAAAAATCGGGCATTTATTTTTCACATGACCCGATAGAAACGAAACAAAAAAAAACGATGAGTGAAAAGACTGTATGATCGAACGAAAAACATTTAAAAATGATATGAGAACGCCAGAAGTGCACTTGGACATCATGCCCCCCTTCTCTCCCATGCACATAAAACTACGAAGAAACATTTCTGAGGTCTCGATTGATGATAGAATCTATAAAGAACATTAAAAATTCCAACATGTTTGATGATGCTATGCATTCGTTTTTTTTTTCTCTCAAAATAAAAATGACGAACGTTTTATTTTTTCGTAACAGTTGCTTGTCTCTTTTTTCACGATTTTTTTTTCAAAATCTTTTTGTTTTCTAGGAACACAAAACAGAACAAAACATAACAACAAAAAACGGGGGGTTTTTTGATTATTTGATGAGTGATTAGAAAGAGAAAAACCCACTTCTTTGGATGGTATTCACAAGTGATGATAAGAAATTGGATAAAATGTATTTATTTCCAAAGTTTTTCGTACTAAATATTAGATCTCAAATCTTTGATAGAAGAGAAATGTTTTTTGGTGTGAAATAAATATTGAAATTTTTCAAAAAAAAAGTAGTTTAAAACATTTTGATGATACAATTATGTAAATTACATGCAATTATTTAATAGTGGTTAAATTTTAAACTTTGATTTTGGACTGATAACAAATTTCAAGCAAAAAAAGAACTTATGTCGGTGATAATTTTTGAGTTAAATAAACATAGACTTCTAAAAAGCAAAGAATCCATGAAGCGCTTTTTTGGACCTATTCAATTTTTTTTAAAAATTCAAAAATACCGAGAAATTGCAATTTATCTGCCATTTCTTGAACTGTAGTTTTCTTCAAGACCCAAACAATCAAATAATATGTGTCCCTTTAAACAATTTCACGGAAAAAAAACTGTTTTTGTGTCTATTGTCAACTCAATTATTCTTGAGCGTTCGGAAGGCTGCTCAGCCTCACAGCCGCTCTGCACGCACGCGACGCGGCTTCCGACACTCACACACACACTGAAATATCGGCGGGAAAATGAATTTTTCAAATATATCGGCGGGAAAATGAATTTTTAAAATTTTTCCAGTGTGTGTGAGTGTCGGCAGCCGCGTCGCGTGCGTGCGGAGCGGCTGTGAGGTTGAGCAGCCTTCCGAACGCAATGATCAAGAATAATTGAGTTGACAATATCATTGTGGAAATTTTACCAAAAAATTGGTAGTGAGTCCCAGTGACACGTAGATGCCCAAAATATCCTTTTTAGGCGCAAAAACCCTGTCTGGGTCGAAAAAAAATAACATTTTGCTAATTTTTTCATTTTTTTTGGCTCGAAATCGGCATTTTCGGGTTATTTTTTTTATTTATATTTTTTTTATTTAGCCATTTCCTCATTGAATTTTTCGGATTTAAAAAAAACACTGAATAGGTACATATGTACGTACATTACAAAACTCGCAAAACATATAGTCGTCTCACAAAATCGGTTTCATAAAGGTGGGCTTCCCTCTTCCGCGAGAGAGTGTTGTTTGGCGAGAGGTAGTTGTCTGCGTATAGTCTCCCCCTCGTTATATTTCGTATGCGAGCGTGTCGGTTTTTTAGAGCGCGTTTGCTTGTTTATAAAGCCGATTTTGTGAGAAGCTAATACCGAATAATTCAGTACAGTAACCTACAACTTTTTTAACTAAATACTTATGCGCCTTTAAATTTGTGGACCGTTTTCTGGTGCACGGACAAAAAAAATTATATTTCATAGTTGGTCCAATAGATACAAAGAATGCATTCATGGCTAAAAATAATATTTTCGACATGGCTAAATTTTTCAGAAGCTTTTTTCAAAATTTTAAACAAAAAAATCCAATTTTGAGAATTAAAAAATTTTAATTTCGAAATTATCAAAAAAATTAATGGGAAAAAATCCTGTTCTCACAAAGTTTTATAGAATTTCGATTTTTTGATGTTTTGAACTTGAGAAAGTAGAAATGGCGGCATTTTTTAAAAATAAATTAGGAATTTTTCAGCAAAATTATTAAAAATTAATTGGACGATTCTAATTAGCTGCTATTTATTATGGAAAAAATTAGAAAACTTTAAAAAAAAAACTGAACTTCATATTTGAAAAGTTTTATCGAATTATTTTAAAAATTTTAAAACTGACTAGGTTCATAATATGGCATGCAAACTAATAAGAAGAATAGAACAAATAAGATCTGAAATCGATTAAAGAAAAACTTGATTTTTGCTAGAAAAAAAGAAATGCGAACAATTAGTATCACCAGCAAGTGGTCTAGCAGAAAACAATGGTCAATGGCCAGCAAAAGCAGCAGAAATAGACCAAAAGTGAACACATCAGTTCTTCTTACAAATGCAGAGTAAACAATAAGTCTCACAAAAACCAAGTATAATAACCTTCGAATAAACAATTGTCACAATTTTATCAAAAATGAAACGAAATAAAAAGAAATATTTTAAAAAACTACACAAAGAGTTGCCAGCGTTTCCAGAATATTCGTTTCTCGAAGGGATGTGCGCAACCAATAAGAGTTGCGAGACGCAGAGTGAAAAAGTCGCGAAAAAAATGGATGGATAGATGTTTGGAAGAGAGAACACAATTTTTATTAGGTGACCTTGGCGGGGATTATGCACCAAAAAAAATTGATGAACTGTTGCTCGCGGGAAGCGGGGGAAGGGGATTGGATGAGGCCTTCAAACGCTGGTTTATTTGAATTCGAATTTTTAATTAGTTTTCTCGCGAAATTGGACATAATAAACTCTATTAAATTGCATGTGAATTTATAAATGTAATTTTTTGATATAAGTTGAATACGCAACTCACATTTCCTCCATAAATTTCGAAATTTTCCAAAAACAAATGTTTTTCAATGGGGTCCAGAATAACGGCCTAGAACCACTTGCGAAAACAAGTCCTCCAGTCCTTTATATCAATAAAAACTGTAAAAATTTTTTAAAAAATTAAAAAATTAAAAAAAGCCACTTTTTAAAAAATTCGACAGCTAAAAACAAAAGAAATATGAAAAAAATGTTTTCTTTTGAAAAATGTATTTTTTTCTGAAAATATAAAAATAAAATATTTACATATTCGCTGCCAATCAAAAAAGAATATTATCGTTCCGAAAATTCTAAAACCCGAGAAATTCTCATTTTCAGAAAACGAAAGAAAGAATTGAAATATAAATCTTTCGAAACAAAAAAAAAACTAAAACGCCGCCATCCGAAGAAAACGAAACGAAAGAAAGCCAACGAAAAAAAAAACTAGATAAAAAAGTGCGGCAGCTTGCGCGGATATTCAAGCTTTTGCTTTCTTCGATGTTTTTTCTCTTCTTCGTCAAAAAACCGCCGCCACCACCACACATACACACAAAAATTGGAGCCATCTTTTATTTTGTGTTTTCTTTTTTTTTTACTTGGTGAGAAATTTTGACGAGAAAGTGAGAGAGAGAGAGAATTTCCCAAAAGTGAATTTACATATTACAATACGTAAGTACAACAATGTTTCAGAATGATAGGAATTTGCAGTCCGCGAAAAAAAAGGGGGAAGATAAACACATCGTTTGGAACATCAAACAAAGTTTCATAAACCAAACAAAAATCCAGAAAACTAAAAAAAAAGTGCTGAAAAACGTTTAAAAAAAGCTAATTTCGTAAGATTACTGTATTTAAATTTTTAAAACATATTTTTCGTTTCAAAACCGCACACAAAATAAGAAGGTGTGCGCCTTTAACTTTAAAGGTTCATAACTACTAATGGTTTCCTGGGTTTCACCACGATTACAGTACATATTGAATATTTTAATTTTTTCAATTTTTTTTTTGCTAAATTTTGAAGTTTTTACTCAAATAATGAGCAAAAGTGTTTAAAATGCCGAAAGATTGAAAATTCGTTGAGTTAAAAATTGAAAATTTCAAGAAACAAGCATCAGGAAGATTTCAGAATAGGAAATTACCGAAAATTAAAAAAAAAGATTAATTTAATGAATATTGATTAAAAATCCCATTTTAAAATTTCTATCAAACCGGTACGTAACAAAAAAAAAGCAAAAATGTATTTCTTTTTCATTTCTCTCATTCTCCGTTCTCAATAAACAAAAAAAACTTGTAAACTGAATAAAATTAAATTTTCGCCTCCAAACCACAACAAACCCCCCTCATCCTTTCCCAAAACATGCGCATCAAAAACTTTATTATAAAAATAGTCTAAAAATAGAAAAAGGAACAGAGAAAATCAAGAAAAAAGTCATGTTTCGGGAGTAAATAGGACGAAGAATGTATAAGTAGAAAAAAACATCATTTTCACCTACCAAATGGGTAAATATGAGACAAATTTCGAAGGAAAAGCGAAAAAACTTTGAATTTCTATATTTATATACATTTTGAATGTGAAAATAATGATAATAAACAGTGGGCAAGTAAGAACACGAAAAGAAACTAGATAGGGTAATTGAGATGCTCTTAAGAGCAACAAAGTAATTAAAAAAATCGAAAAAGGACCACCTATATACAAAACGTCATTTTTTTTTTGTTCGTTAAATACTTTTAAAAATAATTGAAACAAAAATCCACCGGGGAAAGCCCAAGTATTCACAAAATTTACACAAAAATATAGGAATATTTACCTCTAGAAATCAGAGTTTTCACGAAAACGAAATAAATATCTAATATCATTAGAATAGCACGATTTTGTTCGAAAAGTTCTAGCTATGTGCTGGTCGAGTTCCTTGCCCTGGTACATGATGTGACCAGTCGGCAACTTGTGGTCCCATTGTCAAATTACGGCGGGATGATGTACTGTAGATTGGAAGTACTTCACTCGCTTGCACTGGTACCGCCTGGAAACGAGAAAAATGAAAATGGAGTGTTTTTAAATAGCAAGAGGAATTTCTCAGTATTTCTTGATATTTTTATTCAAACGGAATAGGTCCATTATTAAGATTTCGGTAAGTTTCTTTGTCTGCATTAAAATATACACATTTTCCAAATTTTTCAAAAATTAGCATTTTTCAATTTAATGAAATTGATTCCAACTGAAATTGATTGTGAAATTCACGTGGATCATAATGCGTCAAAAAAAAAGGAAAAATACGAAAATCAAAAAATAAAATTTCATCGAGATATAATTAAAAACTGGGAGACGCGGGGTTAAAGGAACATATTTCGTGACGAGACTCAATAATAATTTTTCAATATTGTTCCTTTAACCTTACAGTAATCTTTTGTCTCAGGTTTTAATTATATCTTGATGTAATTTTATTTTTTTGGTCTTTTTTTCCGACCGCTACAATTTTTTGCGTAAATTTATTCAAACTCATTCCGCTTGGCATTTAGATCAAAAAATCGATTTTCAATTACTCATCTATTCATTAGAAATTAATAGAAACCATCCTCACCTTCAAATAAATACAAGCATCAGTTCCATGTCCTTCCATCGACACCAAAAACAAGTCTCCCAAAAAATATCTGGCATAAAGTCGCGAAAGTGGTAATCCATAACCATAACCAGCCTACAAATTTAGATTTTTAGTCACATTTCCAGTTTAACAGAAGAAAAAAAGAAAAACAAACCAATGGTGCTTGTGTTCCATCTCTTGGTGGTGGCGGAGCAGTCGAATACATATAATTGTACAGTCTTTCTAGAATGGTTCTCGATACACCTCCTCCGCGATCGCAAATCTTTAAAAAATTGTTTTTTCTGGAATAAAAGTCGTGGAAATAATTACCTTGATCGACAAATCTTCTTGTCCTTTCACGACATAAACTTTAACATCAGGAAGATCATCATCAACTCCATGATGTTCCACAGTTGCTCTCATAGCGTTCTGAAAAAGGAAAAAATATATAATTTTTTTACATTTTGCAAATTTTTAGCAAAAAGATATCATATTTCACATCTTGAAATATTTATAACAATTCTAGAGTGTATGAGAAACATTTTTTAGAATAATGAGTCGATAATTTTAAGAACCAATAAAACAGATTTTGGGAATTCCAAGACCCCTACCCCAATTTTTAAAAATAAAAAATAGTTACTCCTTAAAGACAGAGTGCCAATCGTATAATATTCTGTTTCAGAAATTTTGTCTCAACGAATTTATGGATCTTTCTTCGATTGAAAAAACAAATCAAATTTGAAAATTTAAATCCGAATTTTTAAAAAATCAATATTTATGAAAAACCAAAATTTGAATTTTGAGGAATTTTTGAAAATAAAACGGCAATTTTTGAAAATAAAACGGAAAAAAACAAGCTCTCTGCAAAAAAGTTTCCACCGCGGAAGAGTTATGGTTTCTAGTCCGCGACAGTTCGGGTTCCTAGGCCATATATTAAATTTTTTGTGCATTTTTATTTGTTTTTTGCATTTAAAATGTGATATGTAAAATGTTTATATCGATTTTTCATTTTAAACGCAAAAAAACAAATTTTAAAACCCATTTATAACATAATTATGTATTTTTCGCAAATTTAACGTCATTTATATTCTCTGTAACGTCCTAGAACTCATAATTTCAATTTTTGTAACTTCAAACATATTTTTCTCCATTTTTTTATTCACTGACTCAAAATTCCCCATATTTCGAAAAACGCATTCTCAAAAACACTGACCCCCCTCTCTAAATACCCCCCTCCCTCCTAAAATCATCGTCATTCCCAAAAACGTAAACACCACTCCTCTTTCCACCTCCTCTTTAAACCACGTGTTTGTTTTTCAATAACGAAGAAAGAAAAACGTTGATAACGTTTCAAAGAAGATGCAAAAGGAAGGAAAATTCTTGAAGTTTTAAATACTTGGATAAAACTGTACAGTTACCTTGAACAATTCAAACATCATATGGTATAAATGACTCGGAACGGCTACAATCGAAATCGGTTTTCCTTTTTCCACAGCATTGTGCATTTCCAATTTCATTGATGGACTTGTCAAATAGTATCGATCGCATAGGAATCTGTTGACAAAAATATATATATATATATAATTTTTTCTGCAGATTTTTGGTTCCCTTTTATATCTCATCTAACAAATCAAAGTACTTTATATTTCAATGCCGTCAGATCAAAGTCTCACAGAACACTTCATTCCTGTTCGTTGAAACGAAAAAGAGGGAAACAGCTGACACTCTCATCGGTCAGACGCACGCTTGATTTTGAGTTATCAGCACATTTCCCAATGTTTCGTACAAAACAGACCAAGGTATATTATTTTGGGTTGGGAAAAAAGTATACCTCGCATTTTCAAACGCATCATACACCACACTTTCCACATCACACGCTGGATCGATACATCCGACATGACGAGGGCTTTCCGGAAGCACATTACCAAAAACGACCTGGAAAAATGGGAAATTTTTGTGAAAAACTGTTTTTTCTTTGATTTTTTATATTTTTCAGCGTTGTTCTGAAGGAAACTAATGTTTAGAAGTATTTTTTGAAAATCTTTCAGAAAGACTTGTTTTTACTAAAAATTTTAAAGAAAAATATCAATTTTAAAAATTTATAAAATAATAAACTCAAAGAATAAGCATTTTTCATCAGAAATTTCGAAAATAATGATTTTCCCAAGATTTTCCAAAATTTGTAGTTTTCTATATTTTCAAAAATAACTCACCAGATGCTGATTTTGCAGCATTCTGATTGAAATTCTGTTGATATAAAATCGATCCAAGAAGTATTGAATACCTAAAAAACGCAATTATCAAATATCTATCAATTTTTTTCACAAAACTACCTTTCTCACTAGCAATATCAACTCCATCCGATTCTCGAAGTTCAATCAAACCTTCGGCCATTGTTTCAACTACATGAGCATGTCTTTTCAAGACAATTGTTAGTTGATCGTTGAATCTTGACACATTTTCCGGTGACGTGTCAGAATTCTCAAAAAGCAAAAGATCCTCAAAACTTTCGGAATACCAGCTTGAAATCATTTTGGAGCTGGGCATTTGTAGCAGTTTCGGTGGCAGAAGCGAAATTTCCTTTAATATTACAATTAACGGGGAAAATCATAATAATTTAACAAACCTGCATAATGTTTGCTAATCTCACTAGAAGCTCATTTTTCAGGAATGAATACGAATTTGCAGCGGTACCTATCCGCCCGAAATCCAGATATTGTTGAATTGTCAGCGACGATGGCTGAAACTGACTGTAATAGTCTAGCTTTTTCGCTAGAGTTCCGACAAATGGACCTAACAGTTTACGTGAAAACCGCATCTGAAAAATACTAAAAATCATTGAAAAAAGAACAAAGGTTTTCAATTTATTTCCTAGTCGCAAGACGGTCAATAACACAATAAAACAAGGTGTGGAGTGGCTAAAACATCAAAAATATCGAAAACATGGCGAAAGAGAGAAATAGCACGTAGTGAAACACAGGCGTTCTCTCAAAATCTGTAATTAAACTCAAAGTGCGCCAACGTGTGAGACTGGCGTCATAAAGGTTCAACGCTGACGCATTTTTAGATAACAGCGCGAAATTTAAATTTTTGGTATTTATAAAGAAATTATATTTGGAAACTTTTAAACTACCCTTTTTTTACAACTTTTCGCACAAAAAATGAAAGAAATAAAAATTTATTTTGGCAAAATTAGACAAGAAGAACACGTATAAATAGAGATCTTTTAGCAGAAATAAAAAGAACTCGTCGATTGATCGGAGAAAAAACTAATAGTAAGTATTATTTTTATTTTTAGAACAAGGCGGCGTGCATGTCGCAATTGGGCATTGTAACACCAAGACTGTCACGTGTTACCTGTAAAAAGAGAAGATGATAAATAAAACTGGGTTTCGGTGAGGCCAATCGTCTAAATTTCCGGTTTTCGAACATCTCACGGTCAATAAAAGTCAGATGTTATGGTAACTTTCAACGGACAGAATAAGGTTTAAAGTAACAAAATGAATGTTTTTTTTTCTAAAGACATGGTGTAACTTGGAATTGTATTTATTTATTTTTTAAATTCGTTAGTTATATTATTCTTAAAATAATACATTTTTAAAAACTTCGTGAAAAAAATATAATTTTTTGTTAAAGGAGGACTTTACGGAGATAATAATGAAAATAGACTTCATTCTCATTCCAAATCTGTTTTTAAAATGTTCTAAAACCACCTAAAAGCCGAGAAAACGCGCCTCAAAACAATGGCTTAGAAAAAGTGGCCATCAGCGAAAACTAGTCCGCAGGGATGAAAAATTCAAAAAAAAAATCATAAAAAATTACTAATATAAGCATTCTACATAAATATTCATTAACGAAAAACGAAAAAAGCACATAGGAAAAAGTTCAGCCACACTTTTTCTAGGCCATTGTTTTGAGGCGCATTTTCTCGGCTTCTATGTGGTTTTAGAAAATTTTAAAAACAGATTTGGAATGAGTATGAAGTCTATTTTCACCCCAGACGCATTTATTATCTCCACCAAGTCTTCCTTTAAGAAAATTTCATATGGTAATTCTGAAAACATCGTTCGAAAAACCCTTAATATCCCCCCAATAAAACCGCCCATAATTTACCGTCGAAACAAGCGTCCAGGCATCTTCTCCACACTTTGACAGAATAATAGGATGAGAGCATCGAAGATATCCATCCATTGCACGGCACATTTCTGTCAGATATGCTTCAGTTGACACCGCCTAATTAAATTTCAAGGCTTTTATTTCTTTTCTGTGGTTTTTTTTTCAGGTCTCACCTTTGAACTCTGCGCTTCTGATATCGCTTGAGTTGCTGCGATTTTACAGCTTATGTATCCTTTTTCAGCTTCAACCTGGAAATTTTAATTTTTTTTCAACTAAGTAGTTAAAAAACTAGAAAAGTATTACCTCTGCAAAACATCCGGCATGTTTTTGAAACATTGGCTGTCCTGTTCCGCACATGTATGAATAAGATGCATGAACAGCATCAATTGATAATGAATCACAGCGGATTGATGAAGTGCATTCCTGTAATTTTTTCATATTTTTTAAAAATTCAGTTTTTTTTCCTTAAAAAACCTTAAAATCGGAATAAATTGTGCAAAGTTGATTGAAAACATGACCACCTTGTAGAGGGAATTGCATGGCACCAGTTTCAGCTTGTAGTTTGGTAGCGTAGTCGAGCATTGGCTGAAAAATAAGAAAAATGAGAAGGGGTGATCGGAAAGTTCATTCTTCAACAGCACAAATAACATTAAATCCATGTATGTCATTTTTTTTAATTGATTTTTTTTTCTTCGATAGGGTTTAAAGACAGTGTGCCAGGTAGCTTGACCCCATAAGATTTCAATTTCAAAAATTAGAGCTTTCACTCATTAACAGAAATCATATCAATAAATACGTGAATCATGGAAGCGGTCAAAAAAATTCAAAATTTAAATGCGCGGCGGATCGTGAAACGCGGTCGGAATTGGCGCGAAACACAATTATTTGAATGTGGCAACGTATTAATATTGTCTGTTCGATCTTCTGGGCTCCCACTCGAATTTTGATTTTTCGTCTTCAATTTGGATTATGCTAACTGACACGATGTTTTTTAAAATGCAGCGAATTGGATGAAAATGAAATGAAAAGTCAGACATAGTGATAGTGAAGAACCTTTAATCTATAGCGCTTTGCAACATCATTTCATAACGAGGTATTGTCAAGATAAAAATTTCCGGCCGCTCGTTTTGCGGAGTGTCGTTGGGAATTTCCTCGCAGCGCGACCGCAACGCGCACGACCAACTGAGAAATTTGAATTTGAGCGCGTCGCGGTCGCGCTGCGAGGAAATTCCCAACGACACTCCGCAAAACGAGCGACCAGAAATTATTATCTTGACAATACCCAAGTTTAAATTTCATTTTTTTTCATGAATAAGATGTTTACTCTATTTGATTCTAAATTTGTTCTAAAAATAATTCAAAATTCATCTGACTTCATTATTTTCAGATCCTTATAGAAAATTTTTTTTAAAAATTTCAGAAAAATCTAGTACATGTGTTGAATAATGTGTTGAATATCGGATTTCTTATCATATAGTTAAAGAAGGATTTTACAAGAAAGATAGTTCATACTTATTTAAAATTAAAAAAAAACTTTTTTCGTGACTTTCGAAACTTTAAAACATCTGATTTTGAATTAGTGCGAATAATATTCTTGAGGTACATTTATTGGCTCTGTAAAGTTCTATTTTAATATTTTGATTTAACTAACAGCAAAAACTGGTAATTTATGATCGGAAATTATAACTTGAAATAAATGAGCCGAGAAATTACTGCTAGAATCGAATTTCAGAGGTTGAAACTTTTTTTGGAATACAAAAATCACAGATTTCAAATAAAAAAGGGTCTCATACCTGCAAACAATCATTAACCTTCTTCTCATCACGATATTCACATTTGACCGGACTCTCCCGTCCTCCAACATTATTCACAAAAAATAATATAACCAGCGGCAAGATCAAAAAATGCATTTTCTCTCCCTTTTTCTTTCGTTTCGTTCTGTAAAATCAACCAAAATGGGGCGAAAAAAAGGGGGAAAGTCAAAAAGAAGAAGGATGTGCGGACGGACGGACGGAGGGGGAGCTTCTTTGAATTCTAACATAATTCAATCGCGTCGAGTCCTCTTATCTTATTTTCACACTACTTTGCACAAGACGAAAAAAAAAGAGCTTCTTTTTCAGAAACTATATACTTTGGAAATGACGGGGGATGGATTCTGAAGAAATCAGTGAAAAATACTCGAACAAAAAAGAAGGAAAAATGACAAACAATTTATTAGAAACTGAGATTTATGAGATGTTCTAAAATAAAAAGAGAAGAAGCTATGGAATTCGTAAAATTGTTTGAGAATTTTGTGATGGCTAACATTTTTTAAAATTTAAAACTTCAGACAAATTTTTGGCGTCTAATATTTTGACTATGATTTAGTTGAGGACTTTAAAGACAGGGGATCAGTTATTTTAACCCCCATATGCATTTTATTGTAAAAATTCCTTCTTATTGGACAAAATACAACGTATATATAAAAAATCTCGGCGTCGACGTTAAATTTAAGGAAGTCGATCAACGTCGAAAAATTAAAATTTTGAACCCCGTGCGTTCTGGAGCGTTCTCGCTCTACCGAAAAGGCGCGAAGCAAAAATATTCAAATGTCCATTTATTTTATTATTTTTTGTTTTTTTTTCAATTTTGAGTGTTTTTCGATTTTTTTTTCAGAAAAAATAGAAAAAAGGAAAGCGATTCAGAGATAATGAGAATAGACTTCATTCTCATTCCAAATCAGTTTTTAAAATTTTCTAAAAACCACCTAGAAGCCGAGAAAATGAGCTTCAAAACAATGACCTAGAAAAAGTGTCGAACACTAGCCCTCTTTACATGAAGAATTGAGAACAATTTTAAATTTCGGGTTTGAATGGATTAATTTAAGTATTTTCCATAAATATAAAACGATAACAGTTCACAGGAAAAACTTCGGCCAGATGGAAACTTTTTCTAGGCCATTGTTTTGAAGCGCGGTTTTTCGGCTTCTAGGTGGTTTCAGAAAATTTTAAAAACAGATTTGGAATGAGTACGATGTCTATTTTCATCTCATCTTCATTAATTAGCTCCACCAAGTCCTCCTTTGAAGTAAAATCTCTGACTGTAAGGACATTTTTTTAGAAGTTTAATCTATGTTTAACGTTTAATCTACTGTTTTAAAGACAGGGTGTCCCTAATTTTCATGACCTGAAACTTGTAGTTTGAGCTTGATGCATCTTTTTATACAAGAAAACCGAAAACCTGAACATTCGGAGTACAACAATTGGAAAACTAAATTTTGAGATGAATGACAAGGTGACACTCTTTATTTTGAAATTTCTTTTCTTTTCTGTTTTAACTTTGGTTTTCACAATTGCATTAAAAACCAGGCGAAAAGTATTAAATTTGTCGGAAAATCCTTTTTTTTTGTTAGAAAATTAGATATATTTGAATTGAATTTCATGAATTATGTCCCATTTTATTGGACTCTTCAAAACGCAACATTTTCAATGCAACAAAGAAATTAAGCAAAACTGAACCTGAAAAATCAAAGCTCAAAATTTTGTTGAAAAAAAAAAAAGGAAAACATCAAATTTTTGAAAAGTCAAAACGAAGTCGCTTTGAAATTGGGTGTTTTGTTAAAGACAGCGGAATAGTTGATAGATACTCAACATTTTGACTAGATAATCCAAAACTCAAAAGCTTTAAAAATTAGATTGTACCAACTTGTGATTCTTCAGAATATTCTAAAAAATGTTTATTTGATCACAAGATTACTGTAATTTTTCGAACACAATTCTTAAAAAACCTCGAAAAATTACTGTTTCAAAATCAGAAGATAGTTTTAAATATACAAATATACATTTCATAGATTAATTTGCAATAATTCCATTCAAAAGACCAAAACAAAGCACTAAAATATCCAATAAAGTTCTCAAAAGTTCCTTCTACAAATTTTCAGCCAAATTTTCAGTCCCAACAAAGAATGAATGAAAAAAACTTGTTAAAATACCCGCTTCGAATAAAAAAAAGGATAGATTGAGTGAGTGAACTAAATTCTCGAAAAATAAATTTGAAAAAGCCTTCAAATTCTATTGAATTTGTGTGTTGTAGGAAAGGAGAGAAGTACCCTTCCTTTTCCTTTTTTTTTGCCCCCGCCTCGTATGCTTTTAAATTAGGCCACGCCCCTTCCCATTTTCATCCATACTATAAAGGAATTTTTTATGTGGTTTAAATACAAGTTTGGGGAAGTTTCGGGAAGTTTAAATACCTGGATTTAAACAAAATTGGGTAAACTTGCGGTTCTTTATAATTATTCCGAAATTTGTGCAAAAAATGAAATTTCTAGTTTTGAAAAGCTCAGAAAATTTAAAGGAGGTCTTTACGGAGCCATTGAATATACCTTTGATAAAAATAGACCTTGTACGCATTCCAAATCAGTTTTTAAAATGTTCTAAAACCACCTAGAAGCCGAGAAAACTCGCTTTCAAAACAATGGCCTAGAAAAGTTTCCACCTGGCCGAAGTTTTCTCTTGACCATTTTTGGGTGTTCGAATATTTATTGAGATTGTTTAAATAAGTTCATGTTATATTATACTTTTGCTTTTTTTTCCGGATTCATCACATTATAAAGCCCGCGGACTAGTTTTCGCCAGTGGACACTTTTTCTAGGCCATTGTTTTGAAGCTCATTTTCTCGGCTTCTAGGTGGTTTTAGAAAATTTTAAATACAGATTTGGAATGAGAAAGATGTCTATTTTCATCCAAGTTGCACTTAAAAACTGTCATGACCTCCTTTACAGTTTTAGTTCGCTAAGTATTACAAAAAAATTTTGAAATTTCGAATTTATAGTATTTTTGCCTTGTAACGCGAAACATCTTAGACGTATTTGAAAACTCGAAAGAATCTTTGAAATATGGAAAAGAGATTATTTTTTCCGCAATACTTATCCTTAAAAATGCGTTAGTTCGCTCTAAAATAGAAGTGGGTGCTATATATTAGGTCGTCCGGAAAGTAATCGCAATTTTTTTCTGTTTCACCTCGTTCATTTCTCGAGCAGTTTTTTTCCGTTTTTATTTTTTTATTTTATACATTAAGTCTTTCACAATGAATACGTGTTTCCGTATTTCAGATAATCCTTATTATGGCTGAATTTCTCTTGAAAGATAAACATGCCTTCAGGGGCTGTTTCCTTTACGAGTTCCTGTTGGGACATTCGGCCGCTGTTGCTCATCGAAATTTGTGCGATGCGACAGGCACGGACACCCTCAAATATGAAATGGTGAACTTCTGGTTCCATCGCTTCAAAGAAGGTGACGACGATCTCTCGAACAAGCCACTCACCGGCCGCCATCAGACGAGCGTTTCCAGAAGGAGCTGAAGTAAGAGCCCAGATCAATTGTTCGTGAAGTTTCTTCGGCACTTGGGCTACACAAAACAACAGTACACAACCACTTCCGAGCAAGTGGAAAGAGCCAAAGTTTGGTCAACTTGTTCCTCACGTTATGACTGATCAGAAGAGCATGCGTTGCCTTGTTTTTGCTCTGCCGAAAACGGAGCACGGAGTGAATTCAAAATATTTTCATTGGAGATTAAAGTGATGTGCTTTATTCAATCACAGTAGAAAGCTTCAATGGGTAGCAGCTGGAGAAACTCCAAAAACAGACGTCAAAGGAAAAAAAAAGTGATGCTTTCGATTTGGTGGGACAAGGAATGCGTTATCTACCGTGAACTTATTCAAGATCGAGCCACTGTCAATGCGGACCTGTACTCTCTCCAAATACAAAAAATTTGCGATCAACACCACCTATTTCGCCCAGGAGCCTCACGGATTCCCTTACTTCATGACAATGTAAGACTACATGTCGCTTTAGCGACCAAGGACAGACTGCGGGCACTGGATATCAAAGTTCTGCCACATCCACCGTATAGTTCGGACCTTGCCCTAACTTATTATCATTTGTTCCGCTCACTTCAAAGCTCTCTCAAAGATTTGCAGTTCGACGACCGAGAGCACCTGGAATCGTACCTTGATGACTTTTTCGCCTGCCAGCCTCCGGAATTCGACGCAAAGGGAATCGAACAACTTCCGCTGCGTTGGCACGAGTTCATCCAACAACACGGTTACTATATCACTCATTGATAATTGATTTCAATTAATAAATTTTTGTTTGAAAAAAATCGAAAAAATTGCGATTACTTTCCGGACGACCTAATAATACTTATGTATCAGTGCGTGGAAAAGGTATACGGTATTTTTCTGGGGGTAAATATCTAATTTGCAAATAATTCAGTTTTTCGAACTTCAAAAACCGAAACTAAAATGTACGTTTAAGTTTCGAAAAATATAATTGACTGGAACACCTCCTTTAAATAAAAGCAAATGAAGAATTACAAACCTTCATATACTCAATTTTGTTTACACTCAATTTTGAACCAAATTCAAAAATTTTTGTATCGTTCGATAGGAAATCGCGAGTAGATATCAAAACAATTTTAAATTTTGAGAATCCGATAATTTGTCGTGTAATTATACGCAATTTAAATTTCGAAAATAGCAGTTGTCTGGAACATTTTTTTAAAAACTCAATTTTGAAACAAATTCTACAATTTTGGTATCATTATATAGGAAATCGCGAGTAGATATCAAAAAAATTTTAAATTTTAAGAATCCGATAATTTGTCGTGTTATATGCAATTTAAATTTCGAAAATTGCAGTTGCAATTTGATCAGCTTTAAAATCGAATATTTGCAGTTTGGAATACGGTTTCAATTTTGAATCAGAAAAATCATGAAAATTCTCGAAAACAAAACTTTTAAAAATCAATAAATTTTTAGAAAATATTTAAATTAAATTTCAGTACAAAAATTTCCTGCTCAAATTTAATGAAAAATAGTGTAAAATCGATTTTCTAATGTTTTCTTTTAAATTTTGCATTTTACGAAAGAAGACCTAAATTTTAAGGTTATTTCAGAATATTTTTCGACAATTTGCATTATTTTTCTGATTCAAAATTGAAATAATATTCAAAACTAAAAAAAGTATTCGATTTTAAAAAGAAATAACAACAAAAGAGCCGGTAGGATTATTTGAACGATGCAAAAATGAAAAGTGCTCGTTTTTGAAGCTCTCAAACATCAAGAAAAAATCACAGAAAATATGATAATAAGCAGGTTTGAATAACTTCAAATTATAGATAAGAAAAAGATTTCAATTTTTGAAAAAGTTGAAATAATCTGACACAAAAAAGCATAGAAAACCAATGTGTTGCTTCTTCCAGATCATCATGTTTATATACAACACATATCTTTTGCCATCCGTTTTTCCCTCCCCTTTCCCTTTTTGCGGGATCTAATTAGAAAGAAAGCATATCTGCCAGTTGAAAGTTCTCTTTTTTCTTTTTCAAGCCTTTTGCTGTCAAATAAATACATATACTTGTCAAAACAAGAGATATCCTAACTTTTTGTATGAATTAATTAATATTGAAGTAGTTTTGAAGTTTTCAGGTTTTTAAAAAAATATTTTCAGGGATTCCACAGTTTGAGAAAATTTAATTTTGTCTATTTTTAATTGCCAAAAAAACACAAACAGGATTTTCAGGACCGAATAACGTTGGTCTCCGGTTTTCTAGGCCACAGGTTATTAAAGGTTTTCGTAATCACTCCTGATTACCTATCAAATCGACTCATTTCTAGGTATCTTCCACAGTTTATAAAGGGAATATGAAAAATCAGAAAATATCAAATAATCACATTTTTCCAGAAATTGTGGATTTTTTTTGAAAATATTTTGAAAGTATTCATTTTTTGAGCTGAAACTTCTATTCAACAGTAAATGGAGATTTTAAGCGGGAGACAAAGTATACTACGTTGCGGGAGGAGCTTCCAAGGGTTGAAAATTGAAGCTTTAATGAAAAAAAATAAAATTTTGACAAAAAATTAGGATTTTAAACACCAAAATATGGTCTGGAAAATCACGAGATCTCCTGAAGATGGGAAATTGAATTATTTATTAAAACTACTTTTAAAAAAATAATAATCTTTACGAACCCAACCTTAAAAGAAAAACTTTTTAAAAAAATGCTGAAGGCACAAAAAAGTGTAAAAACATCGACAAATTTCTCAAACAATGGGAGGGGGGAGACTAACTTCCAAAACGTTAGTTCTTCGGCTTTACAAAAAAGTTCCCACTGAGAACCACTGGCTGAAAAAAGACATAAGAAACAAGAAATAGGAAAAAAAAAGAAACTTTAATCACCACAGAAGTTTTTACGTTCGAGGGACTAACTTCCCAAAGTTCGTCCCGCCCTTTCCCAATGACAACTTCTCTTTTTCGTGTTTTTTGCAGTTACCCGCCTATTTTTCACTAAAAACCTTTTTCGTGGTATACTTCGATATATTTAAAGAAACATATTTATGAAATGCTACTTATTTACAAAAAAACCAATAATTTTGAAATTTTATACAGTTATTTAAAAAACGGTATTCCAATCTGACTTTAGACGCTCATGAAAACCATGATCTTTCCGGGCAAAATTTTCCAGAGGAGTTACTTAAAGATAATGTATCAGTTAAATTAACCATTCCTGATTTAAAAGCAGCTTGTCAGTTAACACTATCCAAATTCAAGGCAAAAAATCAAAATTCGAATGAGAGCGCGGGTTGTCCAAAGAACATTACCAATATGTAGCCAAATTCAAATAATTGCGTTTAGCGCCAATTCTGACCGCGTTGCACGGACACCGACCGCGTCGCACGGACACGCGCGCATTCAAATTTTGATTTTTTCAACTTTGGACCGCTGCTATGACGCGTGTACCTATCGGTGTGATTTCGCATAAATTGCATTGTACTAATGAGAGAACGCTCTAATTTTTGAAACTAAGATCAGGTAGGGTCAAATTAACTGAACAGCTGTCTTTAAGGCTACCGTAACTGTTTTGGACAATATCTAGCTAATTGGAAAGACTTGAGTCTGGACTCAAACTCTGGAGGCAAGAAAATTGAAAATTTAGCTGTTACAGGTACCCCAAATTTAAAAAAAACAAGCATTTTGAACAACTACAACTTGGAAAAAGCTTTGAAATTTGGAAATGGCCTAACAATTGCAAACACTCCCACATTCACGTGCTCTCTCGCGCGCGGCCGAGCAGTTAGGCCATTTCGCCGCCTTCATTTCTAAATCTGCTTTTTTCGTGTACTAGAAAAGGAAATTTCGAAATTTATTTTGCTTTTATGGGTTTTCAAATACTGTGAAGAAGATGAAAATGGAATTGAAACCCAAATTCAGTAAATAGTCCCTATTCTCAACCGATTTTTTCAAACTTGAATAAAATTCATCAACATTTTCTAAAAAATTCCCTCTTTTTTTTCATTTTCCTAACAATCTCACAATTTGCAGAAGAATATAACTGGCACCGTTTAAATCTCGTGAAATGTTGAAACACCCGATATTTAGTGACACCATGTCTTCAACGAATTTTTTCAAAGCAGTTGCAATATTATGCGAACTTTCATTTAAAAAACATTTGAAACCAAAACCTTCACAATTCATTCCGGATGCACCCGTATTTATTAAAATACTAAATAAAAAAAGTTTCACCCCTGAGAAATAGAAATTTGTAAAAAATAAATATAATTTTTAGAATTTTCAAAAATGTACCAAAAAACGATCCCAAATGAAAATATAAAAAAATTCAAGTGAGCTTCCTCAAAAAAATGATCAACATATAAACTAAAAACCCAAATTTCGATGAAAATAGAAAATTCCGATTGAAAAATGAAACCCATTCAAAAATTGTCAGTTACCAACTGTTCCCCAAGGGGATTGTCTCCCATTAAAACAAACTCCCCTGGTTGTTTTTTTCGGCGCCCATTTGGTTAATGGAGCACTTTTCCGGCTCTGAAAAAAAGGAGGAGGCGGCCGGCCACCTGAGACTTTACATATATTTACAATAAGGTTGAAAAGAATTATTCATGTGGGAATAATTCTCTAAAAAATTATTCATTTATTATAGATTTTAGATAGAGTTTTCCATAAAAACAATTTCTAAAATCATTGTCAATTAAATACCGGTATCTCTTATCACAATAAATAGTTTTAATTAAGTACAAAGGGAAGTGGAGTTATTTTTCAAAAAATTGGGGGATACTGAAAAAAAGGCAAAAAAAGAAGAAACCCGAAAACGAATTAAAGAAAATGTCCTATTTAAAAATTACTCATTCACAGAATTATACAACAAAACAGCTAATATCACACAAAACGTTCCCAACACGAAATACATTCCTATGAAAACATCGGGGAAAATGAGCATTGATAGTATCACCACAAGAATGATTGAGACTGCCGATGCCATCGATTTGTACAAATTGTCTAAATATCTCATCACCATCGAAATGTAAAGACCTCCGACGCCCAAGAGACCTGCAAAAAATTGTGTTGAACATGAAAAAATCGTTTCAATCGAATTTTTTAAACTTGTGAAAAAGAAAATTGGATGTTCAGATAAAGATACGGTTTTTATTTGAAATCGTCTTTAAATTTTTCGTTCTGATTTATTTTAGAAAACGTTATTTGATTACTGATAAAATGTTTTAGATAAAACCGAAAATCGGTGAAAATCAGAACGATTGACTGTAATATTTACAGTTTCAATAAAATTTTGAAAATCTTAAAATTTTTAAAAATTTCAGTTTTATGTTCAACACTACTAGAAAACTGAAGTAAATTATTTTTCAGAATGAAAACTTTTAAAATCCGTTCAGAAATTTCATACATTTTTCATACTGTCAACCAGGCTTGTGCGGAACCGGCCTCTCGGAACTTTCGGAACCAAATTTTAATTCCGACTTTTTTTTCGGAAAAACCGGACATTTCGGAACCAAAATGTTTAACCTTCATTTTCAAGGTTTTTTTTTGCATTTTTCGAACAAAAACGTTTATTAAACAGTTCCATTCTGTTTTTTTTCAAATAAACGTCCCATTTTCTGAAAAAAAAAAACAATGAATTCGCAAAATTAAGGTTTTTCCGATGAATTTCGGAAAAAGTTCCGACGGAAACATAGTTCCGAAAAATTTTTCGGAAAAAGATTCCGACAGAAAAAGGTTCCGAAAAAAAAATCGGAAAAATTTCCGACACCTAAAAAGTTCCGAAAATCGTCTCGGAATCGGAATTTCGGAATATTCCGATTCCGGTTCCGCACAAGCCTGCTGTCAACTCAAATATTCTTGATCATGCACGTTGGTTTTGACCTACACAGAAAATCTAATTCTCTCACTAAGTCATGCTGTTTTTAGGTGCGAGCGTTTGCGCTGCGGTCCTTTAGTAGTAAATGGAAGATCCAAAATTTTTAACTTGACAATATCGTTTCGAACATTTTTTTTGAATCGTAATTTAAAGGAGGGGTGTTATAAATGGGTGTAAAAATTGTTTTTTAATTCACGGAAGAAAACAAAACGGAAAAAAACGAGCTGTTTCCACCGCTGGAAGAGTTTCAGTTTCTAGTCCGCGATAGTTTGGGTTCCTAGGCCCCCAATTAAAATTGTGCATTTTTATTCATTTTTTTTTGCATTTAAAATGTTAATTTTGAAGTGAAAATTTCCCGAAAAGTTTCGGGAAATATCGGGAAATTTTTTAAATAGAAAAAATAGAAAAACATCAAGAAAATCAAAAATTCGAAAATAAAACTCATTTATGTGATTCTAAAAAATTCGTTTTATTCAAAATCTTGCCTTGATTCCTGTTTTATTCTTTAGTTTTTATCGTTGGATGTTTATTACCTCTGAAAACTTAGGAAAATCGATAAAATCGGGATAAAACCAGTATTCGGAGTTAAATTTTCGAATTTCCCGAAATTTTCTGGTATTTGGAACCGGGAAAAAAATTTCCCGATAGGGTTTTCCCGCCCATCCCTGGTTTATATCGGTTTTTCATTTTAAATGCAAAAAAAAACACAAAAAATGAATAAAAATGCAAAAAATTAATAGGTGGCCTAGGAACCCAAACTATCGCGGACTAGAAATCAAAAACTCTTCCGCGGTGGAAAATTTTTTGCAGGAATTTCGTTTTTTCTTCTATGAACTTTTACAAAAATTTTGAAACCCATTTATAACATAATTATGTCATTTTTTGGCGATTTAACGTCATTTATATTCTCCGTGAAGCCTTCCTTTAAGAGTAAAATGTTTCTCAAACCTCTCCTTTCACAAATGACCTCAAAAACTCACCAACAATCGCCCAAACTTTGACAGTATACCCAAAAAAGAATCCCTTTCCTTGAATATCTGCCGAATCTTTCAAACATGCCACCAGCGCGCTAAAAACTCCACAACTATACATTTGAAGGTTTCGAATCCAAAATGGAGTGCTTCCTCCATCTTTCAGCATTTTTTCGAACCACACTCCTAGAATTTTGAAATTTTATCATAATTTTGAAAAAAAGTATATTTACCAGCAAATCCAGCTGTAAAACAAGTCGCCAACACCGCCGAAATTCCAACGATATAATTTTCCGCCGACTCTTTTCTCTTGTTCATTTCATCTGCTGGAGTGTTGTTCATCTGAAATTTCCAATAAAAAAGTTAATAATTTTTCCGGAATGGAAAAAAAAACCTGAACAAATGCGACACCAGCCATCAAGAGGGTGATCGAGATCCATCGTCTTCCAGAAAATCTCCGGCCAAGGAAAAGCATCATAAAAATTGCAGTTGAGACGACTTTAAGCTGGGTGGTGACCTTGGAAAGAAATTTTTGTTTTAATTGATTTTTTTTTTCATAAATAATGGTTTTTACCAAAAAAAGTATTTTTCGAAACTGAAATTAAAAAATTTTTTTTGAAGGAGGGCTTTAGGGAGATAATAAATGTACCTAAAATGAAAATAGACATAATTCTCATTCCAAATCTGTTTTTAAAATTTTCTAAAACCACCTAGAAGTCGAGAAAATGAGCTTCAAAACAATGGCCTAGAAAAAGTGTTCACCTGGCCGAACTTTTTCCTATGAGCTTTTTTTCGTGTTTCGTTAATAAATAGTTCTGCAGAATTCTTATATTAGTCGTTATTTAGGTTTTCTTTTTGGATTTTTCATGTCTGCGGACTAGTTTTCGCCGGTGGCCCTTTTTTCTAGGTCATTGTTTTTAAGGCGCGTTTTATCGGCTTCTAGGTGGTTTTAGAACATTTTAAAAACTGATTTGGAATGAGAATGAAGTCTATTTTCATCCAAGACGCATTCATTAGCTCCATAAAGTCCTCCTTTAATAAAAAAATGTTTTTAGAAATTTTTCAAAAACTTTAACCATCCCTAATTGTATTTTACAAAAACTCACTTGATAAACCCCCGCGTCCAAATTCGACAATCCAACAAAATCCAAATTATTCTGTAGTGCGTATGCAATTGAAGGCACGCTCATTTTTGCCAATTCTTTCGGCGCGTTTAGGTAATATTTTGAAATGGTCTGGAAATTCGCATAAACTACTTATTTGCCCAACACTCCTAAAGATATTTACTTCACTAAAATTCCTTTGACTAAATTCCGCTTCTTTAAAAATCATAAAAAGCGTAATTGAGAGTTTTAATACTTCCGCACAAAACACCACAGAACTGGAAGAGTAGAGCTGAAAAATAATCATGAATTTCATATTTTTTTCAAATTTTTTCGATTACCATATCCGTAGGTACTGTACTTCTTGTATATTTAATTGTTAATGTATAAGCAGTCCATATAAAAGTCATACTCGCAATTACATAACATTTGAATAGAAAAGAGGTTCGATTTGATGTTGACGACGGTTCTTCTAAAAAGTTTAAATAAATATTGAAATGAATCAAATTGTTTTCAATTACCTCCTTTTTCCAAATCCGTTTCTAGCAATTTCCTCTTTTCCGTGTCATCTTTTGAACTATGTACATATGCGGACCGCATGTCTGGAAAAAATGAATAATGTTTGTGGTTAAAATAGAAAAAAAGAAACGAAATGTATAAGTATAATTTAGTTTCTCGAACGACAAAGGAGAATGGAAAAGAGAACCCTATTTGAACAGCGATAACAATTGGGAGGAGGAGTGAGATGCCATTTAATTTGAATGATTATTAATAGTGCGGAACACACAAAAAACCACCGTTTAAATGGGAAAAATTCGCGTGCTGCTTATTCGACCTGAAATTCAATTTTATATATCGAAACTATAATGAAAAATTGCAAAAAAGTAGAAATTCGAAAATAAAGGCACCCGGGATCTAACTTGGCTGCCACTTTGGTGAAAACTTTTACGTTTTTGAGACCAAAGTTCGATTCCGGGTGTCCTTTTCTACGTTTTTGCAAATTTTTACATTAGGTATTGTCAACTCAATTATTCTTGATCATTGCGTTCGGAAGGCTGCTCAACCTCACAGCCTCCGCACGCACGCGACGCGGCTGCCGACACTCAACACACTCGAAAATTTGAGAAGTTCATTTTCCCGCCAATATTTCAGTGTGTTGAGTGAGAGGTCACCGCGTCGCGTGCGTGCGCAGCGGCTGTGAGGTCGAGCAGCCTTCCGAACGCAATGATCAAGAATAATTGAGTTGACAATATATAAAATTTAAATTTCAGATCGATTAAGTGACATTTACAACCTGCGTACAATCCTCCTATAAGAGAATACACTCCAGATCACAATTCAAATTCCAACAATTTAAAATTAGCGCGATTCTCTCAATTTTAGCGCCATCGCTGAAATCCCGCTTAATATATCCATCACTTAAAGGCGACCAGAAGGGACGAAATAAATTATTTTAAAATGATAAAAGTATGATTGTTATCAATAAATGAAAAAAATTCCAAAAAAACTCGAAAATGGCGAAAAAAAATTCCAAAAAATCGATAAACTCGTAAATCTCCCTAATGGCCGAAGAAACACTTTTTGGTTTTTTAGGCCGATTGATTTTCTCGACCTTCTGATTTTTAAAAAAGTGTTTAAATACACTTTTATGCACAATTTTCTCTGAAAAAAAAGAAAAACAAGAAAAAAAAAGACAACCGAGAAAACAAAAAAAAACGTTACTTCGGTCATTAGGGACATCTACGATTTTATTGATTTTTTTGAAATTTTTTTTCACCATTTTCGAGTTTTTTGAAACATTATTAATAACTAGAAATCGTTAAAGAAACATAATTGAAACGCTCCGAAACCACTCACATTTCTCAATTTTCCAATTTCAAAAATGTTTCCAAAACGTTGCTAAACATTTTTTGAAAAAGCCATTTTTTATTCTCCATAACAACCCCATTCTAAATTTGTGCAGCTTACAACTGACTTCCTCTAAAAAAATGACAAACTAAATACACAAAAATATATAAACGTGGCAACAAATATATACACAAATCATTTCTGAATTCAATAAACAAATATGTCGATTGGTTTTGCAATAGAATGATGATGATGACCTCAAAATACAAGTTGGGGGTTTTTTTTTTTGCATTCACTCGAAAAGCTGCTAAAACCGGTTTAATGTGGTTATAATTGGAAAATGATTTTTTTTTTGAAAACATAAAATTTCGTCCAAAAATGTCACAGAGTTTAACAAAATAAGACCTTTCTATCTCCAATAGTTAATTTAAATACATAGGATGTCACAATCTTAACCGAAATCTGACATAGAATCGCATTTGAAAGAGAATATAGTCTTGTTTTTTGAATTTGAAAACAAACACCGCGAAGAACGAAATTTGCGAGATTTTCGGGTTTTTATGAAGTTTTTTCAAAAAAAAAAACAATTATCTACTCAAAAATCGTTTTAAAAAAGTGGATTGACTTTTAAAAAATACATATTTCACGTTTAAAGCAAAATTGAATAACTGAAATATCGGGAAAAGAATTCGAATTCGTGAGAACACACGACCTGGATGTTTTATGCATTTAATATTGTCAACTCAATTATACTTGATCATTGCGTTCGAAAGGCTGCTCAACCTCACAGCCGCTCCGCACGCACGCGACGCGGCGACCTCCCACTCAAGACACTGAAATATTGGCGGGAAAATGAATTTTTCAAATTTTCCAGTGTGTTGAGTGTCTGCAGCCGCGTCGCGTACGTGCGGAGCGGCTGTGAGGTTGAGCAGCCTTCCGAACGCAATAATCAAGAATAATTGAGTTGACAATATCATTAGTAACAGCAGAGCTATATGCGATTAAATACAGAAATTCTGACACCTTATCTTTAAACAACATATTTCAAAAAAATATTGTTTTTTTTCTCGAATAATTCAGAAATATTCCATTTTTTCAGCAACAACTTTAAAGGAGGACTTTACAGAGAAAAATCCAGTCCAAAACAGTTTTTAAAATTTCCTAAAACCACGTAGAAGCCGATTAAACAAGCTGCAAAATAATGGCCTAGAAAAAGTTGGCCGAACTTTTCCAGTGAGTATTTTTGCGTGTTTTTTTAGGAAAATTTATGAAGAATGCTTAAATTAGTCCATCAACTTAAGTTTTTTCATTTTTTTTTTGGATTTCTCACATTATAATACCCGCGGATTAGTTTTCGCCGATGGAAACTTTTTCTAGGCCATTGTTTATATTTTTCCGGCTTCCACGTGCTTTTAAAAAATTCTAAAAACAGATTTTCATTTAGAACGAGTTATTTTTGTCATAGATACATTCATTGGCTCTGAAATGCCCTCCTTTATACAATTATTCATTTTTTAACCTAAATTTCATATCCCCGTGAAATTTCCATGTGAAATTCCCTAAATTCTTTTCAATATAGGCGTTCCAAAGTATTTATTGCGGGTTCTCCCGCTTTCAAAGAATCGAGAATAGAAATGAATTTTAAGTTTATGGAGAATTTATGAGTTTTTTCTCGTAATTATCTGATAATGATAATTGTAAGATTTCCATTAGATTACTATTTTTCTGAGCTTTGTCTCTAATTTCTCTCCCCTCCCCTCACCTCAAAAAAAACAACAATACAACGGTAACTATTCAAAATGGCTCCAGAATGTCGCCTCCCCCCCATATATTTCTTACCGTCCCTTCTCTAACACCCTCTCAATTTCCCCCACTATTTCCCACCTCCACAACAAATAAGCCGTAGAAATGGTTGAAAAAAAAGATAACGGCCAAATGAGACCTAATGGCAGTTAGTTTCGACAGAGTAAGAAAAAAGGGCGAAATTTCGGAATCAAACGATATTCAACAAAAGAGGTTTAGAGTGTAAAACAGTGAAAATCTGTAGGTAATTTGAAGGGAAGAAAAAACCGAGTGAAACGGGGGGGAGAGAGAGAGAGAGAAAAGGAAGAAAAAGTACAAACAGTGTCGGTTTAACGCTATTTTTCCGAGATTTTTGTGGATTATCCTACTTATTTTTCTACTGGAAATTTTCAACCTGAAATGACGACTACGGTGAGTATTTTCCTGTTTTTGAGAAAAATAACAATTTAGAGCTCAATTAATTTTTTCCAAAAATTGTGATGGGTCTTTTTTTTATTTTAGAAAACAATTCGTTTCTGAAATTCATCAAATTCAAAAAATGTCAAAAAAATAAAAATAAACTAATTTCAGCTCAATCTTACCGGTCTCAAAGAAGTCACAAAACGACTAGAATGGAAACAAGGTAAATTTTAGAATTTTAAAATAAAACTGAGAGAATAAGTTTTTTTGCAATTTAAAGGATGTAATTACAGAAAATGTAAATGAAGTTAAATCGCCGAAAAAAAGATATAATTATGCTATAAATTGGTTTTAAAATTTTTTTTAAATTCACGTAAGAAAAAAACGAGCAACCTGCAAAATAGTTTCCACCGCGGAAGAGTTTTGGTTTCTAGTCCGCGATAATTTGTGTTCCTAGGCCATTTATTAAATTTGTGCATTTTTATTCATTTTTTTGTGTTTTTTTTTGCATTTAAAATGTAATTTGTAAAGCGTTTATATTGGTTTTTCATTTTAAATGCAAAAAACACAAAAAATGAGTAAAAATGCAAAAATTAATAGGTGGCCTAGAAACCCAAACTCTTTCGCGGACTAGAAACCAAAACTCTTCCGCGGTGGAAACTTTTTTGCATGCAGCTCGTTTTTTTCCGTTTTTTCTTCAATGAACTTTTAAAAAACATTTTTTAAACCCATTTTTAGCATAATTATGTCATTTTTCGGCGATTTAAGGTCATTTACATTCTCTGTAATACCCTCTTCTAAATTGCAAAAAACGTATTCTCTCAGTTTCTTTGACATAAAAACTCGAATTTTTTTTTAATGCGAAAATCCGATGAAAATCGAAAAAGAATAAAGAGAATGGTGAAGTGGACTAGTTTTCGACTTTTTGGGATTCGAGGTCAAATTTTGTCCAAACGCATTGATTTTTCATTGGATTTTCATAATTTTTGTAAAATACCTATTTAAAAAATCAATTTTACAAATTTCCACATATTTTTAAAACAAGCCCCACCCCTTTCCAATTCCCAAGATCTAAAAACTATTTTCAATCATCAACAGGTGATGAAGACGAACAATGGGCAAAAAAAGCAATCGATATTTTGATGAAAAAACTGTTGAAATGTGATCGAGTCGCCGTTGAAGCGTTGGAATTCGCGTTACAAGTGAGAATCTCAAAATTTCGTTTAGAAATAAAAAAACTACCCAGTTTTCAGACTCAAGGACGTGAAAAGACACATTGTGTCACTATTCCGCGATCACTGGATGGGAGGCTGCAAATCTCGCACAGAAAGGTTTTATTTAGAAAAGGAAAATCTATCCAAATTTCAAAAAATTACAGGCACTTCCACATGTGATCTACTGTCGTGTCTACCGATGGCCAGATTTACAGTCACATCATGAATTGAAAGCCGTCGAGGACTGTAGGTACGAAAACTTTGGATTTAGATGCAAAATAGCCTATTTTAAAGGCATGGGGTCACTTTTCACTGAAAATTTACCTTTTCAACGCGCTCTACGGTACTTATTGTGGGATGCACAATAAGTACGGTAGAGCGCACTTGCATAGCTTTAACTAATTTTCACAAAATCGGACCCCTGTCTTTTATACAGGGCTATAAAAAAATTAAAAATAGTCAAGGTAGGAATTTTATGAGAACTTAGATGTATGGTTAACAAAATGTTCAGAATTAAGAGCGGATTAAGCGCATATTAAGCGTTAAAGCCTTTCAACGTGAAGCTAAAACAATTTAAATTTTAAAAAATCCCATTATAAATCCCCTTCTTGCAGTTTCTGCTACGAATCCGCCCAAAAAGAGATCTGCATCAACCCCTATCACTACAACCGAATCCTAGCCTCCGGCGTGCTTCCACCAGTCCTCGTTCCGCGCTATTCCGAAAAACCACCATCCGAAAACGGTCAGCGAAACTTTCAACATCACATGGACAACAATATTCCAACGAATTATACATCGTAAGTTCCTCTTATCGAAAACCCTAATCTAAAATTCATTAATTTTCATGGAAAACTCGAAAGAAACAAAAAAAAGAAGGTAGAATTTAAAAAAAAACACAAACGGGAAGGGGAATGTGTACCCGTTGTTGTTTTTAGAGTCACTAAAAACTACATATTAATAATTAAACCTAAAAATTTAAAAAAAAACAAGAATAAGAGAAAAGTGAAGTGAAATGGCCGAAAAAATTTAATAAATTCCGAGAAGTTCAGCTGCTCGTTTCTTCGCGTTCATCAATGGAAGCATTTTCTTTAACATGAGCAATTCACGTGGCGGAGCGAAGAGTGCCGCGTTTTGAATGTGTTTCATGGCGTTTTCGTAATTATTTCTGAAAAAATTAGATTTTTAAATCTTAAACAAAGGTGGGATAGTGTCTTTAAACAGAAAATTATAGTCTTTAATTAATTTTCGAGTTTCGAAAGGTGCTATCTGAATTTTCGTTTCGAGACCTCAGCAAATAATGTGATTCAAAAAAATAGATCAAAAGGGGATATTTTCGACGGAAAAATTGAGAATTTCCCAAAAACAAAAACAAAAACTGCTATTGAACGTTAATAAGTATCAAATGGGCAATTTTGAACACTAAAATTGTTTAAAAAATAATTTAAATCGAAAAAAACTATAAATTGCCACAATTGGGTATTCTCAACTCAATTATTCTTGATCATTGCGTTCGGAAGGCTGTTCAACCTCACAGCCGCTCCGCACGCACGCGACGCGGCTGCCGACACTCACACACACTGGAAAATTTGAAAATTTTGAAAAATTCATTTTCCCGCCAATATTTCAGTGTCTTGAGTGGGAGGTCGCCGCGTCGCGTGCCTTCCGACCGCAATTATCAGCCTTCCGAACGCAATGATCAAGAATAATTGAGTTGACAATATAAAAAATTTAAAAAAAGGAACGTAATTAATATTTCTGAAAATTTTTAACTAAAAAAAAGAAATTTCTAAATTTTTTGCGGCGAATAAGATGGAAATGAAAAAATTTTAAAATTTTCTTATAATTTCTAAAAATTCGAGAAAATTCAATTTTTTGATTAAAAAAATATGAATTTCTTATAAATTCCTACCTTTTTATCGATGGTTCTGGTCCATTTGTTCCAAGAAGCAACAAAATATGAGCCGAATGATTAAACTCATCAACTTCAATCGCTTTCAATGCACATTCTGTCACTCCTTTCACTCGAACGTCGTCCGGTTTGTTAAGATGAGTATCTCTAGAAATTTCATATGATTTTAACTTTCCTGGGGTTTTTTTAATGAACTTACGCCATTTGCAAATGTCTCGAAGCCACCAAATATCTTGTTGTGATCTTCGACGCCTCGTTCATCAATTTCTGCGCACTTTCAATATTTCCAGTCATCAGATACACTTTTGCCATAAGAATCAAAATGAAATGAGTTGGAGTCTTTTCCGTGATCTCCTCCATTTCACGAATTAAGCGATGAACTTGACTGTAGTCATTTGTTGAGCACAATTCGACAAAGGTTTTGATAATGCTGACAATTGAGATTTTTTATTGAAAAACATGTTTTTTCGCATAATTTGAAACATTACTCAAAAATATTTCAGAATGACTGAAAATGCTTAGAATTTGATATTTCAAGATAAAACCTAGAATTTTCTATTTCTAATTTTTGCTCCCGCAAAAATAGAAAAACGCGAAAAATTGGATACATCTTTAGAATTCAAGATTTTGAAATAAATACCTAGTATGTGGAGTAAGAGTTCCATTTTCTTCAGCTATTTTCAACAAAGCCGAGGTATTTTTCTGAAATCCATCTCTTTTTCAAATATATATATTTTTAAATTTCACTTACCGTATCAGCGATCATTTGATCTTCGTGGGTGGCAGCCGATGTATCAACAACACATCCATGATACTGAAAATTGGAATTTTTTCACAATTTTCATAAAATAACAAACCACAAGAATTCCGGCAAATGTGTACAAATTGAATTTTCTCAAGTTCTCACTATCATTTGTAACATTTTGCAAATATGTCTCAATTTCTGACATTGTGATACATGTTTCGAGCTTGAGAACGTCGAACGCTTCTTGGATTTGGATTTTTCTTTGTTCGTCTTCGGTTTCGAAGGATCTGAGGGCTTTCTCAACGGCTGGGAGGGCTTCCAATGACTGGAAATTTTGGGAATTAATCTTGGAATTGAAAGTGAATGCTTACCCTAATTGGTCGAATTGAATATCCTAAGAATTTCGTTCTCAAAATCATAGCCGGAAGGTATTCGTTCTCTTCAGTCAAAATTTCCAAAACTTCTTCGTATTTTCCGTTTCTAATTGCGTCCAAAGCCTTTCGATAGTTACTAAAGCTCACATTTTCTTTAGAATGTTTTAAAAATTACTTACTCTTGATCGGAATTTCCATCTTCTGGATTAAATGCTAATAAATCTTTCTTGAACAAATCCATAACATCCCAAGTGTCAAACCATAATTGAATCTAAAAATTGGGAATTCTAAGCTTAAAAACCGAAAAAATAACTCACTCGATAGAGCGCCAATGGTGCAGGTTTTCTATCCAAAATTCCAGGAACTGTGTCAATTTTCGAGTCATTAAAATCAATATTCAAAAGTTGATCGAAAAATTCGAAATTCGACTTGTTCAACTTCTCATCCAATGTAAAAGCTGCTAGAAGATATGTGAGAGCATCTTTTTTCTTTCCAACGGTGTGCAATTGTTTTGCAGCTCTTAAATAAGCTTTTGCGTACTTTTTGTCATGTTTCAGAGCGGCTAAACAGTCGTTCAGAATGTCAAAAGCGCTGTCGCCGATTTTTTCACGACAAGCCGCACGATTTTGATAAAGCATTGCAACGAGAGTGTTCTCTGATTTTTTCTCCTCTCCCAACTTAATTCCTTTGGAAAATGTCTGCAAAATTTGAATTAACTCTTCATTTTTATTGAATAATAAACCTCTGAAGCTTCTTGGTAATTTTTCTGCTTGAACAAATCATTCCCTGCTGTTTTGATAGCTTCCAACTCTTTTTGAAGCTGAAATTTGCTGATAAATAGGCCAAAAACGTTAAATATTACATCAGATGGCGATGAGTTCAAAGTTTTGTACAACAAATAGCCGGCACCAACTGTTGCGGTCGCTACAGCTGCACCAATAACAATTTTCTTCGTTTGATCACTGATTCCGGATTCTGACGGCATTCTAAAATTCTAAAATTCTAATTTTTTGAAAGAATTTCTAGAAAATTAGGAAAAATCTTGGAAAATGTTTACGGTAAACTACGGGCGGTCGTAAGAGCGTAGCTTTGTAGTAGTGATAAGAGGGACTAGGTTTCCAAATTTTTAGAAGTTAGGCCATTTTGCTATAAGTTAGTCCCCGGACAAAACAGGCTGAAAATCGAGAATTAAACAAGAAAAAAGGGGATTTTTCCAGAAACAGATATGCATTCAATCCGACTGGACCAGAAGCAATGGATACTTCGTCACCTTTTCGACAAGTTTCGTCATTTAAGGATGAAACATTTTGGGCAACAATAAGCTATTATGAGTTGAATACAAGGGTTGGAGAGCAGATAAAGGTTGAGGAAACTTAAAATAAAACTAATTTTTCATTTAAAAAAAACTCGAATAATTCTAGGTTTCGGCACATACGATAACAATTGATGGTTTCACTGATCCATGCACAAATGGAAGTAAAATCAGTCTAGGATTATTTTCAAATGTTAATAGAAATTCAACAATTGAGAACACACGAAGACACATCGGAAATGGTGAAAAAAAACTTTTGGGACATTGTCTTTAAGTAAACAAAAAATTTTCAAGGTGTCAAATTAACATACGTTCGGAGTACCGGTGCAATTTTTGCACAATGTGAATCTGACTCGGCGATTTTTGTGCAATCGAGAAATTGTAATTATGTTAATTCGTATGTTTATAATGGTTTTCTACATTTTCAACGTGAACCCTGGTTTTCAGATTCCATCCAACAACTGTCGTGAAAATATCGAATAAGTGTTCGCTGAAAATTTTCGATAGTCAGAAGTTTTTGGAGGTTTATTTTTTCTTGTTTTTCAAAATCGGGTATTATATCTGGGTCTATTTCAGCTGATGGAAACATGTCGTATGAGAGGTCTAGAAGCGTTGATTGATCTTCAGAAGATGTCGTTTATTAGAATGTCGTTTGTGAAAGGATGGGGTGCGGAATATCAGCGACAGGTAAGTATTTAATGGATCTATTCAGTTTGAACAAAAAATTCAAAAATACCGAGAAATTCAATGCAGAAATGGCAGAGAAATTGCAATTTCTCGATATTTTTTGAACTGTAGTTTTCTTCAAGACCCAAACAATTAAATGTGTGTCCCTTTAAACAATTTTATGAAAACAATTTGTTTTTGTGTCTCTCTCTCCGGAAAATGATCAGGTATGAGCCCAAGTGAACTCAGGAGCTCCGAAAAGCCCGACATAACCCAAAACCCCGTTTTCACGGGGTTTTTTTTACAACCGCTAGCACTGAAAAAATAGACCGTCATCAATAGAGCGCGCTTACAGATTGCGGCCTAACTATTGTGCAAATATTCTTCCATATTGTCTTCTGCCATTTATTTTTGCACTGGGACGAACGTTTTGAGCATTTTTCTTTACTTATACAAATTTTCATGTTTTTTCAAATCCAAATTCTTATTTTTGTGATGCCTGGGCCTGTTCTAAAGAAAGAATTAGTGCGATCTAAGCTGTATCTAAAAAGCCTTAGCAGTTTAAAATTTCAACACTAAATTTGCTAATTTTTGAGAGTTTTTCAAACTTTAAAAAACCAAAACGGAAATTTAGAAAAAGTTAAATCCAAAAAGGTGAAGGTTAGATGTCTACACGCGTTTTGAAAGTAATTTCGGAAATTTCGGTGTTTGTATAAAAATTCCTTAGGGGAATTAGTAGTTACCATTTCGCATTTTTTGAGTTGCATCGCAATTTTTCCAATAATCCTATTCCTTTTCAGTAAATTTGCTTTTTTCACACATTTTCATACTCCACATTATCTCAGAAAAGAAAAAGCAAAATGTATATTTCAATTTATTTATTCAGGGGGAACCGATCCAGCGGCTTTCTTACCGCGAACACACAACGAGACCACTATACTGCGTTTTCTTCAGAGAGAGTGTGTGTGCGCGCAAAGTGCGCTCTATCTCACTCCGGTCCACTCTCCGTAGTAAAAAAAACCCCGTGGTTTTAGAGCGAAACAATTAGCAAAACGTTATTTTTTCGGCACAGACAGGCTTTTTGGGCCTAAATCAGATATTTTGGGCCTCTACGGGTCATTAGGACTCACTACTGATGTTTTGGTAAATTTTTCATAATGATAGACACAAAAACAAATGTTTTCCATAAAATTGTTTAAAGGGACACACATTTAATCGTTTGGGTCTTGAAGAAAACTACAATTCAAAAAATAACGAGAAATTTGAATTTTTATCCCATTTCTGCATCGAATTTCTCGAAATTTTTTTTTCAAACTGAAGAGGTCCATAAATAGATCTTAGAAAATCAAGTAAATGGAGTATCATCTCAAAAAATTTCAAAAAATTCGAGTTCTCCTAATAATAAAATCTCAAATTTCAGGACGTTACCTCAACTCCTTGTTGGATTGAAATTCACCTCCACAGTCCGCTGAAATGGCTGGATCAAGTAATGTTCTCAATGCCACCATCACCCGCCAGGCCAATCTCTTCAATTTCTTAAATGTTTTTAGGATTTTTAAGATAAAACATCAATAACAACTTAAAATCGACCTTATCCACATTCAAAAAGTTACAAAAATAGTGAACAGAGAATTAAATCAATAATAATAATACCAAATGGAACCCTTTTAATTATATACATGCAAAAAAAACTCATAAATTAATGATTTTCAAGAAGAGCTGCCATAACGACATGGCAAAGGTTGAAAAACTCCATTGTTTGGGATCTGCGTGGAACTTGTGGAGCGGACTGGGATGAATCCTCAGTGGAGTTTGTAGAATTCATGGATTCGTCAAGATATGGCTAAAATTTTAAACTTTTTTATGACAATTAAATTGTATTACCGTTTTTGGAGGTGTCATTGAGATCTGAGCGCTATTCATGCTCACATCAGCATCTTGAACGTTGAGGGATGGGATGGCGATAGCTGAAAATCTCAATTTCCATATTTTAGCGATACTTATGAAACAAAATACATGGTGAAGTGGCCAATGGTGATTTGAAAGACGATTTTCCCAAACTGGTAGCACAAATAGAAGCTTGGCGAGAGCGACAGCGACTCGGTGGCTGTTGAGCTGGAAGAAACAGGTTTTGGAATTTTTTAGAATTTTAACAAACAATTATTTTTATATATTAAAAAATGTTTCATCAACCTAATTTAGGTACCTTAATTTCCTTACCAAAATTTCCAAAAAAAAACTTTTTGATGATTTTTTTTCAAATTTTAAAATGTCAAAACAACATTTTTCAAAAATTTATTCAAAAAACAAAGTTCAAAAGGGATATTTGCCACGGAATAATTGAGAATTTCTCAAAAACCGAACAAAAACTGTTTTTAAACGTCAATAAGTTCCAAATGGGCATTTTTGAACACTAAAACTGTTTAAAAAATAATTTCAATCGAAAAAAACTAAAAATTGCCACAATTGGGTATCAAAATTAAAAAATAACGAACATAAATAATATTTCTTAAATATTTCAACGATTTCTAGGCTTTTCAGATAAAAACAAATAATTTTGTATTTTTTCTGAAATTTTCAAATAAATACAAAAAATGTTGTATTTTTTCTGAAATTTTCAAATAAGTATATTATTATAGAGTTTACTCTACTTCTTTTGTTCCTAAAACTCAATATTAAGGCTGTTCTTCATCGTTTTTGTGTTTTAATTTCATTTTCATCTTATTCGTCGCATTTTAAACCCTATGGAACAAAGAACATTTAGAAACAGTTTTAGGAATTCTTTGTTTCGATTTTAAAATAAATAAAAAATGTTCAAAAAACCTCAAAATATTCGGAAAAAAACGATGAATTGAATTTCTTCGAATTTTTCAAAATTTTTAAACATTTGATGTGAAAATATATTAAATTTTTGAAATTTCAGCTCAAAAAATGATGCACAAGCTCTTTCAAGACAGTGATTCCGATTTTTCCTTATATGTCCTTTAAAAAACCAAATTAAATTTCTTATGAAATTTCTATATTCGATTCACAACTTGTTTTTAAAATAAAATCGGTCAAAACAACTCAAAAATGAGCAATAAAAATGAAAATATTGATTTTTTTTCAAAATATTGATTTTTATCTAGACGTCTTAAAATCTCTCACCTTCCTCCTCATCCTGCAACGATTTGAAATCCAAAAGCCATCCATTATTATCAATTGTCTTAAACAATTGAAGCGCAATTCGAACCGGCTCCAAATTATCCTCCGTCGGTTTTTGTCTCACAATAATATGATAAACCGTCAACAACTTCCATTCCAAATCCTTTCTTCTCAATGCCGCAAACACATGAAACATCGTATCCTCCGGTGGAACTTTCGATCGAATTCCAAGGTGCCACGTCATTTTCTTATGCTCTTTTTGAAGACATTCGAAGGTTTTGCGTGCCGTATAGTTCGACGATTCATTATTTGCCAACAAAATATTCTTTTTTCCATGACTTTGGCCACTTTGATAGAAATCGTCGATCGCTTTTTTGGTTGCTGAGAAATAAATTACAATTTTATTCAATTTTCAGCTAAACTTACATTCATCCCCATTTCTTTTATGATTAACAACCAATCGATAAGCAATCGATAAATAATGATGATGATTCTCTGACAAAAGTGCTTGGGTCACATCCTCCTCTTTCACCCCATATTTATCGACAACACTTTTCACTGCATCTATATCAACAATCGATGACTCATTATCACATTCCGGGAACAAATAAAACGGCAAATCCTTTTTGAACCATTCATGGGCACTGAAATTTAAATTATCTCCTTTTTAAACTCTCGGATTTTCTACACAAACTTACACAATTTGTCTAACAGTAGCCCGTTTGAGTGGATCAACAACCAGCATCGATTTGACCAGATCTTTTGCAGATTGTTCCATTGATGACGGACATGTGAATGTGGCAGCTGAAAATTGAAAGAATGATTAGATTTTAATAATTTTTTTTTTAAATTGTTTAGTTCTAACATTTTGCGATTTTTTGAAAGAGAAACATAGAATGTTCGTGAAAATGGAAATTTTAATTTAAAATTTTCAGTACAATTCGGGAAAACCTCCGTTTATCGAAATTTCCGCCCTGAAATTAGATACCCAAATGAGAATATCTCTTTTTCGGAAAGCAGAAAGTTAAATCGATTACAACCACACATGAAAACCCTCAAACTTTTAAAAAATGGTTAAAAAATCAGAAACGGTTTGAATAATTTGTTTAATTGCGAAAAATATTGCTTCCGTGTCTACGACTCCGCATTAATTAGTACTTACTAAATAAAAAGCCAATAAATGGTTTTTACTTTTACACAACACACATTTTTTCTAATTATTATGAAAATAAGGTCTTCGAATCACTAAAAACTAACTTATGCAGACCCACAGATTACGAGGTTCATAACTTGGGCCTATTATAATTTTTTGAACCAAAGTTTTGAAAATTTCACATTTATCCACTAATTAATTTATATTAATTTTGGTACGGATCGGGGTAAAATTCAATGAAAATGACTAAAAATACGATAATTTTGGAAATCATGGTATTTGAAGATTACGAGGTCCATAACTTGGGCCTATTATAATTTTTTGAACCCAAGTTTTGAAAATTTGATATATACTCGCTAAAGAAATTACAAATTAGGTTTTTTTTTCTTTTTTTTTTTAACGAGCTTAACTCTGAGATTTCGAAATGACCCTATCCCACCTATGATTTTAATATAGTTACAATAACCTATTATGTATGAATTTTTCAAAAAACAATTTTTTCGGACACCGGAAGGTCCAAAACAGCTCCCTCCGACAGTGCGGAAAAGAGGTGGTTGTAGTTCAAAAGGGATAGTACCACCACATGTTTTTGAGTTTTTAATGAACCGTTTTGCTCAAAATGAAGCTTTTAGACTGAATTTTTTGCTGATTTCATTAATGATTGGTGATTCTGAGTCGATTAAAACAGTAAACAGACACTTTATACTCGCCAATTAATCCGTATACTAGAAAAATATGTTCGATAAGGAAACAAATTATACGGTTCATTAAAAACCCAAAAACATGTGGTTGCACTATCCGTTTTGAACTACCACCGCATGTTTTCCTAACTTTCGGAGGGAGCTGTTTTGGACCTTCCGGTGTCCGAAAAAACATTGTTATTTCAAAAATCCCCGAACTCCAATCGAACTCCTTTTTCCTGATCAAAATTCGACGTAGAAAACAACAAACACACAAATTAAAAAAAAAAAAAGAAAAAGAAGAGCTTGTTATCAGAGAACAAAACACAAAAAAACAACACACTCACTCTTAATTTTATTAAACAACGTCGGAACATGTTGATCATCAAACGGCAAAGTTCCAGTCAACATTGCGAACAAAATCACCGCACACGACCAAATATCCACTTCCGGTCCTACATACAATTTCGACGCTATCAATTCCGGTGCGGCATAGTTTGGAGATCCGCAAGCGGTTTGAAGAAAGTCGCCATCTGTCATCAAATTCGAGAGGCCGAAATCAGCGATTTTGATATTCTTATGATGATCCAGAAGAAGATTTTCAGGCTTCAAATCGCGATGAACAATCATGTGTCTATGACAATAATCAATTCCGGAGATGATTTGTTGAAAGTAGCGACGAGCTTCAGATGTATGGAGCTAGAAACAAAAATCAATATATTTTTTTCGAATTTTCTGAATAATCGTGTCCTTACCACCCCTTTCCTCGTAATCAAACTGAACAACTCGCCACCGGATACCAATTCCATAACAATAAAAATATCCGACGGAGTGCTGATAACATTGAACAAGCGGGTGATATGTGGATGGTGCAATTTCTCCAAATTCTGAATCTCCTTCTTTATTTTGCCGACCGTGTCCATTTGCTTCATTTTCTGACGATTCAGGATTTTGACGGCGACTTTGTAGCCAGTTGATTCTTCGATTCCCACTGCAAAAAACTAGTTTTTGGGACAGAATTTTTGGATTTTCCCAATTTCGCTTTTTAAGCCTAATTTTATATATAGTTCGAGCGTTTTTGAACCATAATTACTCATTAATAAACAATGTCAATCGATTTTCGTTTTTTTCGGCTCAAAATGGTTTTTTTTTTGAAATTTTCAAGAAGATAACTTAATTTTTCGAAAATTTATGCAAAATTTAATTTCAACTCACATTTAACCTTTCCAAATGTTCCCGTTCCAATGGTCTCTTTCAAAATATACGGCCCAATCTTCAAAACCGGTGCCACCTGTGGCTTCATTTCAGCAGTTGCGTTGGAATTTCTTCTGAAATCCATTCCTGAAATTCAATTTCAAATTTTAATAGGCAAGCGGAAACGGAACCAAATGACGGGGGCGAACTTTTTCAAAAATATTACGAAAAGGATCTTGTATATTGACAGAAAACCGCCAGACAATACAAAAATTGAAGGCAATCTCGACGAAAATGTGCTATTTTGAAAGAAGGGGGGAGGGGCGACGAGTGATGGCACGTGGTGATGAGAAACGCATTAGTAATGGGGCTGTTTTGGAAAAAGGAAAAAAAAAGATGAAAAATAATGTGATTCATAAGGGAATTTTTGCGATTTTTGATGGTAGGCCAATAATGAACATTATTTAAGCTTATCGGAACTAATTAGGCGCAAAATGAGCTTGGAAACGAGCCAAGAAAGAAGATATTCGAAAAAGTTATTAATTTTAATAACAATAAAAAATTCCGTGGTGTTTTTATTCATTTTTGAAATTGTTGTTCATTTTTAAAATCAATAAACGAGCAAAATTTTGAAATATTACGAAGAAAGATAAAAAGGTGAGTAAATTTTATATTTTTTTTAAAGTTTTAGACAAAAATTGATAAGACGCAATTTCCCTAGAGTATGTAAAAGTTCTCGAAATTTCGAATGCCCTTTACAATCTTAGTTATGACATTAAATTTGAAAGCGGAATCTTTTTTTTAAAACCTACGTTTTAAAAGGGAAATAGGTAAGTACACCGGCAAATATGTAGAAAAAAAATGAATAGCAAAAAAGTAATGTATACTAGAATATATGGTGCTCAATCGTGGGAAAGCATCACGTTTTCCGTTGCCATCTGCTTACCCATTCGCAAAACGAAACGAACGACATAAAAAAGCACAACCAACTTTGACCGAATATTGTTTGTTTTGTTTTTGCTGTTGAAAAACAAGCAAAAAACATTCGGAAAATAGGGAAAAGCATATGACACGAGTACACAAGATCGGCGACGGTTTTTTTCGATGAAAATAACAACAACAATAACAAAAATTCGATGATATACATGTTTTATAAGAATAACACGAGGCTTTCGATTTTTAAATCGTTTTCACGACGAAACTAAACTTTGAACGGAGGCTATGAACAAAATAACAATAGTAGACTGTAAAATTCTTTAAAAGTGCAATTTTGCACTATTAAAACAACATTATATTTAATATAAAATAAATATTAAGAATTGAGTGTGTAAAAAACTTCTACATCTGTCTGCGAAGAAATGGAAACATATAAAAATAGGGAAATGACAGCTGCACAGTTTTCCAATATTTTTTTTATAATCGAAATAAATTTTGAGACAAAAAATTAATTGAAAAAAAAAATCAAAATACAGAAATAAAGTACAGTAAATCTTTAAAGGCGCACAATTGTAAATTCTCTTTCTGGATTTGAAACGCTTTTGTAGAATTAAAGGAACATAACGTAATATAGTCGAAAACTTTCACAACGAACGTAAAGTACGGTAATTATTTTTTTGAAAATATTTTTTTTAATTTTCACCTGATTTTCTAGAGTGTGAAAAGAAATGCTATTTTATTATGAAAATCAGCGTGGTCGAAGACGATAATTATACAAAATTTGGTTTCTTTTGGAAATTTCAACATTTTCAGACCCACAATTGATATATAATGAATGATCGACGGTACAAACGGATTTGACCTCCCGCGAATATACGTTTATTTTTTCCTGCGTCTCTCACTATTTTTACTGATACCGCTCATAGTCCAAGAACCCTTCATTTTGTTGTGTGGGTGAGCTGGTGGGTGGTGACCCGATCTTTTTGTTCTTTTTTTTTTTAATTTTTTCGTCCTGTTCGTTCTTTTTTTAAGTTTTTACGGTAAAAATGTGAAAAATGTAGTAGATTCAAACTAGTAATGTAGTTTTAAGATGATTATAGACAGAAGCCGTTTAATGTAGGCCGACTGTTAGTGAAATTTTCATTAGAATGACTAGACATCGTAAAAAACTGTATTTTTTCTGTGTTTTTTTTATTTTTTCGTTTTGAACTATGACCGCGTTCATTTATTTAATAAACAAAAAGTAGTTTATCAATTTCTTTTTCAGTTTTTTTTCTACTTTATAATGATCTCTTTCTTCCTTATTCTTTCTCACGTGTTTTCTCCAAATTTAAAAAATTAAATTCTTATTTTTACAGATTTCTATTGAAACCTGTATTAATAAAACAAGATCGGTCCGGAATACCAAAATTAAAATGAAGTTAGGTTTCCTTTTTCTATGCCCGCGCCGCCAAATTTTCTCCATAAGTTTTATATTAGTCAATTATTCATATTAGTTAAGAAGACCGGGTAACCTCTTCACAAAGGGTGGCGTCCTCTGTGCTGGTGCTGAGCCGTTCGGTTATTGGAACCGGATAAGAGTACTTTTTGGAACGGAGGCTCGAAGTCGTACCACGTCGGCTAGATGATGCGTATCCTCCTTCGGGGGGAGCGGGGTTGGGAGACCTTTTGGAGCGACGCGGTGAAGACGCATCAGCTTATGTGGCGCAGAGGCCACTTGGAGTGTTGAGAAGTGCTTGGGACACGGCTGGAACTAGGAATTTAGAAAAACAATTGAGTTTTCCAGCTGTGGATAAGGATTCGGAGTTTTGTTGTGATCGGGTTGCTTGCAATCCGATAGTTCCTACGACGACTCTTCGAGCATAATCGCGTTTTTCTCTAGGTTCTCCAGTTTATAATTTTTTGATGTTTACCTTTTTCTTTTCTTTTCTTTAGTCTTAAATTAGTTTAGTCTTGTCATCAAAAATTTTTTAAACCCATTTTCCATTTGACCGATCTTGTCGAGTTTTTACATTTTTTCCTGGCGTCCAGCAAATTGAACAAGTTCCAAGGCATCTGCATCATCAAGGACTGACCATAGTGTGAGGTTCAACAAAGGCTGCTGAAATTCGTTTCTGAACACAGGAGGTAAGTTTTTTTTATTTCTAAGAATTGTCGCACGTAATTTTTATGCGACGCGCGCGACCGCACCGCACCTGACAACACTTGTATTTGATATCAATTGATGAACAGTTAGGATTATTTTTGGTCCGGTGCGTTGCGGTCAGTGGCATAAAAATTAAGGTGCACAGATTAAAAAAATGAAGCTTAAACCACAAAAAATTATTAATTTCCAAAAATTGTACAGGGTGTTCAATAAATACAGCAGGACGCTTCAGACACAGATATTTTTAAAACTACGGGACGAAACTCTTTGAAACTCCGAATAAATTTAAGACAAATATATTTTTATACAATTTATTGAGAAGTTTCCTACTCGTTGCATTTTTGTTTGAATCGGAATCACGTATTGTAACCGAGTTCAAGCTCTCTGTGCTCGCGGGTTTGAGCTTACATTTTTCAACGTTACTGACCGCCCAATTTTCATAAGAATCTAAAAATTGGTCGAATGAAAGTTCGATTCCCACTTCAAACATATATTAAATTTAAAATTTTGTAAAATGAGAAACAATTTTTTCACAGACACAGTTTTGGGGACCTACTTTTTCTTTTGCCAATTTTGGATCCATCAAAAAGTGAACTTTTTTGCATAAAATGAGATAATCTTAATCTAGAACCCTGATTTTTCGTTATGGAATGTAGCTAAGGGAGAACGATAAAATAAATAAAACGATTCTAGATTATTTTCTATTTTGACTTTTTTTCCAACAAAAAAGTGCAAATTTTATAGTTTTTCATACGATGTCCAAAATCAGGTAGTGAAGGATGATCCAAGTTCCCTAAAAATTATTACTGCACGTTAATAAGCTCCAAAAGGTTTTAAAAATATAAATTAAAAGTTTGTGATTAGTTTTTGAATCTAAACTAAGAAATATGAAGCTTCCAATATGAACGAACATAAACTCGCGAGCTGCGAGCATGCGAACATGAAATTGGGTCTGGTTTTTCCTTCACCATTTCTCTAAAAAACGCCCTAATCACGTGAAATTTTGACATTTATGAGAAATAATATCAGGGAATTTAAATCAATGAAATTCTCGTAAGAAACTTTATTTTTCGTTGTACCACAGTAGGATATTCTTCCTGCAGTATTTATTGAACACCCTGTATAGTTTAGGAGTATGCTTGGATCAACACCCGATGCTCCGGAAATCATGATTGTTTTTGATGCCTTCATCACAAAATCAGTATATCGCGGTAACATTTGAAATTTAAACGAACTTTAAAATTATTTCTTATTTCAGAATATTGACAACTTGGAAAGATCAATGGACTTCGATGGACAGTGGAATGTTGACAAGGCCAGGTATCAAACAGTTTTGTACCTAAAATGTTGACCGATCAATAAATCATCTTTTTCAGTGCTGATTCCTGGATTAGAAGGATTCATGACATTCAAAAACAAGTCCGACAGTTCCAGTCATCCACATGCTAAACATCTTGTTCGGTCAGCTGTGACACATTATTGAGGACGCTGAGACAACTCAAACACAGTCGTATATTAATCACTTGCTGAGAAGGTATTTATTTTAATTTTAAAAAACCCTATTTGTTTTCACTGCTCATTAATTACAGTTATCCTCGACATCGAATGGACGAGAAGACTACGATCCAAAGCAGAATTTCCAAGGGTGGAAGAGATCAATTACCGTGCTTGGAAGACCAGATGTTCAATCTCTAGTGGAGTAGAAGCTCAGGCCTCTAAGTGAAGTGGATTTTTGCTTGTGGTGTTAACGCGGCATTTATTTTGAAGATCTAGCGTAAGTTCCTTCTTCATTGCAAGTTAATCACAGTAAATGTATAACTTTTTTAGATCAGCGAATCATCGTAACTCAAACTCACTGGTTCGACTGATATAATTCTGTCTTCGCCGGCAGATTTGAGATACACGAATAGATCGACTCCACAACCAGAAAGTGATGATGGATTACAAATTGGAGATGCAAAAGGAGTTGTAGACGTTCACGCCGCTCCGAATGCTACAGATGATGCCTAAGTTCTGAAGGTGTGTTTTTATTATCATAATCGTATCGAAAAAGCAACAATTTTCTTCAGGTTTGCACCATAAACACAGGAAGGCAAAATTATGCGGGATGAAGTGGAACGGAGAAGAAATTTGGTACCGATGGATTATTAAATTACTTTTCGATTATTTTATCTTGTGTTTTGCAAAACTAGCTGGGAAGCCCCGAAGGGTGCTCTAGAAGGAGTAAGAAAAATATTTTTGTCTTTGAAATTCTTCACTTCTCTCTAGATCGCCCTTATTTGGAATAAAGTTTAAAAGGGATGGGGGCTTCTCAGAAATTTTCTGGTTTCGGTTTCTTGTCAGAGATCATTGTCCGAAGCGTCGTAAACATCTTCCTACACCGCAGGGCCGCCCCCATTAATCAGTATAGTTAAGGAAACTGCTCAGCTCGAGAAAAAACGGCATGAGTTAGCGCAAGTAATATTTTGGGCACCGCAGATTTGTCACGTTTTAGCACGGTGGTGACAAACGAAAAAATAGATTCTGAATCCGAAGGGCTAGTTCGGATGAGAATCGTGTAGGAGAACTCCAAGTCAAAACTGGAAATTGGACTGTATTTTCATTTAAACATATTTCGAGAAATTGATTTTCGATCGAAATTCGTGCTGAAAATTCGATTGTTAATTTGATTTTCATCAGAAATACTAAATTTAACGATCCTTCTATAGTCGTACACTCGTTTTAATAGTATTTCAAAAACTCGTCGCTGCTGCAGAAAATTGTACGTTTCGAGCAGGCGAAAAATTTGAGGACCAGTTTATGTAGCGTGATTTTTAAAAACATCCTTTTTTCTCCTTTCTGGGCCAAATAGCAACTTTTCGTTCAATTTGAAACTACAAATATGTAAGTATACCTTTGAATTGATTGTTTTTCTGAAAATCTTTAATTTTCATTTTCAAAATTGCTGAAAATCGTATGTTGGTTTTTCATTAAAACTTCCATTTCAACCGATCTTGCCATTCTTAATTTGAAAGAATTTTTTAAAAAGTCCGACTTGTAATGCGAAAAAAATCAACCAAAATAAAGCATTTATTCATAGAAATTTCAGACTAGATTTTTAGAAAAAATAATGAGAAAAAAAAAACAAAAAATGAAACAGTTACAAAATCACAATTTCTGTAATTCACTGAATAATAAACATGATGATAAAAAATTCTTTGAAATTTCCTACGATCCATCAACCAAAATAAGTACTGCAGTTGTTTTTAATAATATCTGTTTGACAATAAACAACAAAGTACGTGATTGATGCATCGTAGGACACCTAAATCACCGAAAGCAAATATAGAGAAACTAACACCGAGGTTTAGAAGCTTTTGAATTTTACATCCTGACTTTTTGGAAAACAAATTAACTAGAATGTATTAATGACTAGATGGAAATTATTAAAATGATTAATTAGATAATTATAAACAGGAAATTTCGGCAACTGAGCTGTTAAGTACATGAAAATGTTTAAAAACATCTCTGTTTTGAGCCGTGTCATGCAAATGTGAAACAGGATATAAAGCATGCATTATGGCAAGAAAGGTCTTAAAACTAAACAAAGATAGAATGACTAAATCAAAATTCTCTTAAAACAGCGAAAAAAAATCAACCGTAAACATGACAAATTGATAACATAAAAACGAATTAGGAATATTCGAAAGGAATCGGTAAACAAAACGAATGTTGTTGAACAAAAAGTGAGCGTTTCGGAACAAAATAACCATAGTGATTTTTTCAGGAAAAACATATGTTTCAAAAATATCTAATAAGTCGTGCTAGCACCACCCAAACCTTTATGAATCTTCTTATGCCTTTTCAACTCATCGCTTCTCGCAAATTTCTTGCTACACATTTCACAATGAAACGGTTTTTCACCGGTATGTGTTCGAAGATGAGTAGTCAAATGATCGGAACGAGAAAACGCTCGAAAGCATACTTGACACTGAAAAATTGGAGTTTTTAAAGCTTTTAGAACTGAAAAAATGAACAAAATACCTGAAATGGCCGCTGGCCGGTATGAATTCGAACATGTCGCGTTAATTCATCGCTCCTTGAGAATCGTCTATCGCAGCCGACGTGCGGACATTCGTGTGGTTTTTCATCCATTGAGTTTTTACCCGCCTGGAGCTATAAATTCAAGAATATAATTAACGATATTAATTTTTTTCAAAATATAGGTTTTAGCTCAATACGGACAGATTAGAAAATTTGAAAGAAAGGTACATTTTTCGATATTTGAGCTAAATCGAGAACTAAAACACACCTTTTTCATCGACGCACTCATTTTCGCATGCTTATGAATACCATTTGACTTTCGATTATTGTTATACAACATTTTATACATTTCTTGATTTCTAGCCGACGGTTCCGCATACGCACTTCCCACCAGTTCCTGTTTAAACGTGTGTCGATGTAACTGCTGCGGTTGTGGAATCTGTTGACTTGACGTTGGCACATTTGGCATCATATGAACAGGTCCCATAAACGGCGTTTCTATTCTCGGCTTCACTTCATCTGGCTCCTTTTTGATCTCTTTAGATATCAGATTTGATTTGGTCGACGTTCCTTCCGATGTGTCCATTGCATGATCCTCAATTCGCAATTCCTGTAGACCACCGGGATTATTAAGTGAATGTAAAAAGTGCTCAACCATCGGTGAAAACTGAATCGCTCTCGCTGGAACGTCTGGCGAATCCGAGAACTGCGACAACACCGTCGCCGTATCCGTCCGATCACTACACACCGAACTTGTAGCCTCTCTTTCTCTTATCAATTCCTTATTCGTTAAAGTTGTTCGATTTGGAACTGTGATTCTCGTCTTCGTCTCTATCGTCGACGACGATTGTGATGTTTCTGGCGACGAACCTTCCTTCATGATGTGATCTGAACAAAACCCAATTTTCTTTTAAAAGAGAGTTGTAAGTATTATTAATATATTTTACCTTGAAAAATCGGATCATGTTCCCCAAAAAATGTCATATTACTCTGTGGTGTGAATCCCGAAAAAACGGCAACATTTGGCGTTCCATCCAGATTCAGCGAAGACACTTTGTTTGGAGAAGCGGCAGATTTTGGCGTCTGAATAACATTTTTGAAATAAATACTCACAAATGAATAAATAAATATGTACTCACCTTCATCAAATCACTCATCGTCGGCGTTTTTAAACAATCCGTATCTGAAAATGCGAAAATCGGCCGAGCAAGTGACGGCGGTTTGAGCATGTTTGATGAAGATGACCTCGCAGTCTTCGTTGAACGGGACATCTGTAAAAAATGATACTTTATTCGTTTCTTTCTTTTTCTAAACAATGTTATATGCATCATCGTTAAAAAAACAGCATTTCCCTTCATAATATGGCAGGCATTAAATGCAAAAAAACGTTGGCAAATAATTTAATGCTTAAATATTATGGATTCCCTCATATTCCGTATTATAGATTTATTTTTCAGGCAAAAAATATGGTCAGAAAAGTAATTTTCAAATAAATCCTGTCCAAAATACAAAAAAAAATGTTTGTTTCGAATCACATGGACAATTTCCGCGACGAAAAAATTTTATATTCTTTCGCGAATACAATTTCACACATTGTTTCATGAAATGGCAATTTTTGATCGTTGGATTTTTTAAAAACCAAAACCAAGAAAAAACAGGTTGCAAGTGTCTAGAAAAGGGCCATTTTGAAATTATAATAATCCAAATTTTTTAAAATTCAAAAAAAGCAATGGGCCCACAGGTTCTAGTCCTCTTTAACTTCTGATTCCATTTATTTTCCATCTTGTTTATTTAATTCTATTCAAGCTAGATTCTAACCTAAAATTGGAAACGGAAAAATGAAAAAAACCTTTAAAAAATTAATAAACTATGAAAACTCAAAGTCTATACCAAAAAAAAAAGAGATTTGTTTTTCAAATATTATTTCGCTCCAAAACATAATCCCCTTTTGATCCATCTGCCTTTTTAAGGTGAAAGAGATGTATAATGGATATCGAAACAAAAATTTCTACATTTTGTTTTCTACATCAGTTTAAAAACATTGTAAAATTTGTTCTTTGAGTTTAGAAAAAAATGTGTTTCCCCTCCCCGGTCATTTATTTAAAGTGTCTGTTTACTCATTTTCAATTTTGGTATTAATCGACTCAGAATCACCTATAATTAACGGAATCAGCAAGAAAAAATCAGTTTAAAAGCTGCATTTCGCCAAAAACGGTCCTCGAAAACCCCAAAAACAGGTGGTGGCACTACTCGTTTTGCACTGCCACCGCCTGTTTTCGGCACTTTTGCGGGAGCTGTTTTGGAGCCACGGACGGCCAAAAAAAATTCTTTTTTGGTTAAATTCATTAATAATTAGTGTTTCTAAATATATTAACACAAAAATTGAAATTCAGTAAACAAAAACTTTAAAAAAACACGTGGCCTAGAAAGTTTTCCTAGGCCATCGTTTTAAAGCCAATTTTTGTGCTCATCCGTATTTTCAGAAAATTTTAAAAATATCTTTGTGCACCGTCTATTTTCATCTAATCTTTTTTTTTCAGCTTAAACAATTAATCTCAGCTTCAAAATCTCATTTATGCTAAAAATCTTGAAAAAAATTAACCAAAACCCTACAATTTTAAAATTTCGAAACAACTCACAAAACAAATAAATGACTCACTCACTACAAGCCTAATTTCTCCCTTATCGCAAAAAATGTCTTGCAAAAGATAAAAAAATATATTTCCAGCTACAATTTTTCAAAAATGTCTTGACCAATGTTTTCAAAAAAAAAAAAATCACTCACCTTATATTTAAAACAAGGAAAAAACAATGCAAAAACTAAACGAATTCCTCTCTTTTTCTCAAAAATCTGCAAAAATCGTTCTTCATCGCATCACCACCACCACCACAATCATCATCAATGTCCTCTCCTGCAACACAGAAAAAAAATCTCAAACAAGACAAAAAAAAAAAGGATTTTCTCCATTTTTTTTGCTGCTCCGCTCGAATAAAAAAAAAAGAATTGAGGGGCACAAGAAAAAACGTAGTCAGAGATAGAGAGAACATTTTTCCTTTTTTTTTTTTTGATAAAGATAGAGCTTCGTCTCGTTTTGTTTTCACAACGAAATATATTTGGGAGGACATGAACAGAACAAAAAAAAAACTAAGAAGAATGATTTTCTTTTCGTCTGTGTTTTCTTTGAAGAAGAAGAAGAAAAAAAATAATATATTGAAAAGAGCAACAAGAAAAATGACTAAAGAGAGTAGTAACAGCAAGAAGTCACAAGAGCCTTTCTCGCTCCAGTGACTCTTTTCAAATTGGATCAAAAATCATTCATTTGGGTGTGTAGTAAAATTTCTGGAAAAAAATTTGGATGTGATCGAGATAATCGAGAAGTGAATGAAAATGGAGGAATTGAGACAATTTGTTCGATGTTTATCAATTGACCATTTTTTATAGTTTTTCTTATTGATTCATCGGCGGAGCTTGGCAAATCTCCAAGCTCTGGCGACATTTCAAAATAATCCGTTTTTTTTTCAAATTAAAAAAACAAATAAAATTTCGGATTAACCAGCAGATTTAAAAAAAAACGAAACCTAGCTATAGAGCAATGGTTCTGAGCAAGGTTTTTTAAAATAAAGTCTGAAATTTCAGCACAAATCCAATTTTTCAGAACTATAACATGTTCCAAACTAGAGAGATATGAACGTTTAAATCATATTGAAATCATTCCCAGTTCACCTGCCAAATTCGAGAAAATCAAGAATTTTTGAAAAACACCTTTTTATGAAACAACACCTGCCAAAAAAAGCGTTTTCAAAAAATTTTGCTCCAATTTCGCTAGTTCTGAGCATCATTTCAATATATCAAGTTTGAGCCAAGTTACAGCTCTTCAAGATGAAATTTCGACGGATTTTCAGATTTTGAGCTCTGAAAAACCATGAGACAAAATTTCTCACTTCCTAAGCTCAACTCTAAATAATCCAACTTTAATTTAAAAAACAGCTGCTGGTAAATACCTTAAAAAAAAGCACTTCCGTTATTGAAATTTTAAAAAAATTCCAATTTTCGAATGAAATTTTAGGTCTAAAAATTCTTCTGGAGAAAATTGACGAATTACTTTTCCAAACTAAAATGGGTCCATTGAAAAATCATCCACAAAAACTGTCTCAAAAAATTGTTTCGGAATAATGCAAAATGAAAAACTGGAAAAAAAGAGAAATCATACATAAAAATCACAAAATAATAAAGCATTAAAAATCTGGCAATTATGCGAAAAAAGGCAAAGTGTGTTCAAATAAAACCGTAATTCACAGAAAAAAAAGACATTTGGAAATAAATTGGGGAAAGGGGAAAGAAAAAAGCATGCAGATATATTCAGAAAAAGCCCATAATAAAATACATTTAAAAAAAGAAGGGAGAAAAAATTTGTTTTTGTTTCGTCGTTCGTTTCACCTATTATTATTTCTCATGAAACAATAATTTCGCCAGCTGATCTTTCGCCGCCACATTCTCTTTTCTACTTTCCAAACATCTTGCAATATCATCCGCATCAACGCTGTCCATATCGCAATGTCTCTTGTGATACCTTTAAATAGAAGCATGTCTTAATTCCTAAATCTTCTAATACTTCTTTTTTTTCTAACACACAACCTTATGGATTACTGGATTTATTGAATAGAGCACTAGAAGATTAACCAAGGATAATAACACTCCTACACACTGATCATCCCCCTTTAATCATGTGGGAGTTTATTTTTAAAACACTAAAAAAAGTTAATATTTCTCCTCCAAGATTTTCGGTTGCTTATTTTTAGAACTATAATTCAAGATTAAACTAAAATAAAACTGGATTTGAAAACTATTTCAAAAACAAAAATTAAAATCTTTTAAAGACGGATTAAGAGGCGGGGCTTTCGGAATACATTTTTGAAGAGCAAAATTTCGCTGAAAACAATGATTCAGAAAGCAAAAATTAAAAGCGATAATTTTAATATAATTAGAATAACTGCCAAATTCTCATCATCGTCGGTCAATACAAAAATTTGTACAAAGAATCCTGATGAATCACATTATAATGAAACTACGATTCTTCATTCTTATATGATTCATATCAGAAATACAATTTGTTCTCAACATCAAAGTGACGTGGAGAAAAACATGGAAGTAATAAGCGCAACGGCGAAACTAATAATTTATTTTTCAAGATTACTTAAAGGCAGCGTGCCAGTTCACAAAACAAGACTTGAAGCTAAAAATAAGAACCAAACAAATTCAAATTCCAAATTTTATGCGTTGTCGACATAAAATTGTCTTTTAGAGCAAAGTTCAGCATTAAAATCACTGGTACATTGTCTTTAAATCTCTGTCAAAATATCTAGGTTCTAGAAAGAGGAATGTTATGTAGATTACTTAAAGACAGCTGTTCAGTTAATTTTACCCTACCTGGTTTTAGTTTCAAAAATTAGAGCGTTCTCTAATTAGTACAATGCAATTTATGCGAAATCACACCGATAAATACATGAGTCATAGTAGCGGTTCAAAGTTGAAAAAATCAAAACTTGAATTCCCGCGTGTCCGTGCGACGCGGTCGGAATTGGCGCGAAACACAATTATTTGAATGTGGCTACATATCGGTATTGTTCTTTGGACCACCTGGGATCGGATCCCAGGGATTCCATTCGAATTTTGATTTTTTGCCTTGAATTTGGATCGTGATAACTGACAGCTTGCCTTTAAGAATAGCTCTAACACTTTTGCATTGAATCTAATTATCATAAGTTAGCAAATGTAAGCATACATGCGCTTTAATATATATTTTTTAAACGATCAAAATCTTATAAATATTTTTTTCAAATAACTCAAAAAATTCCCCACTAACCTAATTCTCAACGTCGGCTCAACAGCTCTCAAAATATGTATGGCATCTTGCCCAAGGAACGCCGAAATCAAATCATTCCTCCTATCAGTCGCTCCAAGTCTCGCTCTTGCCGTCGCATAATCCACTCCATAAACCGCAAAACACGAATAATCAAGCGAATCAAATCTTCCATGATCCTTCTGAACAATCAGCGCTCGTTTCCTTTTCGGTTCCACTCCGTCTCGTAATTTCGACAATGCCACCTCTCTAGCTTGTTCAGTCGGTGTGTCAGCTGCCTCTTTTTCCGTCATTTCCATTCCGGAAATTGTTGGATGGAATTCAACAAATGGTACCGGGAAGAACACTTGATAGTGTTTAATTGTATTGATTCGTGCACGATCGAAGAACTCTTTTTGGACGTCAGCATGTGGGGAAAGTAGAATATAGATTGTATTCGCTCCATATCTATCAACTGCGTCATCTAATGCCGCCGCGGCAATTGTTCCTTTTCCTATAATCAATGTAAACTTTGTGATCCTTCTAACGCTGATTTCGTGGAATCAATGATTAAAAGTAAACATTCTCATAATTTTCATAACATCAGATTAATCGAGTAGCGGTCTAACTAATTCCAAGCTTCTGATTTTAGTGAAAAGAAATTAGTCATTAAAAAGGCGTCAAATCGTAGTCAAAAATGAATATATATCAAACGGTACAAAAAATACATATTCCACTACATTATGATTTTTAGATGACCTAGCTTACTAGTGTCTATTATTAAATATTTCTATCGACATTCATAACATAATAAAACATTATTAAATTGTTTTTATGATCTATGATTAAATAATTAAAAAGTGCAAGATAATTATCAAGTAATTAAAACATTTTTCGGAAAATTTCAAAACAAAAACTATAAATACCTTCTACTACATAAGCCGGTCGAACCGACAATATATCCGTCTCCAATTGTGATCGTTTACACCTTCTCTTCAACTCTTCCATATCATTTCCAATAAAAGTCACAGATCTTGCGTCAACTTCTCCAAATACCGCAATAACCACTCGAGTTTTTCTCGATTCTTCACTTGGCGAAAGGCACAATCTTGCTTGGCGTGCGAGGAACTTCCTAGCAGGTAGGACCTAGAAAATTTAATTTTAATGTTATATAATTATAAATCTTTTAAAAAAACCTCATTCTCCACAGCAACCGGCACAACAATCGTCACATCTGTATCTTCTTTCACATACGGTGCTTGATTCATCAATTGAGTGCTGGCGATCATTCGACTAACATGAACACGTCTTTCAACAATAAGTTCTTTCAGATTTTCTTCATGCGCTGTCTGAAACGTGTATTTCTCAATGAATATTAATTTGATATGAATAAGGAATAAATTAACTGGAAAAAAGTGCATAATAATTACCTGTTGGGAGTCATCATTTTCATTTTGGTTATTTGATTCCGGAACTTCATTAACCGACTTTCTATACATCAAATCAACCATGTAGTCCATTCCTCGTCGAGGGTCGAAAACTCTGGAACAATGCAATTTGATAAAATTTTTGGTTTTGTTCACTATTTCTAACCTATAACCATTCCTCAATTGCACAAATTCCAATTCCGGCTCTTCTGATTCGACTTGTTGTCTAGCAGCCACAACAACTTCTGCCACGTCATCAAAATCATTCCCTTCCAAGCGTCGAACATTCTGATTCGGTTCACTGCGGAACAATTCGGTCATTGTGAAATATTCCCAAACTGGAACCTGTAAATTTGAGCGAATTTTAATCTCGGTAGCTCCCCCCTTCCCTTCGAACTAACCTGATAACGATTCGGTGGTTTTGCATATGGTGGCAACGCTGGTGGCCAACTAATCGCCTCACCAGTCACTTTTGCTTCCTCTTCAGACAATCTTGACAACTCCTCCTCCATCTTCTGAATTTCACGATCAGCTCTCGCCATCTCAACTCTCACAAAATAATCATGAAGTGCGGAAGCATCCGCATCCGACAACAATCTCGGAACTGCCAACGCTCTGTTAAAAGTCTTCGAATGTTTCCATTCTTGAATCGAATCATGTGCAGCTGGTGAATCAGCCCTTTCCGACCCTCTCCACACTTCATATTTCACTCCTTGATGAATCGGTCGACACGTTAGATTCGAGGCCAATTGAAGGCATTTCTCGAACGCCAGTTGATCATCATCCGATCCATTTGCCAGAGTGTTGCACGCGTGACGTTGTCTGCAACACAAATTTAATTAATTTTCGCCGTTTTTTTTAATTGAGGGGGCTGTGGTGTGTTGAATATATTTAAAAAATGGCGGTCTGCTAAAAATAAACGTCTGAAATTGCGAACAGACTATTAAATAGAATGATCAAGTTGGTGATGTTTAGCAAAGGGGTGTTTAAATTTAAGCGAAATTTGAGTCACAAATTCCTTTTTTTGAAAAATGTGCATCTTACGCAGGTTTCAATAATTGTTAGATGGAATACAAAAAAGCCGTAACTCAAATTTTTTGATTTTAAAGCCAACGTTCAGTTCCAAGTGCGCATTTTTTGCAAAAAAAAAACAAAAAGACCAATTTCTAAGTAATAATTTAGAAATTCAAACGGTTCAGAAAATAGAACATGCTGCGGATAGCTAGATGGGGAAACAATAAAAATAAAGTCTCAGAGTTAGAGATTTTGAAACAAACTATTCCAGATTTTGAAAAATTATTGAAAACTTCTGTACAAGAAGATTAAAGGGGTGAAATTGTGAAAATGTTTAATTTTGAAGAAAAAACAGTTAAAAAGCACATTTGAAGCTTTAAACGACAAAAATTCAATGTCGGGAGCTTCCGAAATCTTCAATTTGAGACATATCTATCGAATATGTTGAAATTAGATAGTGATAACCAAAAAATCGAAAAAAATTAGAGTTCCAATTCAAATCACAAAAACAATAATCAAAGGTAGGATAAGGATAATATATCTGACAAAATGCCAAAAATACTGGATTTTGATCCAAATTCAAACATTTTGGTACCATTCGAAAGGAAATCCTGAGAAGATGTCAAAAAAACTTTAAATTTTGAATTTTCATTAATTTTTCATAAAGCCATGCTGAATTCAAATATTGAGAATTATAGGTGTCTGAAAAAAATAAAAAAAAGCTCAATTTTGATCCAAGCTCAAAAATTTTAGTAAGGGGGGGGGGGGTTCTCATGATAAAATGTTGTAGCCAACTTAACTCAGGTCATTTCTTTCAGGCTACATGTTTTTCAGGCTATTTTTTGCTTTCAGGCTAGTTTTGTCTTTCATAATACGATTTACTGGATATTTTCAAACGAAGAAATGTTTTTTTGGCTTATTAGTCATAACCTAAATCAGCGAGATTAGAAACTGTCGCTTTATAGGCTGAAAGAAAAAAAATAGTCTGAAAGAATGTAGCCTGAAAGAAATTACCCTCGTTTTAAATTTTTGAAATTGTGGGGTCCATAACCGTATAATTTCGAAAAATCATATCTCAAGATTGAAACGTAGGATTTTAATAATTTTCGTATCAATCGATTGAAAATTTCACGTAGATTCTAAAAAAATGAAAACAATCCCAATAAAACCCACTGAATCAACATCTGCATTGCCGGGTTACTCAACAAAACACCCGTGTCCAATCTACACCTTCCACTTCCATCTTCCGCTGCTTCTCCCATCATTACAGCTTCATTCCAGTTCATCTGAAAAGATTTTTATATTCAAAATAAAAAAATAGGTGACAAACCGTGTCAATCATTCTCAACAATACAAATGGGTTAATATACGTCGAATCCTTAACCAATAGGAACCAGTCATAATTTTCATGAACCGTCTGAAAATTCTTCAATTTTCAGAGTTCCTTCATTTTTTTTTCAAGATTATAAAAACCACGTTCACAATCACAACATTTTCCAAAACTTACACTTTCATTTATCAAGATGTTTTCTAGAAATTTAAATTCAATCAAAATTATAGATTAATTTTACAAAAAAAAAGAAAAAAAAAAAAAAACTCACAATATTAAACAAAAGTCCCAAAACCATTGAATGCGTCTTCTGCCCATTCAATTTATAAGGGCTCAAATTGGTAAGCTGCGCTAAATCGTTGTCAATTCTCGACGAATCGGCAAATAAGTGCACACGGGGGACGTGCCTGAAATTCGAAACCTTTCGTCTCTTTTCCTGCTCCCCCTCAATTTTTTATGCATTAAAAATCGAGAAAAACAATAAAAAAGAAGGGGGGTTTAAAAACAGAATATATTACCTTCCTAATGTGGCATTTATCGAGAGTGCAAGTGCTGATTCAGCCATTACCGCTACCATAAGACGTTCACGAGTGCCAAGTTCAGTGGCAGCGAAACGGGATCGTACCACTTTTGGAGTTGCGTCTTGGTTTGGAGGTGTTGCCGGCATTTCATCTTGGTGTACCTGAAAACTGCTTAATTTTGCAAATTCCTTCAAAATTAATATAAAATTATGTAAAATTTTAAATTACTCCCCGTCTATCTTTCTTCTTACTAAGCGAATAGTTCTGTGTGTGTGTGTACCAACATTTCACATGAATAACTTTTTGACCCCTCGACCGATCTGCCCCATACTTGGCATATCGTCATGCCTCTCGGAGCGCTTCACAAAAATACTGTTTGGATCTCGGGTTACTGTAGGATTACTGTAGCTACAGTACTACAATTTTTTTCACGTTTTTTTCAAAATGGTCGGATCGAGACCATACTTTCATGGTAACATCTTTGGAGTATTGTAAGGTCACTTTGAAAATTTGGTGCGGATTACTGTAGTATTTTGGTAGTTACCGTAGCCTAAAGTTAGCGTTTGTCTCTGTTTCTCTTCATTTTACACACTATTTCTCTCATTACCGCCGCGTAGCGGCGTTAAAAGGCTGGTATCATACTAAAGCTTTAAGGCTTAGAATATTTCAGAAAATTCTAGAGCTTCAAAAAATTCCAGAAGCTTCCAAAAAATTCTAGAAGCTTCCAGAACGTTCTGGAAAATACCAGAAGCTTCCAAAAAATTCAAAACAATCCCAGAAGCTCCAAAAAATTCAAAAAAAAATCCCAGAAGCTTCCAGAAAATTCCAGAAGCTTCCAAAAAATTCTAGAAGCTTCCAGTAGCGTCAAAAAAATTCAAAACAATCCCAGAAGCTTCCAAAAAATTAAAAAAAAATCCCAGAAGCTTCCAAAAAAATTGCAGAAGCTTCCAGAAAATTCCAGAAGCTTCAAAAAAATTCCAGAAGCTTCCAAAAAATTCAAAAAAAATTTAGAAACATCTTCAACATAGGGATTTTGGACCAATTTTCAATTTTTCCATATTTTTCGCGATATTCGAAACCTTATGAAAGATCTCAATAGTTAAATTGAGGGGGAATTTACAAAAATTCAAAAAATGTTAATCGTTCTGAAAAATTTTAGCACTTAGGGCCTCTTTCAGATCCTGAGATTTGAAATTTAAAAAACAATTTTTTGCAGAAATTTCGAAAAATGTTCCAATGTTTAAAAAAAGACTCACAATCCAATGTTCACTAACATCCCGATAAACCTTGCCCTTCTGAAGTGCCGATGACTCAATAAACGGGCTATTCTCATCTTCCGCCGATTGACACGACGAAAAAGCGGCCAACGAGTTCGCCATCAAATCATTCGAATCCGTCGAGAAGAAGAACAGTGCCAAAACACATCCGACAATGAATCCGAGCACTAGATGTACACCTGTCCGACCTCCACCAACCATTTTCTCGGAATGTTGTGTGGATTCCACCTTTGATGAATTTCTTGTTTAATCTATATGGTTAAATGGTGGAATGGCTGAAAAATAACATATATTTTTAGGAATACAAACTTTTTTTCCAAAATACTCGAGACAAAGAGTAAAGTAATTGAAAATAATAATTTTGAAGTCGTCACATGAGCTCAGAACGACTTCTTATCGAAAAAAAAAATCCACACTTGGTTTTCAACGAACATAAAACCTGCCCATTTTAGAACATTTGAATTTTAATTAATTGAAATAGATTAATTGAATTTCCAAGAATCTTGTAGAAATTTCGAAAACTATAGATTTCAAATCAATGTCACGATTTTAAAGGAGGTCTTTACATGGATAATGAATGCGTCTGGGATGAAAATAGACTTCATTCTCATTCTAAATCTGTTTTTAAAATCTTATAAAACCACCCAGAAGCCGAGAAAATGAGCTTCAAAACAATGGCCTAGAAAAAGTGTTCACCGGCGAAAACTAGTCCGCAGACATGAAAAATCCAAAAAAACATTAAAAAGTACTAATATAAGCATTCTTTATAGCTTTATTAACGAAACACGAAAAAAGCTCATAGGACGAAGTTCGGCCAGGTGGACACTTTTTCTAGGCCATTGTTTTGAAGCTCATTTTCTCGGCTTCTAGGTGGTTTTAGAAAATTTTAAAAACAGATTTGGAATCAGAATGAAGTCTATTTTCATTTAAGCTACATTTATTTTCACCGTAAAGCCCTCCTTCAACAGAAAATTATTGAAATCTTCAACAAAACCAAAAAATTTTCAGTCTGATTTTAATTTCGAAATTTAAACCGTTTTCCCGAAAGCCTTTCTTTTAAATTTACCTCATACGAATCATTTTCTTTAAAAAACATTAATGTTATGAAAAAAGAGGGAAATAAAAAGATTTTCAAAATATTATTTATGTGGTTCACGCAATTTCTGTTTATTAATAATTTCGAAGTTTTTTTTATTTCCAATATTTCAAAAAATATTTCGAAAACCATGAAAATTCAAAATAAATGCCACTTATTACACTTGTGGGTAGGTTATTATATCTTTAAAGCATTTTTTTCTGTTAAAAAATTAGAAAAAATACCCAACACTCTAAAATTAATTAGTTTTAATTCTTCCTTGAATCTAAAAAAAACTTAAATTTTGATGGATTAAATTCAAACAATAACTGGCCGGCATTTTACCCCAAAAAATTGATTGACGGAAGCAAAATCAGAAAAAAAGCATCTATGAGAACAAAAAATTTCAGACTACCAATCAATCAAACGATCTGACACTTCGGAACCAGGAATTTCAAGAAAAAAAACCAATAGAAGCAACCAGGTGAAGAAATGGGGGTAAAACGCTCGAGATGCGTCTAGTCAAGGTTATAAAAATGTGTGGTTGTCATCTAAACAAATTGGGGGAACGGAACAATCAAACCAATACAAAAATGCTCGTAAAAACTGAATACAAATGGATAGAGAAGGCCAAGAACACCCCGCCCTCAGAAGTAGCTGGAGAAGAATCAGTCCAAGCGCATTTTCATCATCATCATCATATGAGGCTTGTATTATATTATGTGATGTGAGTGCGTTTTCTCTATCTCTGGGTGTAGTGTTTGTGGTGTGCGACGACTATGTTGAAGAGTGTTTCTCAGCAATGTTGAAAAAAAAAGAAGTAGAAAATAGAGGACATTTCGTTGATGACGATGAGAAAATGAAAAAAAAAAACCAACGACGAATGAAGAAGACGTGGTATTGAAATTAGGAGAAGCAGTGGTCGAGAGAAGAGAGAAATGGAATTTCAGCTGTTTTTCAAAATGGTTTCAAGGAGGGCAAAGAACACGCATCAAATGGATTGAAGCAGTAAGAAGAGGTCTTCATTTGAATGTCAAACAACAAACAGCACTGATTAAGTTAGTTAAAGGTAGTTAATTGTAGTTACAAGCCCATATCTCAAAAATAGTTGAAAATATAATCAATAACCTGTCATTTTCATAGAATTTGCTCTTCGTATCCAGTTTTAACACAAAATATGGGAAAATTACGATAAAGGCCACTTTTCTGTAATTGAATAAATCGGTAGAAACTGAAGCAATTCCTAAGGTACGACCTATTTTAGAAATGAAGTACGTTTTTCAAGTTTTGTTCGAAATTTGAAAAAAAGACCAAAATACCCTCTGTTCAGTGTTTCTCCTTCATATATACAGGACAAAAAAGGTGGTACACTGTCTTTAAGAAGATATAAAGCTTCAGACTATAGAATTTTAAAAATTATTTTCTTTCTGATGAGTAAAATGTTCCGCTTGGGATTATTAGTGATTCGGGTAGAGAAAAAAATTAACAAAAAATATTTAGGTAGATGATGAACACGTTTTGACTTGGCATAATTCAATAAAAACTTTTTTAAAAACGTAAAAATTCAAGTGACTGTATTTACTGAATGTTCTGTAACGGTCAAAAATTTTTGCTAAACTGGAACGTTTCTTTTTTTTTTAATTTCGCGAGGTCAAAGTTTGATTCAATCCTGTCAAGGATTTTTTTAAGTTTAGAAAAATACCGGTTAATGGTTATTTTTAGGTTCTATTCTCTTTGTAAATTGAACAATCTAATCTTGAAATAATATCTGGGCATGTGATTGTTTCATTAAAATGGAAATTCAAATCGGTGTTATAAATTACGTTGTAATATATCGAGAAAATCGTAGATAAATATTCACAAGCTTAAAATTAACAAGAAAAAGGTTCATATTTAGAAAATATGAAAAAAAAACATTAAATAAACAAATCACATGAAAAAAACAGCATTTCCCAATAAAGTTGGTCGAAATCGACGAACAATTCGCATGGTTAGTACGAAAAGGGGAAAAGCGAAAAAGAAGAAGAAAAAAACGGCTGGTCGCTTAAAATTGAACAAAACGAAGAAAAAGTTCAATTATTTACACAAATCTTGTGTGTTTGGTGTTGAAGATGGAGAAAAGAAAAGAAAACTTCTTTTTCGACAAAACCCTTTAAACCGTGCGGCGAACTTGCAAAATGGCGTGCACGCATTGCAACCTGCGCACTTAGCACCGCCCAATTGTTGAATTTTCATTGTTTTTTTTTATTTCTCTCTATTTTTTTCTAGTTTGTTTTATATTTTCCAGATATTTTGACACTTTCAAAGTAATTTCTAAATTTTTAAAACTCACTTACCTACTTCTGGATGTCCCATAAAATTATTTCAAAATTCTAATGAGCAAAAAAATGAAAATTTGAAGTTTTAGAAATATTAAAAATTTTCATTCGGAGAGCTTTCTTTTTTTATATAAATTTAATTGTTTTATTCTACTGAATTTCAGCGCTTCTTTGCTTTTGGTCCAGAAAATATTGAGGTGGCTAAAAAAAAATTATTTTTTGAAATAATGCACTCGAAAGATATTGTTTTCCAGACTTTTTGAACGCTGTTTTTTTTTTGTTTGAATTCAAATCGACCCGTTCCTTTCAACAACAAATATCGATTCAATTATATACTTTTATTGCCGTTTGCAATTATATTCACAAATTGCGTCATTTTCAGAACATGCTCCGCTCATTGTCGACATTCTCGAAAACTGCCACCAGATGCGTTTCGCTCACAACTCGGGCCGCTGCTGAGCAACCATCGAAGAAAGATGTGAGAATTTATTTAATTTAACGAGAACTTTATAAACGCTTCTCATAAACAAAAACTAAATATTTAGTGCATTTGGTTTTTTTGTTATGAAAACTTCGAAATTATTTAGAAGCTGTGAGAATATTTTGTCAGTAACTACGAAAACAGTAACCACGAAAAACAATGTTTTTTTTAAATCGAAGACACCTGAAAACACGTTTATTTTATTTTAAAAAACATTAATTAAAACATTTTAAGGTCGATGACTTATTCGCTGAAAAAACTGAACAACACGGTGAACGTAGACGCCATGCATTCAGCGCCAACAAAGTCGAACTTGTTGGTGGAGTAGCCCTTGACCCACTCTTCAAAACAGCGAAAAACGACAAGCCATACTTGTTATTCAACATTATCACAAATCACGGATTCACAGCACAGGATGGTAAATATATTGATCAAACCGAAAGACACGCGGTCACAGTATTCGGAAGACAAGCTGAAGCTCTTTCAAAGGTTGTCAAGAAAGGAGCTAGATTAATGGTTCAGGGACGTTTGCATTACTCTGGTGGACAGAAGGATGAAAATGTGAATTTGAAAATTCGAGATATTTTTAATAATATGTTAAAATTTCAGGGTGTTCGCAGCCCAAGACAAACTTACATCATAGCCCATACCGTTCAACCATTGGCTAGATCTTCCGAAAGAAGCGAATAATCAATATGTTTTGTTTTCTTCTTATCATTCAACAATGATCTTCCCTATGTTGTTTTTTTTTTGCTTTCTCTTCCTAGCTGTTGTTTATCAATCGAAATATTTTTCCTTTCATGAAAAAAATTTAATTTCATGTTTAGATTCAAAGTATTTCTTAGAACATTTTTGTTGTTATTCTCTCTTCTGTTGACACGAGTTTATTCATCATTTTTCACCATAAATAAGTTATAAAAATTAATTGAAACTCGATTTTATTTTGGTTATGCAACCAATTTTATATTTTTATTTTTACGCTACCAGGGATGGGCCAGTACTGGGAAATGTGCTCTGAATGTGACCCCTCAGTGAGAATTTTATCAAAAATCTGAGAAAATTGGAAAAATGCCCCAGCTGGCCCTCCCTGTACCACGGTGGGATAAAGTGAACCGAAATTGTCATCACGAACAACGTGTTTGTGTGCGTACACAGTTACGACAAATTGCACACATGCAAAATTAGGAATTTTTTAGAAATGGCATTTTAACGCCTACAACGCATGAAAATATGAAGTTTTTGCGTTAAATACATAAAGCACGGCTTAATCTAATTTTTTTCACTCCGAATTAAAAAATTGCGTTTTGTGTAACCGTGCCGCACGATTGCAAAATGCCACGCCCTTAAAAACGCCCCTTTTTCTATGTTCAATTTTTAATTGTCGTAGTGAATTTTCTTAGTTATAGTCGGTTCACTTTAGCCCACCGTGTGTACGCTACCTACCTTTTTTAATAGAAATTTCAAATTTTCAGCCAGGATGAACCGTGCTGGAAATTTGGTGTTGGGAGTGATTCCAAGGCAGGCGACATTATCGACAGTTGTCAGGTAAGTAAGATTTTTCAATTTAACATCTTAATATTAATGGAAACCTGGATTTTTGTTGTTTTTATTGATATTTATGTGTTTTTAATGAAATATTGGAATAATCTTTGGTTTTCACTTGCTAAATATTGCCAAGATAAACATTTCTGGCCGCTCGTCTTGCGGAGTGTCGTTGGGAATTTCCTCGCAGCGCGACCGCAACGCGCAAGACCAGCTGAGAAATTTGAATTTGAGCGCGCTGCGAGGAAATTCCCAACGACACTCCGCAAAACGAGCGGCCAGAAATTATTATCTTGACAATACAACAATTCTAAAACTGCTACTAAATTATGCCAGAATTATGTAACAAATTAATTTAATTTTCCGTTTTTTAAAACGAATTCCCATATATTATTGATTTTTTAAAAAATATATTGTGTCTTGAACAAATAATACGTTGGTTTTCAAAGAAATTCCGTTTTAAATATGCAGAAAATTGAAAGATGATGCGAAGAGAATTTTTTGAATTTTAAAATGTTTAGAAAAATCTATCAAAATGTTTATTTTAGAATATATTATAGATAAATGTATAGTTTTTGTTAGTAAAACTTATGATTTTAGCGAGTATTGCCATGAATTCATTATTAACGAAATTAACATGGGGTAGTGCTCTGTATCGGTACATCTTAACTTTTTTCAAGACGGTAGGGTGTAGAAAGCATACATTTTTTCAAAAAATTTTTGATTCGAACGAAAAAATAGATTTTTGCGTAAGAAATTGAGAAAATCTAGCTCCCAACGAAGTTTATATCATAATTTATCAAGTCACTTATTTTAAAAAAAAAATACTCATCTAGTTCCATTATTAAAAAAAGGTTACATTTTTTTAAATTAAACTTTGGTTGCCTTTTAAATAAAAAAAATTGCCTTTTTAATATTTATAAACTTTCGGCTCTTGTTATTATAAACTATGTCTCAATTTCATTTCATTTTCCCTCCATGAGAAACGAATGTAGACATACCACATGAAACCATCTCTGCGACTATTTCATTCCGTCATCGCCCAATTTACAATAAAAATGTAAATAAAAGATTTTGTGTTCATTTTTTCCGTTCTATTTGCTCGAATGTTTCCGGTCTATTGATTCTTTCAGGACTTTTATCCTGGAACAAATCAATAATAATGTTATTTTCTGAACTTTGCTCACCCATAGCAACGAAATTTGAACATTTCGAAATTCACCTTTTTTTTGGTTATTTCCAGTTTTTTCTATCTTTTTCTTCACTCGTTTCTGTTTTGTCTTTTTCTTTTCCTATACGACGAATATATGGAAAATATTGTATAATTAGGAGATGAAGCCAGGCGGTTAGAGGAAAACTTTCCATTTTTGGTTGGGTGGCTATTCTCTACGTCTAGAATACTGCTTCTATTGCCATTTCGTCCATGATTATTGCTGTATAATGGTTGATTAATTTGGAAAATAAAAAGGACAATCAATTTTTGAAATGGTCAAAAGGAATTTTTTTGGTAAGTGCATTTTTTGTTTAAAATATTTTAGATTTTTTTGATGAATTAGATATTTAACATTTTTTGATTTGTAATTTTTAAATTTTTACTAATAAAATATATTTTTACAAAGGTTACAATTTGATGTATGAAGTGTGGTTTTAAAGAGCCAGAAATATTTGCTTTTAGGGGTAATTTATTATTTATTATTTGTTTTTTCGTTAGATTTGAGAAAAATAGCTCAAACAGTTCGAACAAGGCACTTGCGCGCGTAATTAGCTCACATCTGTAAACATTTTTTAAAGTTACAGATGACTATTATTCCAAAAATATCGAAACAGGATCTCCTCACAAAATATGACACATTTCTCTTCGACGCGGATGGTGTTCTTTGGACGGGTGATATTCCAGTACCAGGTGCAATTGAATGGATCAATCAATTAATAGAAGACTCGACGAAAAAGGTGTTCGTTTTGACGAATAACTCAACAAAAACCCTCGAACAATATATGAAAAAAATTGAAAAACTCGGATTCGGAAATTTGGGAAAAGAAAATGTGATCAGTCCAGCGATTGTGTTGGCGGATTATTTGAAATCACAGCCGGAGAAGTATGGAGGGAACGATGTTTATTTGGTAGGGACTGAGAATTTGAAAACGACATTGGAGAAGGATGGAGGAGTGAAGTGTTTTGGAACGGGACCGGATAATTTGACGGATCATTCGGATGGTGATTTTATTCATCAATTGGATTTGTCGAGGAAGCCGAAAGCGGTGATTTGTAGTTATGATGGGCATTTTAGTTATCCGAAGATTATGAAAGCGGCGAATTTTTTGAAGGATAAGAATGTTGAGTATTTGGTTACTAATCAGGATTATACGTTTCCTGGGCCGGTCCCAGGGGTTGTGATTCCGGGATCTGGTGTGACATCGGCGGCTATAAGTGCGGTTAGTGGAAGAGAGCCGAAAGTTTTTGGGAAACCACATCAACCTATGGCGGATTTTTTGTTTAGAAGAGCGAAGGTTGACGCAACGAGAACAGTGATGTTTGGAGATCGGTTAGACACTGATATTTTGTTTGGAAATGTTAATGGGTTGGTTGTTCTTTTAAAATATAATCTTTAAATTTCCAAAATTTAAGATTTACAAGTGTTTGGATGCCGACAGGTGTTAATTCATTAGATGATATTGAATTGGCTCGACAACGAGGACAAATCAACAGAATTCCTAAATTTACACACTGTTTCTCCGCTTGATTGTAATATTTAACTATTGGTTTTATTTCATATTGAAATATAACGAAAAATCCAGGTTTTTGCTAGAAAATTGTAGATTTTTGATTGAATTCATAGAATAAAATAAAGATTTTCAGGCAATTGTCTGCAACACCGAGACAGTGTCAAAATGAGAGTGGAGAAGGACCGAATCAAGGATGGATTAGCAAGATTTTGGTATGTTTTTTGAATAACAATTGAGTAATCAAAATTAGAAGAGATTTCCGGGGGCTCCCGAACAAAAAAATAAGGGTTAATGCTTTTTGAAAAGCTTAAATGCACATTAACATAAAATTTATTTTTTTTTATAGAAAGGACAACAAACTGATCCAGCCGGATGGCAAAAACAATCGCATTCTTCGCTTTTGTCAAACTCCGAACTGATGTACGAGTTTATGAGTGAGTTTAATCTTTTTTTTAATTTAATCGTGAAATCAGCAAACATTTTCAGCCCACAATTACCATCCAGGAGAGAAGGAGAAGTATTTGGAAGCTTTTGGAAATTATAAGAATGAGATTGTGGCCAAGGTGAGGAAATTTGATGTTTTTTTTAATATGAAGAATTTGAAACTGACTGGTAAAAATTAATAATTATTTAATCAAAACATAAAAATCGAGGTTCCAAATTTGAAAAAGTGGTATTACCAGCAAAATTCTATAGATTTTCTTTTGTTAGAAACAAATTTCATAATTCAGAACCCAAACTTCGAACTTGTTGGATCATGGACTGTTGCTTTTGGAAGAACCAAAGATCAAGCGGTCCATTTGTGGAGACACAACAAAGGATATGAAGATGTTGATCGGTTTGTTCTTCCATTTTTCCCTTTCCTTAATATTTGAGGACCAAATTTTAGCTCAATCGCTCTTCATGCAAACGACACCGCAATCATTGCAGCTGACAACGATGTTGCCCGTTTGTGCGGAAGACGCAAGAATCTCATCGTCAAATCGTTCCGTTATTGGAATGAGCCGACGAAAAGAGAGCCGAGTAATGTTTATGACTTGAGATCATATGTGTTGAAGGTATTGATTGATTATTTGAACAAATGATTAGAATATATGTGCGATTTCAGCCAGGATCAATGATCGAATGGGCGTCCGCCTGGGCTAAAGGAATCACTTTCCGTCGTGAGGCGAACCAGGATGTTGGAGGATTCTTCGCGCAAGTTGGACAACTCTATGTTGTTTACCATATTTGGGCATATCCATCGATGAATGCGAGAAATGATACAAGATGTGCGACTTGGGCTAAGCCAGGATGGGATGCTACTGTTGCTTATACAGGTAAGATTTTTTTTTAATTTAATAATTCAAAATAAAGTAAGAAAAAAACGTATTTCTTGCTACACGATATTCAATTTTTATTGTAAAAAAGGTTCATTTCACATCTGGAAATTAGTACACGACACGTTCTCACGCACTGTTAATTGAAAAACAATTATTTCTTTATGGACCTATGCAGAAACTAAAATTGTTGCAAAAAATTGCAAACAAATGCAAAAAATTCAATGCAGAAACGTGAAAAAAATTGCAAGAAATGACAAGAAATTGCAATTTTTTGCAGCCGATTTACGGGAAATCTACCTTAATCGTTGCGTGACCTTCAAAGAAAAACGGCTCTTGAACGTATTTTCCGCATTTATGGACGCACACCGGTGAAATGTGTGCCGGGTCCCGCAGCGAAGAGTACGAACCTTTGAACTTTTTACCGTAGATTTCCCGTAAATCGGCTGCAAAAAAATGCAATTTCTTGTCATTTCTTGCAATTTTTTTCACGTTTCTGCATTGAATTTTTTGCATTTGTTTGCAATTTTTTGCAGCAATTTTAGTTTCTGCATAGGTCCATTATGGAAACTTGCAAAAAATTGCAAGAAATGTCAAGAAATTGCAATTTTTTGCAGCAGATTTACGGGAAATATGCTAAAATCGCTGCGAGACCATCAAAGGTTCATACTCTTCGCTGCGAGACCCTCACAAATTTCACAGGTGTGCGTCCAAAAATACGGTCAAGAGCCGTTTTCATTGATGGTCTCGCAACGATTACCGTATTTTTCCCGTAAATCGGCTGCAAAAATTGCAATTTCTTGACATTTCTTGCAAGTTTCTGCATTGAATTTTTTGCATTTGTTTGCTATTTTTTGCAGCATTTTTAGTTTCTGCATAGGTCCATTAGATATGTGAAAAAATCAATTAAACGCTTTGTTCCCCAAATTTTGGTCGAAATGAATAAATAAATTCTTCAAAAAGCTATATGTAAAATTTCTGCAAATATTGTCAAGATATTAGGTTGTCCGGAAAGTAATCGCAATTTTTTCGATTTTTTTCAAACAAAAATTTATTAATTGAAAACAATTATCAATGAGTGATATATTGGCCATGTCGTTGGATGACCTCGTGCCAACGCAGCGGAAGTTGTTCGATTCCCTTTGCGTAGAATTCCGGGGGCTGGCAGGCGAAAAAGTCATCAAGGTACGATTCCAGGTGCTCTCGGTCGTCGAACTTCAAATCTTTGAGAGAGTTTTGAAGTGAGCGGAACAAATAATAATCAGATGGGGCAAGGTCGGGTCTATACGGTGGATGTGGCAGAACTTCGATATCCAGCGCCTGAATTATGTTCTTGGTCGCTAAAGCGACATGTGGTCTTGCATTGTCATAAAGTAACAGAATCCGTGAGGCTCCCGGGCGAAAGAGGTGGTGTTGATCGTACATTTTTTGTATTTGGAGAGAGTATAGGTCCGCTTTGACATTGGCTTGATCTGGAAGAAGTTCGCGGTAGATAACGCCTTCCTTGTCCCACCAAATCGAAATCATCCCTTTTTTTCCTTTGACGTCTGTTTTTCTAGTTTCTCCAGCTGCTACCCATTGAAGCTTTTTACTATGATTGAACAAAGCACATCAATTTTCATCTCGAATGAAAATATTTTGAATTCACTCCGTGTTCCGTTTTCGGCTGAGCTAAGACAAGGCAATGGTGCAACATGTTCTTATGATCATCAGTCAAATCGTGAGGAACAAGTTGACCAAACTTTGGCTCTTTCCACTTGCTCGGAGATGGCGGTGTACTGTTGTTTTGTGTAGCCCAAGTGCCGAAGACACTTCACGAACATTTGATCTGGGCTCTTCCTCCAGCTCCTTCTGGAAACGCTCGTCGATTTCAAGCTGATGGCGCCGTATAGTGACTTGTTCGAGAGATCGTCGTCACCTTCTTTGAAGCGATGGAACCAGAAGTTCATCATTTCGTATTTGAGGATGTCCGTGCCTGTCGCATCGCACAAATTTCGATGAGCATCAGCGGCTGAATGTCCCAACAGGAACTCGTAAAGGAAACAGCCCCTGAGGGCATGGTTATCTTTCAAGAGAAATTCCGCCATAATAAGGATTATCTGAAATACGGAAACACATATTCATTGTGAAAGACTTAATGCATAAAATAAAAAAATAAAAACGGAAAAAAACTCCTCGAGAAATGAACGAGGTGAAACAAAAAAAATTGCGATTACTTTCCGGACGACCTAATAATAATTTCTGGCCGCTCGTATTGCGGAGTGTCGTTGGGAATTTACTCGCAACGCGCTCAAATTCAAATTTCTCAGTTGGTCTTGCGCGTAGCGCTAGCGTTGCGAGTAAATTCCCAACGACACTCCGCGAAACGAGCGGCCAGAAATTTTTATCTTGACAATAACAATTTTGATTATGTTCTTAATTCTTAAACCAATTATTATTTTTTTTCTGAAAAGAAAAACAAGAGCTCAAATTGCTTTCAATAATTTTTTTTCTGTTTCAGAAAATATCCTTAAAAACTTAAGAAAACTTAAAATCGATTCCTGACCGGTTCTGCGAATAAATAACTAAACTATGTTCCTTTCTTATAAATCAGATTATTATTTCTAACCTTTAAAAAATTAAAATTCATTATTGTCAAAAATAATTAAATTTTTCCAGTTCCATTGATCAAAAAGATGCAATCGAAAATTCTGACACCGACAAGATATTCACAATTGGAATAGATAAGTGCTTATTTGTGGAAAAACACGAAAAAATGTAATTAGAACAATTATTCATAACTAACAAGAGTTTTTTCTTAGATTTTGCTCGATTTTTTGTATTTTATTGTAATTACGGTGTGCTATATATTTATGACATGTATTTTTATATTTTCATAATTTTTTAAGACCTAAAATTGCATGTGTAAATTGAAAAAAAAGCGTATTTTTATCAGAATTGTTTGTTTTGTTGTTTTTTTCCGAAAAGTTGTATTTTTATACATCTTTTTAATATCTATGTTTCATTTCTTAATTTTTTTCCAATTTAGAATAGTTTTTTAGAGAAATGTCCCGTAATCATGATGACTATGTTGGAAGCAGCGCTTCGGCAATTAGTGAGTTTTCCCCCCGATATGTCTCAATAATATTTAATTTTCAAATTTTTTGTAGACCCTGTAAAAAGCTACTCGACCGCTCAACACGGAAATGTTGAGGATGAGGCGGATTATTATGAGAAAGAAATTGAGAAATATCTTCAAGAATCGTTGGATTCGACGGAAAGATCGAGAAGACATTTAGAGAATTCGGAGAAGATTGGAGTGGCGACGGCGCAGGAATTGTTGGAACAGCGGGAGAAGTTGGAGAGAACGGAGAAGAATTTGGATGAGATTCATAGAACCACACAGGTAATTTGGTGATCCTTGGGCAGACTGGGGGACCTCCCGCAGACTTATCAAAATTTGACTTTTTTTTTAAATTTCCAAAAAAATGAAAAATTGAGAAATTTTTCTAAAAAAATCCACAAATGATGTTTTTTTGAGTGGAAACTGAATTCCTTGACAAAATTGGAATTAATTTTATTAAGCGATTATCCTTAAGGTATTATATTTTATAAGCAGGCCAAAAATTGACCGAAATTTGAAGAAAACACGAAACGCTTAGTATTTTGCTCAAAAATGCACAAAAAGCAAAAAAAAAAGTTGTATGTAAATGGAAATCGTGAAATTCACATAATTTCTCTCCAAACAAATCGTTTTAAAATTTCAGATGACTCAACGAAATCTCAACTCGTTGAAATCCGTGTTTACTGGATTTTTCAAGAATAAATGGTCGAAAAAGCCGCAAGAACCGGGTGAGAATGAGACGAATGTTCCGCAGTCGAAATCTGCGTCAAAATTGTCGGAGACGGCTAATACTTTGTCTACGGGTGGATCTTCGGCGTCTTTCTCTGGACCATCGGGTGGAAGTGGAACTAGAACGTTGAACGAGTCGAGTAGGAATGCGATGAAGGGAACTAGATGGGAAGCGATGGATAATCAGATTGATGAGAATTTGGGTAAGTATAATTTTAAATTTTTTCGGGAGCTCCCAAAAGCATATGTTTTAAGCTTATTCAAAAAAGGATTTATAAAAAAAACTATTATGCAAAATATTTTTAAAAATGCATGTTTCGTTTAAAACCACGAAAACGAAGATGTTAGCTACATTTGTTGAATTTTTAAACCCCAAAAAATTGAAAAATTCACCAAAAGGCGTGTAATCCAAAAAAAAGCCATATTTCAGATATGATGTCCTCAAACTTGCGCAATTTGCAACGTCTTGGATTGGACCTCGGAAAAGAAGTTGATTCTCAAAACGATATGCTCGACAGAATCCATACAAAAGCTGAACGAAATGATGCGATTGTTCGTGATCAGGATAAGCAAATGCAGCGGATTTTGGGAACTGGTACGAGTTCTAGCGCTTCGACTACTGCTGAATCTATCACTCCAAGGTAAAGAAACTTTAAAATGTTAAAAAGTGTAAGAAAATTAACATTTTCAGCCTCGATGCTTCAACAAAAATGTCACTTATGATGAAAGCCACCTCATTGTTCAAGTAAATTATTGATTTTTTATGTACCATACTGTAAAAAAGCATATTTTCTCTTTCTCTGTCCAAAATCACCCCCCCCCCCCCCCCTTGAAAATCTACTTTTACCACTACATTTCACTCGTCGCTTATTTTCAAAAAACATTTCCTTTTGTATCGACTGTCGTTAAAGTAGCAAAATTTTTTATAAGTATCTTTATTCAAAATTTTTGTGACTAGACATGTGTGAATTTTTTTCAATGAAAATATGGAAGATTTCTTGGAAACCCGCCTATTAATCGATGGATTAGAGAAAACAAAAAATCAACCGGGATGATGAACAACAAGAAGAGAAAAAAGACTAGAAACAAACAATGCAAAGAAAATACAGAAGAATAAACAAGGAAGAAAAATGCTGCAGCAAAATAAATAGGATTTTTGGGGGGAATTCAAATAACCATATGATAATCACTATTTCGAATATCCATTGCCAAATCGGCGAGGATTTTCGTCAAGGATTTCAAGCGATCGGCGGTTGAGTCGAGTTTTTGGGAGATGAGAAGATTCAAATCGGATACTTCCGCTTCTTGTTGCGTGAAGTATTTGTAGTTGTTGTTGTCGAGGTCTTCGAAGTCCACGGAGGAGGATGGAGAGGAGGACATTGACGGGGATTGGTACTGCAAAAATATTAGCTGATTACGAATTCGGCTTTATAAACGTGGAAAGCGGCGCTGTTGAAAAAAAGGGGGCACGTGACAGTTCGGGAGAAAAAAGTGACAGTTCGGGAGAATTTTAAAATTCTCTTGTTTTTTTTGCATTTTCATTTTTTAAACTTAAATTTTCGGCATTTCGAAAGCTTTTGCACCGAAAAAGACTTATGAAATGACGAAACTTTAAGTTTAAAAAATGAAAATTCAAAAAAAAGAGAATTTTAAAATGCTCCCGAACTGTCACTTTTTTCTCCCGAACTGTCCTTATTCTCCCAAACTGTCTTTCTCCCGAACTGATTTTCTCCCGAACTGTCACGTGCCCAAAAAAAGCGACGCGTGACGGATGTCGTTCGGCGCGTAGCGGTCGGCGCCAATCAATACGTGCGTTCGTGTGTTTTCGAATTATTTTTTTGGTTTTCGTTAAAAAATTAAGCATTAAAAAATTTTTTTATTCGGGAACTCCCTGCTATTTTAATCCTATCGGTTTTCACGGTGTTCCAAAATCGCCACGAATCGGGTGTTTGTGGGCGGAGTCTGTGTGCAATATTTTGCATTATTTTCTCGATTTTCAAACAAAAAGCTGAATTTCTTCTGGTTTTTGACAGAAATATATGTTGCATGTTTGTTTTCCAAATTTATGCAATTAAAATAAAGCAAAAAAAAATGGGATTGGCTACAAAATTTGAAGAAAAAAGAGCTGACCCCATATAAAATTGGAAAAAGACGGCTGAAGTACTGGAAAAGTCGATTTTCAACTCGGATAAGATTTTTTTTTATAGATTCAAACTAGTCATCGAAGTAGCACTTATTTTCATGAGATTTTAACCGAAAATTTCGAAAATAGTCCTTTTTCGACGAAAAGCAATCTAAAAGGTAGAAGTATGCGGCAACTGCACGCAAGTCTCCGCCCATTAAAACTCGGCCGCAGTCTCTCCACCCCAAACACCGCGACTACAGATTTCTACACAAACTTGTACACCTTTACACACCGTGGAATTCAATAATAAAAATTAGGCATTTTTTCTCAATAGTCAAATGCAATTTTTGCGAAATCTTAACCGATTCGGCGGGAAGCAGAAATATTCATATTTTTAACGGACGTTATGTCTTTAAAGACTGCGTACCACTTAATTTCTTTTTTTCACATTTTTCTCAAAAATTAATTATAATTCAACTTTTTTTCGAATTTCGAAAGGATACAGGAGGGCTTAACGCAAGTTTTTCTTCTTTTTTTCCGTAAAATTAAAAAATAACATTTTTTTCTATATTTTTCAGTTTCTTACCTCAAAATCATCTTCAACTGCACACGGAGAACAACGTTTTAGATTTGATCTGAAATAATTTCCTTCTTTCACATTTCCCAATTAACAATTAGTATACCTTTTACGACTAAAAGCAATTGAATTCTGCTCCTTTTCCTCGTGTTCCGAATGTCCACAATGATCAAGACAATAATGAACAGTCACTCTTCCATCCATTGTTTCATAAACGTGTACAAATGCGGTGCAGGTGACAATTGTTCCAGCAAGTGGTCCTGCATTTGACAACATCAATTCGTCAGACATTCGACGTCTTTTTGCTGTTGAAGATGGGCGTCGACGACATAGAAGGTAGTATTCCTGAACAATTGCGAATTTTTGGTTTTCAGAACTTTTCAAACAAATAACGTTTATTTCTTTTAAAGGCTGAGGCTATGAATGCAATTGGGATGAAAATAGACTTTATACTCATTCCAAATCTGTTTTTAAAATTTTCTAAAACCACCTAGAAGCCGAGAAAACGCGCCTCAAAACAATGGCCTAGAAAAATCTTCGGAAAATTAGTCCGCGAGATTTTTTACATGAGGAAATACAGAAAAATGCAAAAACAAAAATTGAAATGAAAATTCTGGCATTTTTCATTAGTATTTTTATAATAAAACATGCAAAACGTTCGGCCAGGAGGAAACTGAAGATTTTTCTAGGCCATTGTTTTCATGGCGTGTTTTCTCGACTTCTACGCCGTTTTAGAAAATTTCAAAAACAGAGTATGAGGTCTCGTTTTTTTAATTGTTATCTTCTTTATTTTTATCGCTGATGGCCCGTAAATTAGGGAAGAGATGTTGGCAAAAAGGGAACTACTATAAATTTTGTAATTATCCGATATTTGAGTAATTATTGAAAGATTTAATTAGTTAATTGATAATTGTGCAAAACTTCAGTGTAATACTTAGATTTATTCATTTTTTTTTCGGGTAATAAATTTGCACTAAAGTGTACTATGAGTATTTAAAATGCGGACACTTTTAGGTACCCATTAGTGCAGAATAAGTACCCATATTGAGGTGAGCCGAAGTACTCCAAAAATTACACCCAGTTATCACCAATATCCAGTATTTTCTCAAATTTTATTTCATGCGGTGGGTACCTAAGAGGTACTACCTAAGTTGAAAAAGGCCAACTTAGGATCAAATTGAAAAATTAGTGTGGATCTTACATCTTCATAAAACGGTCCTTGACTACTTCCTAAATATCCGCCATCACATCTTGAATCCTCAATATTTGAAAGCCAGATCTGAAAATCCTCATTAATTCTCTCATCTCTCCCTTTCAAAATGTACCTGAAAATGAGCGAAACTCTCAAAACACTTTGAATGCATAATCGTATGAAAATCATGAAATTGTGCCATATGACCGCAAAGAATTTCCGGATTCTCCAGGAATTTCTCATCATTTGACGGCGGACACAATGGACATTTGATTTGAATTGAGCTTGTCATGTTGACTGGAAATAATAGGGGTTAAAGAATGAGAAAAATGCAAAAATTTTATCAGAAAAACGCACGTTTATCAAATAATAAAAAATGGGCAAAAAACATAGAGTAAAGAACATATTTCAGAGTTCAATTTTTATGAATTAGTATTATAATAACTTTGCAATAAGTTTATCAAGATTAAGTATAGTTCTTTTGATTGATAAATTCAGTAAATAATGTGGAATTAATGATCTCTAGTAAATTGAGTAACATTGAACATGGTAAAAATACACTGAAAAGTTGCATACAAAAATTCTTATATTTTCCACGTTGTTCACGTTTTTTCAGTAAATTTTGCAAAATGTTTTTGTTCAAAATCACAAAAGTTTAAGCTCGTGACTTTATCTATCAAACAAGCCATGTTCCATAAAAAGCTGTATAAAAATTGGGCTGGAAATTTACATCTCGTCATAATAAGGCCCCAATAATTTTACTTATATGCACGGCTACAGTATCTTAGAAAAATATCTTCGAAATTTTGATGCACTGAATTTTAAAATTTTCTAAAAAGAACCTAAGAAACTCACAAACTTTAAATAAAACTGACTTTTGCTTAAAGAAATGGTGACACATGAATTTTCGTTTATTTCAGATTTTCGCGGAAATTTTTCTTCACAAGCTTATAGTTTTCTGAAAGCCCGTAAAATTTTCTATCAAACAAGCTATATGTCGCGAAAATTGACCATTTTTTTGAAAAGTTAGAGGATCACAAAGATTTTAGGTTGGGAGGTGTTTCAAAATCGTGACTTTAGAGTGCTGTAAAAAATTCTTATTCTAAGAATTCTTAGAAAATAAAAAAATTCTTAAAATATATTCTTGATCCTTTAAATCTCTATGTTACTTATTAGTAGAAACGACTTAAAGACAGTGTATCAGCGTTTTATTAGCCAAAATTATCTTAAAATTAAGGTTAAAGATAGTGTTTCAATTATCCTTAGTTTTTAATTGCAATAATTTCAGCGTTTAATAAAGACTTTTTCTCCGAAGTTTACATTCATTCGATAGATTTTAAATTGAAACCAGGTAAGATAAAATAAAATGACACACTGTCTTTAAGAGGACGGTTTTAGAAAATTAAAATCTTGATCTTAAAGAAGTATATTCTTAACCACCTTAAATTTTAAATTATTCCCATTTAAATTATAGAAAACACCCTAAAAACCAAAATTATCTGAAAATTAAGATTAAAGGTAGTGTGTCACTTATCTTTAGCTTTTATTTTCTGTAATTTCAGCATTTAATTAAAGAATTTTTGCTCAAAAGTTTGCATTCATTCGATATATTTGAAATTGAAATCAGGTAGGGTCAAATTAACTGAAACACTGTCATTAACGACGCTCCGAAGATACACGCTTTACTAAATAACGCCCCATTGTTTAGAAAAAATTTAACTGCGGAGTTTCGTTAACACACAAAAGGAGAGAAAATAGTGTGCGAAACGAAGAGATTTCGAAAGAGTACGGTTTAAAAAAAAAGATGATCTTAAAGAAGTATATTCTGATTCCCTTCTGTTTCCCTCTACCTATTTTTCTCATTTAAATTGTAGAAAACACCCTAAAAACCAAAATTATCTGAAAATTAGGATTAAAGATAGTGTGCCACTTATCCTTAATTTTTAATTGCAATAATTTCAGCGTTATATAAAAGCATTTTTGCTCACCAGTCTACATTCATTCGATAGATTAAATATAAATTAATCTATCAAATAAACTACAAATCACCAAAAAGTCATGTAAAAAATGCCAAAGCTCCACAAAAATAAGGAAATAAAATTTTCAAAAAAAAAAAAATAATATGAATAATCTTCGACCAGAAGAAAACAAATAAAATGCAGACAAGGAAGGAAGAAGACGAAAAAAAAAAGAAAAATAAGGCGATCGTAAAATTTTTTTCCTCGAATTAATATCCCCCATAAAAAGCGTTGGTCCAGAAAAAATTTGAATAATTAATAATTTTCAGGTGCAAAAAATATTTTTCGAAATAAAACCACATTGTGATTTTTTTCCATCATGCCAAAAAGAATTTATATATATATATATATATTAAAACAAAACATTAAAAAAATGTCTGTGTTGTTCTGAAACTGGTTTTTTCTCCATTAGGTTCTGTTTTTTTTATCTTTGTGTCGAAAATATCAAAAATAGAAAATAGGTAGACAAAGAACAATAATTGATACATCATAAGTGTTTTTTGTTTCTTTTTTAGTTAAATGCCTATTAATTTCGACACATTTTTTACAAGAATGATCAGAATTTTATCAAAAAGAAATGGATGATTCATATGACGTGGCAGGCGGTATTGTAATCGGACACTACTGTTCGCTAAATCATTAAAACAAAACATGTGACTGACTGATCATTTGGAATGAAGAAGGGGTTTTTGGAAGGGAAGTTTTTTTTGCTGTTTTGCAGACAATCAACACAATGACGCTATTCTAGTGTAAACAGCTTCAATTTGATCTATCAAAACACTTTTTGGTGGCAATTGGCAACTTAAAGATGGGCTTGGTGGAGCTGATGAGTGCAACTGGGATGAAAATAGACTTCATTCTCATTCCAAATCTGTTTTTTAAGTGTTCTGAAACCACCTAGAAGCCGAGAAAACGCTCCCTAAAACGATGGCCTAGAAAAAGTCTGCAAAAACTAGTCCGCGGGCTTTATTAAATGAAGAGTATTGAAAAATGCAAAAACATAATTTAAAACGGACTAATTTAAGAATTTCCCATACATATTCACAAAAAAAGCTCATAGGAAAAAGTTCGGCCAGGTGGAAACGTTTTCTAGGCCATTGTTTTGAAGCTCATTTTCTCGGCTTCTAAGTGGGCTTGGAAAATTTTAAAAACAGATTTGGAATGCGTAGAAATTCTATTTTCATAAAATGTTAATTTACTGACCTCCTTCAATTTTTTAAAATTGAATTTTAGAAATTCATCAATAAACTCAATTTCAACAGTAATACAGAAAAATGATGCGGAAACTACATTTAAAACGGAAAATTCAAAAAAAAAATTATTTTTAAGTAGATGAATTATCAAAAAAGGAGTGCACGACGAATTTTTTGCTTCAAAGCTCTTAAAATTCAAAATTTGTGTCAAAAATGACGTGGCAACTCAAATTTCAATAGTCGTAGTACCCAAATTCAGATAATTGGGAAAATTAGATACCCAAACACATAGTTGGTGGCTATAGCTGTGATTTATTTTGTTAAAGACAGTGTGTAACTGACAAGCTGCTTTTAAGCCAAAAAATTCATTGGAAATGACTTGGCAACTTGATTTTAGGCACTCATGAGGAATTGCAATTTGAAGAAAATGAGGAGGGAAAATGAATTTTAATTTGAATTTTAGAAAGTTCATGAAAATGAGTTTTTCCAATCTAGACGCAAGAATCAAAAGACCAATGAAAAATTATGCAAAGTTAACTACCGGCGATTTAAAACAAATGAATTCCGAATCTGAAAACTTTTACTCGATTGATTTCAAACCAAACTTCTGATCAATATAAACAAAATGACGTGGCAGCTCGATATTCCAGAGAACTTCAAGAATATACAAAATGGCATGGCAAAAAAAAAGAAAAGAAATCGAGCGTCGCAAAGCGAACATGAAGCAAATATTTGAGCTTTTGACGTGGCAAAACAAGTTTTTGACGTGGCAAAACAATTTCTGTGAAAAATTGAGAAGCATAAAACAGTGCATTTGTTGAAAAAGCCTTTTGCAATTTTGAAAAATAGACTGATCAGGAAACCTAATGTTGATCTAATTAAAATGACGTGGCATTGTGGTCATAAGATATATAAATTTTAAGAAATTATGCGGGGAGTTTAAGGAACTCACTCAAACCGACGTGGCAAGTCCAACCTCTTCAAAAATTGACTAAACTTGAGAAAATCCAAAATTTCTAAAATTTAACTTAAAATGACCAACTATCACATTTAAAAAATGGGGGAAACCCCTCAAAAAAACTGAAATTGTTTTGTAAACCTCTAGCACATCTTGAAATAATGATTTCTTATCAGCAATAAAAAGCGAGGCGAGACAATTTGTTTACTACAAAAATGATAGATGATATGGGCAGAGGGGGACACTTTTTTTCCAAAAATTTCAACGACATGTATTTTAGCCGAGGGGAGGGGGGAGAGAATTTCAGTTTTCAAAATTTCGTTTGCAGAAAAAAAAGAAGATAAAAAATCAATAATCCTTTCTCTCTGTCGACATCAAACTACACTTTCGGTTTCAAAGAACACATTACTTTCTTTTTTTTTGCAAAGAAGAAGACAAAGTTCTGAGAACGGTTTTTAAATAGACTTGTTTTTTTCGCATTTCTCACGAGGAACATAAAGTGCAAACCCACCCCGACACAAATATCTTCTTGTTAACGAAGCAAGCGACGGAGGTTTTTTGCAATTACTTAAAGAAGTGCAAAATGGTAACAAGTTGTGTGAGGTCAATAAAATATCTATATACTTTTTGTCAGATGATGTTTGAGATTGATAGCACGTGGTTAGAAATTGAAACAAACAAAAAGTAAGGGAAAACTTAGCAGTTGGTGTCAGGTTCAGAAAAACAAAGAAAAAGTTTGAAGATAGTGTATCATTTGATTTAAAGAGGGGACCTATCGCTTTATGAACTTCAACAGTTCGTGAATATAATTATCTAACGGGACTAATTTTGAAAAATAAAATGAAAAAACCCTCCCTCTTACGCCCCTGCGCAAATCGCTGTGAAAAGTTTTTTAAATACAGGTCCCTTTAAAGACAGCTGTTCAGTTAATTTGACCCTACCTGATCTTAGTTTCAAAAATTAGAGCGTACTCTAATTAGTACAATGCAATTTATGCGAAATCACACCGATAAATACACGCGTCACAGTAGCGGTTCAAAGTTGAAAAAATAAAATTTTGAATTGCCGCGTGTCCGTGCGACGCGGTCGGTGTCCGTGCAACGCGGTCGGCATTGGCGCGAAACACAATTATTTGAATTTGGCTACATATTGGCATTGTTCTTTGGACCACCTGGGCTCCCATTCGAATTTTGAATTTTTGCCTAGATTTTGGATCGTGTTAACTGACAAGCTGCCTTTAAAGAAGGGCTTTATGGAGATAATAAATGTTAAATGAAAATGCATTTTTCCTATTTTTTCAATAATTATGCATGTTTTTTCCGAAAAAAAATTAAAGGAGGTCGTTTTAATGCAATTGGGATGAAAATAGACTTCATTCTCATTGCAAATCAGTTTTTAAAATTTTCTAAAACCACCTAGAAGCCGAGAAAATGAGCTTCAAAACAATGGCCTAGAAAATGTGGCCACCTGGCCGAACTGCTTAAATTAGTCCGCTTCTATATTATGTGTTTGCGTTTTTCAGTATTCTTAATTTAAAGACAGCTGTTCAGCTAATTTGACCCTACCTAATCTTAGTTTCAAAAATTAGAGCGTTCTCTCATTAGTACAATGCAATTTATGCGAAATCACACCGATAAATACACGCGTCATAGCAGCCGTCCAAAGTTGCAAAAATAAAATTTTGAATTGCCGCGTGTCCGTGCGACGCGGTCGGTGTCCGTGCAACGCGGTCGGCATTGGCGCGAAACACAATTATTTGAATTTGGCTACATATTGGCATTGTTCTTTGGACCACCTGGGCTCCCATTCGAATTTTTAGTTTTCGCCTTAAATTTGGGTCCTGTTAACTGACAAGCTGCCTTTAATAACGCCCGCGGACTAGTTTTCGCAACTTTTTCTAGGCCATTGTTTTGAAGCTCATTTTCTCGGCTTCTAGGTGGTTTTAGAAAATTTAAAAAACAGATTTGGAATGAGAATGAAGTCTATTTTCATTCCAGATGCGTTCATTAGCTCCGTAAAGCCTTCCTTTAACAAATGGCCTTTATGCAGATGGGGTTTGAATGCAAACAGTGTACAGTTCTCGACTCTTTTGGGGAGAACTTGTTTTTGGGGAGAACTTGAATAAAACATTTTTTAGGAATGCTCAAGTTTCATTTAAAATCGATTTCTTTGTTGATTATCATGATAATACGGTGGGCGGAGTCGAGAACTGTGCACTGTTTGCGTTCTGATTGAGAGCCGTTCACTTTTACAAGCCGTGTAGGCAAAAAACCTACGCAAGAGGTAAGGGTTTTCCTTTTGTTAAAATTTTTCTAAATTAGTCCTATAATAGCAAATATCAAAAAAAAAATTGAAGATCACAATCAAAACTTCAATTTTCAATACATTTTCTGTGATTCCTAGGCCACCTCTTGGTTTTCTAGGCCATTTAAATATTAGGGTCCCCTCTACCAAATATCGCGATTAAAATTGTAAAAAAGGTGTTTTCAATAAACATAAGAACAAATGGCCTAGAAAACCAAACTCGGTTTTTTGGCCCTTAGAGACATCTAAGATTTTACCGTTTTGTTTTCTTTTTTGAATTTTCTTTCGATTTTTTTCGATTTTTTAAAAAATTTGATAGAAAATCGTATTTTTGTCAATTTTAAATCATTTCAGGTTACCTTTAAAGTGTTTTCTTTTTTATTTCTTTAAAAAATGTTTTAGAAAAACATTGGGAATCTTTTTTTTTAATTAGGTTCATTAGAAATAAACCGTTTCCTTAAAGAGAGCGCCCTAGTTGAATTATGATGAAAATCCGACCTTATCCAATTTCATATATAGGTTACTTTTTAGTGTATTCTCATATTTTGAATGAATGGCTAATTAATGAAAACATCGTGATGTTGACACTTTTTGAGTTAAAAAAACAAAAAAGTGCACAATTTTCTGAAATTTGAGAAAAACCGACGTCTAGACTAGGAATAAAGGAGGTCATTAATTTTCACCGCGAAAAAAATGGAATAAATTCAATTTCTTCGTTTTTCTGGTCCTCAACGCAATAAAAAACAGATCCTTTCCCCCCTAAAAAAAATAAATAGAAAATAGGATAATAAAATTGGTGAGAGCATTCAACGCTGGCAAAACATGGATTTGTTTTTTTCCCCCCTCTTTTTTCCAGAAGCGATCCAAAAGAGGGAAAAATAAAAAAAATAAAAAATAAATAAAGTTCCAAACACCAATTGAATTTTAGACAAACTTTCTTTTTTTCGATGCAAAATATTTCGAAAGAGATTTGAAAAAAAAAGAAGAAGAAGAAGACGGGGGCAGACTTGTACTTTAACACTACTACTGATTTTAGGTTACTGTAGTGCATTTGGACGCAAGTGCGCGTTTAGGGAGGGCTTGCACCAAAGGGCAAATATATCAAATTAAATATCTGCAAAATGTTGTATTGAAAGGGGGATTTTCTCAACACATTTTTTGTACCGAAAATATATAAATTTCACTACAAAAAATCAAGGATTGTCTAGACTTTGATAGGTCGTAAATAGCCGACATGTGGGTCGCTTTTTTGTCAAAAAACAAAACAATTTTCGACCGATTTTTGATGTATTTGTTGGAAAAAAAGAAGGGAAAAATAATAGGATGAAAATTTACACTTAAACAAATTCTAACGTGGTGTTGTAAATAGTGAAAACTTGATAAAAATCTCAATTCACGATAATAATTTCCTTGGGCGTTGAAGTCAGGTCTTGTCTTTAAAAAAATGTTGCCAAGTAGATATTTCATGAGAAAAACCAGCAAATTCCAAAAAAAAAGACGAAAAAAAACGAAAAAAAATGTGGGAAAACGTTAAATGGCCGAAGAAAAATTGGGTTTCTAGGCCGCTTGATTATTTTTTTGAGAAAAAAAAACTTTTTTGAATTTTTTCCAATTTTGCATGTTTTTTTTCCCAAAAAATTAAAGGAGGTCGTTATTAATGCAACTGGGATGAAAATAGACTTCATTCTCATTCCAAATCTGTTTTTTAAATTTTCTAAAATAACCTAGAAGCCGAGAAAACGAGCTTCAAAACAATGGCCTAGAAAAAGTTGCGAAAACTAGTCCGCGGGCGTTATTACCCGAGGAAATCAAAAAAAAAAGTTTTTCTTATTTGCAGAAATGAATTAATTCTTCATAAATGTAAGCAAGAAAAAAGTTCGGCCAGTTGAAAACATTTTCTAGGCCATTGTTTTGAAGCGCAATTTTTCTTCGGCCATTTAAGGATTTCCCACATTTTTTGCTGATTTTTTTGGAATTTTTTGTTTTTTCGTCATTTTATATATTTTTTATATCATTTTAAAGTTATTTATTCCGAAGAAAAAAGGTTTACTATTTTTACGTGAAAAAAAAATGAAATATTTCCTTCTTCATCAGATTTTTGAGTTTCGAATATTAAATACTCTTCTCAAATGAAATTTTAAACTATAAACCAAATTTGATTTTTTTTTAACTTTTCGGAAAACTTAAATTTGTCAAAAAAAGCAGCTGGGAAAAGAATTTCAAAGACATCTAGACCACTAGACTCTAAAATTCGAATTTTGTGTAATCCTCAACGCTATTCGAAAAAGGAAAGCGTGCGCAATACTTCCTCCTTCATTTTTTTCCCTCTCCGAAAAAGGTCACATCAAAGAAAATTTATCGTTTTTTGAAGTCTAGACTCTGGTTTTTCTCCATTTTTTGCAAAAATTTGCAAGCTTTCAAATAAAATGCCGCAAAATCACGAGTATCGTCACAAGTCACCTGATATTTCTGCTAATTAGGAGCTCCAAGGACTTCAACATAATACGAGAATATGCAAAAAGAATCATGTAATCCGATAAGGCTCGAAAAATCACAGAAAACAAACAAAAAATTGATTATTGCAACATTTTTGCGTCGGGAAACGGGGGGAAATTTTTCTAGAAACAGGAAGAACCTTTCACAGAGCAAGCAACAGGGGAAAAAAGAAGAAGACGAAGAAAAAATTGCTCTTTTCTCTATTTTTTCACAAAAAATCCTTCCACTCCCTCAAATACGCCTGCAGGTTGCAAAACGAGCGTGACGCGAGACACTGCACGAAATGTGGAGGGAGGTGGTGATAAGAGAGGGAGAGAGTGAGATGGTGGGGAGGAGACGCCAGACGGCTAGAGTGGCGAATGGTGTTTGAAACCGACTGCGGAAAATTGAAAGAAAAAGGAGCGGATGGAATCGATGGAGAGGAGGAAAAAATAGGGTGGAAAAAAACGCTAGCCATGAGAAAAAGGGCTACGGGGGGAAAAAAAGGAAAAAAATGTATTTTGGAGAAGAAGAAGAAGATCAGAAAACACTTTTATGGTTGTTTATCCTGTAAAAGTCTACTAAAGATTTTCCAAGAAAGGGTTTTTTCTTTCATTTTCAATGGGAAAATTTGGCGGTCTTGAACTTTTGTTTTGTACTGTTTATGCTCTCAAGGACGAGAAGAAGAGAACCAATAAACAGATTTTCCCCCGAACTTTGATGTTCAGAGTTTTGCAAAATAGGTTTTTGAAAGAAGGGGGGGGGGAACGCTTTATTAAAAACAACCAATAGTTCTGAATCACTTGTGTTTACTCGTGAAAAACGCGTTTGTGGCGAAGTTTTTTCAAATATGCTTTTCTTTGACGTTTGAAATTCGGCGGCCAAACTGGACTGAACTTCGCGCTTACGCTCAAATAAATGCTCAAATGTTAAAGGAGGGCTTTACGGTGATAATAAATGCACCTTAAATGAAAATAGACTTCATTCTCATTCCAAATCTGTTTTTAAAGTTTTCGAAAACCACCTAGAAGCCGAGAAAACGGGGTTCCAAACAATGGCCTAGAAAAAGTATGGCCGAACTTTTTCCTATGAGCTTTTTTCGTGTTTCGTTAATAAATAGTTATGCAGAACGCTTATATTAGTTTTTTTTTTTTTTTGGATTTTTCATGCCTGCGGACTAGTTTTCGCCGGTGGACACTTTTTCTAGGCCATTGTTTTGAAGCTCATTTGCTCGGCTTCTAGGTGGTTTTAGAAAATTTTAAAAACAGATTTGGAATGCGAATGAAGTCTATTTTCATCCCAGTTGCATTAAAAAAAATAAATAAAAAAAAAATATTAAAAAAAAAACTCCTTTAATTGTTTTCTTTAAAAAAATCTGCAAAATTATTGAAAGCATATTAAAATTCAATAGTTCCGTAAAGCCCTCCTTTAAAGTTTTAAAGAATTTATTTATTTTTTACCTTGTCGTTTTTAATTTGAGGATTTTTGTGTCCCATAAAAAATACGGTATTTTCGATAGGTGAGACACTATCTTTAACACAAGAAAAGTCTCAGAAACTCACTTTATTTATATTTTTCAATTGAATTTCTTTCAAAATTCGAAAAATTCAATTAAACTGTTAAAAACAGCTGGCTTTAATTGCAAAATTTTCAAAATATTAAGAAAAGCGGAACATTTGATCTACAATGGTCAAAACTTCTCTTTATAACGGTGTTTATTTCGGGGGGTTTCTGTTCCTGACACGAATAGGATCATAAACCATTTTCACAATAAAAATCGCCATTAAGAATTTCATTTGAACTTTTGATCCTCAATTGCGTGGTTTCTTCTGGTTTTGAAATAATGACGAGATCTAAAAATCGGGGAATTTTTACAGACAAACAAAAGAAAAGATGAGAAAATCTAGAAATGCCACAATTTTGCTGGTCGTCTGTTTGTTGTTCTTGATTTCGGCCAATTTTTCCGTGAGTCATCATCGCTTTCTTTTTATTCTCGGGAATTCGGTCTCAACAATTAAAAAAAATATATATGTGGAATCAAATCAAACATCAATTCATTTTTTATTAATGAATTCAGACCGCCCAACTTCTTCCGCCTTCTTCAATAAATCTTGAAAAATTGGCAAAAAACACAAATTCTGGAAAACAATTGACTGAAAATTTGGGTAAAATTATTAATGATCTACACCGTTTAGCAATGAGTTTTTTTTCCAGTTTCCTGCGGTCAAACATTCTGCGAGCCTGAAAACTGTGAAACTGAATCGAAAAATGGAATAATTTATAAAGTGTGTAAAGTCTAATAAATTTTTTATTTTATTTAACGAAATTATATTCAGATGTTCATTTTGTTCTTGTTTTTAAAACGATTTTCCATTTAAAACACTGTTTTTATGAATTTTATTCCAAAAAAAATTTCAAACATCCGCGCAAAAAAAGTACAATAGAGCGTACTTCCACCACTCACGTTATGCGACGTTGCATAACACGATTTTCAATTTATTACGAGCTTTTTCGGTTCATTCTGAGAATCCGATCAACCATGATTCCCAATTCAATAAAAATTTTATTCTGTAAGTTTTATTTGAAAAATTGCCAAAATTACAAAGAATTTAATACAATTTTTAGTAATCGGTGCAACGTGTGCCTTTTACACGGGAAATGATGGAATTATTGAGCTCACAGATGCGAACTTTGATAATCTTGTCACCAAAAATGATCAGTTTTGGATTGTTGAATTTTATTCACCAAAGTGAGTTTTTGCAAGAGTTTTTATGGACCTAAATATGCAAACAAGAAGAAACAGAAAAAGTTCAATTCCGGTTTTTTCGTTGCGAGACCCGAGACGATTTCCATGTTGCGCCTTTAAATATACCGTATTTTTTGCGTTTCTGCATTGAATTTTTAGTTTCTGCTCAGGTTCATTAAACATTAAAATGTTATGTTTCAGCTGCATTCACTGCAAAAACTTGGCACCGGAATACAAAAAACTTGGTTCGATTTTGAAAGGAATAGCAAAAGTTGGAGCTATCGATGCAACTGTTCATCGATCAATTTCTTCAAGAATTGGAATCAAAGGTTTCCCTAGTATTTTCATTTTTGGAGAGGATAAGAAAAAACCGATTGAGTATAATAGTGAAAGAACGGCAGTGGCAATAATCGATGATGTTCGTCAGAAAATCGTGAAAACCATTGACAAAAGATTGGGGAAAAGTGAGGCTTTGGTTTAATACAATAACAAATAAAAAGTGTTTTAGAAAAGCAGTCAAATGACAAATCAAAAAGCAAAAAGTCTGAAAAGGGGTCTGGAGAAGTTGTAACCCTCACTTCCGAGAATTTCGAAAAACTTGTTATCAACAGTAAAAATGGATGGATGGTCGAATTCTTTGCTCCATGGTGTGGACATTGTAAGCGTCTTGAACCTGAATGGAAATCTGCTGCCAAAGAGATGGGAGGTCTTGTGAAGTTCGGAGCAGTCGATGCAACTGTTTACCAAGAACTTGCATCACGTTTCAATGTTCGAGGATATCCAACAATTCTATATTTTGGACCAGGAAGTAATGAAAATGATGCAGAGGTATTTATATATATGAATAGAGTTCAATTTAAAGAAAAATCATGTTTTTCAGAGTTACGACGGCGGAAGGACTGCTTCGGACCTTGTAGCTTTCGCTACTTCAAAATCCGAACAATTTGCGCCAGATGTTGAAGTCGTGGAAGCTGTTAACAAGAAGATTGTCCAAGAAACATGTGAAGGGAAACAGTTGTGTATTTTCGCATTCCTTCCTAATATTTTGGATTGTCAATCGAAATGTAGAAAACAACATATTGCAATGCTTACAAATCTCGGAAACAGTTTCAAAACTCGTAAATGGGGGTACGTGTCGAAAATATTTTCTAAATAATTCAATGTTTTCTTTTCAGCTGGGTTTGGTCGGAAGCAGGTTCTCAACCAAATGTAGAGGAAACATTCGGAGTTGGAGGTTTTGGATATCCGGCACTTGCTGTTTTGAGCCCGAATAAGATGAAATATTCTGTTCTTCTTGGATCGTTCGGTTCTGAATCAATCAAAGAATTCCTCAATGGAATCAGTTATGGAAAGTCGAGAGTGAACAGCGTTCCAACATCAAAACTCTTGGATGGATTTTTGAATGTTGAGAAGATTCAAGAATGGGATGGAAAAGATGGAAAAATCCCAGAAATGGAGGAAATTGACTTGTCGGATGTGAAAATTGAACTATAAAGGTGTTTTATAATTTTTTTACTTGATTAAAAAATAAAAATAGATAAGTTTTGGTTTGCATTTATCAGAATCTTATCACGACTCACTCTGGAGCCCAAATTTTTTGAAGAGCTTAAAACACAACTTTTTAATTATTATTTATTTGAGATCGTTACAACAGATTATTTACATCAACCAGTAATGAGTACAATTGAAATATTATACATGTAATTAATCAACTTCTTCAACAGTTGGTCCACTTGGATGGTTTCCAGAAGAGAATCCACCATTGTATTGATTTCCACAACCACCGGCTTGTTGTTCAGATCCTCCGCCTTGATGCAATTTTGTCATGATCGATTGGCAAATTTGGCGCAATTCTTGATCTTTTGCTTCGATTTCATCCTTATCTGCCAATGTATTGGATTCCATCCAACGGAGTGTGTCTTCACAAGCGGTTCGTGCTTTTTGGCAATCATCTGGAGACAATTTGCTTCCATGTTCATCCAAGGCTTGTTTGATCTGAAAATTTAAAGAATTATAGATGAGATAATTTGATATTTATGTATATTCTTACCTGGAAAGCATAAGCCTCCAATTGATTTCTTGCTTGGACTCTTTCGCGATGAAGTTGATCTTCTTTTTCGAATTGTTTTGCCTCATCAACCATTCGATCAATATCCGATTGTGACAATCTTCCCTTCTCATTCTTAATTGTGATCTTATTGGATTTTCCAGTTGATTTGTCAACAGCAGAAACATTCAAAATTCCATTTGCATCAATATCAAATGTGACATCAATTTGTGGAACTCCTCGTGGTGCTGGAGGAATTCCAGACAATTCGAATGTTCCCAATTTGTGATTGTCCTTTGTCATTGCTCGTTCACCTTCGAATACTTGAATTGAAACTCCTGGTTGATTGTCAGCATATGTTGTGAATGTCTTGGTTGCTTTCGATGGAATTGTTGTGTTACGATCAATCAAATTGGTCATAACTCCTCCGGCAGTTTCAATTCCAAGACTAAGTGGAGCAACATCAACGAGAAGAACATCCTTGATTGAATTGTCTTTAACACCAGAAAGAACTGCAGCTTGAACAGCAGCACCATATGCAACAGCTTCATCTGGATTAATTGAACCATTCAATTCCTGAAAATTAAAGTATTTAATCAAATTATTTCATAAAAATCTAATAACATACCTTTCCATTAAAGAAATCCTTGAGAAGTTTCTGAATTTTTGGAACTCTTGTTGATCCACCAACCAATACAACATCATCAATATTTGATTTGTCAAGTCGAGCATCACGAAGAGCCTTTTCAACTGGTTCCAATGTTTTTCTGAACAAATCAGCGCACAATTCCTCGAATCTTGCTCTTGTGATTGATGAATGGAAATCGACTCCTTCATGAAGAGAATCAACTTCAACAATTGCTTGCGATGAACTCGAAAGTGTTCTTTTTGCACGTTCACAAGCAGTTCTCAATCGACGCAATGCTCTTGGATTCTTACTGATGTCCTTTCCAGATTTTCTCTTGAATTCAGCAACAAAATGTTGAAGCATTCGTTGATCGAAGTCTTCACCACCAAGATGTGTGTCTCCAGCTGTTGATTTGACTTCAAAAATGGATCCTTCAGCAATTGTCAAAATGGAAACATCAAATGTTCCACCACCAAGATCGAAAATCAACACATTCTTCTCATCGTTGATGTTCTTATCCAATCCATAAGCCAATGCAGCAGCTGTTGGTTCATTGATGATTCGAATGGCATTGAGTCCGGCAATGGTTGCAGCATCTTTTGTGGCTTGTCGTTGACTATCATTGAAATATGCAGGAACTGTGATAACAGCATCTTTAACAGTGTGTCCAAGATATGTTTCAGCAGTTTCCTTCATTTTTCCAAGAACCATTGCCGAGATTTCTTCGGGATTGAATTGACGACGTTCTCCTTTCACTTCAACTTCAATCACTGGTTTTCCTTGTTTTGATTGGACACCAAATGGAAAATGCTCGATGTCTGATTGAACAGCATCATCATTGAACTTCCTTCCAATCAATCGTTTTGCATCAAATACTGTGTTTTGTGGATTTCGAGCAGCTTGATCTTTTGCTGAATCTCCAACCAATCTTTCAGTATCAGTGAATGCAACATATGATGGAGTTGTCTTGGTTCCGTCAGAATTAGCCAAGATTTCAACCTGAAAATATAAATTGTATGAATTGAATTGAATTAAGAAAAAAAAAGAAACATACCTTTCCATTCTGATATACTCCAACACATGAATATGTGGTACCGAGATCAATACCAATGGCTTTGCAAGATGACATTATTTGAGAGCTTTTGTAGATAGCTAGATTTTAATAAAATCTGAATTGCTATCTCTGAAAATCTGCTTCCTTATATACAAAAATTGAGGGATTCTAGAATGCTCCGGAATATTCTCGAAGATTCCTATGTCTGTTGTCTCTTCTTCCTCAACACTGCCGCTGTTTTCTCTCGTTGTCTGCGTATCTGTTGAGTGTCGTTATGTATCACAAACTCTCTTCATTTTACATACTATCTCATTAGTCGCGAAAAATTGCGAATATTCTAGAACACTCTGGAAGAATCCGCTAAAATGGGCGGAACAAACTGCCATTTTCGGGAAAATGGTACAGAAAACGATTATTATTTCATAATTTCGAAAATAGCATGGAAATATTTCAAAAAATTTATTATTTTTTTAAAATTGAATATGGATTCAAAGTTTTCAGCAGCAGAATACAATGAGGAGCTCAAAATTGTCAATTCAGTCATTTTTTCTGGATTTTAGGAATATCAGGAGCACCCGTTTCTAATAAACACTTCAAAAAAAACGATAGGGGAAAATCCCAGTTTTCAGACAAAAATCATATCGAAAAAAATAATAAAACCGTCCAAATTTTATAAGAAATGAATGAAAAGTTTAAAAAAGACACATAAAAATAAAACCTGGTTTGGAACACACATCAATGGAGGGGAAAGTGGCACAAAAAGTGGCAAATTTTAATTCATATTAAATTTTCAGAAAATATCAACATTTCCAAACTAGAATGTATCTATATCACCTAGAAAAAACTACTTTTGGGCGGTATTAGACGCTATTGCATTTTTAAAACAACATATGGGAAAAAGCTTAAAACGTATCAACAAAAAATTGAACAAAGAAAAAAATTTCAAAAAAAGTATCAAAAATAATAAACAAAATCACAAAAATGATCTAACACAATTGGTTTTTGTACTCACAATAAAATATTGCCTTTCAAGAAATGTTCTGTTTTAAAATTTTCAAGAAAATCCATTACAAATTCAGAAGATTCTTGAAAAAGACTAGGAATGACTATTATGATCAAAAATTATGTTAGAAGTTGTTCAAAAATTCAAACAATTCCGCATCGTCGTTGGTTTCGAATGACATTTCTGGAACCGTGGATTCTGTTTTCGATGATGATGACGATGACGACGAAGAGGATGGTCGCATCGAACTATTTGGACGAAGCTGATTTTTCATTCCATTTTGATCAGTTGCAGTTGGATATGGTTGAAGATCATCTGAAAAAACGAGTGATGAAAACTCATTCTGGAAAAAATTGTTTTCCTACAAAAAAATTGTACAGTCCAATTAAAAAAATATATATTTAGAGATTTTTTTTGTAATTTTTGAAAAAAATATATTTTTCGATTGTCAAAAAACGCCTTTTTTTTTACTAAATAATGATTTTAGTAAGAAATATGGGATAATGTGAACTAGAATTATGTGGAATAAAAATATTGAGAAAATTAAATATTGTCAACTCAATTATTCTTGATCATTGCGTTCGGAAGGCTGCTCAACCTCACAGCTATGAGGTTTGATCAAAATTAATTCCCTTATACAAAAATCGTAAAAAATTCACATTTTTCCTTAAAGACAGCTGTTCAGTTAATTTTACCCCATATGCACGATATACCAAAAATTAGTACTTTCTTTCAGCAATCTGATACGACTGTTAAAAATTTTTTTTGTTAAAAAGCCGATTTACAGCAGCCGGCCAAAGTCGGAAAAATAAAATTTTGAATTGCCGCGGGTCCGTGCGGCGCGGTTGTGGTCCGTGCAACGCGGTCGACAAATGGCGCGAAGCAAAAAAATTGTCATGGCCGTTGGCGGCCATGATTTAGGATTATTGGCAAAGTATAAGGTACTGTTTCTTAGTTTGAATGCGCGCGTGTTGCGTGATGTGCAGGTGGTTCAGCCGCTCCGCCCGACCGCAACGCGCCCGCCGCTGTTGCTTCCCCGTTATAATTTAGGCCACTCAAGCTACGAACACTATAGTGTAGACAAGGACTCGAGGAAGAGACGACGACGACGACGCTGAAGAGACAAGCTGAAACGCAGCCGCATCCGACCATTTTGGACCCGAACGTCCACGCTTCCGCTATTACTGCCGAAACACTATATATTCTAAATTCTGATCGACCCTTCCCCAATCATTACCCGTTTCATTCGAAAGAAACAATAAATCTTTATTCAATACAAAGATCTATAAGTATTCAAGCATTCTACCACAGATACTGACACCATGTTAGACAGGCCTATTTGCGTCCGTGGATAGGCCAGGACATGGTGCATCGACCGTTCTTGGTCACTTACGAATCCGGGTCACACGGACCGGAAAAAACTCAATCGGCGAGTTTTAATCCCGCCAGTGGGACTCAAGCATACGGAAAACTCAATCGGCGAGTTTTAATCCCGCCAGTGGGACTCAAGCATCCGTAGAACTCAATCAGCGAGTTTTACCTTTTTAAAATTCTGAAAAACTCAATCAGCGAGTTTTCACCTGTCTAAAATCCGAATAACTCAACCAGCGAGTTCAAAATGCTCTATCAGCGAGCCAAAACAGTCCAACAGCGAGTTTTTACCGAAAAAATCGGCGATTTATATCAAAAATTCACATAAATCGAACAACACTCAAATTAGTCAACAAATCTCATTCAAATTTCCTCCAAAACGGCTGTCTGTGCATCTCTAATATGCACACTCTATAGCGAAATGAGAAAATACGCTCCACCGCACAGTAGGAGCTACGTTTATTTTCGTTTCCACTTTCTCCTAAAAACGCTCGTTTTTTACCAAAAAAGTCGGAATACTCTTTTTCAAAGAAACTCCATATGCGAGTCAGGTCGTTATAAAACTCAATCAGCGAGTTTTAATCCCGCCAGTGGGACTCAAGCATCCGAAAAAACTCAATCAGCGAGTTTTAATCCCGCCAGTGGGACTGAAGCATACGGAAAACTCAATCGGCGAGTTTTAATCCCGCCAGTGGGACTCAAGCATCCGAAAAACTCAATCGGCGAGTTTTAATCCCGCCAGTGGGACTCAAGCATCCGAAGAACTCAATCAGCGAGTCTTACCTGTTTTCAAAAAACAGCAATTAGTCAGAAATCGCTGATTTTACGAACTTCCGAACAAACGGTTTTAATTATTTAAATTCAAATTAATCGAACATAAGATTTGAAAACTGGAAAAAAGTCGAGAAAGGTTAGAAAATAGTCAGCGTGACATTAATCTAACAGCAATTATCATGGGTCAAACCATCAAAAAAAATCTGATATAAGGTAATATCAATTTGCCTCCCATAATATTCGAAATTTTTTTTGTCTCTTCGGCAACCATTCCTCCGAATTTCATTAAACGTACGCTCTTAATCGACGCCGACAAAAAAATCAACGGAAAATCAAGGAAACGCTGGAAAAAATCAGTTTTAACAATCAATTATAAATTCAGAGTAAAAATACGTAAATTAGTGAGAGAAAAATACCGCAATCAATTCTTGACTGAAGAATCACAGGACTCTGCTATACTAGTCACGGGAACTTAGTCCTACGATTCAGATTAATCACGGATGCATACGGGATTAATCACAATACCCAAATCGTTTTAGGGCCAAAAAGGAGGCCTGATCAACCTTTTTTAAGGCCTGAAAAATAATTGTAAGAGGTGTCCTTCAAGTTATTGTGAATCGGAAATGTTCAGAATCTATACGTTGCCTTACTCATAATCGAATACACACACACATCATTTTAACGAAAATTTCTTCTACATGAAACATCCGAACGTGTTTTTTCTTTCATAGTCATTCTTTCGATACCATTGTTCTTTCATTTCCCGTGGTGATAGCAATGAGCATAAAAGAAATAGCATGGAAAAATTCACGTAATCATAACAGAAACGGTAATTGAGTCAGTTCACGCAGCAGGTGAATCACTCTAAATTAAAAACATAGCAACATAGCATCCGGAAAAGCTTACCATTCATTTAATATTAATAAATTCAAGTAATATTAATAAAATTATAAATTCAAATCGGCCAATTGAATTTTATGTATACGCATTAATAATGTCTGAAGGGCACGGGCACGAGAACCGGCGATCCGGAAGACAGGTTGACGGTCACGAGTACCGCCGATCTTGATTAAATTTTTTGTGACTAGGGGCGGACAGCGGTCCGTCGATCCCGACGTCGGAGCACGGGCATGAGCACCCGCGACTCCATATTAATGTCTGAAGGGCACGGGCACGAGAACCGGCGATCCGGAAGACAGGTTGACGGTCACGAGTACCGCCGATCTTGATTTAAAATTTTTGTGACTAGGGGCGGACAGCGGTCCGTCGATCCCGACGTCGGAGCACGGGCATGAGCACCCGCGACTCCATATTAATGTCTGAAGGGCACGGGCACGAGAACCGGCGATCCGGAAGACAGGTTGACGGTCACGAGTACCGCCGATCTTGATTTAAAATTTTTGTGACTAGGGGCGGACAGCGGTCCGTCGATCCCGACGTCGGAGCACGGGCATGAGCACCCGCGACTCCATATTAATGTCTGAAGGGCACGGGCACGAGAACCGGCGATCCGGAAGACAGGTTGACGGTCACGAGTACCGCCGATCTTGATTTAAAATTTTTTGTGACTAGGGGCGGACAGAAGTCCGTCGATCCCGACGTCGGAGCACGGGCATGAGCTCCCGCGACTCCATATTAATGTCTGAAGGGCACGGGCACGAGAACCGGCGATCCGGAAGACAGGTTGACGGTCACGAGTACCGCCGATCTTGATTTAAAATTTTTGTGACTAGGGGCGGACAGCGGTCCGTCGATCCCGACGTCGGAGCACGGGCATGAGCACCCGCGACTCCATATTAATGTCTGAGGGGCGGAAACAGTTCCGTCGATCCCGAAGACGGGTTGATGGGCATGAGTACCATCAATCCAAGAAAATTTTTTGTGACTAGGGGCGGACAGAAGTCCGTCGATCCCGACGTCGGAGCACGGGCATGAGCTCCCGCGACTCCATATTAATGTCTGAAGGGCACGGGCACGAGAACCGGCGATCCGGAAGACAGGTTGACGGTCACGAGTACCGTCGATCTTGATTTAAATTTTTATAAAAAGGTATAATAGTTCGCGACTATCATCCTCAAAACTCAAAAATACAATTCATTCGTGACGACGGATGAATTATGAAAATGTTCCGGAACCAAAATATATTACAACGAAATTCAAGTACTTGTCGACATCTGATCTTCCGATCGAGGACATCAAGAATCGGAACGCTCCGACACAGATTCAGAATCTCATCAGATAGATTCAATCGCTTATCATCGAGTCGAAAACAATCACGTTTTCATGAATCCGACAGCGCATCCGAAATATATAGCTCAGCCGACACATGATCGCATGGGATCGGCTGAAACAACTAAAAATATATAAAATTCATCAGCACATGCCTCACAAGCAAAACCGTTCAATCTTCCTAATTCAGTTTCTCATTTTAAGGATCTTACATCCACCTTATCTCAATCTCCATATCCATTTCAAACACCATTTCACGACTCAATCAGCGAGATCGATCCGATTACTGACAACAGTCAGCAACCGCATAACTTGGATCAAAAACTCTAATCAGGTGTCCCTACCACAAATTCAATCATCAAAAATCGGCTTTGATAAAAAATCAGTCTTAAACGAATCAAAAATCGACTTTGATCAAAAATAAGAGATAAACGAACGATCTCCCTCGCATCCGTTGCCGTCAAATACCTCAGAATCAAAAATCAGCTTTGATAATACAGAATCTACAGTAAATCCGCATCTCAGCCACGGATCAAGTCTTGATGCTGAAGACCGCATTGAAGAGGTAAATGTAATGCTCTCCAGAGGGCCAAGAAAAACGTTTCTCATGCTAATTCGTCTCCGTCTGGAAAATAATCATTTCGCCTGGGGTCTCATCGACACAGGAGCAAGCAAATCATTGATTCATAACTCATTAGTTAAAAAATTAAATCTGAAAACGGGAAACGAATGCAAATTGAAAATAAATGGAGTCGCAGGCTCAAAAATAGTACATTCATCCGAAGCTTTATTACGAGTTCAGACAACAGATGGACTTCTACACAATATGTCATTGTCGGCAATTCCGGAAACGCTGACCAGGCTTCCGTTGCCTACATTGAATCCAACAGAAATTCACCTTTTAGCTAATCATCCGCAATGGAAATCATTGATCGAGGATCTAGATACGAATGATTCGGTAGTACCAGATATATTAATTGGAATTGATCAATATCATCAAGTATGTTCCAATTCCGTTGACACCACGTTACCGTCAGGTTTAACTATCACAATGTGCAAACTGGGGCCATTTGTCTCAGGAGCGCAATACGAAGACAGCACGTACGAAGCATCCGTATTTCTAGCGCAATCTGAAATCTTGGAAAACGACGAATTCGAAATCACAAAGTATCCAGATCATAGTTCGGAAAATCTAATACAAAAATTATGGGAAATGGAAACTTTGGGAGTTAAAGACACGGAACTAGTCAAAAACGAAAACAGCATTGATGAAGAAATCATCAGCGCCTTCCTAAAAAACACAAAGTTTGAAGACGGTAACATCAAAGTGGCTTTACCATTCAACGGTAAAGAAGGTCAACTGTTAGACAATTTTCCAGTTGCGAAAAAACGACTTATTTCACAGCTTTCACATTTAAGCAATGATCCAGAAGTTATGTCAGAATACGAAAAAATCATTCAAACGCAGCTTGAATCGGGAATCATCGAAATCGTTCCTCCATCCGAATTGAACAGTCCCGATTCATTGAAATTCTTTATCCCACACCAGGTGGTAGTCAAGAAGGATTCAAATACCACAAAACTAAGAATCGTTCTCGATGGGAGCAGTAAAATGAAGGGCGAATTGAGTCTAAATGATTGCCTCCACCCGGGCCCTTCCATGATCGGGAACATCCCCGGTATTTTGCTAAGATGTCGGCAGTATAAATACTTACAATGCTCCGACGTTGAGAAAGCATTTCACCAAATTCGGATCCAAAACAAATTTAAGGATGTTACAAGATTCTTATGGTTAAAAGACATCAGCAAACCTCCGACACCGGACAATATCCATCAGTTACGCTTCAACAGGTTACCATTTGGCTTATCATGCAGCCCATTTTTACTGAACATCGCTACGAAATACGGATTGACGACGCATCCGCATCCGTTGAATGATATGATCTTACGAAATATCTATGTTGATAACGTCATCCTTGGCACAAACAAAATCGACGAATTAAAGACCTTCTACAAAGAGGCCAAACAAATCTTTCAAAACATGCACATGAATCTTCGCGAATTCAAAAGCAACGTATCTTCTATAGACGAAAAAATACCGGAGCAGGATAGATTGATGAAAAACTCTACAAAAATACTAGGGTTAATGTGGGATCCAATAAAAGACACATTGTCAGTAAAGATTCCCACTCCTCCATCTCATCCGACCCTCCGAAGCATCCTAGCCTTCTTAGCAAGCTTATTCGATCCACTAGGACTTCTTTCACCCATCATCGTAAAAATAAAGATATTCATTCAAGAATTATGGAGTATGCAGAGGAAATGGGATCAATCCCTCCCTGAATCACTAATTGTACCGTGGGCAAAGCTTGCAAATTCTTTCGATCCATATAAATTCGAAATCGATAGACTCGTAATCGACTCAGACACGAAAAAATCCGAACTTTTGATCTTCACTGATGCCTCAAAAACGACATACGCAGCAGCAGCTTACATCCGCTCAACGTACGCTGACGGCAGCACTACGTGCAAATTACTACAATCAAAAAGTCGAATTTTGCCTCGGAAAACGCTGACAGTACCAACATCGGAACTTTTAGCTATTCTGATGGGAACAAACATGGCAGTGACGATCACTTCCGAATTTGACCGAAAATTTGATAAAATTTTCTTCTTCTCAGACAGTAAAGTTGCCCTGCATTGGGTTCATACAGATGTAGTATTGCAAACTTTTCCGAATAACAGAGTAAAAGTCATCAAAAACAACATCACGGCGCTACGAGACAAACAATTCGAAATCAAATTTCTATGGGTAGAGACCAAGCAAAATCCATCCGATATTGCAACCAGAGGCATGGGACTCAACGATTTATTGAGTTGTAGCTTATGGTTTCAAGGACCATCATTCCTATCTCAAGAACCTGAAAATTGGCCACATTTTAATCTCAATTTCGAAAAAATCCCGAAATATTTATTATGCGAAGTATATGCTGAATGCAAAATTCACAATTTAGTTATTGACGAATTCCCGCGGGAATACAATAGCAAAAGGCTTCCAGATAAAGAATATCAAAAATCAAGAATGTTCTGCGAAAAAAGCTTCATTCCGTATCATGTCACCAATTCAGCGAAAAAATTATCACGAATCACGTATTTCGTGATGAAATTTGTAAACAAACAAATGAGGAGAATTTCCCCAACTTGGGAATTTGAAGGAAAAACAATGCAAGAATTTCGAGCAGCCGAGAAATTCACAAACGAGAAGGGACCATCCCCGAAATTTCAAATATCAGAATCCGAAAAATGCCTCCTGAAAAAATTCAAATTAGCAGATAGACTACTTATCTCCGAGCATTATCGAGAATTAGAAGCATCCGAAAGCCTAGACATTCCTAGATGTCTGCACCCGAAGCTCAATAATGACGGACTGATCATTTTGTCCCCGCGACTAGATAATTCAGAATTGGCCGAGGAGACAAAAGAACCGATATTTATCTCTCCACACCATCCCCTCGCGCGGTTGATGATCTATGACGCTCATAGAACATGTCACCACATCGGCCCGACACATACCATCGCTGAATTACGAAAAAGATTTTGGATTCCAAAAGCCAGAACTATAGTAAGACAAATCATCCGAAAATGTGTCCCTTGCAACAAAGAACATGGACTGCCTTTTAAATACCCGGATCTGCCTCCACTACCAGCTTATCGAGTTGTTCGAGCACCGGCTTTTCAACACAGCGGCCTCGATTATTTCGGCCCCATCGAAATCCGAGATTACGGGGTTAAAAGGAAGGTTTGGGTTATGCTGATCACCTGCCTAGTTTCAAGGGCCGTTCATCTCGAATTAGTAGATGACAATTCAACATTAAAGTTCTTCTTGAGCATGAAAAAATTCTTTTCAAGACGGGGTGTCCCGCAATACATATTATCGGATAATGCGCCGGCATTTAAGCTCGGAATGGAGCTGATCAACAACGATCTGGCCACACTGACGAATGGTGGAAAATTTATATCATTTTTGGCCGAACAGCGCATTGAATACGAAAACATCACACCACTTGCACCGTGGAAAGGAGGCATCTATGAAAGAGTGGTCGGGCTGGTAAAACAGCTGATTTTCCGATCCTTCAGAAAATCCACATTCACTAGATTAGAGATGGAAACTTTACTGTGCGAAGTCGAAAACATCGTGAATAATAGACCGTTATTACAACAGCACGGAGACTTCGAATCCATCACTCCAATTCGTCCGATCGATTTCCTCATCCCAAACATTCGTACAGCCACACCGCTCGATAACGAAGATCCTGAAGAGCGTTATAATCCTACGGCGACAGAAGCGGCAGCCATCCGATACATATCGTCTCTAAACGGCGTCTTGGAAGAACTGTGGGATAATTGGTCTAAACTATATCTGACGACTCTCGCGACCTCAAAAGATAGAAGAGGAAGATATACGGCAACCACCCCAAAAATTGGACAATTAGTCATTGTAAAAACAGAAATCATTCCGAGACATCGTTGGCCAATGGCGCTCATCGTGGAGCTGCACCCAGGTCAAGATGGAAAAATCAGATCAGCATCGATTCGACAAGGTTCGAACATCCTAAAACGGTCCGTCGACCAGCTCATTCCTCTAGAAATCGAAGCTTGTACAGACGTCTCGGTGGAAAAAATAAAGAACATCGAGCCAGCATCTGAAATCAGGCAAAGTATTCCGAGACTATGTAAAAAACCGATAAACTATGATGAGGCTTCGGAAGAAGCCCATTGATCTAGTACTCGTCAACCGCACTAAAACACTATTCGCAGTTATCATTTACATCACACAATTCAGATAATTTTACATTTCGGACATTTTTAATCAGCCAATTCATCGTACTGGTTTCTATAACCATAAATTCCTCAGAAATCATAAAACAGTCGGTCAAATTTACAAAATACTCAAATAAACGGTTTTTTTCACTACAAATTTTGAATTGGTGCCAATCGAGCCATATTTCAAACCGAATAAAACGGCAAGACAAAACAGTCAAACTTCGATCTGGACTCGAACGTCCGATTCCGGTCAATTTTTTTTCAGAACATTCAGACTTATATCACAAGAGGGGACATCGGAGCAGTACCAGGATCAACAACATCTTCAAGGATCAAGATCAAGGATGGAACAACATCAAGGACGAATCGACAACAAGGATGGACATCAAATTGAACTCATCATCCGCCATCCAAGTTTAACACGCGCCAAGAAGTTCAACATTACATTCTGTCTTCGTCGTCGCGCTGGCGGGAGTGTCATGGCCGTTGGCGGCCATGATTTAGGATTATTGGCAAAGTATAAGGTACTGTTTCTTAGTTTGAATGCGCGCGTGTTGCGTGATGTGCAGGTGGTTCAGCCGCTCCGCCCGACCGCAACGCGCCCGCCGCTGTTGCTTCCCCGTTATAATTTAGGCCACTCAAGCTACGAACACTATAGTGTAGACAAGGACTCGAGGAAGAGACGACGACGACGACGCTGAAGAGACAAGCTGAAACGCAGCCGCATCCGACCATTTTGGACCCGAACGTCCACGCTTCCGCTATTACTGCCGAAACACTATATATTCTAAATTCTGATCGACCCTTCCCCAATCATTACCCGTTTCATTCGAAAGAAACAATAAATCTTTATTCAATACAAAGATCTATAAGTATTCAAGCATTCTACCACAGATACTGACACCATGTTAGACAGGCCTATTTGCGTCCGTGGATAGGCCAGGACAAAAATTCAAAAAATGATGATTTTTCAGAAATTAATTATTTTTCGATTTTTTTGGTGAAAATTATAATTTTCTGAATGGAAACAGTTTATAATTATCATTTTTTGATTAGGAAAAATTTTCAACATGAAATTGACAAAAATAGTTATAAATTAAAAACATTTTTTAATCAGATTAACAATTTCGTGAGAAAATGCACCGATTCAGCAAGATCTTGTGAAATGGATATAGCTCTGGCATTATTAAGTAGTAAATTTTATTCAAATTATAAAAAATTATAAAAAATCACAAATAAAACACATTTCAAACACATTATTTACCATCGAGGCCATTTTATTAGGTAAATAATAATTTTATTTTAATTATCATCGAAGAAAGTTAATTTATTTGCCTAATTTATTGAAATTTATCATTTGAACGGCATCTAGCAGACGATTTGGTGAAGTTGATGTCGGTGGCGTGATAGATTTGATCATTTGAAACGGGACCGAAATCGACTAACTGAAAACGATAAATTAGATATTTTTCATAAAATCCCAACTAACCAAAATCTCTAACATTCATAGCCTCCATTTTTAGGCATCATTTTCGAAATTGAAGTAAAGGCGATGCGAAATTCGAACAATATTGAATTTTCGTATCCTTCGATGATCTTCCAGATTCTTAAAAACATTTTATTTCGATAAATAAAACTTAAAATAATCTCTTACCACTTGAAGTCGTTAAAATTGTCATCGACGTAGTCTTAACGCATTGATTGAAGAAGTTTTTCATTTTTGCACGGAACTCGTGTTTTGCCTAACTTTTCCTGCCATTTTTGTTTGTTTTCTGAAACATAAAAAAATTAAAAAACGAATATTCACCATAAATAACCAAAAAAATCAAGTAAAACCATCGAAAATTCATAGCAATCGGAAAAAAATTATTAAAAATAGTGAAAAATTCAAAAATAGTTATTTCCCGCGCACACCCACATGACTGATTGTCCGTGGAGCGCAGATGTTTACTGAAAAGCGCGCAAGTTCAAATTTACACCCCTGCATATCGGATTTTTTTATCTGAACAGCTGTCTTTAAATCGTAGTTTTTCAATATAGGCACTGATTTTCAACATTTCAAATATTTCTTTGTTACAAAACCGTAAAAATCCCAATTTGTAAAATTTATTTTTCCTCCGATTTCAGGGTGTGTTAGTGTCGGCAGCAGCGTCGTGTGCGTGCGGAGCGGCTGTGAGGTTGAGCAGCCTTCCGAACGCAATGATCAAGAATAATTGAGTTGACAATACAAAAAAAAGTCAATTAATTAAATTTTAACCACCCAGAAAATTCTAAAAATGAATTTCAACAGAAATTAGCCACTGTTCAGAAATATTATTTTTTATATCCAATTTTTTCATTACTCTCGAAAAATTAAGAATCGCATATTCGATCATTCAAATCAATAAAATTAGAAAAACCGAAGTTTTAGCTCCATTTCTATTTTTCAGTGAAAAAAAAACTTACCAATTGAAAAAGGCATGAACGGAATCTCCAACTGATTGCTAATCGGTGTTTCTGGCGCCGGAACCGCATTACTGTCTGGTTTTTCAATTATTTCTGCAAACTGTTACTCTTTTTTGGCATATTCATAACAATTCGTTAAATAAACCTCCAACCGGTTTAAAATTCTCAATATTCTGGTCGTTGTGTTGCATTTCTGCGTAAAATCCATTCATTCCATTGATCATTGCTGAAAACTTTCCAATTTGCTTCAAGAGAGAAGGAAAAAGCCTACGATTCAAATTATTGTTAAATTGTGAATAAGCATTTGACAGAAAATGATTGTTTCCAGTGAAATTTTGATTCCCTTGTGGAGACTGCGGTTGATAATGGGTTCCATTCGGCAATTGAAAAATTGGATTCTGTAAAATTTCTGATCCGGTATTTTCTGTCATGTGCATTTATAACAATTTACTTCATTTCTTATATTTTTATTAATTGCGTTGAATTTTAAATAAATAAATATTTTCTCAATTTATTATTCAAGGGCAAATATTTTTGAGAATCCAAATTTTTCCTAGAAATTTTAAATCGAGGTATCTCGATCATTTCTCCGATTCAATTCTGAAAAAAATCAATTTTTCGAAATAATTCCACGCCAAGTTCTTAATTACGAAATAATAATAATTTTCTGTAACATTTTCCTGAAAATGACAGTTTGTTCCGCCCATTTTAGCGGATTCTTCCAGAATGTTCTAGAATATTCGCAATTTTTCGCGAATAATGAGATAGTATGTAAAATGAAGAGAGTTGGTGATACATAACGACACTCAACAGATACGCAGACAACGAGAGAAAACAGCGGCAGTGTTGAGGAAGAAGAGACAAGAGACATAGGAATCTTCGAGAATATTCCGGAGCATTCTAGAATCCCTCAATTTTTGTATATAAGGAAGCAGATTTTCAGAGATAGCAATTCAGATTTTATTAAAATCTAGCTATCTACAAAAGCTCTCAAATAATGTCATCTTGCAAAGCCATTGGTATTGATCTCGGTACCACATATTCATGTGTTGGAGTATATCAGAATGGAAAGGTATGTTTCTTTTTTTCTTAATTCAATTCAATTCATACAATTTCTATTTTCAGGTTGAAATCTTGGCCAATTCTGACGGAAACAAGACAACTCCATCATATGTTGCATTCACTGATACTGAACGATTGGTTGGAGATTCAGCAAAAGATCAAGCTGCTCGAAATCCACAAAACACAGTATTTGATGCAAAACGATTGATTGGAAGGAAGTTCAATGATGATGCTGTTCAATCAGACATCAAACATTTTCCATTTGGTGTCCAATCAAAACAAGGAAAACCAGTGATTGATGTTGAAGTGAAAGGAGAACATCGTCAATTCAATCCGGAAGAAATCTCGGCAATGGTTCTTGGAAAAATGAAGGAAACTGCTGAAACATATCTTGGACACAGTGTGAAAGATGCTGTTATCACAGTTCCTGCATATTTCAATGATAGTCAACGACAAGCCACAAAAGATGCTGCAACCATTGCTGGGCTCAATGCCATTCGAATCATCAACGAACCAACCGCTGCTGCATTGGCTTATGGATTGGATAAGAACATCAACGATGAGAAGAATGTGTTGATTTTCGATCTTGGTGGTGGAACATTTGATGTTTCCATTTTGACAATTGCTGAAGGATCCATTTTTGAAGTCAAATCAACAGCTGGAGACACACATCTTGGTGGTGAAGACTTCGATCAACGAATGCTTCAACATTTTGTTGCTGAATTCAAGAGAAAATCTGGAAAGGACATCAGTAAGAATCCAAGAGCATTGCGTCGATTGAGAACTGCTTGTGAACGTGCAAAAAGAACACTTTCGAGTTCATCGCAAGCAATTGTTGAAGTTGATTCTCTTCATGAAGGAGTCGATTTCCATTCATCAATCACAAGAGCAAGATTCGAGGAATTGTGCGCTGATTTGTTCAGAAAAACATTGGAACCAGTTGAAAAGGCTCTTCGTGATGCTCGACTTGATAAATCAAATATTGATGATGTTGTATTGGTTGGTGGATCAACAAGAGTTCCAAAAATTCAGAAACTTCTCAAGGATTTCTTCAATGGAAAGGTATGTTATTAGATATTTTATGAAATAATTAAATAATACTTTAATTTGCAGGAATTGAATGGTTCAATTAATCCAGATGAAGCTGTTGCATATGGTGCTGCTGTTCAAGCTGCAGTTCTTTCTGGTGTTAAAGACAATTCAATCAAGGATGTTCTTCTTGTTGATGTTGCTCCACTTAGTCTTGGAATTGAAACTGCCGGAGGAGTTATGACCAATTTGATTGATCGTAACACAACGATTCCATCGAAAGCAACCAAGACATTCACAACATATGCTGACAATCAACCAGGAGTTTCAATTCAAGTATTCGAAGGTGAAAGAGCAATGACAAAGGACAATCACAAGTTGGGAACATTCGAATTGTCTGGAATTCCGCCAGCACCACGAGGAGTTCCACAAATTGATGTCACATTTGATATTGATGCAAATGGAATTTTGAATGTTTCTGCTGTTGACAAATCAACTGGAAAATCCAATAAGATCACAATCAAGAATGAGAAGGGAAGATTGTCACAATCGGATATTGATCGAATGGTTGATGAGGCGAAACAATTCGAAAAGGAAGATCAACTTCATCGCGAAAGAGTCCAAGCAAGAAATCAATTGGAGGCTTATGCTTTCCAGGTAAGATTAGACATAAATATAAAATTATCTCATCTATAATTCTTTAAATTTTCAGATCAAACAAGCCTTGGATGAACATGGAAGCAAATTGTCTCCAGATGATTGCCAAAAAGCACGATCCGCTTGTGAGGACACACTCCGTTGGATGGAATCCAATACATTGGCAGATAAGGATGAAATCGAAGCAAAAGATCAAGAATTGCGCCAAATTTGCCAATCGATCATGACAAAATTGCACCAAGGCGGAGGATCCGAACAACCATCCGGTGGTTGTGGAAATCAATACAATGGTGGATTTTCTTCTGGAAACCATCCAAGTGGACCAACTGTTGAAGAAGTTGATTAATTCTAATCGTTCGATTGTATTTACTTGAATCCTTTACTTGTTCGAATACTGGTCACTGTTTTTTGTATATTTTGATTGTAAATATTAAGTATGCAATAAATTATTAAAAATGAACAAAATTACCTGTTGATAATAATCAAATTGTCTCGGTGGACAGACTCGCTTCATATTGTAAAAATCCTCATCATCAATTTCTTCAATTTGGGGTGGTTGTGCATAATAATACTGCTAGAAAGTTTAGAATTTACATATAAAACTATTTACTTTAAAAACCATCATTTGATGAGCTCCTGGTGGTATTGGAACTGGAATATTTTGAGCTTCCGAAATCAAGCTTTTGGAAGAAGAAGAAGAGACTGAATTCCTCGCTTCACGGTCAAAGTTTTTACGGCGGAAGAATTCGACGCGAACTGAATTGTTTAGCTTGAAAAAACAACTTTCATCTATAGCTTTACCTCTAGTAACTGGGTCAATATTAACTCTTTCTGGAATTTCGCCATAATACACTTCCTGACGCATGGTTTTCAAACGGCAGTCTAAAAAAATACTATATTTTTCTTTTTTTCCAACATTTCAAATCCCACGATAATTATTCGAGTTTCGATTCATGTGCTCGTTGAACATTTCCAAAGTGGTGAATTCACTGAAAATAGTATTCATTTTCTTTATTTTTAATCCTCCTCTAACCTCCTACAACCAGTACACGAATACGCTCGTACACCTTCCTCTCGATGTTTTCGCACATAATGCACACGCAAGTCCATTTCACCGCGACGAATTTCGCCACAATAATAGCATTGTTGTGGTAATTTGCTGAAAATCAATTGATTTTATTATTAAATGTTTGTGTATTTGTATCTTTTTGGATTTTTTTGTTGAAAAATTGACTCACTCGTGAATTTCTCTATGGCGCGTGGCTTGGTAAGAGTTGTAGAAAACACTGCCACAATCATTGCAAGTATAAGTCACCCGACCTTTTTCCGAACCGTCCTGTAAATATAAAGGATTGAGAAAAATGTGGTTAGGCTCGGTTTTTATAAGTTTTCTTGTCAAATTCTACTCGATATAGCCTTTTTAAAGGGACTCTTTACTGAATTTGGGTTTCAATTCCATTTTCATCTTCTTCACAGAATTTGAAAACCTATAGAAGCAAAAAAATTTATCGAAATTTCCTTCTCTAGTACATGAAAAAAACACCTTTATAGGGTAAGGCGGCTAATGGCCTAACCGCTCGGCCGCACGCGAGAGAGCATGCGAATGCGAGAGTGATTGCAAATGTTAGGCCCTTCGCCGCCTTATCACGTAAATGTGTTTTTTCGTGTACGTACTAGAAAAGGAAATTTCGCAAAAATATTTTTCTTCTACAGGTTTTCAAATATCGCGAAGAAGATGAAAATGGAATTGAAACCCAAAAACAGTAAAGAATCCCTTTAAACTGTCCAACGCGTTACTGTGATTTTTTTTGTGCTTTAAATATCTGTAACTCAATCTGGAATCCAGATTGTTTAAAATTTGGCGATTTGACACCGAGAATGGCTTCAAAATTATTTTTTCTTTAATTTTTATTAGTCATTGAGTCGATTTACAGCTTTGGAAGTTGATCTCTAATAATTTCTCATAACCATATTTTGAAAAACAGACTTATTTTAAAATTTTTATCAAAAATAGCTATTTTTCAGTAAAACACGTCGAAAGACTCCTACAAGTGTACTAGAAAAGGTCAATTCAGCAGAAAGTTTAAAAAGTCAATATTTTTTCGAAATTACTTCCTCTATCTTTCCTATAACCCAATGTTCAACATCTAATTGAATAGAACTTTCAATAGCTGCACAAAATTACGCATTTTCAAAAAAAAAAGTGTAATTTGCTGACGTCCAAACTCCCCGTTGGACTTTTTTCCCCTCATCAAGGCTTCAAAGCTTCTCCTGATTTATTTGTTCTCATTCTTCAATTCAGCTCATACTAGCTAAAATTGGGGTTTTGTCCTAAGGAAATTTCTCAAACGCCTTTCCAAAAACCAATATTCTTCCCTGTTTCCGTTTCTCTTTTTCTCTCAATTTTTCCAATGAGACGGGACAAAAAAAAACATTTAGCATCGATTTCTCTCTCATTTTTTTTTGTTTCAAACAAAAAATGAATACTTTAATTTAAAAAAAACACGACTTTTTGTCAAAATTCACCATTTGTTTTTGCATTCCATTCACAGAAGTGGCTCTTTGCAAAATTTGGGTTTTAATCTCATGCTCTCGGGGCAATGGTGGTATCTGAAAGAAAATCGAAAAAAGAAGGAATTATTAATACAATTTGTTATCCTCTTAGTATTCGAAAAGTGTATTTAATCTTACTGGTATGGCTCGATATCCGCGTTTTCGAATCTGAAAAAAATGTATAATCGTTTATAATAATACATTTTTTGGATTTTCTAGAACATTTTCTTTTGTATTTGAACAAACAAAAATTCGTTTCAGTTTTTTGTCACATTCAATACCTTTTCCCCTTTCCCATTCTTCTTTTCGTGCTCTTTTTCATGTTTATTCCTCTCATATTTTGTATAGGAAACGCTAAAAAAGGAATAAATTGTCTAGTTTCGATAGGTTTTGCTAAGTTTTACTGATCACATCCGGGTTCAGCGCATTTCGATTCGCAGCGTAGATGTCGTCCTCGAAGGTGTGCCATTATTGTGTTCAAGGTTTTGTACACTCGATTGCAAATTCGGCAGTAATATTTATTGTCTGGTAGCGAATTCTAAATTTTGTTGTTTTTTCTCTCAGTTCACGACGTGAAGTTCACGTCGAATTTTATTGAAAAAAATTTTATACCACATTATTGAACATTTCTGCCGAATTTGATACCACCAACGATTCGACAATTTTATTTCCACGCCGTTTTGAATTTGCTGCTGCTGCTATAAAAACGTTTGTTTTTTAATGCCTTCAACATATTTTGACAGATGTTTTACATCTGTATCTAGAAAGGAGAAAATGAAGAAACAAATTACCAGTGTTAGTCTCATTATTTTGCTCTCTATCTTCGTCTGCACCCTTTTCGGCTTCTTGTTGGTTCGGTTCAGACTCAGACTCTATTGGTGCATTCAGAAAATAACACTTTTTTGCTAAAAAAAATAATTTTGGAAATTTTTATTTTCTGTAGCAAATTCGAACCGCTTCCCGGAGAGATCTGTTGGGCGAGAAAGGCATTGTTTGCATCGCTTTCGCTCATTTTCGAAACATTCGATACTGAAAACGTTTTTATAATTGGAAAAAACTCTAATATTTAAAAAAAAACGTGAACAATTTCCGAAAAATCAATAATTTTGAAAACAGTGCAATATTAACTTTACCGTGTTTGCAGAAATTGTAATTTACAGTAACCCAGATTTTTTCATTATTTTTTTTAAAAGCTCTTTTCTTTATTTGAATCAAATTAAGTAGGATATTTGCTGCTTCGGAATTTTTTGAATATTTCCCCGTTGCTTGGTTTCACAAAAATATTAATATTTGAATATTTGTATTTTCAAAATACGTGGAATCTTCAGCTGAATAAGCCTACTACTGTAGATTGCAATTCGTGCATCAAAATTCCAACGGTGCTCGCACAATTGTCTACCGTATACCTAATAAAAATAATTTTTTCCTATCGATTTTTTTCCAGAATTTTTTGTTTCCTCGTTGAAAAATGCACATTTTCAAAAGGTTTTGCTTCCAAAAAACCAACAACCATCAATAACATTTCTCAGTTTTGATGGATAGTTCGCGATGGCTTGTATATAGGTGTATTATATAAATGTGTGTGAAAGTGTATCTGTTCGACCCGTTTTCTCTTTTCGCCGCTATTCTTACAGCACAAAATTTTTTATTACATCTCCGTTTCAATGTTTTTTTTGTTGTTGTCACCCTTTCTTTTTTCGCCTTCCTGACGATTCGGCTCGCCTCAAGAGCATCATTCATTGTTCATCTTCTCCTATTTGGCCCCGGAAAGGAAAAAAAAAGGGTTGGCGACGTTTTCTTTCCAATCTGCGCCTATATGCTCCGAAATCAGCCCTTTTCTTCATTTTACTTAAAACCACGCCCTTTTTTTCTGTGTTTTTGTTTCATCATTTTCAGTTTCTCCTAAGAATAAATATGAACAACATTTTTAAAATTGATTAACAAATGTTTAATTATTTTTCAATTTTAAATGTCTGCAGAACAACTTCTTCAAACAACATGAGTCTACAATCAGCAACATCTCCATCTAAACGTCGAACAACGTGCGACAAACGAAAATTGAAAAAGAGAAGGGTAAGAGTACAGATTTCGTTGTGTTGTGAAAGTGTCGCGCAACAATTGTTGTTAATTTTCTTTTAAATTCTTTCCTGTACGGACACACACACACACACACACAGAAAACGAGGCGAAGCGAACATGTAAATGGATCATTCATTGTTTGACGTAGACAGATAGGACGAAATTTCGCTTCTCAATTTCAAATGCAAATATACCGTAGTCTTTTGCAATTTCTCGCGTATATATTTGTTAAAAGGCCCTTTCCTCATTGAAAGACGATACACACATATAAATATATATATAAATTATGCAAATATATAAACAAATATACATTTAAAACTTTAAATATTTCACAATCGAGTTTCCAGGAAATGCGTGTTTTCCAAAATAAGGAGGTCCCTTCATCCAGAAAATATATTCTATAGAGCGGCGGGGGCCCTTGAAAGCATCTAGTAAACCACAACTAATCAATATACAGAAAGTATCACAAATTATGGGCATTCTCACATAAGACGCAGACAATTCCATGTCTGCGTCTAGTGGAGCGAGAGAAATGCTAGACTTTTGAAGAGTAGAGGTTTTGAAGAGAGTCGAAAGAGATGGTTGTATCAACAGTGTTGAATAGAATACAGCTGAAAGGACCGGAGACGCAGAGATGTCACTCTTTCGTAGTCTCTTGCGACCCGGGACTGCGTGTGTTCTATTTTCCAGCGTTTTTATTCCATCGGGTTCTTTTTTTCGTTATTTTTCTGTATTTATGCAGGAATTAAGTCTTGTTTTCCACTTTTTTAAAGCGAAATTTAGTTTATTTTGAAAAATTTAAACAAAAACTAGTTTACGCCGCAATTATTCACTATAAATCAGTTATTCTAGTTAAATATATAATTATTTTTATTATTTATGATTATAAAGATGTTATCAATCAAGATAACTAGAGTCTCTTCGAGTTTCCCCCATAATTTGCATTTTCTCACGTTGTTCCGCAAATCGATAAAGGGCGGAAAACCCCCCGAGGAAAAAGAAGAGAGTTTTTGAATGAAGACTACGGAAAACTAGAGATTTTTACACGCGGAGTGTGTTTGATGAGATAGGGAACGTAGGGGGAATTGATGGAAGAAGGCCGATTGTATTTCGTTTGCTGTTGAGGAGTTCTCGTGTATTTTTTTTTCCTCGTTCATTCCTCGACGAAAGATTAATTTAACCTTTGAAGAGGAATTTATTGATTTTTTCTTTGAATTGTCTTGCTTATGTTTAGTTGGAAAACTTCCGTCTCGTTGTGCTTTTCTATAGTTTTTGGAGCTAAACCGGATTTTTTTCTGAAATTTTGGTCAAACGTTTTCATATGGAATGTCAGGTCGCTCGTTTTAAACAAAAAGTAATCAATAAGTTTTCACAGAAAATTTTCTAAGCAGCATACACTCTCGATAGGTAGTTTATTGCAAATTAGGTCTTTGATGAAGCTAGATAAGTGGCAAATGGAATGGTTTTCTCGAACTATTATGGACCTATGCAGAAATTCCAAGAATACTGTATTTTAGAAATGTTTTCAGCACCTTATATGATTTTTTTGACATAAATTAGTACAGTTTTATGTGATTATTATGGAAAATCCAAATTTTTTACTAAAATTAATGGATTTTCTTGCTTAAATCCTTCCGCAGTAACGAAATTCTCCAAGAATTGATTTTTTACGCTTTTTTGTTTAAAGGAGGACCATTTTCAGACATAAGATGTGGTTTAACTTTGAGAAAAATGTAAATCTAATCAAAAGGATAAAGAAAGTCGAAATCAATTTGATTAAAATGGTCTAGAAACCCAATTGGTGGCCGAAGTTCTAATATGTTCCTCGTTCAATGTTTTTCTCTTGGATTTTCACAGTTTTGTATTCAAAAAACGATCATTTTCGAAAATTCTTGTTAGAATAAGCGTTTCTTTCGAAATATTCGCAAAAAAAGAATCAATACCTCTCATTTTGCAAAAGTTGGAGAACATTATTCTCATACTCTCAAATCGTAGGCATTTTTTCGCTTTTTTTTATTCCGCTACGTAAGTAGTCATTGAGTTACAGTAGTACTAGTTTTCTTTTTCTTCTTCTCCATTTCTGTCGCCGTAGTCGTTGTCGTCTTATTCTTTCATTGTTTTCCGCCCTCCATTTTCTTGCAGTTTTGTCGTCGAGTCATTATCTAACGGCGAGAGATTGGTAAGAAGTGGAATATTTTTGCGTGTTATCAGTTTGGATCGTTGTTTCGACCTGATTATGGCATTTCTCGCCTATTTTCTTCGATGTGTGTTTTTTTTCTCCTTCTCTTTTCTGCTGGTTGTCATTGTCTGTTTCATCTGAAGAGAGATTAATTACGATGTTTTTGTGACGTACTGTTCGTTTTTGGAAGTTGTGTTTCGAGGAATTTTTCTCGCCATGATTTTTGGTCTCTCGGTCATACGATCCGAAGATTTGATAACATTTTCAATCGATAATGTGATGAATGAACATGTTTGATTAATTAACCGACATTTTTTGATGGTTTTGTTAGGTTAAATCTCAATATTTCGGTTGTTTTCGGCTAAATTAGGGTTTAAATTCAAATATTTATATAAAATAACATTACTCGTTTTAGATTTTTGATAATTTCTGCTATATTCTTCTCGAAATTAAACTTTAAGCTTGATAAATTAAGAATCTATGTTTTTTTTCAATTTGACTTCATTTCTCGCTGTTTTGCAAATTTCTGAAAAGATTATATTACTCCATATTTGGGTCTTATCGCGAAACTCGAGAAAATCGTTTGTTTTGAGACCTAAGAAAATTTATGCGATGAATAGTTAACGTTGAAATTGCTTTCATGTATAAAATTCTCAATTTCACGAGCAATATTCTTATTCCCTCCATCCTTATCTTGATTTTTACACATTTCAAAGTCTCTTAGCAGTCATTTGATTTAAAATCTCAGTTTTTACTCAAAGTTTTACGATTTTCAGCACTTGCGCCTGCCACAAATGCCTCAAAATTGAAAAAAAAAAGGCTGAATTGACGAAAAATCGGACAAAAATTGATAATTGAAGGCTTTCTCAAACCCCAGGACGAAGATGAAGGAGATGTTAGGAGGTTGTTGCGTGTGTTCGGACGAAAATGGATGGACAGACAATCCTCTCATCTATTGTGATGGACCGAATTGTGAAGTTGCGGTGCATCAAGGTATTATTGATTGTTTTTTGAGGGGAAATTAATGGAAATTGACTTGTATTTCAGGATGTTATGGAATTCAAGAAGTGCCCGATGGTGAATGGTTCTGCGCGAAATGCAATGCGTCGTCTTCTAAGTCGTATTCGAATGGAACGATTGAAAATGGGCATAAGAAGAAGTTTCGATGCGAATTGTGTCCATCGAGTTTTGGAGCGTTGAAGAGAACTGATTTATCTGGTGAGTTGTTGCTTAGATTTTACAAAATGAATTTTCGGTGTAAAATATATTAATTTAATCGAATTTTTGAACTGCGGCCTAGTTATCACTTATTTGGATTTCTAGGCCACCAATCGGTTTCTCGTTTTTACAACAAAAAAACTAAACAAATTCAAATGATGACCTAGCGGCCCACGTTGTTGGATTTCTAGGTCACAGTCCTAACTTTTGTTCAATTTTCAACAAATGGTCGAATGTTCAAACTTCTAAAGTGCGTTTCCTTCATTCATCAAAAATTCCTATTTTTTTAGGCTGGGCCCATGTAATATGTGCTCTTTACATCCCAGAAGTGAGATTCGGTGATGTTCATAGTATGGAACCGGTGATTTTATCAGATGTTCCAAACGATCGATTCGATCGAATTTGTTACATTTGTGAAAATGCTGGTCGCCGAAAAGACGCTCAATCTGGTGCATGTATGTCTTGTAACAAACATGGATGCAAGGTTAGTTTTCATTTTTTAAAGATTCTCAAAAATTCATACATTTCAGAGAAGTTTCCATGTAACATGCGCTCAACAAAAAGGGCTACTTTGCGAAGAAGGTGGTATAAGCAAAAATGTAAAATATTGTGGATATTGTGAGAATCATCTTCGAAAAGCGGTTAGTTTTCATTTTTTTTTAAATATTTTCAATTCTTCTCTACTCTCTCTCTTTATCTCTAATTCTTGCTGATGTTATCGTATTTTTTGTTTCGGGCGCGGAATGAGCGAGGCGCTTGCCAAAATGGAAATAACGTTGAATTTAAAAGAGACGTTGACGACGACGGACGCGCGCAATGTGGTGCAGCAAAAGCACATCCATAAATGTTTTGGTCGTCTGGCTCGTATGTGCTTGTGCATTGCGATTTGTTTTCGAAAATATTTATATTTTCCTCTAGAGCAGAAGCGGAGAAAGATGGATGGAATTCTGCGGGGAGAGCTGCGTTTCTTTTTTCTTTAAGCGTCTGTGTCTCTTGTCTCCGAAGTTTTTTTTTGCCCAGTTTTCATATTCTTTTAATATTTTTGTCGCTGGTCAACGTAGTTGTTGCGTTAGATGGCTGAATATGACGGTTTTTATTTTTTTAAATATCATAGTTTTGTTTTTAAATAGAGTTCCCCAAATTCTCATCAGTTTTTTATTTTAAAATCACAAAACGCCATGCCAGTTTAAAAGGGCAAAAAGGCAGATCACAAACAAACAAAAAAGGGCCAAAAGTTCAAAAAAAAAGTAATCACTAAAAGTACACATTTTTTCACGTTTTATACCCTTTTTTGTTCACATGAGAAGCCAATAAATGTTTCGTTTTTTTCTTCTCACTCTCAAGAATATGAAATGCACATTTTTCTCTCAAAATTCTCACTTCCGGCTACAATTTCTACTCTTTTCTTTGTTTTTCTATGACATGTGCTTTGATCAGGGCAATGAGATTTGTTTATGGCAATTTTTGAGAGGAAATTTTGGTTTTCTAGGTCATTTTTTAAACGATAAATCGGTTACGAATTGTTTTTATGATTTATAGATCGATTTTGATGATGAAAAGGCTTTTAAAAGTTATTTTGAGAAAAAAAAAACAATTTTTTTCAAATTAATTCAGTTTTTTCTTGTGAATTTACGTTTTTTAAAAATTTGTAATCCTTTATAAAATATTGATTGTTACAATTGCAAAAAGCCCTATTTAGGTTGTTTTTTTTTTGACTTTTGACTTTTCTACATTTGCAATAGAGTTAGTGTAATTTTTGCTTGGTTGGACCATCATTTGCCGATTTTTTGCTTGAAGTTAAGTTGTGATCTAAGCTTTAAATTCACTATTTTACTTTTTTTTTGAATATTTCAGTATTCGATTATATTTTTATTCGAAAATTCGGGGTATTTTTTATAAACGGTTGAAATTAGATTGATCGGCGTGGGATCATCTTTAAAATGTTTGCTTACTGATTTTCAGTTTTTGTTTTAATCCATTTCGAATCACCAATTATTAATGAATTTAACCAAAGGGTCCAAATCAACTTCCGAAGAAGTGCCGAAAGCAGGCGGTTTCAGTGCAAAACGGGAGGTGCCACTAACTTTTTTTTGAAGATTTCTAAGACCGTTTTTGACGAAATGAAGCTTTTAAACTTTTTTTTTGCTGATTCCATTAATTATAAGTGATTCTGAGTATTTTAATACCAAAATTGAAAATATTTCAATTTCCATATCAACTAGCACTCTGTCTTTAAGCTACAGTACCCCTTCTCACAACTTTTATTCAAAAACGCCAAAGTAAAGGAAGTATCTTACAAAACTTACACTTCAAAGCTTCTTCTATATATATATATGTAACGTTTTCATAAAAACATACGCAACCACCCCCCTTTCAAAATCATAATCATTCATAACCAGACGTCCTTTTTGCTATATGTTTCCCTCGGTTTGTCTTACTTCTCTTCGACCGAAACACGATGACTGCTTCCTTCAAAAAGTGTTGTTGCCATTTTATGAGGGAAAAGGAAAGAAAAGAGAGAGAGAAACAGGGAGAGAGACGCCGTTTTCTCGTGGTTTATTTTCAAAATTTTTTGTCCCTTGCAACAAGGTTTTCCTTGTTCTTCTTCTTCTTCTTCTTCTTTTTCCCATTTGAATTCGAAACTTAAAGAAAGAAAGAAAGAATGTTCATCTAAATGTCTACGTCTCGTTTTTCCTTCTTTTTTTTTCTCCACTTGGTCCAAAACGGATGGGGGTTGATGACAATTGGTTGAATGTGTCTTGTTTTCTTATTCTCTCCAACATCAAGGCGAACCCCCCCCCTTTCCCTCCCATCTTGTGAATGGAGGGAAAAGCAGAATTATGTAACACGACACACACAGTGTCTGGAGTTCTCCTCGATTCACGTGATGTCAACATACGGAAATTTTGGTTATTTTGCAGTCTGCGATCTCGATTTTATAGTCTCTTTCGTGTTTAGTTGTCTTTTTGTGTCGATATGGGGCGGAGAGTAATAAGGAGAGAAAGGAATATTGTGAAAAAGAGTATTCGAATCGAGGGAGTGTGTTATACATATGGAGAGGCACATTCGCCACCAGTTTGGTTGTCGATTTTTGCTTTTCACGGGGATGGGAGATGAGGGCAATGGAGGAATACGAGAGAAACATACACGCACAACCTATTTTTTTTTGTTCTGTCCCTTTTTCCTTTTTCCTTCTATCGAGACGATTTTTTTTTCGAATGTCGATTGTGAGAAAAAGATACCGATTTGCTTCTTTTTTTTTAGCACTGCCTACAAATTTATTCCTCTTTTTTTCTTTGTTGTTCAAGTTGTTCGATGAGTCATGTTCTTGTTCCTCGCTGAGAATTGTAACCTTTTGAAGCTAATTGTTCTCTTGGGGTTATGTAATTTTGGTGAAGATTAGCCCCCCCCCCCCTTTTTTTTTTAATGAGCCAGTAACACCTGGCTATTTGATTATTAAATTCCCTGAGAAGGGAATAATTGTTTAATTTCACGAAAAATTCTTGTTATTGTTTGGTATATGGTAGAATGGTACGGTAAAAACAAGTAAACAACACATGAATTGGTTTTTAAAGGAAATATTGAAATTTTACCGGTTTATTTCGGGGAAATATTTAATTTATTACCATCCAGTAAAGAAATATGCTTATAATCGGTTCTAGAAAAGTATTGATGAATTTTAACAGTTTTTTTGACTGCAAACTAGGATTTTTCAATTTTTCTGAACTGAAATTTTAAGATTTTTAAAATATAGCGAATTTTTTGAATTTTAAAATTTTTCCATGAGAAAACCGTCGATTTTCAAGATTTTAAAGAATTTTAGAGATTTATTCAATTTTTGAATTTCTTGACCTTATAATTTGAAAAACCAATGAGGTTTTATTGAATTTTTAACTTTAAAGGTAGTGTGCTACTTTGTTAATCTTTTTACAACTAATTTTTTTTTAAATTCAGAAATATTGGAATTCATACGGAATATTATCGTAAAACCCCCTATTTTAAATAAAAAATATTTAGTTTTAATTATTCGAATTTATAATTTGTTATTTTAATTTTTACTTGAATTTGGATGTTATTAAGTGTCACACTTTCTTTAAGAATTACTATCTGTCGAAATCCTTAAAGAGATGGGAAAGCTTTTATTCATTTCAACCCGAAATTTCAATTCGGGACCTCCCGGTCTGTTTATTATTTTCCAGTGTTTTTTTCTCTCAAAATGTACTAGAAATATACTTTCGTAAAAGTCCTCGAAAGACATGAAATTTGTGTTTTATGTTCTTGCTACAATATCTGATCTTCTAATGATCAATCCACTTCCCCTTCCATTTTCTCGCTGCCTTCCAAAACACCAGCGCAAAATTCGGCGATTCCTCCCAATCGTAACCTGAAACCTCCGAAATTTTCGCTAAACAAAATTGTTGTTTTTGCATGTCTCCCGCGTCCTCTCTCTCTCTCATTTTAAATTATCGAAAATCATGCATTTTCTCTATAGTTGGATGTCGTTGACGAGCTGTTGGGTTATTTTGTCATTGTATTTAGTAGTGGTCGACAACTAGACCGAAATATCATACAACGAGTTGTATGATTCGCAATTGAAAGAAGAATTGAGAATTTTTTTTGTCGTCCAAAAATGTTGTGTTGATCGTCGCCTCCCTCGTTGTCGATATATTTCTCGATGAATCGATTCGATTCGATTCATAGCATCCATCGAGTGGTGGTATGGTAGGCAAAAAAAAAGAGGGTGTATAGTGTGATTGACTCACCTCGTTTTTCTTTCTTTTTTTTTTTTGAAAATGTCGCACGTCTGGCGGTTCTAATAGGCACGAGGTTTGGTTTTCGTTTCTTTCTTTCGAGTCTCTTTTCGTCGTTCACTTTTCCCTTTCCAACAATCCATTGTCGCATTTGAGAGAAAGAAAGAGAAAGAGAATTGGGGGAATAAGAAGAAGAAGAAGGTTATGGATGACGTGTGTATGTGTATGTATGTGTGTGTATATAGAATAGAAGAGGAGAAATATAGAAGCATCCAACAACAGCAGCAGTAGGAGTAGTGTGTATGTGTGTCCTCCGGTCACATACACATACACATTCACAACGCACCACACGGTTTTGTGAATTGAATGTGGAAATTGGAATTTTTTTGGCTACGTGCCAAAGAAAGTGGCAGTTTTTTGAATTTGAGTCGTCTTTTTCCTTATCTATATATTTTTAAAACTTTTTTTTTCTTATCAACAAAAATATGGGCTCTTTACCAGTTTATCAAGTTTTTATACCTGTATAGTAATAGTATATAATACAAAGTTAGGCTAATAAAGTGAACAGCTTTCAATTTATATGTTTTCTCTTCAAATTCTCACAAAGTCAAATTTTTTGAAATTAAAGATTCTAATTTTAAGATTTATGAAAATTTGACTTTTTTGAGTTGAAATTTGAATATTCATATTTTTTAAATTTCAAATTTTAATTCAAATGTGAATCTCGACGCATTACGTTTTTTTAAAAAGGATTTTAACCATTTTTCGGGTATTTTTAAATTTTTTAACCTGAATTTTTTATTTTTCAAAATCTGCATTTTTAATGGGTTACTAAATGCTTAAAATTCAAATTTTAAGCTTTAACTAGCTTAAAGGAAGGGTGCCACTTATATATTTTTTGAAGTTTTTTAAAACTCGATTTTCAAAGCTAGGGTTTGTGGTCGGTAATATATGTTTTATAAATTTAAAGAAAACACGGAATTTATAATCTTTCTCGATTGATTTGTTTGATATTTTTTGCTTATTCAAAGTTTCTATTTAAAATTGATAAAAACCAATTTTTTAAAGATTTTTGGTCATTCGAATGTTGAAAATTAGAATGTTCTCAATTGAAAGAAAGTTTGTTGAACGCAATTTCGATTTTTTTTTTCTAGGCCTCGTTTCGATATTCTAATAATATGTACAAATATTAAGTTTCTAGGCCCAAACTAAGTGGCTCCCTTTCTTTAACAGAGAATATCTGTCAATAGGATCATGAAGATCACACTCCTCTTATTTTTTTCTTCTTAGTTCATTCATTTTTTTCCCAAATGATCAAATGTTTTTAGTTTCCATCACATGTTTTTCACCATATTCCTTTCCTCTCGATCTTTCCCTTCTCTTCTTTATTGTTGTTGTTTTTTTTTCTCATTCGTTATTAGCTGAATCGTCGCAAGAACTGGGTCATGTATAAATATATACCGATACAAACAGACTACTGCCTTCGGTGGTTGTTTTTTTTTCCTTTTTTGTCCTGAAGCCTCTTCTAAACAATTTCTTCTTCTTCTCATCGATTCGCACTTTCTTTTTTTTTGATGTTGTTATTGTTCATCTCTGTTTTCATCTAAAGTGTCAACAATATTATCGATTTTTTGATTATTATTTTGGATATTTAAAATTTTCAGCAAAACGATCCATCGATAAAGGTGATACCAGCGTGCCCGGTAACACGAATACCGCAGCAGAATTTGCCGACACCGCCACCATCGTCGAATAATTCAGCTCATATGCTTGTTGAGACGTTGCCAAGGTTGGTTTTTTTTTGGTATTTGGGTTTGAATGAAAAGTTAAACGAGTTCAAATTTTTAATTCTTTTGAAAATACGAAAAATAACGATTTTTGAATCATTTTCAACTCCGAGAAAGGTTTTTTTTCAAAAAAAATTTAATTTTCAAAAATTTGAAGCGAATTTTATTTTATTGACGATTTCTAGAAATGTTAAATTTTAAAAAAGTAGTTTTGCTGAAATTTCAAACTGTAATTCGGAAATTGTGGGAAATGTATTGTTTTGAAAATTTTATTTTTCGCCATGTAGTTTTTTTGCACATTTCTTTGTTTTTGCAAAAAGCTGATAATTTGAATTTCTAAAAATATTCGAAAATTTAACTTTTTTCAGTTTTGAATTAAAAATATCGAATATTTCGTATTAAATTAGTTTTTATTCGCTATATAGTCTACTTCATTGGTACCGTAGAGATAATTTATAATTTTAGGTTGGAATTATTGCCCATATCAGAATTTAGATTTTATTATTGAAAATTTCAAAAAATCTGAATTTATCATTTTGTTCAAGTTTCATTGATTCTAAAAAAAAGCGGAATAATGTTGTTTCCGCTTGTTTCCAGACAAATTGAAAAATGTCGAGAATTCTGGAAATAATCTCACTTTTCCTTCCAGACCAGAAGCAATAAACAAATCTCTTGGAATTGGAAACAGTATTCAACAGTCCGTCGCATCTGCAACATCGTCATCAACGCCAGCTTCGACAAATCCGCACATTTTCGGATCAACAGCCACATTCTCGCCGCCGCTCACTTCATCGAGTCGATCGTCGGTTGCTCTTGACACAACGCCACCTTTAGCATCAGTGTCCACTGCCACAACATCTGCCGGTTTGACGAACGGAAATCATAATAATCCTTCGATGACTTCTCATCATTTGATGGCCGGCGCCAGCTCGGAAACATCAGTTGGCGCGCATTTACAACAAATTCAACAAGCGCAATCTGCGGTTGCTGCCGCCGCAGCGATGGATGGAATCAATGGTGGAATTTATGGGAATAATATGAATAGCTATCTCGCTTCGGTAAGAACAAAACCCTCCATTTTTTGTAGCTTATTTTGTTTTCTAGTTACAGAATGAGCTGGCACGATTGCCACAGAATGTCGCGAATCTTTTACCTGGTGGTGCGGATTATCATTTGAATGGTGGATCGGATTTGGAGGAGAAGACTGTGAAAGCCGTCTTAACTGCACCGTTGACGAAGGCAAAACGAATGAGAGACGCGAAAGCGGATCATTTGAATGAGAAAGTTCCGAAACGGGCGAGAGCCAGCGGAAGGCCGACTGCAGCGGCAGCGGCTGCAGCAGCTGCCGCCGCCGCCGCAGCAGCATCATCCAATGTGATGCCATCGACGAATTCACAGCCGACACAGCCTGGCGGAACCGTTGGAAAGTCTGCATCGATGCAGCGGTTGTTTAGTTTGGTGGCGCCGGTCGTGTCGGAGACGGTTTCCGATTTTCAACGGGATCGAGTTGCTGATCGAACGGCAGCGGAGCGACGAGCCGCGGCTGCCATGTCAACACCGTCGACATCGACTAATGGATCGTCGGCTGTAGATACTATCAATTCGCATTTAAATGGTAAGTTTTTTTAAAAGTTTCGACATAAAAATTCGAAAAAATAAATTTACGAAAATACATTGGTCTCATCACGATTTAAATACTGAGTTATTGTTAAATTTCAATTAAATTTCGAAGTTTTTTTAAAAATTACATTTATTTAACGAAAATGATTTTTTTTAATGTAAAAATATACATTTTTTGAATTTTTCAAAGTTTCTGAACGAAACTGTTAATTTTTCTCTATTAGAGATATGTTTTCATTAATTTTTAAAATGATCAATATCATTTTTAAAATCTACAAATTGATTTATTTAAATTAATCATTATAAAAAACCTAATTTTGCTATCGTTAAAACTTGAAGAATTTTAATGGTTAAATACGGAATTTTTTATTAATCAAAGACAAAAATTTTACTCTACAAAAAGTTGGTATTTTTCAGGGCAAATAAATGGAACCTCATCCCGAAACCATACAACACTTCCATCATCAATGGAACAACTATTGGAACGTCAATGGGAACAAGGATCACAACTTCTAATGTCTCAAGCGCATTTCGATGTAGCTCAGCTTCTTTCGTGCCTTCATCAGCTAAAAACGGAAAATATTCGTTTGGAGGAACAATTGAATCATCTGACGAAACGACGTGAACATCTTGTCGCGCTGAATAGTCGATTGTCACAACCTCTCGGACCGCCATTACATGCGAATTCGACGAATAATGCGATTGTGAATGGAGTACAACAAGCTCAGCTTCAACAAGTTTCACAACAACAGCAACAGCAACAACATGTTGTTTCATCGCCATCAATGGCAACGGATGAATTGAATCAATTGAGAATATTGGCTGGAAGTGGGATGGGAACAACATCGCAGATTAACAGACCGGTAGCGACGCATGCAACCACTGCAGCTGCTCTGACAACGAATCCAGCGGCTACGTTTTCGGTGGCACAGAGTACTCCGAATAGGTTTGTTTTATTAAAAAGATACGTGAAAGTTAAAATTTTGAAATTTGTAGATCCACCCCATCAACCGCTGGACAAGCACTTGCGGCTACACCTATCATGTCGGCGGCTACATCGACAACTGGTCCAAACTTGCAAGATTTTAGTCCGGAACGATTGGCGCAATTGAATGCTAATCCGTTGATGAACAGTCTCTATAGGACACTGGTAAGTCTTTAAGTAATTACCCTTAAATTAAGTTAAAATTACAACAAAAAATACCGAAAACTTCAATGTTTTCTTTCTAAAATGTATAATTCCAGTGCTAAACATTTTCTAAAAACATGTATTATTGCTGAAAAATCGATTTCTTTTCAAAAAGTACATACATACCTCAAAAATATGGAATAATATGTAAAAACTTGTTTGATTCAAAAAACATAGTGCAAAATATTGAAAGTTATGTTTTCTTTCAATTTATTAATCTTCCAACATGTTCAGTATTTTTGCCAGGTTTTTATTCGTTTTGTTGATTTTCACTATTTTAAATTCGCATCCAAACTTTATTCAACTGGCACAGTGTCTTTAAGAAAGAAAAAAGGTTCAGTGGGTGTTTTTTTCATTAAAATAAGAATCGATTGATTTAAAAAATGTAAAGAATGAAATTTAGAACCTATTTTGACATTTATCTGACTATTGATTTTGTGAATATTGTCTATTGACTATTGTTTATTGATTTTATCAGACATACCTTAAAATAATATGATAAATGTAGCACGAAAGTTCGAAAATTCGATAATTCTCTCACAATGTTAAAAAAAGCTGCAAAATACACGAAGAATTCCTTTAAAAATGTTTATTTCTTCAGGATCCGACAATTCTGAATCAATTATTGAACCAAAACTTCTTGTCAAACCCAACAAATGCCAACGCACTTTCGAATTCTCTATTCTCAAGAATTCTTCAACAACCTCCAATGGTTTCGCTCGTTTCAAACGCCCAACAACAACAATTACAACAGCAGCAGCAACAACAACAGGGCGCGACAACGGCGGCCACGCCAAATGGAAAGTAACAAAGTTTTTTGTTTTGAATTCAAGAAGGCGTATATTAAGCGGGGAGAACAATTTTCCAAAATACCTCGTTTTTAAATACTCTTTCCTTGTATTTCAAAAATCCCCAATAATTCCAAGTACCTTTTATATATTTTTTCAATATTTTCAAAATACTATTTCACACTCCTTATACCTCAGAATATCTTTGAAATGTCGCTTACAAAACATATATAATTGTATACAAATCGATTTTGTTTGTCTCGAAAAATTTGAATTTTTGCATTCCCGGTGCCCCAGCTTAACAATTGAACGTTTTCGTCTCTGAAGTTGATGATTTGAGACGAAAGATGTGAATAAAAACCGGGTAATAATTTAGAAAATCAATCAATGAAATATATATATATAAATCAAAAGTTGCATTTATTTACAGTCAAAAAGAGTTACTTTTTAATGTTCCTATTTTTTCTTCAATCTCAAAACTGCGTCAAACCGTAAATCATTTTGTGTACTGTTTATTTGTACCCTTTGTGCCTCTCCCTCTTTATTCCTAATTCAGTAATATTTGTTTGAAAAAACCACACTTCTCTTGCATTCGTCAATGATCATCGGTTTATTTTAAATATTATTTCAATAATTCTTATATTTATATATATACATATATTTGAAATTTTTATGTGTTGTTTGATTTTTTTTTTGAAACTCCTCCTCAAAAATAATGTTTAGTGTCCTTACATATTCCTTTTTGGATGCAATGAATACGATGTTGGTATGTGACAACAAAAGAATTTGTACTTCTTTTCTTTTTTTTTTTGTGCAATAACAAGAACAATAAAATAACAACCAAAGAAACAAATAGTTAATTAGGTGCGAAGGTGGAGCCGTTTTTGAGGAAGCTTCTCGCCGAATCCTTCGGTATCACGTTTGCCGGCGCCGTATGTTACAACTGCGATGTAACCCTGAAAAAAGAGAATGAAATTGAAAATTATGTTTGGAACGAATAGAATATTCAAATAATTAATAGTTAGGTTCGCAAAATAAGTTATTCGTGGCTCAAGCGAGTACGCATAAAAATAGTGAGAAATTCGAGCGCGGATAATGCGTTCACGCATTTTTTTCAGTGGAAATCATCAGTTTACCACCGAAATTGGTGGCACATCGTTTTAGAAGTGCTCTTATTGAAAATTTGGAAAAAAGATAGAAAATTTTAAGTATTGTAGACACGAACACCTTTATTTTTAAAAAACCGCGATTTTTTCGCCATATTTATAATTTTTAGAAGCAAAACTAGTCTGGAAAGAGATATTCTGAAATTTTTAATTTTCAGGTGAAATTTTTGAAACTGCAGCTCCAAGTTTTTAGAAAAATGCGTTAGAAAATCGTTTTCTCAAAAATTTTTACAAACAACTTGGAATTTTATTATTATTTTCGGTTCCTGTCTCGGATTTCGGACCACTGATAATTCCTTGGTAATTTTCCTCGAATTTCTTTGGATAAGTCTCCCATCGGATTCCCTCGTTCTCGCGTTTAACAATAATTTTTCATTGCGACGTATTTTGAACTGCGACGTATTTTGAGAAGGAAAACTGATCGTTCTAGTGAATAACTGTAAATTATTTCTATAGCGCTCGTTCTATCCCATGTATTCACTTTGAAATGTGTTGAAACATTGTTCTGAACTCAATCATGATAGAAAACCGGCTTATTTCCTGAAAATTGTCGGAAAATTAGAATTTTTCACTTTTTGCGTTTATTTTTTCTTTTTGACCATTATTTTTGAATGGACAAGCTTCTGAAACACTCAGCGAACATCAATAAAGGTTCTAAGTTGTCGCACAATAGGAAAATAAACCTCTACTGGCGTAATTTCAAATCATATTCCAAAAATGATCAGTTTTCCTTAAGGATCCTTGTCAAAATACGTATCAGTGACCTTTTCTAATTTTTATTTATTATTTAGCTTATTGCATCCATTCTCCTTACTAAGAAGAACGAAAAATCGCGTCAAACGTGATTATTTAGTAATTTTAATAGAAATTAACAATTCACCTGATTTTCTGGCGCAGTTCTCACCAAATCCGGGTGCGTTTTTAATCGATCATTAACTTCAACGAGTGTTCCTTTCACACCGGCTCGAATAACATGTTCTGATCCATCTTTACATGTTATCGTGCACAATTTCGTGTCGGTTTGAAGGACAACTCCACCCTGGAGCAAAAAAAATAAGATTTTAATAATTTAACTAAATATTATTCACCTTCTTTCCTTTCCCAACAACTGACATTTCTGATCTATCGATTCCGTGTTTTTTCGTTGTTCCGAACTCACAACTAACCACTTCGCTTTCTAATGGCTGAATAAATTCACAGAATTCATTTTCTCGCAATGAAAAATATATCGGGAGCTCCCAAATAATACTACTTTTTTAAAAGTTTTCCCATTTGAGCACCCGAATTCCCTCAAAAATCTTACTGTTCTCAAAACAATGACTGTAACTCCACTGGGATGATGTAAATATGAAATATTCTCATAATTTTCAGAAGCCATTCGAGTATAAATTCTATCAACGACGCTTGCATATGAGTGTGTGTTCATCTTGAAATTCTTCATGTTTTTTAAACAGTTTTTCAACTTGAAGATATAAAATTTGCAAAGTCATAACTTTTGAAAAATCTATTTCATTGATTTTTGAAAAAAAAATCATTAGAATTTTATTTTATAAACAGTTGAACAAAAACGCGCATTTTTTCACAAAAACCAACTGAAATTGAAGGAATCAAGCTCTGGAAGAAAAATTCTTTGGAAATGGTCCAAACAAACAATGATTTTAAAAACAAAACCCCCTAAAAGTCGAATATTCTATGACTAATCGAAACAGTTTTTAAATAAAACAATAGTTAATGGCAATTATGATGACTAGTTCCAAGTTCACATAATGGTGCACGCTTCGGCGGCCGCGGAAACGTCTTGAACTTTCGGCAAACCGGATTCGTCGATTCCCCAACCTTCTGGCAGTGCGCCAACGAGTTCTTTAGGTGGATAACCATGCGATTGAAGTTCGACGAGAAGTCTACCGAGTTTTTCGAAAGGTTCCGTCTGAAAAAAATGGTTGGAATTTCGAAACAAGGTTTTATGGATCTTCAAATCAAGAATGAACAGAAAATAAAGGAGAATGAACGTAAAGTGGGAATATATAGGAGAAAATGTCTTAAAGCGGCGTGTCTATTGTTTTTTTTTTTAACGAAAACTATCCAAATTGTATTTCGAAATAACTAAAATTTAAAACTTCATATTTTTTATCAAATTTAAAATGTTCAAGAAGAACAATAAACTTTTTTTTTGTTTTGCAGCTTATTTTCATAACTCTTTACTTTCAATTCTTTTTTCTTTCGAAAATATCCCACAACACTTACATCAAGCGGAAGATTTTCAGCATTTTGTTGTTCTCCACCTTCCAATTCAGTCGAAATTGCAGCAGCCGGTTCAGTTGCAGCATTCTCTGGTGGTACACCAGCAACATCTGGCTGATTTTCAAATTCCGTGCAGATTTTTCCAAGAACTTCAATTTGATTTCTATAACGTTGACGGGTTTCCTCGTCAAGATCTTTTTCGTGCTCTTCCATGTATTTTGGATAATTTTCATAGATTTCTTTCAATGGCGGGTACATTACTTCTTTTGATGCAAGTGTCTAAAGAAATTATTTCAAGATTTATCAAATTCGAATAAAATAAGGAAATACCTGCATGATCATTGACATAAATGGTTCCATTGGTGATTCTGGCGATCTGAGCATTTCTAACCCGGCCATGAATTCTTCGGCTGATCCAGCATTTGCCACATTTGATGAACATTCCATCAATTGTTTGATTGCATCCATCATTGCTTTGTTCTCTGGATCATTTGGGTCAAGAGCAGGTTCTTCACCGTTTGTTTCGCCATTTTCAGAGCGCTTTAAAACATCCTGAAAACGTTTAATTATAGCACTTGTTTTATAATTTTGAGCTTCGTTCGAAAACCCAATTAATTCTGAAAATTTTTAAACATGAAATTTTGAAAACCTCTTGAATTTGAACCATTTGCTCCAGCATTTTCTGGAAGTCTCCGGCTGCCTTTTGAGCAGCTTGTTGATCATGAACAGCCATTAACTCATCGAGTTCATCGTCGGTATTTTTTGGTGGGTTTCTGAAGAAATACTCATTTTTTCTAACAGAAAAACATGAACTAACGGTGCAGGTTCCTTGAAATCCTTCAACGCACTATCTAACAAATCTATAAGCTCTTTCTCGTCAGTACTCGAGCTTTGCGGCTTCTCGTCGGACATCTTTTAAAATTTCTGAAAAATCAAAGAAAATTGCACGGTGGGTAAATATTTTCAAAAGGCCTGTTTGAACGAGAAAAGAAAATGAGCAGTGAAAGTCGGAGGGAAGACTCGAGAGATAGAAATTTGAAGAAAAAGAAGAGAATTGCGGCCCGACTACATTCATAAATGAGTGGCGAGGTTTCTTTTGTTTCGCAATCGATAAAACACACAAAAAACTACTACAAGGACGACGATGTACATACTACAGTAGAGTATGGACACAACAAGGTTATCAGTTGATTTCGACATGATAACATTCTGATGTCTAATGGATTTCCGAACGATTCTCAACAACTGCGACCAAAATTTGATTCCGACGAAATATTGTCCACAAAATACTTATTCGACGTGACCTCCAAAAGATGGACGTTAAATCTCATTTCGAACAGAATGGCGTAAATTCTTTGCAAAGTAAACTTCTTTCGATAGCCCTTCGAATTTTTGGTATGTATTTAACAACAAATAAAACAACAACAGTTTATTTTAACAAAACGATTTATGAGACAAGCGAGGCAGCAGTGGCCGACTCGTACTTCCAGGTTGGTGGAAGTTGTCTCTTGGTCTTGTAGTATCTAGCCAAACGGTGGATACGGGATTCGACCAAAATAAGTCTGTATTTACTGTCGATGTCCTTGCGGGATCTCTCAAGATGCTTGCGGATGGCAACAGCCTTCTTGACGAGATGGTAGAGATCTTCTGGGAGTTCTGGAGCCATTCCCTGAAAATAAATGATTTTTAAACAAAGTAAAGAAGTACATTGTCATCATGTTATTGAGATACAATCTTTTGCGATTACACCTCACCCAAAAACAGGATAATTTATCTAGCTCTACTATGACGTCTGGTATGGAAAATTCAGAATCCAAAAACCAGTGCTTTTTAAGGAGCATATTTTTTCGATCTTTGAAATAATTACCTTGGATTTCAAGATACGGAAGATCTTGTTTCCCGCAAGGCGACGGACTTGTCCAACTCCGTGCGAATCCCTGAGGATCACACCGATTTGGGATGGGCGGAGACCCTGTAAAAATGTTGTTGGAAACGCGAAAAACAAATCAAAAGGAAATGGCGTCGAGTTTTGCAGACGAACCCAAATCCGATGAAATGATGCACGGCTAGTAACTAAAACAGATTTATAAAATTTCAAGCGGATTGCATCACTTCATAACCGAACAAAGTAGAAAGATCGTATGGTAGTTGTCAGATTCGCACTGATTAACTCCTTAGATCAAAGCAAACCTTCTTGGCGAACTTGACGATGAGGTCGGTGACTTCATCAGCGGTAAGTTTTTGCCACGATGGAACGGAGCGGCGGTAAGGAATGGCCGATTTGGACATTCCCTTTCCTGGATTGTGCATGCGACCCATGATTGACGCTGGATTACCTGAAAAAGCAAACACTTTTGAAGATGGAATTCGAGAAACGTCGTCAACAAAATGAGAGCAAATGAAACACGAATGAAAAAGCAAGTTGCTGTATGCAGAAAAAAAAGAATCTGCGGGCCTAAACTCAAGTACTACGGTAACAGCAGTTGGAGTGTGCGTTTTCGTTGTGAGTGACATCATCATGACAGCGCATGTCCCTTTAACCGATGTTTTTTAATTTTCGGATTGCACAACATTGCGACATTTTTCTCCATTTATGTACACTATTGCTTAATGTTCCGCCTTTCCGTATAAAATAAAAATTCTATTTTTCGTCTCGATCAATAAAACACAAAGAAATCATTATTCAGCTAGTGGTAATTATGGCCGACAATGTTGCAACGTCTTCGTCATCAAATATGCCTTCAACATTGAATCCCCCAGCAAATCGAGGCAGAAGAAAATTTAATAGGAACCCCAATTCTCGTCCAAAGCGTGAAAGTATGGAAAACACCGAAAGTTCAACGCAGGAGTCGAAAAAAGGGACAGAAGAGGTGCCTGTACCAGCTAAACGCGAGAAGGGTGGAAATTCGAGAGGTCGTGGTAATTTCTCTAACAGGAACAATCGACCTAGACCGCAAGATAATGGCGAAAGAGGTAACATTATTTATATAAGTGTTTATCCTCAAAAATCTTTATTTTAGGAGAGAATCTAGAAAACCGGCCACCGAACCGAAATATACAGCAGCCAAGTCAGCAAAGCTCAAGTTTCAATTTCAATCCTCACGCAGTTGCATTCGTTCCATGCTGCCTGCCAAATGCTCCAGAAGCCACCCCATCTTCTTCAAGAGGTCGTAGAGGAAACCAAAACAATTCGAATCGTGGAGCTCGAAATCCTCGCGGAAATAATAGTAACTTCAAACCAAGAGGAATGAATCGAAGACCTAGGTATTCGCAAGATACTGAATCGAGTTTTGGCGGTGAGAAGCTTGATGATAGACCATTAAGAGGTAATAATATTTTTTAATTGAAATACTTATGTTATTGATTGTTTCAGAGCGACTCATCAATCAACTGGAGAATAATCGCTACGAATGCCCAATTTGTTATCAAAAAATCACCACAAAGCAAGGAGTTTGGTCATGCAAAACATGTCATCATATTTTTCACATTTCTACGGGATGTATTATTGATTGGGCGAAATCTAGCAGAGATAAAGAGGATGATAATAAGTGAGCCCAGTTTTTTTTCTAAAAATTAAATTTTTAATTGAATTCCAGATGGCGCTGCCCTACATGTCAAACAAAGAACGATAAGATGCCATACAACTACTTCTGCTTTTGTGGAAAACAACGTAATCCAACTTATCAATTAGGAGAAACACCTCACAGTTGTGGTGAAACTTGTGGTGGTGCCCGAAAGAATGGATGTCCTCACCCATGTACAGAAATATGTCATCCTGGACCATGTTCTGGATGCCAATTGCAGACCTCAAAGTCCTGTAATTGTGGAAAGATTAAGAAAAATGTGCGATGTGGTTCCGGTGATGCAGTACAATGCGAATCGGTTTGTGAAAAACCGTTGTCTTGTGGAAATCATTTCTGCACCCAAATTTGTCATGAAGGTGATTGTGGAGAGTGTACAGTTTTGGTTGAACAAGGTATTAAACATTATTGATTATTTTTTCAACAATAAAACTTTCAGACTGTTTTTGTGGATTGAAGTCCCGCGAAGTTCTCTGCAATCCGACAAGTTCTCAAAAATATAGCTGTGACACCCCTTGCGAAGGTTTCTTCGACTGTGAAGTGCATAGATGTAACCGAAAATGCCATGATCTTACCAATGGATGCGGAGAATGTGAGCTCGGTACAAATCGAATCACAACCTGTCCATGTGGCAAGAAATCATTGTCTGTGATGGGAAAGAATCGGACGAAATGTTCTGACCCGATCCCATTATGCGGATTACCATGTGAGAAGTTACTAGATTGTGGATCTTCTGGAAAACCACACAGATGTCAAGCACAATGTCATGAAGGACCTTGTCCACCGTGTCAATTAACAACTGCTGTTTCTTGTAGATGTAGCACTTCAAAGAAGATGATACCATGTCAAGAGTATATGGAAATTTTGAAGACAAGTAAGTGTTTACAACTTATTGATATAATAATTTACCTTTTTTTTGCAGCTGGTGAATATTTATGCACAAAAAGATGCAAAAAGAAGAAATCTTGTGGAATGCACAAGTGTCAAGAAGTTTGCTGCATCCAACAAGATCATTTCTGTATGCAGTTGTGTAACAAGAAATTGTCGTGTGGAATACACAATTGTGAACATATTTGTCATGCCGGTCAATGTCCGAAATGTTTGGAAGCGTGCTTTGAAGAGAAGTATTGTTATTGTGGAAAAACAGTCCGAATGCCGCCGATTCCGTGTGGTGAAGGGCCACCTCCATGTGCTGAAATTTGTATTCGTCCGCAACCATGTGGTCATGAACCAAATCATAAGTAAGTATAGTAGTTGAAAACGTAATTTTCTTTTAAAATTTTTAAGATGTCACCCTGAAACAATTGCCTGTCCGCCTTGCATCGTTTTAACCGAGAAAAAGTGTTATGGTGAACATATTTCTCGAAAAAATATCCCATGTCACATTTCTGGTGTTTCGTGTGGTATCCAATGCAGCCGACCATTGGCGTGTGGAATACATGTTTGTTCTCGAAGTTGTCACGGAGATGAATGCGAAAAACCTGGTGAAACGTGTCGAAAGAAGTGTGAAGTATTAAGAGAAGGATGCGAACATCCATGTTTATTGGAATGCCACGGAACGACGAAATGTCAACCATCGGCATGCCGAACAATGGTACGAATCAGTTGTGAGTGTGGAAGGATTAAAAAGGAATATCAATGTTGGGAAGTTGATAAAATTATGGCGGCAAATGAGGCGAAAATTGCCGAAGAAAATGAGGAAAGTGAAGTGAAGGAGGAGAAGAAGGGAACGTTGAAAAGATCGTCAAGTATGACACAATTGAACTGGTATGTTTAGAAATCTTAACAAAATTATTTGTATTATTTACCTCTATTTCTATTAAATCCCAGTTTTTCAAAACAAAAAAGTTATATAACCTTTCAGCTTGAAATGTGATGACGAGTGCCGTAAATTGGAGCGTAATCGAAAAGTTGCCGAAGTTTTGGATATTGAGATCGACGAGTTTGGTGATACGAAACTCGCGCCAATGATCACATTCCCAGCTTATTTGAAAGATATGGTAAAAACGAGTATTGATTTTGTGAAAACTGTAGAGAAAGTTTACATGGATATGCTTGAAAAGTTAAATGATGTAAGAATCTCTTTCCTCATCCAAAAATTTAGTCTCCTCGCATTTTCAGCCGACTAAAGAACAATCAATCATTCGAGCACATCTTCCGCCGATGAATTTGGAGAAAAGAAGGTTTATTCATGAATATGCTGGATATTTTAAAATTGAAACGGAGAGTGTTGATGAAGCGCCGAAGAGGAGTATTATGTTGACAGCGACGAGGGGAAAATCACAAGTTCCGTTCGTGTTGATCACAGAGTTGGTGAATTATAAAGGAGCGTTGAGTACACCAGGTCCAGCGGTAATAAGGAAGGATTTGATGGATGAAGCGAATAGGAATGCGGCGAGAAGTTCAGAAGAGGAAGGAATGAAAACACTGAAGACTATAGAAAGAGTTGTTTATAGAAGGGAACCAAGGCCGACGAAGGTAACTTCTTAAGGATTTAATCGTTTAAAAATTTGAAAATTTCAGCAATTGACTGCACCGCCACCGGTAAAGCAGTCGAACATCTTCTCTTGTTTGAGAAGTGACGATGAGGAAGAACAAGATGGCCACGAAGAAGGAAAAGGACACCGCGAGAAAAACGCATCTGGATCATCGTCTTCAAATGTTACCAAAGATTGGTGGGACGACGAACCAAATGAAACTGGTGAATGGACAGAAGTAAAACCGAAGGAATGGGTTGTGGAAGTTGAGAAGGAGATTCAGGAATTGGTTATTGATGAAAAGAAGGAGGAACCAGCTGAAGATTGGGAGCCGGAACAGGAACAGCTTGAAACTGATGAATTCCAAACTGACATTCAACAAATAGCACCCCAAAATGTTGATAATTCCACTGAACAATAGATACCCTGAGAGGAGGGGCACATCTCGTGTGCGAATGTGCGCTCTATTGAGATACAACTTTTTTATTTATTCTTTCTTCACATTTTCCATGAAAATATGTATTTTTTGTTATTTATGGTAGAACAGTTATATTTAATTTTTTAGAAATAATTTTCTTATGCGGATTCTTCCATTTTTCCCGGTTTTTGTGTTTTTTTGGATTATTGCGTGGTAAAAATTGAATACAATGAACTATTTATGGGTTTTTGAAAAATAATTTTGGTTCGTTTGTTTTGGTTATAAACCAAGTTATATTATCTCCAATATTTTTGTTCTGAAAATTTTTTCTTGAAGTCGTTTTTTCCGAGTGCTGTTTTCTGTAATACACAAAGAGTTTCAAAGTTTTAATCAATTTTATAATTTTAAACAAAGGATTCAGCATTTTGTATTTATTATATTTATTCTCTTTAAAGACAATGTGTATTTAATAAATTAATGAGCCTTAGCTTCACGAATCTTCCAATTTTCAGTATCTGGGTTCAACAAAATGCAGTGCGACGATGTGACTTGGAATATCTTGAACAAGGGACAATGCTCCTTCAAAGCATGGGCGAAACCTAAAATGTTCTGCAGAAATGAATGGAACTTGACAGGAATGTGTAATCGAGCTTCATGTCCATTGGCTAATTCGCAATATGCAACAGTTCGGGAGGAAAATGGTATATTATTTTGATTTGAAGAAAAATTAAAAGTTTGTACATTTTAGGTGTCTGCTATCTTTACGCGAAAGTAATCGAACGGAGTCATTATCCGCGTCGTCTTTGGGAGAAGACCAAATTGTCGAAGGATATGAATAAAGCGCTTGAACAGATTAGTGGTCAATTGATCCATTGGAGTGAATATGTTCGGCATAAGTGCAAAGCTCGTTTGATTCGAATTCATCAGTATTTGATTCGAATGAGGAAAATGGCGGTTCGTGGAAAGTAAGATATTTTTATTAAAGAAAATGAGGAAATATGGATATTTTCAGTCAAAAGAAGCTGATTCCGGTCGGAAGAAAGGTTGAACGCAGAGAAAAGCGTAGAGAGGAGAAGGCATTGGTTGCGGCAAAATTGGATCATGCCATTGAGAAGGAATTGTTGGCTAGATTGAAGTAAGTAGAAATATTTTTTAAAATTTCAAATACATTTTCTTTTGATCATTCTAAACACAAAATTACCAGGTTAAATGTTCGAGTGTTTCTTATTTTCATAGCCTTTCCATTAATATTTAATTTCCAGACAAGGAACATATGGTGATGTGTACAACTTCAGACAAGAGGCATTTGAACAAATGTTGGATAATACCGAAAAGGAGCTCGAAATTGAGCAAGAAGTTGAGCAGGATGATCCGGTTTGTCAATAAAATATGACTTTTTTAAAATAATTTTTCTCAGGACACCGGTGAAACCCAATTCGTTGCCGATTTTGACAGTTCAGATGACGAAGAAGGTGATATTGAAGATGGGCAATGGACACCACCAGATACTGACAGTGAAGCTGAAGATGATTGGGCAAATAGGGAACAAGAGGATGATGATATGGAGGAGGATGATGAAGATGATGATAATCAAGAAGAAGAAGAAGCCATGGAGGAAGAACCACCAAAGAAGAAAATCAAGAAAGAAAAGAAAACAAAGGCAACGAAATCAGCAGATGAAGGTAAAAAGAAGACGAAGAAGGTTGTTAAGAAGAAGAAGAGAGCACATGTTGAAATTGAGTATGAAGAAGAGCCGGAACCAAGGCAACGACTTAAAGCTTAAGTTATTGATAATTTTTTCTTTCTTTTTTGGTTCATTTTGGGATGGTTTTTGTCCAATTATTACTCCTCTTTTTTATCCATTGTTATAGTTCCATTCAATTAAAATCGTTGTTATTGTTGTTGCTCTTATTATTTTTTCGTTTCAATGTTGTTTTTTGCGTTTCTTTTTATTTCATCCCGTTATTAAGAAAAATTGTGACTTTTATCAAATCTTCGATTTTTTCCCCAAAATTCAATCGGGTTCTTTATTCCCGAGGATTCTATCTGATTTTTAAATATGGTATTTAGACAATATCCAAAAAATTGATTTTTTCACAGGCAGTTGGGAAATAGGACCATGGACTCGCCAGCATGGATGTTCACCAAGGCGCTTAGCCATCGTCAAAAGGTATTTTATATTTTTTTGAGATTCTAAATTGAGTTCACAGAAAAATGGTCCGAAAAATCGTTTTTTGAATTTTTTTTACGGCAGGAGCCTCCGATTTATGATTTTATTATCCGTTTCTGATATTTCTGCATGTTCTAGATCGATCTCCCTTCCGTAAAAATTTAATTTTTTTAGAAGTTAAATCATATTTTTATTTTATTCATTTATCGTTCAAAAAATGTGTTTAGGTAACTCGTCTCTACAAGAAATGCCTTCGCGAAGTCGACAACTGGTACGGTGGTGACAATCTCGCCGTTCGCTACCAAAAATGCGTCATCCGCGCTCGTTTCGATGCAAACAAGGACGAACCAGACACGAGAAAAGCGCAAATCCTTCTCGCCGACGGATGTCGTCAAGTTTGGGAGAAGCGTCATTTCAAGCCATTCCGTTACGCTTTGGACGTTGGCGGCAGCAGTTATGACAGAGAACGTGAATCACCAGACGAGATTGTCGACTCGGATCAATGGACATTGGCTGAAAGAGAGCAATTCCCGTATTATTTCAATAATCGAGAGGTTAGAAAGAAGGAATTGTTGTCGCATTGGGCCAAGATTGAGAAGGCTTGGGATGAGGAGATTGCCAGTATTCAGACTCAATTGCCACAGGCACCATCGGTTTCGAAATAAGGATTTGTTTATTGAGGAATAGAAAACAAAACAAACAAATTATGTAATTTTTAGATTTTAACGACGAGTTTTGTAAGATTTATCTTTTTTTAAATTTTTTTTTCGAATGAAGTTTTTAGAACAATTTATTTATATATTTTTTTAAACTTTAATTATTGGTTAACAACGCCAATTTTGTATCTTTCTTTCCTCAATTTTCTTTTTATCGACAAAAAGTTGAAATATAATTTCAGACATGGACGGATCTAGTGGATTCACGTGTGTTACGTGTAGAGTGGTTTTTGAAAATGCAGAATTGCAAAGAGATCATTATAAAACAGAATGGCATAGATATAATCTGAAAAGACAGGTACTTACATTTTATTATATATTTTTAAACCTGTACAGTTATTAAAATGAAAAACTACGAATGTAAAAACTAATTTCAGGCAGCGGAACTTCCAGCAATTGGTTTCGAACTGTTCAATGAAAAATCAGCATCATTCAACCCGGAAACTCCAGTCAAATCATCAGCAGATTCACAGCCTTTGTATTGCAAAAGTTGCAAAAAACAAATAAAAACTGAAAATGCGATGAACGATCATTTGGCAAGCAAGAAACATAAGGAAAATGAGAAGAAATCGGAGAATGAATCGAAAAAAGGGCCGAAACAACCGAGAAAGAAGGCGGAGAACATTCTGAAACAACAAGAGAATGAGGAAGAAGCTGAGGATGAGGATGATGATGATTCGAGCGGTTGGGAGACTGATGATGAGAATGAGCAGAAGGAGGATTATAATGAGGATGATGCTCTTCCAGCGACATCTTGTCTTTTCTGTCCACAGACGAAGAATAGTTTGGATGAAATGAGGGAGCATATGAGTTTTCATCACGGGTTCCAGTTACCGGATCGAAAATATTTGGTCGATGAGGTTGGATGTATTAGTTATTTGGGTAAGTTTTTCATTTTATGACACTATTTTCAAGATCAAGCACAGGACAGATGAAAATAAAAGAAGCGAACTGACATAAATCTATGATTCGTTACAATTAAAAATCTTATGATGTCCAAAACTTGAGTTTTTCCCAGATTCTGCTTCAATAGATGACCATTATTCAAAAATTTCAAATTTCAGGACTCAAAGTCGGAGCTGGAAGATATTGCATCTACTGCCCGGACAGAAAAGCACGTTTCTCGAATATTGAAAATTGTCAGAAACATATGAGAGACAAACAACATTGCAAATTGAGAAGAGATGCGGAAAGTATGATTGAGTTGGATGATTTTTATGATTATAGGTGAGTGTGAACATGAAGAATGCCAGAAATAAAAAATAACTATTCGAAAATCAAATGAGCATGTAAATCCCTATTATTTCCTACTCATTACAAAAAAATTTTATGCGGGAGCTCCCACAAATAAAGCCTCAAATTTAATAATTGTATACTTATTTCAATTTCATAAGTTTGGAAATTTTTGTTATTTTCGGAGGGACATCCCGACTTTTTCCGAGCGGTCATTGATTTTCTGATTTTGAATATATATTTATGAGAATTTTAAATGTTTCCATGGCTAAAATGGAGAAAACCTGATTTTTTAAAGCTTATGAAACTTTAATTTAGAATTTATTAATTTCAGTCCAATGTATGAAAATGACGATTCCTCAAACACGGAAGTTTATGACGACGGATGGTCACTAACCCTTCCATCTGGCGCCAAAATCGGTCATCGACACCTTTTCAAATATTTCAAGCAGTATTTGAGACCTGTTGATGGAACACAACGACTTATCACACGTGCGGCACTTGATAAGGCTAGAGGAATTTATCCGGCATTGGCATGGACTGGAACAACTAATGGTATACATTTTATCTTTAAAAAAAGGTTTCAAATAAGATTTTTTGCAGTTGTTGAAGCGAAAAAAGTGGCTCGTGACATGAAATTCGTTGAACGCTTCCGCCGTCGTGTTGATTTGAGAGTTGCTGTGAAATCGAACAAATTGTTCAAATCTCGAGGATTTGTTGGTGATAATAATTAGATATTTTTATTTTTTTTCTCTATCTCTCCCAAAATTCCATTGTTTCTCCTCCTGTTTTTTTTCTTGATTCGTTGCCTGTTGATTTACAAGTTTGTTAACTTTAAAAAAATAATAGAAAATTAATTAAAAATATATTTCTTTATTTAATTATTAGAACCCGTAGAATTATCACACGTTATAGTTTGGTTGGAGAGTAATTAGGATTAGGAAAATTAGGGGTATTGCTGAAAAATGAAAGAATTTAGTTGTTCACGAGAGCTTTAGCTACTTGTGAACAGTAGCTGAAGCTCTCGTGAACAAAAATTCTAGAATTTTTTGTAGAGTTGGTCAAAAAAAATGTTAATAAGGAATATAGAGATCAATTATGTAATGGGTATCTTGGATAGGTTGGATCTGGTTGTCGTTGATGGTAAATTTGCTGAGATGTTTGGGTTGTTGTCAATGGCGGAGAAAGGGTTCGAACTCGATCGGATGGTCGTTGTGGATATGGTTGTTGTTGTTGTTGCTGTTGGGATTGCTGAGATCTTGAATATCTCGAAAACTCGTGTCTTCTTCGCTGCTCCTCATCGTACCGAAGTTGACGTCGTTGATGCTCGAGCAGAGCTTCTTCTCGTCTCCTCTCAAGTTCTCTTTTCCTCTCGAGCTCTTGTCGTTTTTGCACGTCACGCAAACGCAATTCTTCTTCGCGAAGACGTTTGATCTCTTCTTGACGTTCACTGGAAAAAATGGGAAAATTAACGTGTTTCCTGAAAAATGAAAAATATACCGTCTTTTCTTCTCCTCCCGCTCTAAACGATCTTCCCGTCGTCGTTTCTTTTTCTCTCTGCGCTTCTTTTTCTCCTCGACCACTTTTTGTTGTTTCAGTGCTTCACTGTTGCTCACTTCGACTTTTGCTCGTAAGCTGAAAAATTGGAAACTGGAGATTCCATTTGGAAATTGTTTCAAAACAACGGTTTACTTTGATATCCGATGCGTTGGTTTCGTTGGCTTCATCATCATCATTCCATGACGGAACATTGGATTACTTGGTGGTTGATGGATTAAAGAAGGCACAACAAGACTCGTCACGTCCTGGAAATATCGGGTATTTAGATTTTTAAAAGTTTCAGAGCTAATCCCAAATTTTTAAGCATTTCTTAAACTTGGTGTTTTCTCAAGGTTGAAGGATTCTTTTTTTAAATTTTGGTTTGTTTAATTTTTTAGGATTTTTAAAACAAGGAGATATTTTAAATTTTTTAGAAATATGTCAGCTTCAAAATAATGGCCTAGAAAATGTTTCGGCGACAGTTAGTCCCCCCGCTGGCATTATTACGTGAATAAGCCAGAAAAATGTAAAAACATAAATTAAAGGATGACTTTACGGAGATAATAAATGTACCTTAAATGAAAATAGACTTCATTCTCATTCCAAATCTGTTTTTAAAATTTTCTAAAACCACCTAGAAGCCGAGAAAATGAGCTTCAAAACAATGGCATAGGAAAAGCTTCCATTGGCGAAAACTAGTCCAAAAGTTAAAAATGGAATAATTTAAGTACTCCTCATAAATAATACGCAGAAAATCTCGTAGGAAAAAGTTCGGCCAGGTGGAAACTTTTCCTAGGCCATTGTTTTGAAGCTCATTTTCTCGGCTTCTAGGTGGTTTTTAAAAATTATAAAAACAGATTTGGAATGAGAATGAAGTCTATTTTCATCCCAGTAAAGAGAAAATTAGAGCGAATTCTGCAAGTTTTTGAAAATCGCTTTCGAAAACCGAAAAATCCTAAAATTTTATAACTCGATTAAAAATTGGTCCTAACAGCAAGATATTATTAGTTTTTACAAAGTTATAAACATTGAAAGCAATGGATTCCCTTGAGAAAGCTGTTGAAAAACAGTTTTTAACGATATTTAAAGTTTGATTGATCATAACTCCGTTCAGTCTTATCATTTGAACGTAAAATTTTGAGTGTTCGATAATTGATATATTTTTAGTATTTCTGCCAAATTTCAAGGATTTCTGAGTTACTTTAGCCAAGTTATGAGCCTCCGAAGTACTCCCTAAATTTCGAACTTTGGAGGGTGGGTCTATAACTGTGCCCAAGCCCTCCAATGCTGGAAACAAATTTGTATGAGGCGTTTTCAAAAAAATGAAAAGAATAAAACCATTTCAAACCAAATTTCCAATAAATATTCCAAAAAAAACTCACATTTCCATCGGGTCGATGTGGATGACGACGCTTCTCCAAATCATGATGAACAACCAGAAAATGACTTGCTTTTCTCCTTTTTTTCGTGCTCGGACCCTTTCTCGGTTTGCCACTTCTTCTCAATTCAACATAATATGGATTGTCTCTTGTGCCATATGAACAAGATGAATATAAGTTATAATAATTTTCCATCATTTCTTCGATGAACACGCATTCGTTTGAGTAATTTGAGGCTGGCTGAAAATGAGGAGTTTTTGAGGTGACGGTTTCTTGTTAAAGACAGTGGGTCAGTTAATTTGACCCTACTAGATTTCAATTTCAAAAATTAGAGCTTTCTCTCATTAGTACAATGAAATTTATGCGAAATCACACCGATAAATACACGCGTCATACAAGTGGTCCAACTTTGAAAAAGGCAAAATTTAAATGCGCGGCGGATCGTGCGACGCGGTTGGAATTGGCGCGAAATAAAATTATTTGAATGTGGCTGGTATTGTTCTTTGGACCACTCGGGCTCCCATTCAAATTTCGATTTTTTGCCTTGAATTTGGATCGTGTTAACTGACCAGCTGCCTTTCAAGACAAGGTACCACCTAGATTCGAAATGTTTGGTTTTTTTGTTGATATCATATAGCGTTCTTTAATAAATAAAAAGTGAAAGTGTTTACTTAGCATCTTGAGTTTGCACGAAAAATATATCGCAACATTATAAAGTGCAGAAAAAAAACAAAAATCGAAAACTTTGAACTTTAATCCGTTTTTCCGAAAAAATAAATTCCAACGAAAATTATTTTAAAATATTACCGTTGCATACAACCTGCCAGATGGATCCATACACATGAATTGTTTTGTCTCGAACCCACGAATTGAGACAAGACTCAGGGCGACGGAAATGAACTCAATTACACCTGAAGAAAAGCATTATTATTATTTTCAGAACGAATTTTCATATAACTTACTATATTTTGAGCTTTCATCGTGTGTTCCATGGACATTAACAACATCACCATAGATGGTGGGCATGAGTTCGAGCCAAGTACCGGAACGGCAGAATAGGGCGCCTTTTCGAATACTGGAAATTTTTCAGATTAAAGGACAACTTTACATTTGTAATTGGGATGAAAATAGAGAAAATACCCATTCCAAATCAGTTTTTAAAATTTTCTAAAACCACCTAGAAGCCGAGAAAATGAGCTTCAAAACAATGGCCTAGAAAAATCTTCAGTTTCCACTGGTGAAAACTAGTCCGCGAGCATTATTACTTGAAAAAACCAAAAAAAAAAGAGTTTTAAAGCATTTTCCATAAATGTACATTGTTATAAATAAAAAGCTCATAGAAAAAAGTTCTTCCAGGTGACCACTTTTTCTAGGCCATTGTTTTGAAGCTCATTTTCTCGACTTCTAGGTGGTTTTAGAAAATTTTAAAAACAGATTTGGAATGAGAATGAAGTCTATTTTCATTTAAGATTTTTCATTAAATTTATCTCCGTGAATCCCTCCTTTAAAATCCATTTACATTTGTAAGACTGTAACTTTTTTTTCTTTAATAATACAAATTAAATTAGAGAGAGCTCTCAAAATAATGTAATTTCAAAAGATTCGCAATCAAACAAAAAGAAAAAAAACTTACTCATCCATCTGGGGTATTCGATTTTCCTCTTCGTCCAGTAATCGTCGCTGGAAATAATGTTTTTAGAAATTTTAAAAAAATCCCGAAATAAGTACTTACTTTGATTCTTTCAACCTGTAAAGGGGCACAAGTGCGCGCATGTTCATCAAAAAATGTTGAACCGCGGAATTTCTGGAAAATGAAAATGCATTTTTTCCATGAATTTTTAAAAGTTTTCTTTTTACATATTTCAATTTTCATAGAAGCTAAATTTTATTGAAATTGTGAATGTGGTATTTACTGAAGGATCGAACGTTGTGATCTCATTGGTTTCGGGAGTTTTTGATTATTTTAAAATCATTTCGTTTTCGTAAATTTTAAAAAATTTCTTGGATATATTAAAAAATTCGTTTGAAAATGATTAAAATCGTTGAAAAATTTTTTTTGTCAAAATTTTGAAATCCATTTTTTTGCTTTAGAAGTTCAAGTTTAAAAAAATAAAAATTGAGAATGTTTTTTTTGAAATACCTAATTTTGGGGAGTTTTTTTTAAAAAACAATTATAATTCACATAAGTTCTCATTATTCCAAAAAGAAACTTTACTTTTAAAAAAATATCTCTGCACCTTGTAGTCGGGAGTCCCCCCCCCCCCCCCCCAATTCTTAAAAGAGGACTTTACGGAGCTAATAAACGTATTTTAAATGAAAATAGAGTCCATTCTCATTCCAAACCTGTTTTTAACATTTTCTAAAACCATCTAGAAGCCGAGAAAATGAGGTTCAAAACAATGGCCTAGAAAAAGCTTCCACCTGGCCGAACTTTTTCCTATGAGCTTTTTTTGTGTTTTGTTAATAAATAGTTATGCAGAAAATTTAAATTAGTCCGTTTTAAAATTTTTTTTCATTTTTTTTGGACTTTTCATGCTCGCGGACTAGTTTTCATTAACATTTTCTAGGCCATTGTTTTGAAGATCATTTTCTCGACTTCCAGGTGGTTTTAAAAAATTTTTAAAACAGATTTGGAATGAGAATGAAGTCTATTTTCATCTTTGATGCATTTATTAGCTCCGTATAGCCCTCCTTTAAAGCGAGAATACAAAAGTACCGTAATATTGAGAAATTCTATTCAAAAATTTGATTTTTTGATCAACATCGGAAAAAATCTGATAGTTCTAAATCTGATTCTGCTGTTTTTAAAGGAGGGCTATACACAGGTTATAAATATTGCTAAATCGATCTGAAATTCAATTTTATATACCTAAGTGAAAAAATTTGCAAAAATGCGAAAATAAGGGCACCCGGAATCGAACCTGGTGTAATTTTTGAGGCCAAAGTTCGATTCCGGGTGCCCTTTTCTACTTTTTTGCAAATGTTTTCACGAGGTATATACAATTGAATTTCAGATCGATTTAGCAGCATTTATAAGCTGACTATAGTCTATATATCGGTCGACTTTTATTAATTTCATTTATATTAATTTATTTATAGTCCTCCTTTAATTTATGACAAATTGAAGAAATAAAAGGTTTGAGCTCAAAAACTCCCCTTTTTTCGCATATGTGATTTAAAACAATTAAAATTACCGCAAAATAGGGCGTAATTGGCTGTGTTAACGTCGGCAAGAATGTCGATGTAGCAGCACCACCATATGAAACTATCGATGAGGCAACAGGAACGGCCATATATTCATCTGGAAAATCTCATCATAACTTTTGAAAGTGAGCTCAAAGAGCAACTATACACCAAAAACAAGAGAAAAGGACAACAAAACTGAGGCCATTGTGTCTAAAAGTGCACGGGGGGAGGAATCGGAATGAATAGGGGGGAGAATAGAGTAGGTTGTTCTTTTTTTTTCGTAAAATAAATATTTGAGACGGTCGCCAAATTACGCACACCGGTCCATCACAAACAATGTGTTTGTTTGAATTTTCATTTTTTTTTTCAAAAAAAAAAAGTAGGCGAAGAATTTTTGTATTGTTGACGTGGTGTATGTTGAGAGGAGGAGGTTGGCCAGAAAATTCCAAGAGTTCGGTTGATCTCGGATTTTTTGAACAATTAATTGGACATTATAAGAACTTCCAAATTTTGAGATATGGTCACTAAATTCCAGAATTTAAGAAAAACAAATGAAAAATCAGAAATCTATATTCATAATTGTGTTTCAAGATCATAAAAATATAAATAGCTACGATTTCTATTTCTCAATGACGTGGCAAAGCGATTTTTAAGAATAAAAATTTGAAAATAAATTGAAAACCACATTTATATTTACTATCTTAAGAAATTTTTTTTAAAAACCACTGTGTTTGCAGATATTTTTATTTGTTTTTCAGATAATTTACAAATGAACACCATGGTGTGGTTTTTAAAGGTGGATCTAACGGAACTTATAAAATATGTAACTGGGAATGAAAATAGAGAAAATGCCCATTTAAAAATTTTCTAATACCACCTAGAAGCCGAGAAAATGAGCTTCAAAACAATGGCCTAGAAAAAGTGTGAAAACTAGTCCGCAAGCATGAAAAATCCAAAAAAAAAATTTTTTTAAACATTAAAAAGGACGAATATACGCATTCTGCATAAATATTTATTAACGAAACACGTAAAAAGCTCATATGAAAAAGTTCGGCCAGGTGGCCCCTTTTTCTAGGCCATTGTTTTGAAGCTCATTTTCTCGGCTTCTAGGTGGTTTTAGAAAATTTCAAAAACTGATTTGGAATGAGAATGAAGTCTATTTTAATTTAAGGGGCATTGTTTATCTCCGTAAAGTCATCCTTTAAGAAATTTTTTCTAAAAATTGCAGTTTCGGGATATTTTTATTCATCTAACAGATAATTTATAAAAATGGTAATGCTAGGATTTTGAATAGTTGGTTTTTAATAAAAAATAAAAAGAGAAAATCAGAAATTGTAAAATTAACGATGAATGTGAAACTCATGGACCGATTCTAAATAATAAGAAAAATATAAAAAATATTCTGAATTTAAAAAGTATGAAATCCATCTTCAAAATCGTGACTTAAAAGTTCAAAAAATATAAAAAATACTGTTTCTGAAATTTTTTATTTTTTTCTTCAAAAATTTTGAAATTTTTAGCAGCGTCAACACAAATCAATAATTATTGATTTTTAAAAAATTTAATTTCAAAATTTCTTCCGAAGGAAAATTATTTATTTGATTTTCAGTTTAAAAAAATAGGGAATGTCAGGTTATTAGGTTCATAAAATCCATAAACTGTGATTTTATATTTTGAAATACATTTTTTCGAAATTTTGCGGATGCATGACTCATTTTCAAAATGTTTTATCAATTTATCAAAATAAGGGTAATTTCTTTTTTGAAAATTTCAAAGTTTTTCCTGATTTTTATAACTTTTTGTTTTGTTTTTTTCCTAGATGAAATAAAGCCGAATAAATAAAAAAAACTTTTAAAAAAACTACCCCCGCTTCTGAAATAACAAAAAAATGTGACAAAAAAAAACCTAATCACTGTATGCTCGTAAAAAAATCATTTCGGTGAGGAAAGTTTTTTTTTTCCTTCGAAATGATAACAATTTCCGCCACCTCCACATTATCTTAAAGTCTACTTTAGTATTTCAACATTTTTCGAAATTTTTTTCGAAATTTCAAAAACGCTTTTCGGTGGTCAAATCCATTTGATTTTCATGTGTGCAAAGAAACCACATAAAATCTGTGTTTTTTTTTTGGTTGGAGGGGAGGAATGAGGTCCCCCCGAAAAAAAAATGAGCTTGATTTTTGAGGCTTAGGATTGGCGAGGTTGAAAGTCGAAAGAATTTATGGGTTTTTCCCTCTAGACGACACATTTCTGAACACTTTTGGAGATATAAATAGAAAAATTTGGGGGAAAATATTTTTTTTCTTGGGAAATTGAGGGATAAATATATGAGAATGAAAAGTTTTGACAAAAACGGCTAGGCAGGAAACTGGTGGAAATATTCAGTTTGAAAAAAATTCAAAAAATATTTAGAAATTCAATGCAGAAATGGCGGAGAAATTGGAATTTCTCGGAGTTTTTTTGAATTACAGTTTTCTTCAACACCCTAATGATTAAATAGGACCCCAAGCGAACAAAAGATGTTAGAAAAGTCCGAAATATCCCAAATGTGGCCGACGAAATAATTAAAAATTTTGCAAAATATTTTTTCCCGCCCCCGACGGTCTTGATGAGCCTAAATCGGAATTTGTAGGCCTATAGAGGTCATATTGACTCACTACTGATCTTTTGGCAAAATTTCAACAAAGATAGGGACGAACAATTTTTCCGTGAAATAGTTTAAAGGGACACATATTTAATGGTTTGGGTTTTGAAGCGAGAAAAAAATTCTAAAAATTCAGCATTTTAAATTCTCGGGATATTAAAAAAAATTTTTTCGATATTTTTCAGATTTATTTTCTTTAAAGTAGGACTTTACGGAGATAATAAATGTACCTTAAATGAAAATAGACTTCATTCTCATTCCAAATCTGTTTTTAAAATTTTCTGAAACCGCCTAGAAGTCGAGAAAATGAGCTTCAAAATAATGGCCTAGAAAATGGGCCACCGGCGAAAACTAGTCCGCGGGCATTATTATATGAAAAATCCAAAAAACATGAAAAAGTACTAATATAAGTATTCTGCATAACTACTTATTAACACGAAAAAAGCTAATAGGAAAACGTTCGGCCATGTGGACACTTTTTCTAGGCCATTGTTTTGAAGCTCGTTTTCTCGGCTTCTAGGTGGTTTCAGAAAATTTTAAAAACAGATTTGGAATGAGAAAAAAGTCCATTTTCATTTAAGGTACATTTATTATCTCCGTAAAGCCCTCCTTTAAACAATTTTATGGAAAAATTTGTTGTTATGTCCATATTTGCGGAAAACGATCCGGGATGAGAGTAGGTGAACCCAGCAGGCCCGAAAAGTACAAAATAACCCAAAAACCCCGATTTAGGGCGAAAAAACGAAAAAAGAGCAAAATTATTATTTTTTTTCGGCCCAGACAGGGCCTAAATCAGATATTTTTGGGCCTCTTCGGGTTATTGGGACTCACTACTGTTTTTTTAAATTGAAATTTTCGGAATTTTTTATTTTTTTCAAAAAAAAATGAAAAAAGTGAAATTTTCTAAAAGTGTGGAATTGTTCGGAGTTCTAGAATTTCCTTTTAGAGTTGATTTTGGCAAAATTTTCGATTTTTTTTCAGATTTAAGTTCATAAATTTCAAAAAACACAAAAAATTTAGATTTTAAAGAAAAAATTTAAAAAGAGATAATTTTCAAATTTTTAGAAGCAAAAATATGAATTATATCAATAACCGCAAATTTCAAACTAATGCCATGTCATTCAACATGGCGTGGCATAAGCTCTTCACCAGATCCCAACGAATCATGTGTGTCATGATAATTGATAAAAGTAACACGCACAACAAAAAAAAAGAAAAAGAGAAGATCCATCTTTTTTTCGCAAAACAAAGAAAAAATAGGTGCCAAATGGTTGTCAGAGTCAAAGCACATCTTTTCAAGTAGATCGAGGCCACAAAATGCGTTTTTTTTTTCGAGAAAAAATATTGCTCAAAAGAGGTTTAGAGAATCAGATGGATCAGGTAAAGAGGGGGGGGGGACACAACGGGAAAATGAAAATGAAATGTGATAACAGTTGTTCGCAATAATATATAGGATAAAAGAAGGTGGATGGACTTGAGGGAGGGGACGGAAAGAAGGGGGGTTTCAAATAAATTTATGAAACCGAGGTGAAAGGGTTTGGAACAATGTGCACGTTTCAACGGTTTTTTTAAAGAGGGTTTAAATTTTTTGGAATTTTTCGGGAGCTTCCGCGTACTTTATATGCTTTATTTTTTCGTTTAATCTAAATAGAAGAAAATTAAACTATAATATATATCTGAAATCAAAAAAATACATAGGAGTCGATGAAACTTGTTTAAAAAACCCTGTCATTTGAAAAATTTGAATTTTTCTGCTTCCCTACGAATATGTGGCTTGTGCGCTCTATCGCACCGCGTATCACCTCACAGAAATGCGCGGGAAAAACAATTTTTGAAATAAATTGAGAAAAATTGCATTTTGTGCCATTTTTTATGTACCGTGGCACACGGCGGGAAATTCTGATCGTAATTATTCAAAATTTGGGCACTCGCTGCCTGCAAATCGGTTGAGATTTCGCAAAAATTGACTTTTACTATTAAAACAGCCTAATTTTTACAAGTAAAAAAATATTTATAGGGTTGGCATAGCTGACAGTGTTCCTTTAAGAACAAGAGCATAGTCCACGATTAGAATATGAATCGGGGAAAAATTCAAAAACAGACCTACAAAATAACAAATTGAAGCAACAAATTCGTCATAAATCAAAAAAAATCTTATCAAAAAGCAAAGTTCGGTAACAAAAACTTCTCATCCAAAAAATTAGGATATGTTTGCGACTTTCCAAATCGACGTACAAATTGCTCAAAAATAACTCTGCAAAAATTCATAAATATCTGAATAGCACCAGCCGAGTTATGAACATTCAATGTTTCTCATCTCTTCTTCTGTGTATTTTTGGTCGGTTATCTGAAAAGCAGCGTCAAATTTGAGTGCCCGTAATTTGCCTCAAACTGTGTGGAATTAGATGAAATGTAATATTCGGCTGATATTCAAAATTTAAGCAAAAGTTGTTCTGAACTTTTTAAAACGTACTTTCCAAATTTTTCAGCTTTTTTCTAGACAATTTTCAACGGAGGGCTTTTCGCGGAGGATAGGCCAGTTGCTAAAAAAACAATTTTGATGAAAATGAAATTTGATTAAATTAAAATTTCTTTAAATTTTATTAGAGCGCACTTTCTCCTTTGACAACGGAGAACTGAAGAAATTGGAGAGACGCAGACAGATAGTGAAGCAAGTGCGCTCTAATAAAATTTTAGGAAATTTTAATTTAATTTAATTTTTTTTCAGCAACTGACCTATCCTCCATTATGCGTATACGGAGCTATTGTCAACTCAAATATTCTTTATCATGCAAGTTGGTTTTGACCTACCCAGAAAAGCTAAGTCTCTCACAAAGTCGTGCTATTTTTACCTGCATGCGGTTGCGCTGCGGTCTTTAGTAGAAAATAGATGATCCAATATTTTTAACTTCACAATAACTGGGATGAAATTAGATCCGCAGCCATTATTATGTGAGGTAATGCAAGGGCAAAAAAATGCAAAGGAAATTATTTAACACGGACTAATTTAGGTGTTCACCGTAAATTTTTATTATTAAAACACCCCGAAAACTCATAGAAAAAAATTCGGCCACGTTTTCTAGGCCATTGTTTTGAAGCTCATATTCTCGGCTTCTAGGTGGTTTTAGAACATTTTAAAAACAGATTTAGAATGAGAATAAAGTCTATTTTAATCCATGGCACATTTTGCGACTCTAAAAAAAATAATTTTTTAAGTTAGAGAGCACCGACGCGATCGAACACGGAACAAAAATTCCAACTATCAAAACCACATAAACCATAAAACAAAATAAATCTTGAAGAAGGAAGTAATTCAAATTTTTTCACCCTTTCATTTTTCAAAAGCGTCCGATTTTTAGAGAAAAAAATTTTTTAGAAGTCACATAAAATAGAGACTTTTTCAAATCGCTGCATCGTCACAGCCGGAAGGAATTTCATGTCACAATTTGTGTTTTTTTTCTGGAAAGAAGAAAAGTTTATTTTGTTCACAATTGATGAATGAGGAAAGAATGTTTATTCGGGGGGCACGATTTGTCACCCCGTTTCTGGAGACGAACATAATACAAAAAATACAAAAAATGATGTTTTTTTTCCGTTCAGGTGAACAACTTTTTTTTTAAATGATGATGATAAGAAAAGAACAACAAATAAAATAATCATATGTATTTATAGTTTTTTTTCAGAAAAAGAGGAACGTTGTGAATATTTTAGTCAAATTTTTATCAATCTTGGAATTTTTTGAAATTTAGTACATTGAGCTCAAATAGTGAGTTCTTTAAAAATTATAAAAGAATGGTTCTCTTGAAATAAATGAAGAAAAACTAAATAAAAATAATCGTAAATGACTAAAAAAACAAAAATTCCAAAAAAAAAAGCGAAAAATTTTTGAAAAATCCTTAAACGGCAGAAGAAAAAATAGGTTTTCTAGGCCATTTGATTTTTTTTAGAACAAAAAACATTTTTCACAATTTTTTCAATATTTTTTTCTCTGATTTTTATTGTCAACTCAATTATTCTTGATCATTGCGTTCGGAAGGATGCTCAACCTCACAGCCGCTCTGCACGCACGCGACGCGACTGCCGACACTGAACACACTGGAAAATTTTAAAGATTCATTTTCCCGCCAATATTTCAGTGTGTTGAGCGGGAGGTCCCACGTCGCGTGGGTGCGGAACGGCTGTGAGGTTGAGCAGCCTTCCGAACGCAATGATCAAGAATAATTGAGTTGAAATTATTAACTTTTCAATTTTTTCAGAGTTCGAAATCGAAAAATGAGAAAGAAGAGCGGAATATTCCAAAAATCGGAAGACACACGAGAACTATTTCTCCTTTATTTTTGCATCTTTGTGAAACTATTTTTGTGCAAAAAAAAAAATTGAAAAAAGGGAAAAAGTGCAAAAAATGTATTTTTTAAAATTCAAACGGCATAGAAAACCGATTTGTTTCTTCGGTCATTTATGGATGTCCAAGATTTTTTCGACTTTTTTTTAATGTTTTTTTTAATAAAGAACCTTACTTTTAGCATTTTAAAGAAGGGCTTTATGGAGATAATGAATTGGATGAAAATAGACTTCATTCTCATTCCAAATCTGTTTTTAATATTTTCTAAAACCACCTAGAAGCCGAGAAAATGAGCTTCAAAACAATGGCCTAGAAAAAGTGGACACCGGCGAAAACTAGTCCGCATACATGAAAAATGCAATAAAAAATGAAAGTAAAAACATATGTATATTAAGAAAAAAACATAAATTTAAAAAAGGACTAATATAAGCATTCTCGTAGAAAAAAGTACGCCCTGGAAACTGGAGATTTTTCTAGGCCATTGTTTTGAAGCTCATTTTCTCGGCTTCTAGGTGGTCTTAGAAAATTTTAAAAACAGGTTTGGAATGAGAATGAAGTCTATTTTCATTTGAGATACATTTATTATCTCTGTAAAATCCTCCTTTAAAACCATTTAGCTCGTCATCTCAGGTCTCCTTTAAAATATAAACAGGGGTCTTATCCCTGAAGCTTCATAATTAATGACCGACTTCCCTATAAAAAGATAAAGCAACAAATCTTCAAGATGACCACACGAAAATATATATAACAAACAAAAAAGGATGAAAAAACTGTGAAATATCTATATATCTTCTTTTCATTTTTCTCGATGACTTTCTGACCATCAAAATCAATTTTTCAACCTCTTTTTCCTTCTTCTCATTCAAAATCTGATATAATCGAGATTTTTGTCAAGATTATTTTTCTTCCAAAAACATACACACGCGTTGGGAAGGGACGACGCACCCCAATAACACCCGAAACAAGGACAAAATGAAAATGGATATATATATGTATATGGTAAAATGGGTGTTGATTGGCTTGAGAAGAAAATGTGACCAGGAAGGAATGTATTATGTAAATTTTAGTGGTGGTTTTTGAACACTGAACTTTTTTTGCAACCAGTAAAAAGTTTTGATAATTCTAAAAAAACTGTCAAAAATTTAATATCTAAAGCAAAAAGTCAGGATTTAAAATTTCAGCTCTGGCTTGTTGTAATTTTTAAAGGAGGGCTTTACGAAGATAATGAATGCATCTGGGATGAAAATAGACTTCATACTCATTCTAAATCTGTTTTTAAAATTTTCTAAAACCACCTAGAAGCCGAGAAAATGAGCTTCAAAACAATGGCCTAGAAAAAGTGTCCACAGGCGAAAACTAGTCCGCAGGCATGAAAAATCCAAAAAAAAATGAAAAAACATTTAAAAAAAGGGCTAATATAAGTATTCTGCATAACTATTTAGTAAAGAAACACGAAAAAAGCTCATAGGAAAAAGTTAGGCCAGGTGGATACTTTTTCTAGGCCATTGTTTTGAAGCTCATTTTCTCGGCTTCTAGGTGGTTTTAGAACATTTTAAAAACTGATTTGGAATGAGAATGAAGTCTATTTTCATTTAAGGTACGTTTATTATCTCCGTAAGGCCCTCTTTTAAAGCAAAAAATCAGGTTTTAAAATTTCAGCTCCGTTTTTTTCCAAAAAATTAAAATGAAAAGTGGCACACCGTCTTTAAGAAACAAAGAACATAATTTTATAGAGTTCTTTTCGCAAAGAAAGCAAAACACTTAAAAAATGAAGTATCAATTGTAAACCGTGTTGGAAAATAGCCAAACCACGCCTTTGTCGAAATTGAGAATAGTCTCCGTTTACAATCGGCATAAAAAATGGCCAAAGTGGTCATTTTTTCGAGAAAAAAGGACCCCCCGAAGTTCAATTTTTCTGTTGTAAGAGCACCATTAAAAATCGTAAAACATCTTGCAGCCCTACCGCGAAGAAGAATTGGACCACCGCCATTCAAAAGCTCATTTTATTGGCATCATAAAAGATGTTCTTCTCGACACTTTTTTTTATATTTTTTGTTTCACTTTTCGGCGGTCAAATGGTTTTGCACTTTTTGCTCCGCCGACGAAAGAGGGAGGAGGAATGAAAACGAGTTCCAGATTGTTTGAAACGAAAAGACTAGACTAGACTAAAGATTGCAATTAGATGAAAAAATAACAGTGCTTTACTGTCGAGAGGAGGCTGTATAAAATGGTTTTATTTGCGCGAGAAGTGGTCGTTTTAATGACTTGGAAAGTGTTGTTTAGGGGGGGGGAGGCGGTTGGAATATTACATACAAACAATTAAATAAACGGGGAATAAAAGATTTCGATAAAACTGGTGTAGATAAATCTTCAAAAAACAAACATTTTAACCCTTGTCGGGGTAATTGAGAGTTGTTCGAATTTCGAACATGAATAATTTTATGACAAACGTGTTTTGATTTTTTTTCAAATATTTTGTGACTTTTGTGACACGGGGGGAATTGAACGTTTTACCTCGTGCACGACACGCAGCCGTGCTAACCGTTACGCCATGAGGTGCAACGTCAGTAGTTGCTACAAAGGTTGTATATGCGTCGACCGCAAAACGTTTGTTGCAACTTTTGAAAAAAAGAGATTCTTTGCAGCAAAAAATCGACCATAGACCAAAAATAAACAGATTTCACATTGTTAGGACCAAAAAAGGACGAATAAAAAATGGGGAAAAATGGAATAATCACTCGCAACTGAAAGGAGGGGACGACAAGCTTTTTAGAAATTGGAGAAGCGAAGAAGAACATGTGTCAATATGAAACATCCCCTCCCTTTATTTTTTTCCCTCGATGTTTTGTCAAGGGACCAATTGGTTCGACAGAGGAGCGGTGACATGGGTTCAGAGCGGGAAGGATAAATGAGCACACGGAACACAATAGGGAGGGAAGGCGGTAACTCCCGAAAAATAGGGAAGAATGGAAGAAGGGGGGGAGGGTTCAGTCCCATTGGGCTTAAATTACAGCTGAAGGGTCAACGGAAGTCATTCTCAAGAAGAAGAGGATTCTTAAGTTGGAAAAAGGTAAATTTTGAGATAACTGGAGGTTGGATTCAATTTTTAGAGATTTTAAATAAAGTGTTGCATTCGTGAAAAATAAATGCAGCAAAAAACCGACAAATTAGATCAAACGCCATTTCTCCTATTGCTCCGAAGTTGCTCAAGGTCCCTTTTCAGTTTTTAAAACAAGGAATCACTTATTTTTAATAATCTATACAAACATATATATTTTTAAAACTCAATAATTCTATAATCGAATGCAGTTCATGCTAAATAAATCCAGAAGAAACATTTTAAAAATTGCAGTGAAAGTTGAAAATTTAGAAAAAAAAACAAAAAAAAAACACTTTTTTTTGGTTCTCAAATTTGATCAAATGTCTGAGTCGATTTTTGCTTTTTCAGAAAAGTGCGATTTCCGGCGTTTTTTCGGCTTTCTTGTACGGCGGAAAAGATCAAATTCATTATATAACTCAAAATGAGTAAAGAAACACTTTAATTATCGTTAAAGTGTCCGTTTACTTATTTCCAATTTTTGTTTTAAGATTTTTGTTTCGACTCAGAATCACCATAGGTAACGGAATCAACAAAAAATTAAGTTGAAAAGCTTAATTTGGAGCAAAACGGTCCCTCAAAAACCCAAAAAAAAACCGTTTTGCACTGCCACCGTCTGTTTTCCGCACATCCAAATCTGTTTTTAAAATTGTTTTAAATTACGGAGAAGTCGAGAAAAAGAGCTCTAAATCAATGGCCTAGAAAAAGTTTTCACCGGAGAAAACTAGTCCGCGGGCATTATTACGTTAAAAACGCAGATAAATACAAAAACATAAGTCAGGATTAATGAATTTAAATTTTTTCTATAAATATTTAATCAGTGTAACATGAAAAATGTTCATTGGAAAAAGTTCTGCCAGGTGCAAAGTTTTTCTAGGCCATTATTTTGAACCTCATTTTCTCGACTTCTAGGTGGTTTTAGAAAATTTTAAAAACTGATTTGGAATGGGTATTTTCTCTATTCTCATCCCTCTCTAAATTCCTCCTTTAAATATTTATTTATGCTACCAATAACTCACTATAAAGCGAGTTTTCAGAGCTGAATTTTCTAGGATTATTTGATCTAGAAATATCATGTCCGATTTTTTTCCGGGTAGTTTTTCCGCCCATCTCTTATGCACCCCAGTTTAAAACGTATTTTTTAAATTAAATACTTCAACATTCAAATATTTTCAAAATAATAATTAAAAAATAAATAAATCTGCCAAACTCAAATAATTTGTTCAATGAACTCGTTTCAAAAACAAAACCAGATACGCTTTTTAATGTTGAAAATAAATCTCTTTAAAAAAGCCGCTCCAGCATGAGAAGATAAAAAGTGGTAACTATGCCATCGACGATGAGCAACTGCTACTCATGTCCCAAAACTTTTCGACACTTTCTTCATCATCTGACGTCATTCACTGATCTCCTTTATATTTTCGATGATTTTTTTTTGCGTCAAATCTCACTGGATGGACACAACACGAGTTGTTTTGGGTTTTGGAAGAAGAAGAAGAAGAAGACGTAATGCTTACGTCGCTTGTTCGCCACACGTTTTGTTCGGAGAAAATTAATTAATTGATGAGCTCAATTTTTTGTTTCTATAAGATTGGAATTGAGCCAAGGGAAAAAGGAAAAAAGGGGATGAAACAATTTGGGGGACCTTTGAAAAACAATTTTTTGTAGTTGCTTGCTGTTTTCCTTTTTTGAAGCCAACTTACTGGTTCTCAACCGTTTTCGGTACACTAATAATCCCAGGATTGAAGGAAAACGTGAAAATTTGATTATTTGGTGTTTCAAGATCCGTATTAGAAGCGATTTGACGCAAAAATTGAATTTCTTCGGCCCAAATTTCTGAGCTCTTCGTAGCACCCCTTTTAAAATTTAAAAAAGTAATAATAGCAGATTTTGGTTCAGAAAATTCAATTATAAAATGTTTTTGGTTTACAAAAAACGGTTTTCTAAACAAAATGCTTTTATTGAAAACTGTACTTTTTTAGTCGAGAAAATTTGTTATTTTTTTCTGAATGCGACGTGTATTTTTTTATTTCGTTCGTAAAATTTTTATTTCGAAAACGATCATTCGTAAAATTTTGCGAAAAAGGAACAAAAATTTTCACTTTTTTGTTACTGTAGCTTAAAGGAGCATGGTGTGACATGAAGTGCTAGTCTTACAACGAATAAGAAATTACGGTGTTCAGTTTTATTTTTTTTTTAGCTTCATTACATTCCGCTAAAAATACTATTTATTTTTCGGTTTTGGGAAGCGAGGTCTTTATTGTGCCAAACAATATTCCGTAGTACATGAGAAACGTAAGTGTGTACAGGTAGTGGAAGAGAAGGCTCTTCCACTTTGTTGGGGAACAAAAATGAGATGTAGGTCGGGGAAAACATGGGTTAATGCAAAATGAGGGAGGGCAAAAAATCCAAAATATAGGGGTAAGACACGGAGTCTGACTAGGATGCGGAGTCGGGAAAAAAACAGTGGAAATATCGTGAAAAAAACGACAGCAAGCCGTAAATATGTACAAGTATGTGAAACAGGCACTTTCACTTTGTTAAGGAACAAAACTAGGATGCAGGCAATGGTCCTGTGAAATAAGGGAGGGCAATGTAGCATGAAGTATAAGAGTATGCAAAAACTGAAAAGTACTAGGATGCTTGGTCGACAAAAAAACAGGGAAACAGACGATTTTAAAGGGTAATTAATGTAGGCGACAGACATGAAAAATAGTGAGAGCGTGAAACTCGGGTACTCAGGCGGGATCCCGCACGTAGTTTGTGAGAGGAATTTTCCTCCGGCGTAATCCCGCACGTAATAATAGTGATGCGGGATCCCGCACGTAATCCCCGTGCGGGATTACGCCTGGTGAAATTCCACTGATTTCTCTAAGTTCTAATCACGTGCGGGATTACTCCAAACTCTCTAATGAAAAAGGTAGCAGTGGGCGCCGCCCGTACGATGTCGGGGACATAAAATAATGGGCCAATTTTTAAAACCCTTGCTTCAAAAAGACACCAGAATTTAATTGAGATAATGGAGGCAAGAGAGGATAGAGACATCTTAGAACTGTATGCATATATAATTCTTGTCATATTTTTGAAGTCGTATTTGGCTATGTCCCTTCAACGGGTAATCTTACTGTAACTTGCACACACACTTATTTTTAACGTAATCCCGCACGTAGTATTGGCGTAATCCCGCACGTAGTCTTGGCGTAATCCCGCACGTAGTCTTCACGTAATCCCGCACGGAATTCCGTGCGGGATTACGTTGTCAACTACGTGCGGGATCCCGCCTGAGTACCCGAGAAAGTAAGAAATAAACAACAAAAATATATGCACGGTATAAATTAGCTTGAAAATCTGCAGCATCCTTGGCTTGACTGATGCCCGAACGACGGCTTGATGTATCGTTGTAGCAGCGTTGGCTTCGAGATCACGCCATCATACTGGAAACGTGTCTTGGAATAAGGAGGAGCCCAAAATGATGATCTGAAAATCTGAAAACTAAAAAGGGAATTAGAGTGAGAAGTCCAAACGAGTTGCTGTTCTTGAGTTTCATTCATCGCTATGACTCTGAAGGGTGGGCGGGTGGGGGTGTTGGCAACAAAAGACTCGAATGACTTCTTCATTCGAAAATTTTCTTAGGACGCTTGAAAATTTCCTCACCACCGCCTACGGTGGTTCGCTGCGAGACCCGCGAACCGCTCGCCTCCCTTTAAACCTACGAAAATAAATGTTCCATTTTAGCTTCATTACATTCCGCTAAAAATACTATTTATTTTTCGGTTTTGGGAAGCGAGGTCTTTATTGTGCCAAACAATATTCCGTAGTACATGAGAAACTTCGAAAATTAAACACAAGGGTTGACTGGCTGAGAAAAAGCAGTAAACCAACTGCGGCGCCAGGGAGACGGAGCTCAACTACGTCCACACTGTCCTCCTGAAGCTGGAAACCATATTCTAACTCAAACTCACATAAGCTTTCATTCGTCGAAAACCTCTTGGTCTTCGCTAATCAACATGCTGAAGACTGAACTGTCGAACTGGCAACTTGCATCCTCAAGACTGAATCACACACTGGTACTAGCAACCTCTCCGACTGGATCCTAACTCCGCCTAGCTCTTGCACATCAATCCTCAAAAAACTCGAATCTTCGATTCTGGAAAATATCCAAAACGGGCACTCCATTATCCCAATTGGAAGTAGGATCCTCCAAGTTGGGACTTCACACATCGAAACTGAAACTAGAATCCTCGACGATTGGATCACTTCTGAACCTCAATCTTCGGAAAACTTCAGTCATCTAGACTGCACTCGGAAAAACACAACTGGATCGTCAGTGTTCCATCTTGGAAAACTGGGATTCTTGAATCCTCAAAAAGTAACTTCAATAGACATAAACGTAAATCCTTCTCAAAAACTGGTAAACGTTTGTCCTCAAGCACCTCACAAACTGACTTCAAATCTCGAACGCTGGAACTTCGATTCCCGAAACTGGCAATTTCGATCTTCAAAAGCCGGAAAATCCATCATCACGAACTGTACCCTTGAACGCTGGAGCATAATCCATCACAAACTAGAACTTCAATCCTCACGCTGAATCTCTCGATACTCAGACGCTGGAGCTTCCTCCATCACAAACTGGAAACTTCCATCCTCACAACTGAGAATCTCGATCCTCAGGCGCTCGAGCTTTATCCATCACAAACTGGACACTTCCATCCTCACAAATGAAAATATCGATCCTCCAACGATGGAGCTTCATCCATCCCAAACTGGAACTACAATCATCATAACTGAAAATCTCGATCCTCAGACGATGGAGCTTGATCCATCACAAACTGGAACTTCAATCTTCACAACTGAAAATCTCGATCCTCAGACTATGGAGCTTCAACCGTCACAAACTGGAACTTCAATCTTCACAATTGAAAATCTCGATCCTCCTACGATGGAGCTTCATCCATCACAAACTGGAACTTCAATCTTCACAACTGAAAATCTCGATCCTCAGACTATGGAGCTTCAACCATTACAAACTGGAAACTTCCATCCTCACAATTGAAAAACTCGATCCTCCTACGATGGAGCTTCATCCATCACAAACTGGAACTACCTTCCTCACAACTGAACATCTCGGTCCTCAGACGATGGAGCTTCATCCATCACAAACTGGAACGTCAATCCTCCCAACGGAAAATCTCGATCCTCCGAAGCTATGACTTCGATTTTCAAGAATCTGGACCTTTGCTCCTCGAAAGCTGAAGCTTCTTTCATCACAAACTGGATCTTCAATCATCACAACTGAAAATCTCGATCCTCCGAAGCTAGGACTTCAAATTTCAAGAATCTGGACCTTTGCTCCTCGAAAGCTGGAGCTTCTTTCATCACAAGTTGGAAACTTCAAACCTCGAAGACTGGAAAAATGCGATCCTCCAGAAGCTGGAAAACTTCAATCATCCACTCCAAAAATTGTGACCCTGACACACTGGAGAAAACTGGAACTTTGATCCTCGGAAACGTGCGGCTTCAAACTAGGAACATCACCACTCTAAATACTAGAACCTCAATCCTCCATACTGGATCTAAATCTTCCAAAGCTGGAGCTTTCGTCCTCAACAACCGGAACTTGAAATACTTGGATAACCCTTCTCGAAGCACTTGAGCCTCACTTCTCTAAACTGTACTTCGAACTCCACGAAGACAAAGGACTTCGATCCCTTTTAATCATCCAAAGACTTGAACTTCGATCCTCCACAAACTGGACAACACTCCGATCCTCAAATGAGACTTCAATCTATCAAAACAAAACTTGAACCTCTATCCTCGAAAACTGTATCTTTAATCCTCGAACACTTGCACAGAAAGAGCCCTCCTCTAAGCACAGGGGCTTTACTGCTCCAAACTGAAGCATCACTCTAACCAAAACTGTGGCTACCACTTCCCATATAGGAGCTATGCATCATTGATTCTCCCGTACAAACGGACCTCCATCGTACGGCATATCAACGCCGATCCCATCCATAACTTCGAGAGATTTGAAAAAACTCGAACATACGAGGATTCTTCACCGCATATACAGACAATCTTCCAATCAAATGCAACGTGCTGCTTCCCCTATGTACATATCGCCTTTCACTGTCTATGTGACGCTCCAACCATACACGATTGCTTCGAGAAGCTCATAAAAAGGAAAAACGGGAATTCCTATGCTCCAAATGAAATCCGTTTCCATTCAAAAACAGGGGCTTCACCTCCTACACAAGGTTTATTCTTCAACACAGGCAAAAAACCGCTTCTCCATTCCCTTCTAGTCTATCTGTGTAGCTATCTTTGGCAATCTCATAAACCGATATCAGCCTGCACTCTTGGAAGGTCCCTACAACAAATGTGAGTATAAATGCAATCGACAAAACTTAGAACTTATCTTTGACATTTCCTATCCTGAAATGAACCAACCAAACGATGCGCCATCATCTTCATTTGACTCATACTTGACCCAGCCACCATTCACTTTCCTTCACAGGACCGTATGAGAGCTTCGATATATCCATTGCATCGCAAATCTCGCCCAATTGGTAGCAACGCTCCCTCGCTGTCGAAAAATCCCAAAAAACGTGTTTTCCGCCAAGAAAATCATGAAAAGTTCCGGGAAAATTGTTTGCATCGAAAACCAGAGATGGACACCGCAAGAAATTGACGCTAAATTACTACAAACGATAAAACAAAAAACTTATCTTAAATATTCCGCCCTTCTGCTGTACACGCCAAGAATTCTCCTTCACAACCATCGTTTCTCCTTGATAAACCATATCTACCAGACCGAATAACAGAAAATGTCGAAAAAATATTTCAAAACAACTATAAAAACTATCCGACTATCCGTGTTGGCAACAAAAGACTCGAATGACTTCTTCATTCGAAAAATTTTCTTAGGACGCTTGAAAATTTCCTCACCACCGCCTACGGTGGTTCGCTGCGAGACCCGCGAACCGCTCGCCCTCGCCTCCCTTTAAACCTACGAAAATAAATGTTCCATATTTTTCGAACATTTTTTTGCCGTATTTTCAATAAAAATTCCCATTTTTTCTTTTATTTACAACCCTTCTTAGAAATTAAAAAACCAGGGTTTCTGTATTTTTAAACCTAATAATTTTTCTCCTTAAAATTATTTTAAAAGAGCTTGAAAAGAATTTTCTTCCATCCATGCGCTTTATATGCTTTGTGCCACCAAATTTTCAAGCTTCATCTCCTACCAGTTTCCATAGAGCACATTTTCCACCCCTCCTTTTTCTATGTGAATAATATTTTGGCCTAAAATGTTGGCCTAAAATTGTACAACTTTATGCTATTAGTTTAAAACAATGATTTTTTATACCATCACAATTTCTTTTGTTGTAAACAGGCTTTCTTTCCCTCCTATTTTCAAAATAAACAAGTGCAAAATAGGTGTATTTCAATATTTTTCCATCGTCTTTTAAAGATTTGTCTCCAATTGATAAGATTTGATTTCTAGTGATCCTTGTCAAATTCCCCCCTTCTCACCCTTATTATCATCGGTCATCAGATATATATTTAAGCGTTTCGTTGAAACCGAAATTTCCAAACGTGACAAAACGTGATTGTCTGCAACAATGGGCATTTCTCCTCCCACCTTCACCTCGTGGTCGTTCAGAATGATAAGAGAAAGATCATTAAAAAATATTTTCACATTATCTTTGAATAAATTAATATTATTCTGTTTTGTTATCAGTAGTTGCATTTTTAACCTTTTTTTCTTAGATAGTTCTGGTGTTATCAGGTAAATGTTTGATTTCTGACCAGAATGCCTTAAAAGGGGGGGGGGGGTGTGCTGATAAAAACTTCCAGTTAAAGCTGTTTACCCAGAATCTCGATATTTTTAATGAGGTCTAAAAATCTGAAAACTGCTCAAATTTCAAACTCTAAGGGACTATAATTTGGCTCAAAAATCCTAAGAAAATATACTTCCCTTCTCATACCGCTTAATTCACGCCTTCTCATTCATTTAGAAGCCCCGATCTCATTTAAAACTCTTTTCCCCATCGTCTAATTCATTGGAAAAAACTTGCAAAATTTCTCCAAAATTCCTTCCGAAACATTTCGATTTGTGTTATCTTCGTTTTAATGATCATCTCCAAACTCCGCCCCCTTTTACTATATAAATCATCAAATCACATCGAAGATCACGCTCATTTTTGCATCTTTTCGAAACCAAGAAATCATTTCCTTATACTTTGTCCTTATTCTTATCATTTCGTTTTTTTTTACTATCACTTTTTATAATCCACCTGCAAGAAAATAAACAGAAACAATTCAAGAATGTTGTCCTCCCTTCGAAAAGCGTTTCCATCAATCCCGAAAAACTGCCGTTCACTGACTTCACAACAAATCTTCGATAGAGAAAAGAAATACGGATGCCATAATTATAAGCCACTTCCCGTTGCATTGGCAAGAGGAAAAGGATGCTATGTTTGGGATGTTGAAGGAAAACAATATTTTGATTTTTTGGCCGCTTATTCGGCGGTTAATCAGGGACATTGTCATCCGAAATTGTTGAGAGTTATGCAGGAACAGGCTTCGATTTTGACATTGACGTCGAGGGCTTTTTATAATAATGTTCTTGGAGAATATGAGGAGTATATTACTAAATTGTTCAAATATGATAAGGTTCTTCCTATGAATTCAGGTTAGTTTTTTTTCAAATAAAAATTTATAAATTTTTGGTTAAAATTTGGAAATAAACACAATCGGATTTATTTATTAAAGGAGGGCTTTACGGAGCTAATGAATGCACCTGAGATGAAAATAGACTTCATTCTCATATCAAATCTGGTTTTAAAATTTTCTAAAACCACCTAGAAGCCAAGAAAATGAGCTTCAAAACAATGGCCTAGAAAAAGGGGCCGAAAACTAGTCCGCAGGTGAAAAATCCAAAAAAAAAGGACTAGTATAAGCATTGTGTATAACTATTTATTAACGAAAAAAGCTCATAGGAAAAAGTTCGGCCATGTGGACACTTTTTCTAGGCCATTGTTTTGAAGCTCATTTTCTCGGCTTTTAAGTGGTTTTAGAAAAATTTAAAAACAGATTTGGAATGAGAATGACGTCTATTTTCATTTAAGGTACATTTATTATCTCCGTAAAGTCCTCCTTTAATGAAGAAAATCAAAATTATCAGATATAATGTTCAATTTGTTAAAATTCTGATTAATTTCTTTTAAACAGGGTCTCTTGGGCCTCTTCTGTTTCGAAACTTTTCTAAAACCGTGTTTTCACGAATTCTCCTCCTTTCAGGTGTCGAAGCTTGCGATTCTGCTGTAAAACTCGCTCGTCGGTGGGCATACGACGTGAAAGGAGTTGCTGACAACGAAGCAGTCGTTGTTTTTGCGAAGGATAATTTCTGGGGACGATCAATTGCTGCGATTTCCGCGTCAACAGATCCTGATTCATATGCTAGATTTGGGCCATATGTTCCGGGATTCAAAACTATTCCATACAATGATTTGAACGCTGTTGAAGTATGTTTACATGAGATAAGATGGCTCTTGAAAAATAAATAGTTTTAGCAAGCAGTATCGCATCCAAATGTTGCCGCTTTCATGGTTGAACCGATTCAAGGAGAAGCTGGAGTTGTACTTCCAAATGCTGGATATTTGAAAGGAGTTGCTGAAATTTGCAAAAAGCATAATGTTTTGTTTATCACGGATGAGGTGCAAACAGGGTTGGGAAGAACTGGAAAGTGAGTTGAAGTTTTGAACAGGTTTAAAAAAAATCGATTTTTTGAAATTTTGAGCAATTTTTGATTTAAATAATTATCTTTTCTTTTGAAGAGTTTCTACTGGAGTTAAATTCAAAATTCTCAGAAAAAATCACCTAATTTTTGATCTCATTAGATTTTTGGTAGAAATTTTCTACGGACTAAGTCTACGTCAACGGTTTACAAAAAAATGCGGCTCTCTGTCTTCAAGGTGTTAAAATTTAAAAACAATAAATTAATAAAATATAAAATAAATTTTTTAAAACATGGTATTCAAGTAATGCTCATATTTTTCCAGACTTTTGGCTCACTATCACGATGACGTTCGGCCGGACATTGTTGTTCTAGGAAAAGCGCTTTCCGGAGGCGTCTACCCAATTTCAGCGGTTCTTTGCGACGACAATATCATGATGAACATCAAACCAGGAGAGCATGGATCAACATATGGTGGAAATCCACTTGCTGCTAAAATTGCCATCGCTGCTTTGGAGGTTATTTGGAAAAAAATTAAAAAAATAAATAAAAATTTGGGTTTTTAGATTCTACAAGAGGAAAAATTGGTTGAAAACTCGGCGGCGATGGGTGAAGTCCTTATGTCGAAATTAAGAACATTGCCAAGTGATGTAGTGTCAAATGTTAGAGGAAAAGGACTCTTCTGTGCTATTGTTATCAATAAGAGTAAGAATTTTATGGTTAAAATGATCCTGAACAAAATCCATTTTTTCCAGAATACGATGCCTGGAAAGTATGCCTAAAACTTAAAGAAAATGGACTTTTGGCTAAGAACACCCATGGGGATATTATTCGATTCGCCCCACCGCTTTGTATCAACAGGGAACAGGTAAATACTCAAATTTATTTTTTAAAAATAGTTTTAAACTAACATTTTCAGGTCGAACAAGCTGCTGATATCATTGTGAAGACTGTTACTGAATTTGCACGCGAAAACTAATTTTGGAATAATATATTTATAAAACACGTTTTTTTTTCTTGATTTTCATTTTTTAAAACATATTTACATTGAAATGCCGGTATTTCATGACACTTCTCGAAAATTTCATAAATAATGCTTTCATTGGAATAAATTGCTTTTTTTTTCGTTGGTTTTGATTTATAGTAGGTGTAATTTTCTGAACTTATTATTTTTGCAAGAAGTTTTTGTTGCTCAAGGTTGTTTTAAATGAAATGAAATTTTAAATTCTAATGGACCTTTCCAGAAGCTAAAAATGCTGCAAAAAAATTCAAAGCAGAAACTTGAAAAAATTGCAAGAAGTGACAAGAAATTGCAATTTTTGCAGCAAATTTACGGGAAATGTACGCAAATCGCTGCGAGACCAAAGGTGCATACTCTTCGCTGCGAAACCGGGAAACATTTCACCGGTGTGCGTCCATAATGGCGGAAAATACGGTCAAGAGCCGTTCTTCTTTGATTTCTTGTCATTTCTTGCAAGTTTCTGCATTTAATTTTTTGCATTTGTTTGCAATTTTTTGTAGAATTGTTAGTTTCTGGATAGGTCATTAAAAATTTGGTGAAAATTGAAATTTTACAAAAAAATTTAGGAAAAACTGAATTTTTTTTTTTTGAAAAACTGTTCCAGATGATTTTATTTTTGAAAAAATAATATTTTCCTATTATTTGTTCCTTAAATTCACTGCAACCAGTTGGAGAACCCCCTAGACGTCTAGAGCACAAATTGCTCAATTTTCGTCCCAAACACATATTTGTGGACTAACTATTTGCATGGCCGAACTTTTCTATAGAACTAGTCCCCCTTTGATATTCTTCGTATTTATTAATTTTCTTTAAATTTTCCGAAAAAAACTTGAATTCTTCAGATGAGTGAGACTTTTAAAGCTCCAACACTTCCAGTTTTGCCCACATCACCGCACAAAATCGGACTAGTCGCCGAACAGGTTGAAGGACCGGTTGAAGGAGCGATTGATGATGTTGAGGTATCTTATTTTCCAGGGTTTTATCTTTATATCTTAAATTTTATAGGTGATTGAAGTGGAAGCCGAAAAACAATCGAAAATTTCAATTCAAGCGCCGGTTTTACACTATGAACCACCACCTTGGGCGTGTGAGCCAGATCCAGCGGATAAATTCCAGTTTGAGGTTTTGTTTTAAATTTCACGAATATTTTTCCATTTTTTGAAACTTCAGATTATGAAAGAGGGAAAGATAATCGGACATTTTGACTTGTCGAATCGAAAACATGGAAGTTTTGTAGTAATTGGACGGATTAAGGAAGGATGTGACTTACTTATGGGTATTTTTTAAAATTGTTTTGAAAAAATAATTTATAAAATTCAGAACATCCATCGATTTCAAGATATCATTGTATCATGCAGTATGGTGATGATCGGATGTCGAAGTCTGGAAAAGGGTGGCATGTTTTTGAATTAGGAAGTACACATGGGACAAAGGTTAGTTTTACTTTTATTCATAAAAAAAAACAGAATAAAATATTCAGATGAATAAAAACCGACTTCCACCTAAACAATACATCCGCACACGTGTTGGATTCCTTTTTCAATTTGGTGAAAGTACGAGAATGTTGTGCCTTCAAGGACCTGAAACAGACTGCGAACCAGAATGGGATTGTTCGCCAACTGAAATGAAATTAAAAAAGCATAAGAGGATACTGGAAGCAAAGTTAAAAGCAGCAGCGGCGAAAGAAGTGGAAGTTGAAAGTAAGAAAGAAGAGGAAGAAGAAGGTTGTGGATGGGGAATGGATTATGGTGGAGAAGATGATAAAGGATTCACACTTCCCAGTGATAACGCAGATGCTCATTTGATGGAAGATCGAGAGGCTTATTATAGTCAGGATCCGAAGAAGGCGTTGATGAAGTTTTTTGAAAGGGAAGGATTTGAGATGAAGTTTGAGTTTGGTGAACAGGGACAAGGACATACTCATAAATGGGTTTGTTCGATTGAGTGAGTTTTATTTTAATTTAAAATACAAATTCTCAAATTTAATATTTTGGTTATAGCAATTTCGGTGTTTAGCTTTTTTTCAGAAATCTTTCAAACAATAATAAAACGAATAAAAAAATCAATAAAATGTGAAATTGCGATTTTTTTAAATGTTCTAAAAAAAGCATTTTTCGAATTATTTCGAACTGAGATGAAACCTTGAAATTTCGAAATTTCAAGGTTTAATCTGGTACAGCGCCTTTTTTCAAAAATTAATGTATTTTCCCAATAATATTTGATAAATGTGCTAAATTTATAATTTAAAAAACTAATTTGAAAACCATTTCAATTTAATTTGAAAATTAATTTTTTTAAAGTGCAGCCCATCATTGTTTGAACTTTAATATTTACCGCGAAAATTGACTACAATTCGAAAAAAAGACAAATTATTATTTTTTCCAGACTTCCTGTTGAAATCGATGGTGTTGATCGAGCATTCACTGCATCGGCGACTGTATCCACGTCTAAAAAAGATGCACAAACTCAATGTGCATTAGAAGCATGCAAGATTCTGGATACTTATAATGTTCTGCGAAAATCGAATACAAAAATGAGAATGAAACGGAAAACATTGGAAGAAAATGATTATTATGATGAAGACGATGATTTGTATTTCGATCGGACAGGTCAATTGGAAGCACAAAGAGAGAAGAGAAAATTGTGGGCTGAAGAAGGAACAGGTCCGAAAAGAGAGGCCAAAGATACCTATGAAAGTCTTTGTGCGAAGTTGGAACAGACGAAGAAAGAATTGGAAGAATGCCAGAAACATTTGGATCATTTGGCTGGGAAAAAGAAGGAGCAAAAGGTTGGGGAAGATGAGGATCAACTGGATGATTATATGAGACAATTGGAAAGAAATGGAACTGGAACAGATGATGCGAAGACTAAAACAGAAAAGTCGAAATGGCGACAACGGCTCGTGGCAGCGACACATGAGATGCAAAAACTGGAAAAGTTGGTGAAAATCGCGAAACCTGTTGAAATGAGCGGATTGAAGGCGCTTAGTGCCACCTCTGGTGATAAGCAAGCATTTTTGCGAAAGATGTTGGCGGCGAAAAAGGCGAAGAACGCTGAGAAACCGGTGGAAAAGGGTGTTGAAGAACCGCCGAGAAAAGTGGCGAAGATTGAGGAGAACGTTGAACAACCGGTGATTGAAGAAGGAACTTCGAAACAAGAGGAAAAAGAGGAGGCGATTGAAGAAAGTTCGGATGAGCCCGAAAAAAGTGAGCTGCAGAGAAAGGTGGCCGAATGGGAGAATGAGTTAAAGGTAATTGTAGTTTTTAAGTTTACGCGATTCTGGAGACCTTTTTTTTCATTTTCACAAGATTTTTAGGTTTAAAATCTTTTATTTCTAAATTTAAATTTTATTTTGAAATACGTTAATTCATTTTCAATCCTAAAAAGGTTTCTTAATCTAAATTTTTTTGAAAATTGTCCCGAACTCTATTTTTTCTCTAAATTTATCTGTTTTCTCCCACTTTGTCTCCTAATTCAATCATTTTGGTAATTAATTTTCTCAACTGCTTTCACAAAAGTTCTGGAATTTATTTACTAAAAAAAATAGAAGCGAGATTAATCAAGGATTATTCTGAATCAAACGCAACTTGTAAATATTACTAGAAATTCTAAATTTAAAAAATTATCAAGTTAAAACTCTCAATTCGAAAAATAACTTCATTTTTTGTCCAGGCTGAAAAAGAGCGAGCAGAAATCGAGAAGCGTAAAAAAGCGTCGGCGGAAATTGCTCGAAAACGGCGACAAATTGAGCATATTGAGAGGAAGATGGTTGATGAAGGGAAAACCGAAGAATATGGAGCTGGGTTCGTCTATTCGTTTTATTCATAAGAATTGTTTCATTTTCAGGTGCGATGAACGCGATGAAAAATACGCGACATGGATCCCACCAGCTGAAGATTGTGAAGAGAAACAAGCTGCTCTTCGAGCAAAATTCGCTGGAAAATATTGATTTTCTATTTTTTTTTGTTTGCCATAAAATTTTAACAAATTGAAAGTAATGTTCAAATAAAAGCATAGCCAAATGTGTGGCGATTTTTGTTTTTTTTTTTTTGAATTACCGCAAAAGAAGGCCACAGAGAAAGTTAGTTTATAGTTAAAAAAGCGATTTGAAAAACTACAAAAAAAAGAGTGATATAATAAATACGGAAGTAATGAAAAAAAAATAAAAATACATTTTTGCTAATATTCTTAACGCCAATCGAGTTTATAGGTCTAGACCGTTTTAAAAGTCTGCCGGTTCGACCTGTGAGCCGTTGAAACATTTACAAGATAATACACATTTTAATCATTTTTCATCGTTTTCATTCGTCAATTTTCAAATCATGTTTCAGCATGTGGCTGCGTGGTCAAGTAGAATTATTTGCTGTCGAATGAAAACGACGAGAAATGATTAAAATGTGTATTATCTTGTTAATGTTTCAACGGCTCACAGGTACCGGCAGACTTTTAAAACGGATTCTAGGCCAACATATTTTTGGTACAAATAATGAACGAATTTGATTTTCCCCGAAACTCAAAAAAAATGATATATATTACTCGATTGGTGTTAAATCATTTCCCTCAATGGAAAGTGTACCAACTATATATAATATTCGAGATGATTAAGCAAAGAAGTCGGATAAGAACAATAGCAAGTTCAAGACTCGCGGCGGAAGTGTCTGGATTCGCGTTTCGTGTCTGAAAAATTATTTTATCACACAACATCATACTTCTTCAGGAAATCGTGTGTAAAAACGAACAGTTGGTTAAAAATTCTTCCAGCACCTTTCTATGCACACAGTTACGCACAAATGCACCGAATGGTAAATAATGAACCTAATTCTATCGGAAAATGAAAAATACCCCTCATTTTTAATAGTAAATGGACTAATAAACAACATAATGTGTAATTCTTGTCCGCTCCAACGTTTCCTCTCCGGAAACTGAAAAAAAATTATAAAAATGATGATAAAAAACACTCGATCAGTTCAAAGTAGGTGTAAATGGATGGAATACGGATGTAACACTTTGGTTTTTGAAAGAAAAAACAAAATACGAGAAATGTAATTCAATTGCATTATTTGAAAATGCGATAAAAATACGAATTATAGACAAAAACCGCTGGTAAACACTTTGCCGAAAAGTGTTCGCCATTTGCCCGCTCACTTTTCTACATTTTTCGCAAGATTTTTCCACATCGCGCATATGATCTTTTATCTTTTAATCTGTATTAATACAACAAATTATCTATTATCTTTCTGTTTTTTTTTAAATTACTATGAAAAGGTTAATACTTACAATAAACGTTTCCAAGCGAGTAGCCCCAAAAACTAATAATCCCAGAGAAGTGATAACCAAAGAATTCACAAAAAGATTTGAGATGCTTCCCTGAATTGAATTTATCATTAAATCAACTTTTTAAAAACTCACCAATAGTATAGAAAAGCCAAGAATTAGTGCGATCGCTACAAAAGCAGATAAAATTACCAATTCCACAATATATTGATAAATGTATTCTGAAAACCTCTTGAACTGTTCTACTAGTCTGAAAGATTAAATAAATTAAAAAGCAAACTAAAACAACTTTAACTGACATCACAAAAATCCGATTAATACCAATATAAGTGGCAACGGCGATTGTGTCGTTGTGATCCTCCGTCTCATCAGTCACACTTGGAACAATTGTCACCTGAAATAACACTATCACACCTGTGTCACAATAGATCAGGCTTGGTCGGAAAAACTTTTCAGAAAATCAGAAATGAAATTGTTTTCGGAAAATCGGTTATCCAATTTTTTTCCGATTATTTTTCTCGGAAAATATCGGAAAATTCGCAAATATAATGCAATTTTTTGTTTCTAATGCATATTTATTGATTACTTTTTTAAAGAAAAGCAAATGAAAAAGTAGTACAGCGTAATTTCTCTTGAAAACATACATTTTGTTATATCATCATTTAAATGCACAAGCAACGTGAGGTCAAAACGTGATGTCCCAAATGCTGGCTATAAAAGGACGAAGAATTTTACAGACAATGAGTTTCTATCCGATTATTCTTGTTTAATTAATAAAGTAGTGAAATTGACTTCTTACTACCCAACGTAGACAAACCACAACAACTGGCGATCAAAGATTTGCAATTTGGACAAACACCACGTGAATCGAGATGGATGTGGAACAATTCAAGCGATTTATGGAGATGCTGATGGAGATGCTGATGGAGATGCAGCGAGAAGCCAACAAGGACATGAGGACACATATGGTGCAAATGTTCTCCCAACTCATTCCTACTGTCAATGCGCAAGCTGCTCAAACTTCTCCAGCCGCCGCTGCTGCCGAAACTACTTCCATCTCAGTCATTGATTCACTATCTTCTCGACTACCTACGTTTGTCTACGACAAGGATAATCAATGCACCTTCGACTCCTGGTACCGCCGATACGAGGATCTCATCAACAAAGAAGGTGGCAAATTGAATGATGCATGGAAAGCTCGCCTACTGCTGATGAAACTGGACGCCCACAGCTACGCCCTTTTCATCGACATCATCCTGCCGAAGAAACCACCCGAATTGAAGTTCGAAGAAGTGGTCAAGAACCATTTCGGCGACGAATCCACGGTATTCCGTCGTCGCTTCGAATGCATCAACGCCGATCATACGAAGATCAACATCGTCAATGCTGTCAATGCATCAAAACTGGAGCTAAGCCGATCCACTTCGTCACGTCGTCCCGAAGCTGACGCAATCTCCAGACTTCTTTCCAATCACAGTGCAAAGTTGGAAACCGAAACCAAGGTCATCGCAGCAGTCGAGGACACCGCCGCCAAAAAGCCGATCAAAGCTGAACTCAATGCATCTCAATTGCATCTCAACAGACTCATATCCGATCAAAGTGCAAAATTGGAAATCGAGGAGAAGGTCATCCCCGCAGCCGAGACCGACATTACAGCTGGATTCAATTATCAAGTCAACAAACTTCCGATCAACTGCGACACCAGCCGAAAAGCCACAGGATGCGTTTCCCGTGGAATCAATCATCGACGATCAACACCATGCCATCCACAAAGCAATGGTCAAGCCAAACGACTCGTCGACACTTTCAAAATAGAAATTTTGAAAGGAGAAGGGGAGGAGACAGTAACATTGTATTCAACTTTAAAATTCAAAAAGAAATGTTTAAATCAAATTTTATATTTAAACTTCTGAAAAACGATTTTATTCAAAGTTCTCAGAGAGATTTTCAAAAACTTTTTAGTGTTATATAGCCATTTTTTACTTAAAAAAACAATATATCAGATGATTTCAGCCAATCTTCAAAAAAAAACCTCAATTTTCTGAAAATTCTCAATCAAAATTTTCACCAACCAATTTTGAACTTCAAAAATTATTGTTTTTATTTTGCTAAAGAAAATAATGGTATTCTAATATCGAAATCTGTTGGCAATTAAAAAGATTAATTTTTTGAAACAGGTGTTTTTTGGAATTGAAACCAAAATTTTTTGATAATAATTTGTTTTATTAAAAATTTAAGAAAATAACTTCGCGAGATGCTTTATTTATAATTTTTGTACTGAAATTCGTATTTTTTTTAATTTTCTCAAAATTTACATAACTGTAATTCTAGAAACATTTTGTAATCCGGAAAATTTTCAAAAAAATTCAAAATTTTGCTAATTAAAATTTTTTTTAAATTCAAAATTCGGTAACGAAAACGATTTTCAAACGTTTGATTTATCAAAAATCAATTCGTACTGTTCGTCTACAACATTATTAAAAACTATCAAAGAAATTTTTTAAACTGTAATTTTTTCGTTTGGAACATAGAAATAGAAAACGTTCACATTTTCAACAAGAATTCAATTAATCAGTAGAAATCTGGTGTCAAAAACGAGATTTTTTTTTTGAAAAATCTGAAATTTCATAATTTAAAAAATTAAATTTCCCTAATATTTTCAATTTTTCAAAACTTAAAAATTCCTGTTTCAGAAATTATGAAACTTTTCGAGGCTTGTGGATTGATTTATTCTGTCTTAGTTGATTTAGGAGTTAGTTGAAAAAAAAAAGATATTTGTTAGGATAAAAATGGCATTTTATCGACCAAGACATTTTCTGGAAAATTATATTAACGTTTTTCGCTTCCTGTTTAAAAAACTCGATTTTGTCAAATGTTGCTTACGAAAAAATCAATAAATTCAAAAGCGTCGAAAATTTTAATAATTTTTTGAAACGGTAGTTTTTATGTTTTCAACAATTGAAAATGTTTAGGAAATTCGATTTTTTTAAATTATAAAATTTCAGAAAAACAAAAAATATCATTTTTGACACAAGATTCCAAATGATTTTTATTTAAATTTACTAATTAATTGACTTTTTATCAAAAATTTGAAGAATACAATTTTTTTTACATTGTAGGTGAAATCCGGATCATTGGCAACTGTTTCCATTTCGAATTCAGTTCTTGGGATATTCGTTTGAAAAAAAAATTGTTTATGAATGGTAGAGGTTCTCATTTCTATGAATATTTTAGCATTTTAAATTTTGAAACTTTCTCAATCTTATCAATTTTTTTCTAACCTGCGTATGCGACTCCGGATCAGGATGCATTGACCTCTCAGTCCCTCTCCTCGGCTCATTACTATGCACCGGCATTCCATTGGCTCGATTCACCTCACTATGTCTATTCGGACAATTCGAAAACGGATCGATATTAACCGAGTGTCTCTGATTTCCATTCACTGTTGTTCTTGCAAGTTCCCCAGTCTGTCCGTCCATAAAAAAGGCCAGAACATTATCAAAATTCCCCTCCTCTTCCAAACTCGTTCCAGAGGATGTGAGCAATTCCAAAGAAATTCTGAGAAATGTTTAAATTTTATTTGTAATTTTCCAGATTTTCTACATTTTTGTCAAATATGAAATGTCTTTTGGAAAAAAATTTGACAAGCTCTCAACCCTTTATTGATTTTTTTTGTAAAATGAAACAATTACTTACTCTGCTCCAATACCAGTCATAATCGTCGGAATTCCAGCCATTCCGGGAAGCGACGAAATGAAATCTCGAACATTTCCAACAATCTCTGTACCACTTCCCCGCGTTAACAAACCAGAAGTAAGTCCTCTTCGAGTAATCCTTGGTTGTCGTGTCCTATCATTGAACTCGAAGTTCACAAATCTATCACGATCACGACCTGAATCACGAGATTCACTACTTGATCTAGCCGGTCTCGATGATGCCGGTCTGGAAGTTGACGAAGAAGATCCTTGTGTAGATGTTGACGTCCCTGTTGTTGTTGAAGTGGTCGGATTTCTTTGCGGGCTGATTGGCATAACGATCGACACTTCATGATGCTGAACTAGAGCTCCAACTGCATAAAATGTCAAATATGGCCATTCTCCATTAACACATTGAGCCACATCATTTCCTTTAAAAAATAAGACATTTTCGAGCAAAAATCAAAAATTTTCTCACTAATTTTAGGAGGAGTGAAAATAGTCGCAACAGGCTCCGTGTTCAGTGTAGATTCATTTGGTGAACGAAATTTGATAGTCAAAATTCCCTACAATTGTCGAAACTTGATCTTCAAGCAACACAACATATAAAAATCTACCGTATACGGATGTGGAACCACCAATTGTGGCACATCATATTGTGGGAGCAATCTTTGCGGATTCGTCGGGCTCAAAAATGGCACCTCAATTTCGGTTGAAACGTGAGTGATATGAGAGATCAAATGTCTCAGTTTCATTATATAATCATAAAACACTGATAGAACCAGGCTTCGATAATCGTTCTGTAATTTAATCATGCAAAATTTATAGTTTTAAACTATTTAAATCTCACAATATCACTAATTTCATTTTTAATGAATGGAATCGCTCCACTATCAATAATTTCTTCTAAAACTTGCTCCAGCTCAAAGAACCGACGTTGTTGAGCTCGAAATTGACGCAAGGATTCCGTCAGGTCGGTATCGATTGCATGTCTACAGGAATTTAATTAGACTTTTTGAAATTGTCAACAATTCTCTTTACCTCATAACAAATGACGGATTATCAGCGCTTGCTCCAACAAGTTCCATTCTGGCTGATCTTTGCTCCGGAGTGGCATTTCGAAGTCTTTCTCGATCTGAAATATGATGACAATTTGTAGATTTCTTCATGAATAGAGCTTATTTTGATCAAAATGTATTTCCTACCTAACTGCCTATTCGACGTAACCGAAGTCGAAATAGAATCCAATCTAGTCATGATATCATTGATTCGTTCTCTCAATTGAATCCGTTGATTATCAGCCACCCCATCTTCAACATTTCTAGCTTCAACTAAACGCATTACCCTTCGAATAATCGAAAGAAGACCATCTTCTTCCTATAAAAATAAGATACCCTCAGTTTTTTAATCATAAAACACTTACATTAATAATATCTATATTTGCAGAAATAACCCTAACATTCCTCTCAACAAATGACAATCTTTCAAAAGCCGGTGAAACAATATGCGGATTTCTGGAACACCAAAATAAGGACTAAATTCAAAAATGAAAATTTACATTTGCGGCAGAAAAATCGACATCTCGTTTTGTGTATCACTCCATTCGTAGGCAAACTTTTCACGATCTTCAGGCGACAAATATGGCAAACTATGAATCACCTTTCGAACACTTGCTTCAACCATTGCCCGATTTTTTGAGAAAAGTGTATTGCTCAGGAATAGACGCCAACGAATTTGAGCGGCGTTTACCGTGCTGAAATTGATAATATCATATTTCGATCGATAAAAAAACATTCAAAAACTCACTCCTCATTCTGATTATTCGCCTGCTGAAGCGACAAATTATCCATCTGTGGTGTGATATTCCCCATACCAAATGTCGAAGGCAAGCTTGCTCTTAATTGCCGTCCAATCATTTCGACACCTCTTTGAGCCGCTTCGTCTGAAATTTTCGATAATCCACAACAAATTTACGATTTAAAAATACCAAGTATATCTACAGCCAAATTCGGAAAATTGGGCAACGATCGTTGAATAATCGACTCCTGTGGGATTTCAACGTGTGCATTCGAAGCGCGATGAACTAGAGACATTAGCGAAACGTTCGGCTGAAGTTGTTTCGCTTGGAAAATCAATCGTTGGGTGGATGGATCCATTCCAAGCTTCTCGTGGATTTTATCTTGGAGAACTGACACCGGCGACTGTAATTTGTGTTTTTTTGCAGAAAAAAGAGAAAATATAAAAATTTCTATTAATTAGGAAGTTTGCAGAGCTGATAAATATAAATATAACTTTAAAAAAATATATTATGAGCTCTCTAAAGTCATTTTTAAATGTCTTTTTCAAAAAACTCACATTCAAATCAATAGAAATGACAAATTCCCTATCAGACATCGTTTTGACCCGAATGTTAGCCAGTGACGACGGATAACTGCTCGAAGCCGTTCGGCTTGTCCCTTGTTGATCCTGGGACATCTTGCTTCCAGTTGGATGATGACGATGTTCTCGAGTTTTCCACCCAAGAATGGGCCTGAAATTAAAAAAAAATTTTTTTTGTAAATTCAAAAAAAACAAGAGAAATTATGTGTTTTTTGCGGAAAAAGAGAGAATGTAAAAATTCCTAATAAAGGATAGTGGGTTTTAGATAAATAAACATATGATTATCTACTAATTGATAGCAAAAAATGTTCTAGTCGAAAAAATAAGAAAAATGTAATATGACCGAAGAAATGCAATTTGGGTTTCTAGGTCATCTTTTCATTTTTCCTAATCAGGATATTCCTAATAAAATTTCCTTGTGAAAAATCGAACATTTCATAAGATTTCGGTTTCTAGGCCATCTTTCGGTATTTTTCCTTATATTTCTAAAATGAACTCGAAATATCCTTTTTCATCGAATTTCGATTTACTGAACCTTTGATTTTTTCAACTCTTAAAGAAAATGAGTCACTGAAAATTTCAAGTTTCCATCAAAAACCTTTTTCATACTGAGTATAAAAGCAAAAACTATGAAAATCAGTTTCGAGCCTTTAAAAACCTAAGAAAACCATTTTTATTAAAAAAAATCGACAAACAATTGTAAAATTAGAAAAGTTCGATTTTCATACATTTTCATCTCAAATTCTAGATGCATTTTTCACTATAATACTTCATTCAATTCATTTTCTAGAGGCGGCTTTAAAATGAAAAAACGGCATCTTTAAAAATTCGGAGCTTTAAATACGAATCGTAACCGCGACGCGTTTGACAACACAGATTATATGCCACCAGAATTTTCACCCAGGCTAAGAAAAAAATGAATTAACATTTAATTAATGGTAGAAAAATTACGAAGTGAGATAAAAGTAAATAGTGAAAAACTCCCACAAAAATCAGATAAAATACTTTTTTCTATTATTTTTTATGATGAGATTTTTTCTCTAATGGATTTTCTCTACCTTTTAGACCCTCATTGAGAAGAATTTATCAAGTCGTTTCACTGAAAACATTAAAAAGTTCAGAAAAAAAAGTTCTATATTTAAAAAGTTCTATATTTCACAATTTCTGTGAAATAACTACCACCATTACATGAAAAATATGATTTAAATATTTTTATGAAAGTTTTAACAAGTTATATCAAGCCGCTAACAAAAAAACATGAAATATGCATTTTTACTAAATAGTTCTTTGATATATTTCTGATACAATTTATTAATAAACGACTGAAATAAAAACACGCGAATGAACTACTCGAACTTTAGAATTAAATATGAAGGATAATGATAATAACCAGAAAAGAGAAAACAAAAAGAACGTTAATTTGGGCCTAACAAAGGAAAACTTTCCCGTAAAGTCAGAACAACTTTTGCGCGTCTAAACTACAATGCTACGCTAGTACGCACTTTTTATAAAATGTACCCCGACCCGGGATCGAACCCATGGCCTCGCGCACACCACACAAAATCCCTAACCACTACACCACCAAGCTACTTGTGAGCACCGGTGTAAATGCCGCTGATGTGTATGGGACCACGGCAATTTGTGCGCGCGCAAAAGTTGTTCTGACTTTACGGAAAGGTCAAAGGAAAAAAAATAAAAAGTCTGCGAAAGCACGTCACTGGCCAGTGACTCGGGGTGTGCAAACACCGTCGACTACCTTAGACGCCGTTAGCGTTGACGCTGACTTTCCTTCTTCACTACAATTTCAATCCGTTCAAAAATGTTAAAAAGTGAAAAAAACTTGTTGCCTTCGAAATCCTATAAATTGTCAGTAACTGTATTCGTTACGAGACCCCGCAAGGAGGCGACTTCCTGCTCCTTTAGACAGTAATTATTAAAACTATTTATTTTTATTTTTCAACCGATTTTTCACAAATAAAAATTTCAGAAATCCTTATCACTGTAAAAAAAAATTAAAGAACATGTATAATTTTGTTTAACTTTGAAGAATACCAATAAAACGTATCTAGATTACTGCGACATTTTCAAATTCAAAAAATGCCATCGGAAGATATAGATAATTTTAAAGATGCAATTTTTCCTAGGCATTGAAAATACAAAAGAAAACACATATAATGCGCAAAAGGGTGAATATCAAAAATCAATATGCAGACGCCATTGATGTCACACTAACGACGCTGCTTTCGAAAGGTAAAACTACGCGCGATTAGAAAAAGAAAAGGCTAGGTCAAAACTGACAATGTGTGAAACGATAAGAAGTATTTAATGGTTTGGACCTAGGGAACTCGGTGAGATTGTACAAAAGTGGAGAATCAGAGAAAAAAAGAGTGAGATGGCCAGCAGAAGGTCCTATTTAGGAAACAAAATATCACGGCACGGCATGTTTTTTACTACCTTCTCAATAGAAAAAAATATACGAGTTGAAAGTTCGAGATCAAAAAATTTTGAAGTCTAAAAATTGAAATTTAAAACTGGAAAAGTAAAAAAATTATTAATTCGCTGACTTTTAGGAAAGTTATTTACAAAAAAGTCTTTAAATCGAGTTCAAACTGAATAGGTCCATCATGGACCTATTCAGTTTGAAAAAAAAATACAAAAAATGTCGAGAAATTCAATGCAGAAATTGCAGAGAAATGTCGAGAAATGCAGAGAAATTGCAATTTCTCTGCATTTCTCGGCATGCCATTTTTTTCGACCGAGACAGTCTTTTTCGGTCTAAATCAGATATGTTGGGCCTCTAAGGGTCATTGGGACTCACTACTAATTTTTGGTAAAATTTCCACAACCATAGGCACAAAAACAACCATTTTTCGTAAAATTGTTTAAAGGGACACAGATTAAATCGTTTGGGTCTTGAAGAAAACCAGTTCAAAAAATGCAGAGAAATTGAAATTTCACTGCATTTCTCGACATTTCTCTGCAATTTCTGCATTGAATTTCTCGACATTTTTTGTATTTTTTTTTTCAAACTGAATAGGTCCATGAGGCCTTTTGTCAAAATTCTACGGAATACAAATTTTTATTTTGCTCATTGTGCACCTTACAAAAAAATTTGAGCGTCTCAACTTTATTGGTGTTCTTGCTTTGAATGAAATTTAGTACTGAAAAAACTCGATTTAAAGACTTTTTTGTAAATAACTTTCCTAAAAGTCAAAAAATCGAAAAAGCGCCGAATACAATTTGAAGAAAAGACAATTTAGATTGTTTTGACATAACAATTAGCGTTGAGAAGACGATATGTGATGCGTGATCTTCAAAGAAATATTTTCTTTTGTTCAATATATGCTTTAAACCACTTTTAAATTTGTGCGAGATAGGTGTAAGAGTCCATTCAAAACATTTATTTCAAGAATTACCCTATGGACCTATTCAGTTTGAAAAAAAATACAAAAAATGTCGAGAAATTCAATGCAGAGAAATTTCAATTTCTCTGCATTTGTTGAACTAGTTTTCGTCAAGACCAGGATTGTGTGAACCGGAATCGGAATATTCCGAAATTCCGATTCCGAGACGATTTTCGGAACTTTTTAGGTGTCGGAAATTTTTCCGATTTTTTTTTCGGAACCTTTTTCTGTCGGAACCTTTTTTCGAAAAAATTTTCGGAACTATTTTTCCGAAATTCATCGGAAAAATCGGGAAAAACCTCAATTTGTGAAAATGTACTCTTACTGTAATTATAAAGGATGTATCTTCGAAAATAGCGTATGGCTCCGCGCGGAAAACAATACCAAATTAATTTGATTGTTTTTTCACCTAATGCGCACGTTTCCGTAAACTGAGAACCACTTTTGCGCGTCACTACGATGCTACGCAGTGACGTGACGGTCGGTTGTTTATCGTAAATATACAAATTCAAATTTGAATGTTTTTTTCGCATTTTTTGAAGAAAAATGATTATTATAAGTATGGGAAAGAACAAAAAAGAAAGAGTTGATCAAATTCTCAAAAAAAAACTAAAATTTATGTTATTTATTAGGTTGGTGAGAAAGTAATGGGTTTTTTTTATTTTTTTTTCAAATATTCATTAAGTATTCAAACGATAAATCCAAAAGACATTTACCATAACTATTACACAACTCTCCACAACGTAGGGGTCCATCTTCCACTGAATGACCTATAGGTTATTGACAGAAAAGCTCTTGAATTCCGATGGGTAAAGTGGTAATCGGTAGGGGGAGGCATGAGGATCAATCTCGAATAGATGTCACTCGCAAGCCAATTTTACTTCATTTTGTCCAAGCTTTGTAAACCATTCGGAATTTTTGAGAAGAAAGTGAATCTGGTCTTGTCTTTATTTCAGTTCTTTGACCACCCAACCCATTATTTGACAACATAGGTTGGATTGGGCCATTTCGAAACAGCTTATTACAAGCTCATTACAAAAAAAAGTTAAGGCGACTACAAAACGTAAAAAACAGCAAAAACGCTGAAGAAACACTTAAAAAACGAATATCCAAAAAACAACACCCTTCTTTAATTTTTGATATCACAAGATTCGTCTTTCTGAGCTGAGACCGAAAATATAAATTTGAAGTAAAAAAAATGAGTGCGAACCTATGAAGCACTCGTCCAATGCTCAGAGCGGCGGATTGACGTCACATTCGGGCGAATGAGCCATGCGGTCGCACTCATTTTTTTTATTTGAAAAATTTGGTTCAGTACGCACATTTTGATACCAAAACCAAGTACATACTACTCCATTTTCCTATGTTATGATCATAAAAAAAGTAAAGGTCGTTACTAGGCCATTTTTTCAAGAAGTTATCCGTGGATCACTTCTCTGATGGCCCACCTAACACGAAATATGATATTTTGGAGAGGTCAGAACGATGGTATAAGACGTAGTGTTAAACGTTTTAACGAACTTGTTATTTTCACTAATTTTTGAAAAGAAAAAGGGGATTCGTTCCAAGAAATTGAATGTTCCATGAATTCTGAATTCGTTCCAAGAATATTATGTGCCCGCGGAACATCTCCTAGCTTGAATTTTATTATGCACACATACTTAAATTTGTCTAAAATCGGGCAGTTATTCAGAAACAGATTTTTAAATCGTTTGTTGAATCCGGCATATAATTACGCCCGAAAGGTGTTTTTTTTTGAGTTACAATATTTTTTGAGTTGTTTATCAAAAAAACTGCGTAAACTGGAAAATATCCATACCATGGAAAAGAAATAAATAGGCGTACACTGTGAATCGAAAAAAATTAGTTTTCTTGAGGCTGAATTTCGATTTCGTGTTCTAGTTCCTTCTTTCACAGAAGCATATTCGGTTTTCTAAAAAGAAACTGATTTAGGGAGTTCATTAATATCTTTTTAAAATTTATAGTGAATCTTTTATGTTATTAGATATCCAGGAATTTCCATTTGAACTTATTCTCTAATTTGTGTGTTTTCTGCATACATTTTTTTGAAAGTTTGACAAATTCTTTCTTTTTTTGTTCTTTCCCATACTTATAATAATCATTTTTCTTCAAAAAAATGCAAAAAAAACATTCAAATTTGAATGTATATATTGACGCTAAACAACCGACCGTCACTGTTGTACTAAACATAAATAAGTATAATACGTGTAAACCCCGGGTCAACTAGCAACGTGGATGTCTACTATAAAAGCCGCTGTTTTATGCTATTCTTTGTGTGTCTTTTACTGCTTCTTCAATAAACTTATTCTACGAGCTGGTATTCCATCACACCCCCACAAACACAACATCTGGCGATCAGGGATTTCTACATTGCTTCATCACAACCGCTGCTGCTCTAAAGTACTGAACTCAAGATGGAAGGATCTATCGCACAACTTCTCAAGGCTCAAATAGAAGGACAGCAACATCTTGTGGAAGTTATTGCCAACCTTGCCGCAGCCATTTCATCCAAGCGACTCCTGGATATCCGTGAAGATTCTCGTGCAATTGGTTCGTCATCACCATCGAATCAAATGGAAATCAACGCAGTTCGTGAGAAGAAGAAGTTCAAACCACCAGCGACTCAACCGAAGAAGGACAAACCACCGTCACCTTGCCGCCATTGTGGGGATCAACATTGGAACAAGGACTGCAAGCACCAACAATCGGAATGCCGCAGCTGCCATCGGAAGGGACATCTCGCCAAAGTTTGCCGCTCTTCAAAGCAACCTCGTCAGACAAATGCAATCGTCGTCGCAACTGCAACATCTGGAGGTCCTGCACTCTTCACTACGCTCAATGGTTCTGTCAACGCCATCTCGTCAACTTCACCGTCTTCCAATCGATCTGCACTCAAGGATCATCTGGCCAAGATATACCCAAATGTGTTCACTGCTGGATTGGGACGCTGCACCGATGCCAACGCCGCCAAAACGCCAGTCAAAGCTGAACTCAATGAATCTCAATTTCATCTCAACAGACTCATTTCCGATCACAGTGCAAAATTGGAAATCGAGGGAAAGGTCATCGCCGCAGCCGAGACCGACATCGCTGGATCCAATGATCAAGTCAACAAACTTCCGATCAACTGCGACACCAGCCGCAAAACCACAGGATGCGTTTTCCGTGGAATCTATCATCGACGATCAACACCATGCCATCCACAAAGCAATGGTCAAGCCAAACGACTCGTCAACACTTTCAAAAGAGGAATTTTGAAACGGGAAGGAGAGGAAACAATGCCAGATGCACTTCAAACGTTTCTTCTGACCTACCGATCAACTCCGTCTTCATCTGCACCAAACCAAACGACACCGCTGGATTTCATGCTGCCAATCAACCAGTCATACTTCCAATGGAACGATACAATGGTCAACGACGCCGTCAACTACCCATGGAACCCTGGAATCATAATCCGCCGACTTGGAGATGTCATCTACAAATTCCGGTGCAACAACGAACTTTGGAAACGTCATGCTCAGCTGAAACCACGTGATGAATCAACACAATTGGAACTGATTTGCGACTTCTTCGACCTGCCATTCAGTCCAACAACCACTGCTTCATCAATGCCGTCAACCAACCCTTGCTCGTGCCTTCGTCAGTCGTGCCAACGGTTGTGCTCAACAATGCTACCTATTAGGGGAGGTGTTGTACTAAACATAAATAAGTATAATACGTGTAAACCCCGGGTCAACTAGCAACGTGGATGTCTACTATAAAAGCCGCTGTTTTATGCTATTCTTTGTGTGTCTTTTACTGCTTCTTCAATAAACTTATTCTACGAGCTGGTATTCCATCACACCCCCACAAACACAACATTTTTGTTCTTTCCCATACTTATAATAATCATTTTTCTTCAAAAAAATGCAAAAAAAACATTCAAATTTGAATGTATATATTGACGCTAAACAACCGACCGTCACGTCACTGCGTAGCATCGTAGTGACGCGCAAAAGTGGTTCTCAGTTTACGGAAACGTCTAATGCGCCTATTCAATTTGAAAAAAATCCGAGAAATACCGAGAAATTGCAGTTTCTCGGTATTTCTCGGCATTTCTCTGCCATTTTTCTCAGCCATATTGAATTTCTCGGTAATTTTTGAATTTTTTTTCAAACTAAATAGATCAAACAACTTTTTCAGCTTTTTTGGTTGCTTCCCCCCCCCCCCCCCCTTTTTTTCAGGTTATCTAAGAATTGTTATCATTTTCATTGAATTTCCTAATTTTTGTACGAACATTTTGCGAATTCATTGTTTTTTTTTTCAGAAAATGGGACGTTTATTTGAAAAAAAGCAGAATGGAACTTTTTAATAAACGTTTTTGTTCGAAAAATGCGAAAAAAAACCTTGAAAATGAATGTTAAACATTCTGGTTCCGAAATGTCCGGTTTTTCCGAAAAATAAAATCGGAAAAAATGGCGGAACCATTTTTTTCCGAGATGAAAAATTGTCATACTGACTTGAGGAATTAGGCATAACATTACTTCCTTGAAAGGTGGTTTATTATTTTTCCAAATAAAATATTGCAATTTATTATGGGGTTTATTAATGACGGAAAAAGTAATTCAAGAAAAGCGTTTTTCTTTTTTCCCCTTTTCTAAAAATACAACCATTGGATGTGAAGATTTTGTTTTAAAAGTAAAATATTAAAAATAATTGCACAATGATGTGTATTTAAAAATGAAATTTCCATCTGAAAAAACCGTCTTCCACCAAAACAATACATCATCACACGTGCTGGATTTCTTTTTCAATTTGGTGAAAGTACGAGAATGTTGTGCCTTCAAGGACCTGAAACAGACTGCGAGCCAGAATGGGATTGTTCGCCAACTGAAATGAAATTTTAAAACACATAAGAGGATACTGGAAGCAAAGCTAAACGCAGCAGCGGCGAAAGAAGAGGAGGAAGAAGGTTTGTGGGAATGGATTATGGTGGAGAAGATGATAAAGGATTCACACTTCCCAGTGATAATGCAGATGCTCATTTGATGGAAGATTGAGAAGCTTATTATAGTCAGGATCCGAAGAAGGCGTTGATGAAGTTTTTTGAAGGGTTTGTTCCATTCAGTGAGTTTTATTTTAATTTAAAAATATGAATTCTCAAATTTAATGTTATGGTTATAGAAATTTCGATGTTTAGTTTTTTTCAGAAATCCATTGCAATCAATCATAGAACGTTCTATTAGTTGTTTACAAATTCTGTTATATAAACGTGAAAAAACCTGTGTCAAAAAATCGACACGCCACGCGTGAGGGCAATGGAAAGGTTTATTATCCCTCACCATACACTATTTCGCAAAATAGGGAAGTTCACGTTTATGAAGCCGATTGTGAGACAATAATATTTAACGATCTTGGATCGCCAGTCCAAGATGTTAATTATATGTGGGTTGTATTGTTTCAGAACAAGAAGTAACTCATAGATGTTTATTGTACTTCGAGAAACAACCGATGTTAGTGGCTGTCTCTCACCCAGAATGAATATACACATGAAAAGAACTACACATGATGTGTTAGAGAAATAGTGTGTGCTTATAGATGTTATAGATGTGGCTGCAGGGTCTTTGTGAGATGATGTAACATGATGTAACTTTGAGTGTTCTCTGGGACGTAACATCCCACCCTTCCACAGATGCTTCGTCCCTTGAAGCATAATTTGATGTTTTTGTAAGATGTTATTGAGCTTCAAGTAGACTGGCATTTCTGGAAGGAAATACAATAATAACGATGGTATATACCTATGAGGATTCGTGGGGCGTTCTTAACAATACAATACAATCAATTCAACAGATGATAATTTCTTAATTGAAGTTCAGCTTCACTATCAACCCTAAATTGCTTTTCGGGTGCTAGACTCGTTTCACGGACTTTTTAAGATCAAATCTCAATTCTAATAAGGTAACCAATCAAATAAGAAGAGTTTCAAAACCTTAACAATAGAAATTAACATTTTTAATTTGGATAAGGATTAACATTTTCTACTCATACAACAATCAAGTGGTGTTAGCAATTCAAAATGATTGAATGAAAAAATACAATTCAATTCAATAAAAATATTTCACATTATAATTCCCTCATCGGCCGTTCTCCTCCGTCCTTCTCCGCCAGCCGGAATATATTTCAATTTTATCAATTTCATAATTCATCGGGACCAAAATTCATAGATCTTTGCTTCAAAATATTTTCCTCTTTTTCAAAATTTCATCACAAAACAAATTCAAATTTTTAACCAAAAAATACAATCAAACGAAATGCCGTGAAACTAGAAAATTTACTTGTAATCCTTGTAATTTTGTATTGCCAAATTGATGGTAAACTGTCGAATGGATTGTTTTCCACATTGCACCATAAGAATGATTGAATGAATATACTGACGACAAGAATGGAATATCAGTCGAATATTAGGATCTGGCGATTTCCTGTGGTGTAGCGGAATATACAGGAAATATTGATTTAATAGCAGAATCCTTTGACACTCAAAAATTCTCGGTGGAGCAGCTTTTATAGGTGAAAGGCGAAAGCTGGCCACCTACTGGTGGAACCTCCATTTAACGATCTTGGATCGCCAGTCCAAGATGTTAATTATATGTGGGTTGTATTGTTTCAGAACAAGAAGTAACTCATAGATGTTTATTGTACTTCGAGAAACAACCGATGTTCGTGGCTGTCTCTCACCCAGAATGAATATACACATGAAAAGAACTACACATGATGTGTTAGAGAAATAGTGTGTGCTTATAGATGTTATAGATGTGGCTGCAGGGTCTTTGTGAGATGATGTAACATGATGTAACTTTGAGTGTTCTCTGGGACGTAACAAATACCTAGTACGAGTAAGAAAATCAATAAAATGTAAAAGGACAATTTTTTGAAAAATTTTCTGAAAAAAACATTTTTTCATTTAGAACTAAAATTAAACCTTGAAATTTCGAAAAGCAAATTATTTTTTTCCAGACTTCCAATTTGCAAAAATGGCATATTTTTGGATTTTTGAAAATTTTTGAAAATTGATGATTTCTTCCCATAATATAGCTTTCTTGTCGTTTTTATGTTAATTATCTCAGAGAAAAAACCGCGCGTCATCCGCGTGCCCGCACGAAAAAATCGGATGACGCGCCTCATCGTGCGCGGGCACGCGTATCTCACGCCGATTTCACGCCGACCCCACGCCACTTCCGGCTCATTTCGATTTTTCATTGCATTAAAAATGTGTTCGGTTCTCAAAACAAAAACAATGACTATAATTTTGAAACCAGTTTTGATTTATTGTCAACCTCGAAAAGAAAACATTTAATAAAACAAAACAATAATGAGATATCTAGTAATAATTAAGAAAATTACTTATACTTTTCCATCCGGACGTTTTGCACATGTTTCAATAGTTCCACTTGTTTTTGTTTCTGCTGGAGGAGCGCTGTAAAATACAATGTTTTAAGTAGTTTCTCTATGCGACTTGAGTTTAAAACGTTAAATACAGTAGCGGTGAACAAGAAATACACCTTTAGTTTTTTAGACATAACTAGTTGCAGCTTGTTGACGAAATTTGGATAGGATATGCAGTACATAGAACTGGGAACTAAATTCTCAAGTACCATACAAATTGTGCACACTAGATCATTTTTTGTTTTTTTTTTATTGTCAAGATAAAAATTTCTGTCCGCTCGTTTTTCGGAGTGTCGTTGGGAATTTCCTCGCAACGCGCTCAAATTCAAATTTCTCAGTTGGTCTTGTGCGTTGCGGTCGCGCTGCGAGGAAATTCCCAACAACTCTCCGCAAAGTCTTCAAAACCCTAATTTTCGAAATATCTTTTCTAGATTTGACAGAAAATTGGTACATATTTTCGCTGGGGAATTTTCTTTATCCTAATCGCAAAAAAACTCACTTGACATTCTTTGTCGGCATTTTCCATGGTGTATTGTGCAATTTGAATGCTTCAACAAGCATGGTACTCAATGATAGGCTACCGTGCTGAAATTCGATAATTTAAGATCATTGTTTCGAAATATCAAAAACTTACATTAATCCACACAACGGGTCCCGCCTGATAGATCATAAACCTAATGCATGACGCTTCTCCGGTCGATTTTTCTTCACCAGATCTGAAAATTCGAACTCTTATGGGTAAGATGTAAGGAAAAAAACAGCTTTTTTGAAATCTTACTCAGGAAATCGTAAGAAAGCGAAATCAAAAGTGGCGAGTTGGCAATCCTTTTTTGCCCCGCACTCACTGAGTTTTCGGGGAAAAGTCACAGTTCCGTTAAAACTAAGCTATAGCTTCTTATAGATCTACAAAGCTATGAAAACATTCGTGTCAGCAAAAAAAATCAATTGAATAGGAATCATGAAATAGTTAAGTCTACAATTTTTTATGAAAATTATATCAACGACGTTTGTAAAAAATATTTCCAAGTTTTTTTTGTAATTTTACTGACTAGTAGCTCCCTAACAATATCTGTTAACAATAGATTTTAAAATTTAGAAAAAAAAACGTTGAAAACTCTCAAAGCGGAAAAAAAAATAAAAATAAAAAAAAAGGAAAACAAAAAATTGGCGTCATATATGACAAACAAACAATTCGACGGTAAATTGCACGGTGGCTGGCCGCGCGCACCTGCGCCTATTTGTCGCGGGTCCCGCTCTCCCCCGCCGACTGCGCGACGAAGGCGTCCCGCCAATTTTTTGTCGCGGGCCCGCGCATTCCGCGCTGATTCTCCGGCGTGCACGCACTTTCCACGCGGCATGAGAGCGGGCTCGCCGAAACACGCCGTTTTTTCTCTGAGTACAATCAAAAACTCTTTCATTCAAGCCTAAAATCAAGAATCTTCGAAATATGCCAAAAAGGACAACTTTTTCATGGGATTATGGAACCATTGAAAGATCGTCAAATTTTTGAAAATCAAGCGTCTTTCTTGTCCTAGTGAACTGCTCTCCAATGTATCGTTTTTGAACAATTTCATCTTCTGTTCAAGTTGAAATTTGTTCACCTTTATTTGGCAAACTGGAAAACAGAGACGGAACAATATGTTATCAGAAATCTTCACCTTCTTTCCTTGTAAACTGTACCGTGTTGATCTTTGAAGGTTAACTTCAGACATCTGGAAGCTAGTAATTTTACAAATAACTACGTTCACGATAATAAAGCACAAGGTTAGTAAAAGTGAACATACACCGTCGTTGCGGACTTTTCTGCGGCAGGGCCCTTTCGGGAGGGATTTGGTTGCAAACAGTGGTTGAGGAATGATGTACGATTCGAATTTTCAAGGAAAATAAAGTTTATTTAGTGAAGGAAAGCAGATTTATTTTCTTTAAAAACTAAAAAGGTTCCCAAAAATGCAATAAATAGTAACGTTTTATTTTTCTGCTCACTATTTTGACGTTTGAAAACAAAAAAACCGAAACAAATCTATTACATACAGGGATTCTTTACTTAATTTGAGTTTCTATTTCATTTTCGTCTTCTTCGCGATGTTTGAAAACCCATAGAAGCAAAAATATTTTTCGACATTTCCTTTTCTGGTAAATAGCTAGAAATAAGGCAGATTCTTTTTGACTGCTCACTTTTTGACTTTTTCCCTTTTTGACACTTTCCCCCTTTTTGACTTTTCGCACTTTTTGACTTTTATTTCTTTTTGACTTTTTTCCCCCTTTTTGACTTTTTGCACTTTTTGACTTTTATTTCTTTTATTTCTTTTTGACTTTTTCCCCCTTTTTGACTTTTTGCACTTTTTGACTTTTATTTCTTTTTGACTTTTTTCCCCCTTTTTGACTTTTTACACTTTTTGACTTCTATTTCTTTTTGACTTTTTTCACCATCTTTCTTCTTACTAAGCGAATAGTTCTGTGTGTGTGTACCAGCATTTCACATGAATAACTTTTTGACCCCTCGACCGATCTGTCCCATACTTGGCATATCGTCATGCCTCTCGGAGCGCTTCACAAAAATACTGTTTGGATCTCGGGTTACTGTAGGATTACTGTAGCTACAGTACTACAATTTTTTTCACGTTTTTTTCAAAATGGTCGGATCGAGACCAAACTTTCATGGTAACATCTTTGGAGTATTGTAAGGTCACTATGAAAATTTGGTGCGGATTACTTTAGTATTACGGTAGTTATCGTAACCTAAAGTGAGCGTTTGTCTCTGTTTCTCTTCATTTTACACACTATTTCTCTCACTACCGCCGCGTAGCGGCGTTAAATGGCTGGTTTCTTACTATATGCACTTTTTACTTACAGTGTTTTTATACTTCCGCGAATTTTTATACAGAATTTAGTATAAATCGTTCTCATACTATTCAAAGGTGATTAGATTTTAGATCATAGCTAGTTTTACTGAACAGGTGTTTTTTTTTACTATACATCAGTTTTTTTTACTACTCAGCTATTTTGCTAGTGATTTTCATTCTGAAAACTACTTTTTTTCATCTAAGTGATTACACATGCGAATCACGGTGTGTAAAAGTGAACGTACACCATGGTTGCGGACTTTCTTGCGGCAGCCTTGTTGGAGGCGGGGTTTGAATGCAAACAGTGCACAGTCTTCACCCCCGCCCCCTGTATTATTTTTCAGTTTTATTTATTTATTTTTGTTTTTGATTGAAAAAAACACATTTTAGGCATTATTTTCGACGGAATTTGAATAAATAAATTTTTTAGGGTGTTGAAGTTTCATTTAAAATCGATTTCACGCCAATTATCGTATTTTCACTGCTGTTTTCAGGTCATTTCTACCATACTAGTGACTTCCATACTATTTTCATACTACTGTACTTCCATACTAGTATACTTCCATACTAGTTGACTTCCATGCTACTTTTTTACTTCCATGCTAGTTTTTTTTACTTCCATGCTAGTTGTTTACTTCCATACTAGTTTTTTTTCAATTTTCCTGGAAATTATCAGAAATTTAGTCTTTTCTTTCAGGCTATATTTTGCCTATAGTACTTTCAGGATATATTTAGCAAAACCTAATTGGAAAAGAAAACGGTATGGGTTTCATCTAATTTGTCATTGAAAATTGGAAAAGTATAATTTTTCACTATTAAAACAGAAAAAAAGAAAGCTTTATAGGACATATGATTTTTTGGCCAATTCTCAACAGCTACTTTTCACGTTTTCATACTATAGATTTATGTTTCAAGAATATGCTTCAAGTGATTCTCATTCTGAAAACAGCGTTTTTCATCTAGCTGATTACATATGCGAATGTTTTTTAAAAAATGGCACTGTTATAATAACTCTTTGTGAGCAAACTTTTTTGATTTCCAGCTGACCCTTGTTTTTAAAAGAGCAGCAAAATTTGAGTATTTCTGAAAAGGCTAAACATTCAATGTTTCAAATGCTATTTTAGAATAATTAGTATTAGTAAATAACATTTTACTATTCTGTGGCACTTCACTCACTCGAATATAACTTTTTTTTCAAAGCATTTTTGACTGCGGAAAAAAGTAGAACTTGTTCAATCGTACTAGAATAGCGTTTCATGACAAAGATTGATAATGGGAACATATGCTGGAATAAAACCTTCAGTGTTTATTTAACAAAACACACCAATTTTTTTTTCAAAACTGGAAAAATCAACTCTTCAAAAATAATAGACGCGTTTATAAATTTTTCCAGGTCTTTTTATTAGGCTACGAACTATCTAATTATTTCTTTCAAGGCGACGTTTTCGCTATCGAGGAAACCATCCTGCAATATACTGTACCGAAAAGTAGTTGCTCGATCTTGTATAATCGAAAAATGCAAATTTTGTAAAACAATTGAAAAATAATGCAAAAAAAAACAAGACATGATCAGAAACTGGGGAAAGAGACCTTAACAAAGTAAAATATTTAAACAAACTAAGTCGGGATCGATAGCGAAAAAAAAGGCCTGCCTGTAAAATATGATTCAGGCAGGTCCGATTCTTTTTATATCGATATTACGACATTTGAAGCAAAAAACCAGGAATTTTCTTTAAACTCACCTTAATCATCAGCAATAACCGTTAGAATATGCAGGAAAATAAGTAAAATAGGCCACGAATAATTTTCACAACAAAAACAGTGAAATATATACAGAGAATAACGAAAACCAACCAATTTAGGCCAAGAAATGAAATATTTTTTCTTGGAAGGCACACAACAAGCCATTGCACACGCCACCTTGTGCTACCGTATTCGTGTGTGCGCCGAGACCCGTGTGTAAATATACACACAAAATCAGTATTTTATTTTCATTTCTTGGCCTAAATTGGTTGGTTTTCGTTATTCTCTGTATATATTCTCGGGTGTAAGGGTCAACATGTTTGGTTACATATTTTCAACACGTTTGGCGATATCATTTTCAACATGTTGCAAACGTGTAACCAAACATGTTTAACGATGTTGCCAAACGTGTTGAGATATGTAACCAAACGTGTTGAGATGTGTAGCCAAACATGTTGAAAAAAATTAGGGAACCAATGTTCTTCGAGATATTGTTTAATGTTAAAGAAGAATTTCTTCTTCGTGATCAAAAATATATCGACCATATCCTACCGTACTGTATATTCAATCTCACCCACCAACCTACCTTCTTCAACTTTAACAAACGTTCTACTCTACCCCGTCACCCATTTCGTATATCTGGTGTTCTTGGTAAAAATGATTCACTTTACGATTCAACTAGACTCTCCTCTCTTTCAGATCAATTCTAAATAATCTCCCAGACTCATTCTTCGATACATTTAAAGAAATGAATGAGGGATGATTCAATTCGCCTACGTTTTATTGAGGTAATGTTAAGAAGTATAAGACGATTTTCATAGTAAAAAAAAATCCAAAAACCCAATATTCTGCAAATTCAACTCCTATTCCTCAAGTTAGTATTGTCAGAGACTTAGGAATTTATATCGATGATATATTATCCTTTAAATATCATATAACTCACATTAGTAACATTGCCACATCCAGGTCTATCCGAATAATAAAATCTTTCAAATTTTCTTCCTTGAACCACTACTCTATCCTATTCAAAATGTATGTTCTGCCTATTCTGGAATATTGTAATGAAGTATTTAACCCTCCTCTCAAATCCCAGCTATCCAAAACTCTAGAAAAACCTTTAATACACTTTAGCAAGAAAGTATGTTGTAGATGTAATATCTCATTTGATAACTTTTAAAATGTTTTTTAAAAATCTGTGTAATGCATAAGCTTCGGAACACTACCTCTACTTTTTATTTGCTAATCTCCTCATATGATATGTTCTCAATTTTTATTATTACCCCCACCTCACTACTTTTTTTTTCTCTTCCCTTTAATTCTTTACATTTATTTAAAAATACATTTTTGTCAAATTCTACCATCTTTTAATTACCGGTTCATTTTTTTTGCCTTTTTCTTTATTGAACGAGTAACTCTTGCGGGTTAATTGTTCTTATTCATCATTTACTTTGAATAAATGATATAAACAAAAAAAAGACCTGGAAAAATTTATAAACGCGTCTATTATTTTTGAAGAGTTGATTTTTCCAGTTTTGAAAAAAAATTGGTGTGTTTTTTTAAATAAACACTGAAGGTTTTATTCCAGCATATGTTCGCATTATCAATCTTTGTCATGAAACGCTATTCTAGTACGATTGAACAACTTCTACTTTTTTCCGCAGTCAAAAATGCTTTGAAAAAAAATTTATATTCGAGTGAGTGAAGTGCCAAATGAATATTAAAATGTTTTACCAAATACTAATTATTCTAAAATTGCCTTTGAAACATTGAATGTTTAGCCTATCAGAAATACTCGAATTTGGTTCTATTTCAAAAACACGGGTCAGCTCGAAATCAAAAACTTCGCTCACAAAGAGTTATTATGGCAGTGTCATTTTTTTCACAACATTCGCGCACGGTTTGTAAAAGTGAACGACTCTCCACAGAAAACCGTTGTTGCGGACTTTCTTGCGGCAGCCTTGTTGGAGGCGGGGTTTGAATGCAAACAGTGCACAGTCTTCACCCCGCCCCCTGTATTATTTTTCAGTTTTATTTATTTATTTTTGTTTTTGATAGAGAAAAACACATTTTAGGCATTATTTTCGACGGAATTTAAATAAATAAATTTTTTAGGGTGTTGAAGTTTCATTTAAAATCGATTTCACGCCAATTATCGTATTTTCACTGCTGTTTTCATTGATTTATAATTTTTTTTTGAAAAATAATTCATTTACAGAATATACATCGAGAAGAATCATCATCATAACTGGAATTTCATCATAAAATGCTTCCACAATTGTTACGGAGATTTTATGACAAGGTAAACAATAATAAAACACATAATTCAATAATTATCTTCAGAATTTTGGTTAAGGAAGAAAATTTTCGATGATTTCGCTTTCGAAATTTTTCTTCCTTAACCAAAATTCTGAAGATAATTATTGAATTATGTGTTTTATTATTGTTTACCTTGTCATAAAATCTCCGTAACAATTGTGGAAGCATTTTATGATGAAATTCCAGTTATGATGATGATTCTTCTCGATGTATATTCTGTAAATGAATTATTTTTCAAAAAAAAATTATAAATCAATGAAAACAGCAGTGAAAATACGATAATTGGCGTGAAATCGATTTTAAATGAAACTTCAACACCCTAAAAAATTTATTTATTTAAATTCCGTCGAAAATAATGCCTAAAATGTGTTTTTCTCTATCAAAAACAAAAATAAATAAATAAAACTGAAAAATAATACAGGGGGCGGGGTGAAGACTGTGCACTGTTTGCATTCAAACCCCGCCTCCAACAAGGCTGCCGCAAGAAAGTCCGCAACAACGGTTTTCTGTGGAGAGTCGTTCACTTTTACAAACCGTGCGCGAATGTTGTGAAAAAAATGACACTGCCATAATAACTCTTTGTGAGCGAAGTTTTTGATTTCGAGCTGACCCGTGTTTTTGAAATAGAACCAAATTCGAGTATTTCTGATAGGCTAAACATTCAATGTTTCAAAGGCAATTTTAGAATAATTAGTATTTGGTAAAACATTTTAATATTCATTTGGCACTTCACTCACTCGAATATAAATTTTTTTTCAAAGCATTTTTGACTGCGGAAAAAAGTAGAAGTTGTTCAATCGTACTAGAATAGCGTTTCATGACAAAGATTGATAATGCGAACATATGCTGGAATAAAACCTTCAGTGTTTATTTAAAAAAACACACCAATTTTTTTTCAAAACTGGAAAAATCAACTCTTCAAAAATAATAGACGCGTTTATAAATTTTTCCAGGTCTTTTTTTGTTTATATCATTTATTCAAAGTAAATGATGAATAAGAACAATTAACCCGCAAGAGTTACTCGTTCAATAAAGAAAAAGGCAAAAAAAATGAACCGGTAATTAAAAGATGGTAGAATTTGACAAAAATGTATTTTTAAATAAATGTAAAGAATTAAAGGGAAGAGAAAAAAAAAGTAGTGAGGTGGGGGTAATAATAAAAATTGAGAACATATCATATGAGGAGATTAGCAAATAAAAAGTAGAGGTAGTGTTCCGAAGCTTATGCATTACACAGATTTTTAAAAAACATTTTAAAAGTTATCAAATGAGATATTACATCTACAACATACTTTCTTGCTAAAGTGTATTAAAGGTTTTTCTAGAGTTTTGGATAGCTGGGATTTGAGAGGAGGGTTAAATACTTCATTACAATATTCCAGAATAGGCAGAACATACATTTTGAATAGGATAGAGTAGTGGTTCAAGGAAGAAAATTTGAAAGATTTTATTATTCGGATAGACCTGGATGTGGCAATGTTACTAATGTGAGTTATATGATATTTAAAGGATAATATATCATCGATATAAATTCCTAAGTCTCTGACAATACTAACTTGAGGAATAGGAGTTGAATTTGCAGAATATTGGGTTTTTGGATTTTTTTTTACTATGAAAATCGTCTTATACTTCTTAACATTACCTCAATAAAACGTAGGCGAATTGAATCATCCCTCATTCATTTCTTTAAATGTATCGAAGAATGAGTCTGGGAGATTATTTAGAATTGATCTGAAAGAGAGGAGAGTCTAGTTGAATCGTAAAGTGAATCATTTTTACCAAGAACACCAGATATACGAAATGGGTGACGGGGTAGAGTAGAACGTTTGTTAAAGTTGAAGAAGGTAGGTTGGTGGGTGAGATTGAATATACAGTACGGTAGGATATGGTCGATATATTTTTGATCACGAAGAAGAAATTCTTCTTTAACATTAAACAATATCTCGAAGAACATTGGTTCCCTAATTTTTTTCAACATGTTTGGCTACACATCTCAACACGTTTGGTTACATATCTCAACACGTTTGGCAACATCGTTAAACATGTTTGGTTACACGTTTGCAACATGTTGAAAATGATATCGCCAAACGTGTTGAAAATATGTAACCAAACATGTTGACCCTTACACCCGAGAATATATACAGAGAATAACGAAAACCAACCAATTTAGGCCAAGAAATGAAAATAAAATACTGATTTTGTGTGTATATTTACACACGGGTCTCGGCGCACACACGAATACGGTAGCACAAGGTGGCGTGTGCAATGGCTTGTTGTGTGCCTTCCAAGAAAAAATATTTCATTTCTTGGCCTAAATTGGTTGGTTTTCGTTATTCTCTGTATATATTTCACTGTTTTTGTTGTGAAAATTATTCGTGGCCTATTTTACTTATTTTCCTGCATATTCTAACGGTTATTGCTGATGATTAAGGTGAGTTTAAAGAAAATTCCTGGTTTTTTGCTTCAAATGTCGTAATATCGATATAAAAAGAATCGGACCTGCCTGAATCATATTTTACAGGCAGGCCTTTTTTTTCGCTATCGATCCCGACTTAGTTTGTTTAAATATTTTACTTTGTTAAGGTCTCTTTCCCCAGTTTCTGATCATGTCTTGTTTTTTTTTGCATTATTTTTCAATTGTTTTACAAAATTTGCATTTTTCGATTATACAAGATCGAGCAACTACTTTTCGGTACAGTATATTGCAGGATGGTTTCCTCGATAGCGAAAACGTCGCCTTGAAAGAAATAATTAGATAGTTCGTAGCCTAATAAAAAGACCTGGAAAAATTTATAAACGCGTCTATTATTTTTGAAGAGTTGATTTTTCCAGTTTTGAAAAAAAAATTGGTGTGTTTTGTTAAATAAACACTGAAGGTTTTATTCCAGCATATGTTCCCATTATCAATCTTTGTCATGAAACGCTATTCTAGTACGATTGAACAAGTTCTACTTTTTTCCGCAGTCAAAAATGCTTTGAAAAAAAAGTTATATTCGAGTGAGTGAAGTGCCACAGAATAGTAAAATGTTATTTACTAATACTAATTATTCTAAAATAGCATTTGAAACATTGAATGTTTAGCCTTTTCAGAAATACTCAAATTTTGCTGCTCTTTTAAAAACAAGGGTCAGCTGGAAATCAAAAAAGTTTGCTCACAAAGAGTTATTATAACAGTGCCATTTTTTAAAAAACATTCGCATATGTAATCAGCTAGATGAAAAACGCTGTTTTCAGAATGAGAATCACTTGAAGCATATTCTTGAAACATAAATCTATAGTATGAAAACGTGAAAAGTAGCTGTTGAGAATTGGCCAAAAAATCATATGTCCTATAAAGCTTTCTTTTTTTCTGTTTTAATAGTGAAAAATTATACTTTTCCAATTTTCAATGACAAATTAGATGAAACCCATACCGTTTTCTTTTCCAATTAGGTTTTGCTAAATATATCCTGAAAGTACTATAGGCAAAATATAGCCTGAAAGAAAAGACTAAATTTCTGATAATTTCCAGGAAAATTGAAAAAAAACTAGTATGGAAGTAAACAACTAGCATGGAAGTAAAAAAAACTAGCATGGAAGTAAAAAAGTAGCATGGAAGTCAACTAGTATGGAAGTATACTAGTATGGAAGTACAGTAGTATGAAAATAGTATGGAAGTCACTAGTATGGTAGAAATGACCTGAAAACAGCAGTGAAAATACGATAATTGGCGTGAAATCGATTTTAAATGAAACTTCAACACCCTAAAAAATTTATTTATTCAAATTCCGTCGAAAATAATGCCTAAAATGTGTTTTTTTCAATCAAAAACAAAAATAAATAAATAAAACTGAAAAATAATACAGGGGGCGGGGGTGAAGACTGTGCACTGTTTGCATTCAAACCCCGCCTCCAACAAGGCTGCCGCAAGAAAGTCCGCAACCATGGTGTACGTTCACTTTTACACACCGTGATTCGCATGTGTAATCACTTAGATGAAAAAAAGTAGTTTTCAGAATGAAAATCACTAGCAAAATAGCTGAGTAGTAAAAAAAACTGATGTATAGTAAAAAAAAACACCTGTTCAGTAAAACTAGCTATGATCTAAAATCTAATCACCTTTGAATAGTATGAGAACGATTTATACTAAATTCTGTATAAAAATTCGCGGAAGTATAAAAACACTGTAAGTAAAAAGTGCATATAGTAAGAAACCAGCCATTTAACGCCGCTACGCGGCGGTAGTGAGAGAAATAGTGTGTAAAATGAAGAGAAACAGAGACAAACGCTCACTTTAGGTTACGATAACTACCGTCTATTTTTTGACATTTCTTGCAAGTTTCTGCATTGAATTTCTTGCTATTTTTTGCAATTTTTTGCAGCAATTTTAGTTTCTGCATAGGTCCATAAAATATCGAGCAACTACTTTTCGGTACAGTATATTGCAGGATGGTTTCCTCGATAGCGAAAACGTCGCCTTGAAAGAAATAATTAGATAGTTCGTAGCCTAATAAAAAGCATTCGCTCGCAGTGTTCTCATTCGCTCGCAGTGTTCTCATTCGCTCGCAGTGTTCTTATTCGCTCGCAGTGTTCTCGTGGTGGACGGCTGCTTTTTTTTGCGATCTGCCAATCATCTTCCTATTCTCTGCTACTCACATATCTGCCCAATCTCTGCGATCAATCGATTATTCACCTGTTAAATATTGCGTATCACCACAGTGCCAGTGGTCTAATTCTTGAAAAATAAAAATATTGGCACCAATAAAGGTGTAGTTTATAACTCATTTTTACCACTTCACGCCAATCCTTTTCTAATTGCATGAAAAGACCAAATTCGAAATCACCGCAACTGCTCAAGAAAATGGCTACTACATCGCCTCCCCAACAATTTGTCACCATGTCTATGTTCCTCGAAATGAAATCCCGACAAGACATCGTTGAAAGCAAGGTGTCGAAAATGGAAGAGAATGTTTCCAGAATAGAATCCAATATGTCAAGATTGGAACAAATCATGCTCGATATCCAATCAAGTGTTAATGCATTGGTTGCTGACTCGAAACTCCCCAAAAATAATCCTATTTCCCCTTCTTTGCCTGCCTGTGAATCAAGTCAATGACCATCTTCGCATTCTCAAAGATGCTGCTCAATTCCATGACAAATCAACCCGAGCGGTCTTGGGAAGATTACCTGACGAACGCCTTCCCGATGCTCAGCAAACCGAAAAGGACCGCGCGGTGGTGAAAAGCCTGGTCAGTTAATTAAATATCTCTACTGTCTTCTCTTGTTTCAGACATGAATGCAAATCGTCTACCAGACCACTGAAAATTCAATTTGTTGATGCTGCCACACGAGACCAATTCATTAAAGGATACTCATCTGCTGCCAAGAATCAAAACTGGTACAAAAGTGCGCCACTTCCTCCAAGATGCAGACGTGACTTAACCCTTACTGAGCTCAATATTCTTCGTGAAAGCCGTAAATTTGCCTATACTGAAAATGTCAAAGCAGGTATCTCCAAATATGTAGTGATTGATATTGAAGCTAAATTGAATAAAGCCCCCCGCCCTTTTAATTCTTTTCTCAACCCCCAAACGTCCCAAATTGTTTCAAACATGTGAAATCTTCTGGGGACAAACTGGGTTCTAATGTTTATTTAAGTGTAATTTCAGCTTATGTAAGATCAATTTCAATTTCAATTTTCTGTTATGAAGAAAATGACCTAACCAAGTTAAAAATTTGGGATGAATTTTTAGTTTTATGAGTTTGGCAAAAAGCAAATCGTGATCGACTCTATCGAAAGCTTTGGCAAAATCAAAATAGACCACATCAGTTTGCTTATTTTTTTTTTTCAAGTGAAGCTGACCAGGAATCAAGACACTCTACCATTTGAGTGGTAGTAGATTTACCAGGTCTGAAACCATGTTGAGTTTCAGAGAAAAAATCTATGTTATTTAGGTGCGCTACCAATTTCGTCTTCAGGAGACGTTCATAAGTTCTACAAATTTGACTAGTTATTGAAATGGGGCGAAAATCACTAACTTCTTTTGGATTCGAAGTTTTAGGAATTGGGGTTACATAAGATAATTTCCATTGGCGGGGAATAGAGCTATGCATCATTGATAAATTAAAAATATATGCCAATGGACCTGCTAGCCAAACTGCTAGTTTTTTCAAAAATGCAAAGGGGATTTGGTCTGGGTTCACTGAGATGGAAGCCTTAGTTTTGGATAAAATGTTTAAAACTTCAAAATCGTGAACCCAAGGCATTTCCATACAGTTCTCAGTGTTAATATCAAATTCCGTAGTAGGGTCAAATGTGGAGCTGTCCTGGAACGTGGACAAGAAATATTTGGAAAAAACATTTGCAATTTTTGAAGGGTTTGTTATTGGTTTGCCATCTTCAGGGTTAGAAACAGTAATAATAGAATTTTTTGGTTTTATTCTATTGTTTATGAATTTGTAAAAATTTTTATTGCCTAATTTAAGGGTGATTTTTTCTTCAATAGATTTGTTAAATTTTTTTAATGCTTTTTGAAATTTCGAATTAAATTTACTGAAGTTTGAGAACTCTAACGACCCATTTGTTCTGACTGCTTGTCTCCAAAGTAATTCTTTATGCTCACTCATATTGATAAGGTATTGGGGTAGATTAATTCTGTTGCATTTTTTTGGTTTGAATGGAACTGTTTTATTATAAAGAAAACTCAGAAAGTCAAGAAGATTATCATACGCAACTGATGCATCTGTTGTATTACCTATTACATCGGACCAAGAGACCAAAGAAATTATTTCAGTAAGAAGGAGTTTATCCATTTCGGCAAAAATTGGATAAAGAACTTTGGAATCATCAGGCGAAGAGAGCATTCCAGAGTTAATACTAAACTTTATGAGATTGTGATCGCTCTTACCAATTGGAGGGAGGATCTCTACTTTAGAAATAGGCAAATTAACACTGCTCAAAACAAGATCAAGAATATTTTGACCTCTAGTTCCAAGAAATATGTTCTGCTTAAGATTGAGATCTTTTATAACCCGTAAATAGTTCCCAATCTATATCCGAAAAGTTGAAGTCACCCGAAATTACTACATTTGTGCCATGTGAAGAGGACAGATCGTAAAGAATACTAATAAGATGATTAAAGTCATTCAATGAGCAAGACGGAGAACGGTAGACTGCTATAAGTCTAACTGGATTACTGCCAGTATCGTATTGAACGGCTAAAATATCAAAAGAGTTTTCAAAAGATTGGGAAAAACGTTTTTGGGGCGATAGTAGACTTACACATAGAATGGCGACACCACCACCTTTAGAAGTAAGGCGGTCTTGTCGAAAAATGGAATAATTAGAGATACCACTCAGAAATGATTCAGAGGGTTTTGACGGATTGAGCCAGGTTTCTGTGAGAAAAATAACAGAAGGATTATGGAGTTGTAAACTAAAAATGAAATTTTGTGAGTTTGAGACTACGGAGCGAATATTGGTGGAGAAGGCAGAAAGTTTAAAATTATCAGAATATTTTGCCTTTCCGCGTTTTAGTTTAACTGGCGTTGGTTACGAGAGTCGACTTGCTTATCGGAAAAGTCATCGTTGGATCGACTAGAAGAGTCATTGCGCGTTGAATGAGTAGGATAACCAACCGACTGGATACCCTGATTCTCGGCACATGTGACTCCAGTTTGGCGATTCTTATGTCTTTGCCAATTAGCAATTCTTTCCTCCTTGCTCATTGAAGCTCTAACTAGTAGTTTGGATTGGTATGGAAATTGTTTGAGATACTTAGCTCTCGACAAGACTTGTTTTTGAAAGAATGTTGTAGGAAGAACCACTTTGGTCTTTCTCGGAAAATGCTTCCCCATTCGATAAACCGTCTGGGGAAGGCACTCAATTCCCAAGTAGTCCAAAACGGTGCATACCTTGTTATAGTCTTGCTGAGATCTAGTAACCGATGATTTTTCACTTGTCTCTTCGAGATTGATAAAGACTAATGAACGCTGTTTTTCTTTTTCCTCAAGGAGTTGAACCATAATATCATTACTCGGAACATCAGTTTGGGGGATAAGGGGTGGGGGGATTTCCTGGTTTAATTTATTCTTTACCTCGATAATTTCCTGTTTCATTTCTCGCAGTTCCATAATCTCTTTTCTCATATGATTCACCTGCTTGAACAACATTCTGCAGACGCAGCCAACCAATTTTGTTTCCGGCGATGCCTTATCACTATCAATAATCTGCTTGACTGTGGCTTTCAAAAGTTCATACTCCTCTATCTCATCCTCTAATTCATCAGCGAAAGCACCCGGTGACAGAGGGGCTTTACGTTTTTGTGGCTGCATACTGGTTGCTCTCGGGGTTTTTGGATTCATTGGGCACCAATTGGGGTATATTCAACAGCTTTTCACAGTTTTTAACGATTTAATCAATCGATTGATGCACGAAATAGCGTGCAAATGCGGATACGCAGACAGATGGGTGTGAGAGTGCTGGTGTCGGTCACCACTCGTGGCCAGACACAAACAGCGAATGACCAGACACAAACAGCGAATGATTATAGGCCAATTAGTCTTACCTGCCACACTTGCCGCATTTTAAAGAAAATCATATCTGACAGAATCTTCTTTCGGTTCTCCCATAAAATATCACCTTCTCAATACGGATTCATTAAAAGAAGAAGCTGTAAAAATGCCCTTATTGATCTAATCTCCACTATCAAACATAACAATTCGAAAAAAATTCATACTGATGTTATTTACTTTGATTTCCAAAAGGCTTTTGATAGAGTTAACCATAAACTTCTTATTCTCAAATTGCAGCAATTTGGCATTGACTCTTTGATTTGTAACTGGTATCAGAACTTTTTATCCGATCGTATTTATTATACTAAAATAGGTAATTCTTACTCTAAAAACTCTCAACCTGTTCCCTCTGGAGTTCTCCAAGGTACTGTTAGTTAAGAAGTATAAGACGATTTTCATAGTAAAAAAAATCCAAAAACCCAATATTCTGCAAATTCAACTCCTATTCCTCAAGTTAGTATTGTCAGAGACTTAGGAATTTATATCGATGATATATTATCCTTTAAATATCATATAACTCACATTAGTAACATTGCCACATCCAGGTCTATCCGAATAATAAAATCTTTCAAATTTTCTTCCTTGAACCACTACTCTATCCTATTCAAAATGTATGTTCTGCCTATTCTGGAATATTGTAATGAAGTATTTAACCCTCCTCTCAAATCCCAGCTATCCAAAACTCTAGAAAAACCTTTAATACACTTTAGCAAGAAAGTATGTTGTAGATGTAATATCTCATTTGATAACTATGAAAATCGTCTTATACTTCTTAACATTACCTCAATAAAACGTAGGCGAATTGAATCATCCCTCATTCATTTCTTTAAATGTATATTCAATCTCACCCACCAACCTACCTTCTTCAACTTTAACAAACGTTCTACTCTACCCCGTCACCCATTTCGTATATCTGGTGTTCTTGGTAAAAATGATTCACTTTACGATTCAACTAGACTCTCCTCTCTTTCAGATCAATTCTAAATAATCTCCCAGACTCATTCTTCGACTTTTAAAATGTTTTTTAAAAATCTGTGTAATGCATAAGCTTCGGAACACTACCTCTACTTTTTATTTGCTAATCTCCTCATATGATATGTTCTCAATTTTTATTATTACCCCCACCTCACTACTTTTTTTTTCTCTTCCCTTTAATTCTTTACATTTATTTAAAAATACATTTTTGTCAAATTCTACCATCTTTTAATTACCGGTTCATTTTTTTTGCCTTTTTCTTTATTGAACGAGTAACTCTTGCGGGTTAATTGTTCTTATTCATCATTTACTTTGAATAAATGATATAAACAAAAAAAAGACCTGGAAAAATTTATAAACGCGTCTATTATTTTTGAAGAGTTGATTTTTCCAGTTTTGAAAAAAAATTGGTGTGTTTTTTTAAATAAACACTGAAGGTTTTATTCCAGCATATGTTCGCTGTTAAGTCATTCAGACTTATAATTATTTGTATCTACCGTAACCCTATGTTGTAATTTAAATGATTTGATCTACGCGCTGAAAGTTGTATTTCTATTTGTATTATCGTCTACCCGCATTCCCTTTCGCCCTGTTTTTATTCTTCGTTTTTAATATATAGTTTGTGCCTGTAATAAAGCAGTGATAATTTAGCCTTTGTTGCACGACACAACAAATTGGCGATCAGGATTGTTTTTTTTCGAACAAAAACCGTGGTTTTTCGACAAAATTTTTGGTTCTTTTTCTTCCTTTTCTCTACTTTTTGTTTCTTGTTTCGTTTTTGTCTGCTTCCGTTTGATTTTGTCAAGCTGGAACATTGTGTTTTAAAAAAACACCTGACTGGAACGGCAAGTAAACATTCTTCAAAGTTTTTTGCACTGTTCATCTCGTGCTGCCCGTTCAACGTGGTTTTGCTGGGAGAACGGTCAAATTAACTTCTCTCTCCAAAGTTTTTTTGCACTGTTCATCTCGTGCTGCCCGTTCAACGTGGTTTTGCTGGGAGAACGGTCAAATTAACTTCTCTCTCCAAAGTTTTTTTGCACTGTTAGTTTCTCGCTGCCAGATTTTTGGTTTTGCGGGGAGAACGGTCAAATTAACTCGTCACTCGTCATTGGAAGATGGACTCCACAATGCAAACCTTTCTGGCTCAACAGATCAAGCAACAACAGGACTTCTTCAAGGTCCAACAGGAGCAGTTCATTGCAGCAATGAAATCGGCTCTAGAAGCTAAAGAGACCGACTCCACCGTCGTGATCAACTCGTTGAGCAATCGCATCCCATCATTCCATTATGCACCCGACGAAGGTGAAACTTTTGATCGTTGGTTTTGTCGCTTTGAAGACATTCTGAAAATCGATGGAAAAAGTTTGGATGATGCCACCAGAACCCGCATAGTTTTGTCGAAACTGGAAGATCGTGAAGCAGAGCAGTATCGCAGCCACATCTTACCAGAAAAACCAGCAGATGTTAAATTTGATGATACGATCAAAAAGCTGAAAGATCTTTTCAGCGAGACGAAGTCACTCGCAAGACTTCGATATGAGCTCTTCAGTGTCAAGTTTGATGGAGGTGATCGCAAAGACTACACCGGTCTTGTCAAGCGCCGTTTCAACGCAGCCAAATGGAACGAAATGACAAGCGATCAAGCTGAATGTCTTCTATGGATTATCGGTCTTCAATCCGCTGAACACTTTGAAATTCGAGTCCGAGCTCTCAAGGAACTCGAAGCAAAACCTGATATCAAATTGACCGAGCTTACTCAGATGCTGGATGAAGTCATGGCACTTCGTAATGATGCAAACTTCATCGGCGGAACTGTCGATATTCATGCCGTCAAAAGTCGACACAATCATCGTAAACCGTCAAGTTATCCCGCGAAGAATCATCATCTGCAAACACCCCCGAAATCCTCACAAACCTCAGCACCACCTTCTCCATGTCCAAAATGTGGTGGTATGCATTGGCGCCGAGACTGCAAGCTCTCCGAAAGCACAGTCTGCCGCAATTGCAATAAATCTGGGCATTTGGCCAAAGTCTGTCGTCAGAGTTCGAGTCAAAGAAAGTCAAACAATGCCATATTTATTGCTCAATCTTCAGTCAGAACTGGTAACCGGATCTACAAAAACATCAAGATCAACGGAAAAACGGTTCGAATGCAACTTGATACTGGTGCTGAAACCACCGTCCTCAATGTCAAAGATTGGATCGCTCTCAATCGCCCAGTATTGTCGAAACCGAACAACAATCTGTATTCAGTCAACAATACAGAAATTCCCGTCAAAGGAGTATTCACGTGCAATTTCGTTCTGAATGGACATAATGGATCTGGAAATTGTTACGTTACAAACACTACAACATTGCTTGGTATGGATTGGATCAAGCAAGATCCAAATTTGTATAATCTACTGACAAATAGTTCCATCAATGCCATAACATCAAGCAAGCCATATCTCGAGAAACAACGCATGATTATTCAAAATCATCTTCAGACGTCCTTCCCAAACGTCTCCGCTGATGGACTTGGTCGCTGCACCAAAGCCAAAGCTTCTCTACAGCTTAAACCATCAGCTAAACCAACATTTTGCAAGGCCAGACCAGTCCCATTTGCAGTTTTGCCACGAGTAACCGAAGAATTGAATCGTTTGGTTAAACAAGGTGTCATCACACCAACCGATTATTCTGATTTTGCAACTCCTATTGTTGTCGTCGAAAAGAAGAATGGTTCAATTCGGATGTGTGCAGATTATTCAACTGGACTTAACGATTCATTAGAATCGCACCAACATCCGCTCCCAACTGCTGAAGATATATTCACAACCCTGAATGGTGGAAAATACTTCACTCAAATGGACTTGGCTGAAGCATATTTGCAAATTGAAGTTGAAGAGCAGTTCAAGAAAATGCTCACCATCAACACCCATCAAGGATTATATTTCTATAATCGTCTTCCTTTCGGAGTCAAGACAGCACCCGCAATTTTTCAACAAATTGTCGATACAATGATTAGTGGTCTTCCCGGTGTTGCTGCATATATGGATGATATTATTATCAGTGGATCAACCATCGAAGAGCACAACCAACGGCTCAAAGAAGTTTTTCAACGTATCAATGATTATGGTTTTCGCATAAAGCCCGAAAAATGCGCCTTTCTTATGACCGAAATAAAATTTCTTGGATTCATCATCAATGAACTCGGACGTCGTCCCGATCCAATGAAAGTCGCTGCCATCAGCCAAATGCCAGCACCAACCGATATTTCGAGACTTCGCTCATTTCTCGGAATGGTACAATTCTACGGTACATTCGTCAAAGACCTTCACAATTTCCGAGCACCTCTGGATGCATTGACGAAAAAGGATACAAAATTCGTTTGGTCCAAAACTTGTCAAACGGCATTCGAAAAGATCAAATCAATCCTTCAGTCTGATTTGCTTCTTACCCATTTCGATCCATCACTTCCTATCGTTGTTGCCGCCGACGCATCAAACTACGGTATCGGAGCCGTTATCACCCACCGATTCCCAGATGGATCTGAAAAAGCGATCTTCCATGCAAGTCGCTCCCTCAACGATGCTCAAAAAGGATACAGTCAAATTGAGAAAGAAGGCCTCGGATTAATTTTCGCTGTTGAGAAGTTTCATCGCTACATACACGGTCGAAAATTCCTTCTTCGAACTGATCACAAACCACTCGTTTCGATTTTTGGTTCAAAGAAAGGAATACCCGTCTATAGCGCGAATCGTCTCCAACGTTGGGCTACCATTCTTCTCAATTACGATTTCAAAATCGAATATGTCAATACTTCATCATTTGGACAAGCTGATGCGCTGTCACGCCTCATTGCTACAAATATGAAAAATCTGGAAATTGAAGATCGTGTTATTGCTAGAATTGAATCGGAAGTCGATGCTTCACACTCTGGAATTATTGGAAATCTTCCAATCACAGCAACAGCAATTCGAAATTCCACACTGGCCGATACCACCACATCAGCCGTACTGAAACATGTCAAATCTGGAAATTGGCCCAAATTAGATAAATCTTCACCAATTTGGAACTTCTACAACCGCCGTGAAAGTCTTTCCATCGTCAAAGACACACTGATGTTTAGTCATCGCATTGTCATCCCGTTGCCGCTCCGTCGCAGAGTTTTGAATACACTACACAAAGCTCATCCCGGTACTGAACGGATGAAGAAAATTGCTAGAAGTTATGTTTATTGGCCGTCAATTGACAAAGACATCGAATCTTTGGTCAGGAACTGCAAAAATTGTCAAGCTGCAGCAAAGAATCCTGTCAAAACATGTCTTGAACCATGGCCTACTACATCTGAACCATTTGAACGGATTCACATCGACTACGCCGGTCCAATCAACGGAATGTATTTCCTCGTCGTTGTCGATTCATATTCAAAATGGCCCGAAATTCTTCCAACGAGAACTATTTCGTCAACTGCTACTATTGAATTGCTTACTCCGATCTTCGCAAGATTCGGAAATCCGACACTTCTTGTTTCGGATAATGGAACTCAATTCACGTCTTCCCAATTTGCTCAATTCTGCACCTCGAGAGGTATCAAGCATCTCCGTTCGCCACCATTCCATCCACAGAGTAATGGCCAAGCCGAACGCTTCGTTGATACTTTCAAACGTGCTTTGATCAAAATGAGAGGGGAGGAGACAACACAAGAAGCACTTCAAACATTTCTGCAAAGTTATCGTTCAACACCTTGTCAAAGTTCACCAAACCAGAAGTCCCCTGCTGAAAACTTTATTGGTCGAAAAATGAAAACAGTTTTGGATCTGATGCTACCCACCAATTCATCTGAAGATCACAGCCAAGATCAGAAGATGAAGTATCAGTTTGATCGTCACCATGGAGCAAAACATCGAGAGTTCAACAATGGTGATGCTGTTTTTGTGAAAGATTATCGATCAAAAGCAACGTGGCTTCCTGGTACCATCATTCGTCGAAATGGCAAGGTCACCTACATCGTTGAATGTCAAGGAAAGCGCTGGAACCGTCATGCAAATCAGCTGCGTCGTCGTGATCATCCAACTCATGCTTCCCAACTCCTCGACATCTTCGATCTCCCAGCAAAGTTAGTTGCCAACCCGGTGACTAGACCTGCTACAATTTCAGCACCTCTGAGCAGTCCAACAACTGTTCAGAATTCTCAAATTCCAACGCAATTGCCTGCAACATTGCCAATGACACAACCACCGACAGCAGTACAAGTTCCCGCAGGAACTTCATCAGTGGCACTTCAACCACCACCAGCTGCGCAAGTCCAAAGACGATCAAGCCGTACGATCAAGCCCGTCGACCGTCTCCAGATGGATCCGAACAAGAAATCATACACCTAATAAGTTCAACGCTTATTCAGGGAGGTGTTAAGTCATTCAGACTTATAATTATTTGTATCTACCGTAACCCTATGTTGTAATTTAAATGATTTGATCTACGCGCTGAAAGTTGTATTTCTATTTGTATTATCGTCTACCCGCATTCCCTTTCGCCCTGTTTTTATTCTTCGTTTTTAATATATAGTTTGTGCCTGTAATAAAGCAGTGATAATTTAGCCTTTGTTGCACGACACAATTATCAATCTTTGTCATGAAACGCTATTCTAGTACGATTGAACAACTTCTACTTTTTTCCGCAGTCAAAAATGCTTTGAAAAAAAATTTATATTCGAGTGAGTGAAGTGCCAAATGAATATTAAAATGTTTTACCAAATACTAATTATTCTAAAATTGCCTTTGAAACATTGAATGTTTAGCCTATCAGAAATACTCGAATTTGGTTCTATTTCAAAAACACGGGTCAGCTCGAAATCAAAAACTTCGCTCACAAAGAGTTATTATGGCAGTGTCATTTTTTTCACAACATTCGCGCACGGTTTGTAAAAGTGAACGACTCTCCACAGAAAACCGTTGTTGCGGACTTTCTTGCGGCAGCCTTGTTGGAGGCGGGGTTTGAATGCAAACAGTGCACAGTCTTCACCCCGCCCCCTGTATTATTTTTCAGTTTTATTTATTTATTTTTGTTTTTGATAGAGAAAAACACATTTTAGGCATTATTTTCGACGGAATTTAAATAAATAAATTTTTTAGGGTGTTGAAGTTTCATTTAAAATCGATTTCACGCCAATTATCGTATTTTCACTGCTGTTTTCATTGATTTATAATTTTTTTTTGAAAAATAATTCATTTACAGAATATACATCGAGAAGAATCATCATCATAACTGGAATTTCATCATAAAATGCTTCCACAATTGTTACGGAGATTTTATGACAAGGTAAACAATAATAAAACACATAATTCAATAATTATCTTCAGAATTTTGGTTAAGGAAGAAAAATTTCGAAAGCGAAATCATCGAAAATTTTCTTCCTTAACCAAAATTCTGAAGATAATTATTGAATTATGTGTTTTATTATTGTTTACCTTGTCATAAAATCTCCGTAACAATTGTGGAAGCATTTTATGATGAAATTCCAGTTATGATGATGATTCTTCTCGATGTATATTCTGTAAATGAATTATTTTTCAAAAAAAAATTATAAATCAATGAAAACAGCAGTGAAAATACGATAATTGGCGTGAAATCGATTTTAAATGAAACTTCAACACCCTAAAAAATTTATTTATTTAAATTCCGTCGAAAATAATGCCTAAAATGTGTTTTTCTCTATCAAAAACAAAAATAAATAAATAAAACTGAAAAATAATACAGGGGGCGGGGTGAAGACTGTGCACTGTTTGCATTCAAACCCCGCCTCCAACAAGGCTGCCGCAAGAAAGTCCGCAACAACGGTTTTCTGTGGAGAGTCGTTCACTTTTACAAACCGTGCGCGAATGTTGTGAAAAAAATGACACTGCCATAATAACTCTTTGTGAGCGAAGTTTTTGATTTCGAGCTGACCCGTGTTTTTGAAATAGAACCAAATTCGAGTATTTCTGATAGGCTAAACATTCAATGTTTCAAAGGCAATTTTAGAATAATTAGTATTTGGTAAAACATTTTAATATTCATTTGGCACTTCACTCACTCGAATATAAATTTTTTTTCAAAGCATTTTTGACTGCGGAAAAAAGTAGAAGTTGTTCAATCGTACTAGAATAGCGTTTCATGACAAAGATTGATAATGCGAACATATGCTGGAATAAAACCTTCAGTGTTTATTTAACAAAACACACCAATTTTTTTTCAAAACTGGAAAAATCAACTCTTCAAAAATAATAGACGCGTTTATAAATTTTTCCAGGTCTTTTTTTTGTTTATATCATTTATTCAAAGTAAATGATGAATAAGAACAATTAACCCGCAAGAGTTACTCGTTCAATAAAGAAAAAGGCAAAAAAAATGAACCGGTAATTAAAAGATGGTAGAATTTGACAAAAATGTATTTTTAAATAAATGTAAAGAATTAAAGGGAAGAGAAAAAAAAAGTAGTGAGGTGGGGGTAATAATAAAAATTGAGAACATATCATATGAGGAGATTAGCAAATAAAAAGTAGAGGTAGTGTTCCGAAGCTTATGCATTACACAGATTTTTAAAAAACATTTTAAAAGTCGAAGAATGAGTCTGGGAGATTATTTAGAATTGATCTGAAAGAGAGGAGAGTCTAGTTGAATCGTAAAGTGAATCATTTTTACCAAGAACACCAGATATACGAAATGGGTGACGGGGTAGAGTAGAACGTTTGTTAAAGTTGAAGAAGGTAGGTTGGTGGGTGAGATTGAATATACATTTAAAGAAATGAATGAGGGATGATTCAATTCGCCTACGTTTTATTGAGGTAATGTTAAGAAGTATAAGACGATTTTCATAGTTATCAAATGAGATATTACATCTACAACATACTTTCTTGCTAAAGTGTATTAAAGGTTTTTCTAGAGTTTTGGATAGCTGGGATTTGAGAGGAGGGTTAAATACTTCATTACAATATTCCAGAATAGGCAGAACATACATTTTGAATAGGATAGAGTAGTGGTTCAAGGAAGAAAATTTGAAAGATTTTATTATTCGGATAGACCTGGATGTGGCAATGTTACTAATGTGAGTTATATGATATTTAAAGGATAATATATCATCGATATAAATTCCTAAGTCTCTGACAATACTAACTTGAGGAATAGGAGTTGAATTTGCAGAATATTGGGTTTTTGGATTTTTTTTACTATGAAAATCGTCTTATACTTCTTAACTAACAGTACCTTGGAGAACTCCAGAGGGAACAGGTTGAGAGTTTTTAGAGTAAGAATTACCTATTTTAGTATAATAAATACGATCGGATAAAAAGTTCTGATACCAGTTACAAATCAAAGAGTCAATGCCAAATTGCTGCAATTTGAGAATAAGAAGTTTATGGTTAACTCTATCAAAAGCCTTTTGGAAATCAAAGTAAATAACATCAGTATGAATTTTTTTCGAATTGTTATGTTTGATAGTGGAGATTAGATCAATAAGGGCATTTTTACAGCTTCTTCTTTTAATGAATCCGTATTGAGAAGGTGATATTTTATGGGAGAACCGAAAGAAGATTCTGTCAGATATGATTTTCTTTAAAATGCGGCAAGTGTGGCAGGTAAGACTAATTGGCCTATAATCATTCGCTGTTTGTGTCTGGTCATTCGCTGTTTGTGTCTGGCCACGAGTGGTGACCGACACCAGCACTCTCACACCCATCTGTCTGCGTATCCGCATTTGCACGCTATTTCGTGCATCAATCGATTGATTAAATCGTTAAAAACTGTGAAAAGCTGTTGAATATACCCCAATTGGTGCCCAATGAATCCAAAAACCCCGAGAGCAACCAGTATGCAGCCACAAAAACGTAAAGCCCCTCTGTCACCGGGTGCTTTCGCTGATGAATTAGAGGATGAGATAGAGGAGTATGAACTTTTGAAAGCCACAGTCAAGCAGATTATTGATAGTGATAAGGCATCGCCGGAAACAAAATTGGTTGGCTGCGTCTGCAGAATGTTGTTCAAGCAGGTGAATCATATGAGAAAAGAGATTATGGAACTGCGAGAAATGAAACAGGAAATTATCGAGGTAAAGAATAAATTAAACCAGGAAATCCCCCCACCCCTTATCCCCCAAACTGATGTTCCGAGTAATGATATTATGGTTCAACTCCTTGAGGAAAAAGAAAAACAGCGTTCATTAGTCTTTATCAATCTCGAAGAGACAAGTGAAAAATCATCGGTTACTAGATCTCAGCAAGACTATAACAAGGTATGCACCGTTTTGGACTACTTGGGAATTGAGTGCCTTCCCCAGACGGTTTATCGAATGGGGAAGCATTTTCCGAGAAAGACCAAAGTGGTTCTTCCTACAACATTCTTTCAAAAACAAGTCTTGTCGAGAGCTAAGTATCTCAAACAATTTCCATACCAATCCAAACTACTAGTTAGAGCTTCAATGAGCAAGGAGGAAAGAATTGCTAATTGGCAAAGACATAAGAATCGCCAAACTGGAGTCACATGTGCCGAGAATCAGGGTATCCAGTCGGTTGGTTATCCTACTCATTCAACGCGCAATGACTCTTCTAGTCGATCCAACGATGACTTTTCCGATAAGCAAGTCGACTCTCGTAACCAACGCCAGTTAAACTAAAACGCGGAAAGGCAAAATATTCTGATAATTTTAAACTTTCTGCCTTCTCCACCAATATTCGCTCCGTAGTCTCAAACTCACAAAATTTCATTTTTAGTTTACAACTCCATAATCCTTCTGTTATTTTTCTCACAGAAACCTGGCTCAATCCGTCAAAACCCTCTGAATCATTTCTGAGTGGTATCTCTAATTATTCCATTTTTCGACAAGACCGCCTTACTTCTAAAGGTGGTGGTGTCGCCATTCTATGTGTAAGTCTACTATCGCCCCAAAAACGTTTTTCCCAATCTTTTGAAAACTCTTTTGATATTTTAGCCGTTCAATACGATACTGGCAGTAATCCAGTTAGACTTATAGCAGTCTACCGTTCTCCGTCTTGCTCATTGAATGACTTTAATCATCTTATTAGTATTCTTTACGATCTGTCCTCTTCACATGGCACAAATGTAGTAATTTCGGGTGACTTCAACTTTTCGGATATAGATTGGGAACTATTTACGGGTTATAAAAGATCTCAATCTTAAGCAGAACATATTTCTTGGAACTAGAGGTCAAAATATTCTTGATCTTGTTTTGAGCAGTGTTAATTTGCCTATTTCTAAAGTAGAGATCCTCCCTCCAATTGGTAAGAGCGATCACAATCTCATAAAGTTTAGTATTAACTCTGGAATGCTCTCTTCGCCTGATGATTCCAAAGTTCTTTATCCAATTTTTGCCGAAATGGATAAACTCCTTCTTACTGAAATAATTTCTTTGGTCTCTTGGTCCGATGTAATAGGTAATACAACAGATGCATCAGTTGCGTATGATAATCTTCTTGACTTTCTGAGTTTTCTTTATTATAAAACAGTTCCATTCAAACCAAAAAAATGCAACAGAATTAATCTACCCCAATACCTTATCAATATGAGTGAGCATAAAGAATTACTTTGGAGACAAGCAGTCAGAACAAATGGGTCGTTAGAGTTCTCAAACTTCAGTAAATTTAATTCGAAATTTCAAAAAGCATTAAAAAAATTTAACAAATCTATTGAAGAAAAAATCACCCTTAAATTAGGCAATAAAAATTTTTACAAATTCATAAACAATAGAATAAAACCAAAAAATTCTATTATTACTGTTTCTAACCCTGAAGATGGCAAACCAATAACAAACCCTTCAAAAATTGCAAATGTTTTTTCCAAATATTTCTTGTCCACGTTCCAGGACAGCTCCACATTTGACCCTACTACGGAATTTGATATTAACACTGAGAACTGTATGGAAATGCCTTGGGTTCACGATTTTGAAGTTTTAAACATTTTATCCAAAACTAAGGCTTCCATCTCAGTGAACCCAGACCAAATCCCCTTTGCATTTTTGAAAAAACTAGCAGTTTGGCTAGCAGGTCCATTGGCATATATTTTTAATTTATCAATGATGCATAGCTCTATTCCCCGCCAATGGAAATTATCTTATGTAACCCCAATTCCTAAAACTTCGAATCCAAAAGAAGTTAGTGATTTTCGCCCCATTTCAATAACTAGTCAAATTTGTAGAACTTATGAACGTCTCCTGAAGACGAAATTGGTAGCGCACCTAAATAACATAGATTTTTTCTCTGAAACTCAACATGGTTTCAGACCTGGTAAATCTACTACCACTCAAATGGTAGAGTGTCTTGATTCCTGGTCAGCTTCACTTGAAAAAAAAAAATAAGCAAACTGATGTGGTCTATTTTGATTTTGCCAAAGCTTTCGATAGAGTCGATCACGATTTGCTTTTTGCCAAACTCATAAAACTAAAAATTCATCCCAAATTTTTAACTTGGTTAGGTCATTTTCTTCATAACAGAAAATTGAAATTGAAATTGATCTTACATAAGCTGAAATTACACTTAAATAAACATTAGAACCCAGTTTGTCCCCAGAAGATTTCACATGTTTGAAACAATTTGGGACGTTTGGGGGTTGAGAAAAGAATTAAAAGGGCGGGGGGCTTTATTCAATTTAGCTTCAATATCAATCACTACATATTTGGAGATACCTGCTTTGACATTTTCAGTATAGGCAAATTTACGGCTTTCACGAAGAATATTGAGCTCAGTAAGGGTTAAGTCACGTCTGCATCTTGGAGGAAGTGGCGCACTTTTGTACCAGTTTTGATTCTTGGCAGCAGATGAGTATCCTTTAATGAATTGGTCTCGTGTGGCAGCATCAACAAATTGAATTTTCAGTGGTCTGGTAGACGATTTGCATTCATGTCTGAAACAAGAGAAGACAGTAGAGATATTTAATTAACTGACCAGGCTTTTCACCACCGCGCGGTCCTTTTCGGTTTGCTGAGCATCGGGAAGGCGTTCGTCAGGTAATCTTCCCAAGACCGCTCGGGTTGATTTGTCATGGAATTGAGCAGCATCTTTGAGAATGCGAAGATGGTCATTGACTTGATTCACAGGCAAAGAAGGGGAAATAGGATTATTTTTGGGGAGTTTCGAGTCAGCAACCAATGCATTAACACTTGATTGGATATCGAGCATGATTTGTTCCAATCTTGACATATTGGATTCTATTCTGGAAACATTCTCTTCCATTTTCGACACCTTGCTTTCAACGATGTCTTGTCGGGATTTCATTTCGAGGAACATAGACATGGTGACAAATTGTTGGGGAGGCGATGTAGTAGCCATTTTCTTGAGCAGTTGCGGTGATTTCGAATTTGGTCTTTTCATGCAATTAGAAAAGGATTGGCGTGAAGTGGTAAAAATGAGTTATAAACTACACCTTTATTGGTGCCAATATTTTTATTTTTCAAGAATTAGACCACTGGCACTGTGGTGATACGCAATATTTAACAGGTGAATAATCGATTGATCGCAGAGATTGGGCAGATATGTGAGTAGCAGAGAATAGGAAGATGATTGGCAGATCGCAAAAAAAAGCAGCCGTCCACCACGAGAACACTGCGAGCGAATAAGAACACTGCGAGCGAATGAGAACACTGCGAGCGAATGAGAACACTGCGAGCGAATGCTTTTTATTAGGCTACGAACTATCTAATTATTTCTTTCAAGGCGACGTTTTCGCTATCGAGGAAACCATCCTGCAATATACTGTACCGAAAAGTAGTTGCTCGATATTTTATGGACCTATGCAGAAACTAAAATTGCTGCAAAAAATTGCAAAAAATAGCAAGAAATTCAATGCAGAAACTTGCAAGAAATGTCAAAAAATAGGGGGGAAGACGCCATTTTTGCAGCACGATTTACGAGATCGCTGCGAGATATATTGATAATTCGTATGTATGCGCCTTTAAAGTTGTCGATTTACGAGTCAATTTTTATCGATTTTTTTAAAATCTGAAGCGAATATCGCGAATTTCTCAATAAAAAAAACGAAAGATTAAAAAAAATGGAAATGGTTCGACAATCGACAAAAATGTACGTGATGAAACCGGAGTCGCGTGTCCTTATTCCACTGGAAAAGAGTTCAGAGAGAGTTTGATGGAATTCGTGTTAAATTTCAATTCTTAACGTACATGAGTGTTTCGTTCAATGATTGAATTCTGTCATTTCTAAAAAAAACAACACTTTTTAATCACTTTTTTCAATAGAATATTCAAAAAAAACTTAAAAATCGATAAAAATTGACTCGTAAATCGACAACATTAAAGGCGCATACATACAATTATCAAGATATCTCGCAGCGATCTCGTAAATCGTGCTGCAAAAAATGGCGTCTTCCCCACTATTTTTTGACATTTCTTGCAAGTTTCTGCATTGAATTTCTTGCTATTTTTTGCACTTTTTTGCAGCAAATTTAGTTTCTGCATAGGTCCATTATAATCGAAAAATGAAAATTTTGTAAAACAATTGAAAAATAATGCAAAAAAAAAACAAGACATGATCAGAAATTGGGGAAAGAGACCTTAACAAAGTAAAATATTTAAACAAACTAAGTCGGGATCGATAGCGAAAAAAAAGGTCTGACTGTAAAATATATTCAGGCAGGTCCGATTCTTTTTATATCGATATTACGACATTTGAAGCAAAAAACTAGTAATTTTCTTTAAACTCACCTTAATCATCAGCAATAACCGTTAGAATATGCAGGAAAATAAGTAAAATAGACCACGAATAATTTTCACAACAAAAACGGTGAAATATATACAGAGAATAACGAAAACCAACCAATTTAGGCCAAGAAATGAAATATTTTTTCTTGGAAGGCACACAACAAGCCATTGCACACGCCACCTTGTGCTACCGTATTCGTGTGTGCGCCGAGACCCGTGTGTAAATATACACACAAAATCAGTATTTTATTTTCATTTCTTGGCCGAAATTGGTTGGTTTTCGTTATTCGCTGTATATATTTCACCGTTTTTGTTGTGAAAATTATTCGTGGTCTGTTTTACTTATTTTCCTGCATATTCTAACGGTTATTGCTGATGATTAAGGTGAGTTTAAAGAAAATTACTAGTTTTTTGCTTCAAATGTCGTAATATCGATATAAAAAGAATCGGACCTGCCTGAGTATATTTTACAGGCTTGTTTAAAAAAACCAAGGAAGAAACATTTCCGGGTGGGTGAAAAATAGTTTATTAGTATCTACTTTACATACGGATTAACACAAAAAAGTTTAACGGAAAAACGTTACAGATGTCATGCCGGAGGCATAAGCCGTCGCCTATGACTCCGCCCCTCCTGCTTCCGCCCCTCCTGCGGAGAGCGGTCGCTTCATGAGTTATACATTCTGGCTAGCTTTCTTGTTGGTGGCCTGTGGCTTTCTGGGGTTTCCCCCACCAAGTCAACAGGCCTATCATTACTATATTTTTGGTCTTAAATAAAGGATTAGTATTTAACATGGTGTCCTCTGAGACAATCACAGGTAGAGCATATGCCCTGGGCAGGCATATGAAACAGAAAAAAAAGATGCTGAAAACATACATACGTAAGGTCTAAAAGGGAAAAGGCATAAAGTGGGTGCAAAAAGATTTGTTTTCCAAATAATATTGATTTAAATTGAGAAGAGAAATTATTTCATATCAGAAGTTGATAAAGTGAACGTTGCCGGATTTCTTTTTCCTCATTGTATTGGACCAGGACTGTTTGGGAGGGTGGGGCTGAAAAATTATTTTTTAGAAATTCCGAAAAAAGAAGTGGGGTTGAGAAAAACAGATCTAAATTGTTTTCAGAATTTATTTGAAAAAATCAAACTTTGATCTTGTCTGAGTTTATTTTTTTTTTAGGCATTCTCAGATTAACTAAAAACCCGCGTTGATGTTTTCTATTTCCTCAGTGAAAAAACCGCGGGTCATTCGCGTCTTGAAAAAATAGGGGGCCCCCGGGGAGCCAGCGGCGCGTCCCCTAATTTTTTTTAGCGCGAGCATGCGAAAAACACGCCGATTTTTAAGCGCTCGCGCGCAATATCACTCCGTTTCGGCGCATTAACTCGCTTAAAACGCTGATTCTTGCTGTTGCTACTTTGGTTATTGTTGCAATATTCGAATCTCACTTATTTATTTAAAACAAACTATAAAAATAAATTTTAGAAGAAAAAACGCGAGAAATAGACAAATTACGTTAAAAAGATCAAAATAAAAAAGAAAACTTGAACCATTTAGAACAACTAGAAAAACAACCAACAGTTTCTTAAAATATTATAGACACAGAACATTGAAACTCATAAATTATACATTTTGTGGGTTGATCGAAGCTCGTTTTGTCGACTTTTCATCACTTTTGTTGAGTTCCGATTCGGAGTGTAGGTTATGTGCTAAAAGAGAGGACGCTAGATTGGTTACTTTTGTTAATTTTAAATTTGAAACTAGATTAACTAAAAATCGATTAATCAGTGACCGATTCAATATCGTCTCAAGTTAATACAAATCGATATTTCGTATTGCCAGCTCAAATATTCTTGATCATGCATGTTGGTTTTGACCTACCCAGAAAAGCTAAGTCTCTCACACAGTCGTGCTATTTTTAAATGCGAGCGGTTGCGTTGCGGTCTTTTAGGAGAAAATGGGTGGTCCAAAATTTTTAACTTGACAATAGTACTCTCTCATTTGTAACCAAAATGAAAGTATTATTGTTGATAAATATCTAAATGAAAAAAATCCAAAAAATTTAAAAACCCGGTTTTCGCCCTAATGGCCGAAGAAACACTTTTTGGTTTTCTAGGCCATTAGATTTTTTCTCGGCCGCATGAATTTTTTTGTTTTTCTTTTCTTTTCAATGTTTTTCAGAGAAAATTATCCATAAAGGACTATTTAAAAATTTTTGTTGTGTTTGTGGGGAGTGTGATGGAAGACCAGTTCGTAGATTAACAGTTTATTGAAGAAGCAGAAAAAGACACACACAATAGAATAAAACATCGGCTTTTATAGTAGACATCCACGTGGATAGTTGACACGGGGTTTACACGTATTATACTTATTTACGTTTAGTATAACACCTCCCCTAATAGGTAGCATTGTTGGGCAAAGCAGTTGGCACGACTGACGAAGGCACGAGCAAGGGTTGGTTGACGGCAGGTTGTTGACCATTGTATCATTCCATTGGAAGTATGACTGGTTGATTGGCAGCATGAAATCCAGCGGTGTCGTTTGGTTTGGTGCAGATGAAGACGGAGTTGATCGGTAGGTCAGAAGAAACGTTTGAAGTGCATCTGGCATTGTTTCCTCACCTTCCCCTTTCAAAATTTCTCTTTTGAAAGTGTTGACGAGTCGTTTGGCTTGACCATGGCCTTGTGGATGGCATGGCGTTGATCGTCGATGATAGATTCCACGGAAAACGCATCCTGTGGTTTTCCGGCTGGTGTCGCAGTTGATCGGAAGTTTGTTGACTTGATCATTGGATCCAGCGATGTCGGTCTCGGCTGCGGCGATGACCTTTCCCTCGATTTCCAATTTTGCACTGTGATCGGAAATGAGTCTGTTGAGATGACATTGAGATGCATTGAGTTCAGCGTTGATTGGCTTCTTGGCGGCGTTGGCATCGGTGCAGCGTCCCAATCCAGCAGTGAACACATTTGGGTATGTCTTGGCCAGATGATCCTTGAGCGCAGATCGGTTGGAAGACAGTGATGTTGACGAGATGGCGTTGATGTAACCATTGATCGAAGTGAAGAGTGTAGTGTCTTGAGCAATCCAATCCATTCCGAGAAGTGTTGTAGTGTCGGCGACGTTGCAGATTCCATGACCAGTATGTTTGTTGAGCACGAATGAGCAAGCGAATTGTCCCCGAACGTCAATCTTCTGTTGATTTGCTGATTTCCAGACGAGTGTTGGCGGTGATAAGGTTGGCATGGCGAGCTTCTTCCAATCCTTGAGGCTGATTAGTGTAACTTCGGCTCCCGTATCCAATTGCATCCTTAACTCACGAACATTGATCTTCACTGGTTTGTAGATTCGATTAAGACCTCCAGATGTTGCAGTTGCGACGACGATTGCATTTGTCTGACGAGGTTGCTTTGAAGAGCGGCAAACTTTGGCGAGATGTCCCTTCCGATGGCAGCTGCGGCATTCCGATTGTTGGTGCTTGCAGTCCTTGTTCCAATGTTGATCCCCACAATGGCGGCAAGGTGACGGTGGTTTGTCCTTCTTCGGTTGAGTCGCTGGTGGTTTGAACTTCTTCTTCTCACGAACTGCGTTGATTTCCATTTTATTCGATGGTGATGACGAACCAATTGCACGAGAATCTTCACGGATATCCAGGAGTCGCTTGGATGAAATGGCTGCGGCAAGGTTGGCAATAACTTCCACAAGATGTTGCTGTCCTTCTATTTGAGCCTTGAGAAGTTGTGCGATTGATCCTTCCATCTTGAGTTCAGTACTTCAGAGCAGCAGCGGTTGTGGTGAAGCAATGTAGAAATCCCTGATCGCCAGATGTTGTGTTTGTGGGGAGTGTGATGGAAGACCAGTTCGTAGATTAACAGTTTATTGAAGAAGCAGAAAAAGACACACACAATAGAATAAAACAGCGGCTTTTATAGTAGACATCCACGTGGATAGTTGACACGGGGTTTACACGTATTATACTTATTTACGTTTAGTATAACAATTTTTAAAAACAAAATGCACAAAAAAGAATTTAAAAATCTGCCTAGAAAACCAAAAAGCGTTTCTTCGGCCATTAGGGCGAAAACCAGGTTTATGGGGTTTTTCGCCATTTTCAAGTTTTTCTTTGGATTTTTTTTCATTTATTTATTGTCAAATTCAAATTTCTCAGCTGGTCTTGCGCGTTGCGGTCGCGCTGCGAGGAAATTCCCAACGACACTCTGCAAAACGAGCGGCCAGAAATTATTATCTTGACAATATCAACAATCATACTTTCATAACTTTTCAACCATTTATATCGTCCCCTCAGCGCCGGTTGAAATTTCATCGAGTTAAACAATTTTTATGCACATTTAAAAATTTAAAAGTTTACATTATAAAGTGCTGAGCATTAAAGTTTGATAAATCATATCTCAAGAATGACACACAGGATTTTAATGATTTTGGTATCATTCGATAGAGCTTTAGTAGATTCTAATACACTTGAAATTTTGAAATTTCGTAAATTTTTCGTGTAGTTATGCTCGGTTAAAATTTCAAAAATCGGTGTTGTCAAAAAGGGTTTTCAGAATAAAAAAATACTCAATTTTGGACGAAACTCATAAATATTGGTATGACTGGATAGGACATTTTTTGTAGATATCAAAAACATTTTAAATTTTGAAATTTCATAAACAATTTTTATGCACATTTAAAAATTTAAAAGTTTACATTATCTTTCTTCTTACTAAACGAATAGTTCTGTGTGTACAAACATTTCTCATGAATAACTTTTTGACCCCTCGACCGATCTACCGATCTACGATATTGTCATGCATCTTGGAGCGCTTCACAAAAATACTATTTGGAACTCGGGTTACTGTAGGATTACTGTAGATACAGTACTCCAGCGCTTTTTCACATTTTTCCAGAATGGTCGGATCGAGATCATACTTTCATGGTAACATCTTTGGAGTATTGTAAGGTCATTGTGAAAATTTGGTACGGATTGCTAAAGTATTACGGTACTTATCTTAACCTAAAGTTAGCGCGTTTTTCTCTGTGTCTCTTAATTTTACACACTTTTTCTCTGATTTTTCGTTTCCGCCGCGAAGCGGCGTTAAACGGCTAGTTATCAATTAAAGGAGGGCTTTACGCAGATTATAAATGAAGTTAAAACGTTTAAAAAAAATCATACTCATGTTATGAAAAAACGAGCGACCTAAAAAAAAGGGGGGCCGCGGAAGAACTTGTGTTTCTAGTCCGCGCGCGACAGCTTGGTTTCCTAGGCCAACTATTAAATTTGTGTTTTTTTTTTGTTTTTTAAATTTATTTTTGTTTTTTTGCATTTAAAATGAAAAGCAGTGCAAAGAGTGATGCAAAATTTTGCAATTATTAAGTTTCTACACAAATACAACACTAGTTTTTCCCATTCTGAAAAAAATAGCAGAAAAAAACAAAAAGTACGGCTATGAAAACTGAAATAAAAAAAAACATTCATCAGCTTGTTTTTCATGCAAAATTATAACCTTGTTTCATTTTAAATGCAAAAAAAACAAAAAAAAATTTAAAAAAAAAAAAAATTTAATAGGTGGTCTAGGAAACCAAACGTTCGCGGACTAGAAACACAAGTTCTTCCGCGGTCCCCCTTTTTTTTAGGTGGCTCGTTTTTTCTGTTTTTTTTTTCTTCTATTGTCAACTCAATTATTCTTGATCATTGCGTTCGGAAGGCTGCTCAACCTCACAGCCGCTCCGCACGCACGCGACGCGTGCGGCCGACACTCGCACACACTGAAATATCGGCGGGAAAATGAATTTTTCAAATTTTCCAGTGTGTGTGAGTGTCGGTAGCCGCGTCGCGTGCGTGCGCAGCAGCTGTGAGGTTGAGCAGCCTTCCGAACGCAATGATCAAGAAAAATTGAGTTGACAATACGAATTAAAAAAAAATTTTTTAACCCATTTATAACATGAGTATTATTTTTTTTGCATTTTAACTTCATTTATAATCTGCGTAAAGCCCTCCTTTAAGTCATATAACCATCTAATAATCTGAAAAAAAAACAATTTTTTCACACTTTCCCTTATTTTTGACGTTTATGAACGGTTAGTGTTCCAAAAACACTTGAAAATAAATAATAATTTTTTTCTCAACGTTACGTGAAAGAATTGGACCAAAAAATGTTAAAAAACAGTAAAATTAGGTTAAAAAATAAAAATATTTCGTAAATTCGAAAAAAAGAACCGTGTTTGCACAGTCAACACAAAGTCACACAACGGTGGGCCCGCATATTCACGCGACTCCATTAGCTGCCGTTTTTTCACTGAGAAAGATCCTTGGATTTTCAAGTGCCAATTGAAGAAATGTATAAAATAAAATAAATTAATCTTGGGAACTACAGAGTACGATTTAATAATATTAAATCAAAAACGTCATCGCTCTTGTTCTTGTGTTGAAGTCGTAACCGTTCTTTTTCGCAGTCCGTATTCAAGACAATTTTATGTTTTTTTTGAGCTCATCAGAACGCGATAATTTCTAATCAAGCTCTTAATGCCGTTCAGTTCTGACGTGACCCATCTTATCTTTAATATTCCATTTATTTTAACAAATCCTTGTCCACCGAACATTTGCATAACATTTTTAAAATGAGTTTTTAAAATTTACTCAGGAAAATCATAATTTTTATTAAAAATAGCAAAAATATTCATAAAAACCATCTTATGCACCAACTGTGTTGTATGCTGACGCAGTTTTGGTGCACAAGACGCAGTTTTAGTGCATGTATGAACTTCGACATTTTTTGGTGTTCGTACTCCGACAGTCAAAACTTTGACAAGTCTGGCAGAGGTATGTTTAATATAAATTCGAAACAAAATAATACTTACAACCGCTTTTGTTATTTTGTCAAGATGATAATTTCTGGCCGCTCGTTTTTCGGAGTGTCGTTGGGAATTTCCTCGCAACTCAAATTCAAATCAGAGCTGTGCATTTCTCGTTTCTCGTTTCTCGAATTTCTCGACAAAAAAAATTAAAATAATAGTTGAAGAAAATGTCTGAATTGAAAGCTTTTCTGCAACCGTTTAAAGGAGCGTGACGATGTATTAAACATATGTTGTGCTTTGGAACATATGAAAAATTATAAAATATGTTTCTAAGTTTGCGAAATTTTTCGTTTCTTTAAGAAATTTTTTTTGATTTCTCGAAAATTTTGTCTCGTTTTTCGAAATTTTCTCGGGTTTTTCGTTTCTCGAAATTTTCTCGAATTTTTTTTCTCGGTTTCTCGTTTCTCGAATTTTTTTCTCGGTTTCTCGTTTCTCGGGTCATTTCTTTTAGGATATATTTGGCCTATATTACTTTCAGGCTATATGTCTTTCGGGCTACATGTCTTTCAGGCTACATGTATTTCAGGCTATTTTTTTCTTTCAGGCTAGTTTCTTCTTTCAGCCTATTTTTTTTCTTTCAGCCTATAAAGCGTCAGTTTCTAATCTCGCTGATTTGGGTTATGACTAATAAGCCAAAAAACGTTTCTTCGTTTGAAAATACGTAGTAAATCGTATTCTGAAAAACAAAAATAGCCTGAAAGACAAAAGTAGCCTGAAAGACAAAAATAGCCTGAAAGAAAAAAATAGCCTGAAAGACATGTAGCCTGAAAGACATATAGCCTGAAAGTAATATAGGCCAAATATAGCCTGAAAGAAATGACCCGTTTCTCGAAATTTTCTCGAAAACTTTTTCTCGCACAGCTCTGATTCAAATCTCTCAGTTGGTCTTGCGCGTTGCAAGGAAGTTCCCAACGACACTCCGCAAAACGAGCGGCCAGAAATTTTTTATCTTGACAATATAATACAGTACTCCACATAAAGATAGGTTCACCTGTGAAAACTTCGAAAAATCGTCAAATTTAAAATGAAATATCCTCACTTGTTTACAATACATCTTTTGGTCTCCAGCGGTAAATTAAAGTCGTTTTGAGCGGTACAGACTCCCGTTTTCTTCACAGACGAGGCCTAATGCCCTTCCTCCGTCGAATCCGCGGCAAGAACCACATTTTTATGCAAGATGGAGCACAGATCCATCGTGTCAAAAAGACAATCTCATATCTGGAACGTCGTGGAGCGTATCTGGAACGTCGTGGAGCTCAAGTTTTGGAGTGGCCTGCATGTTCTCCTGATTTGAACATCATCGAAAATGTTTGGGGAGTTATTTCTCAGAAAATGTATGCCGGTGGAAAAGTTTATCGAGATGTTAAGGAGATCAAGAAGACCATTATCGAAGCATGGTCCACCATTGACCAAACCCTGCTTGATGCACTCTACCAAGCAATGGATTCTCGAATTTTTCATCTCGCTCGTCAAGATGCTACCCGAATTGATTATTAATTTTCCAAATTAATCAATTTTGTTAAGAAGAAAAATTTTTTTTAAGTTTTTTTGGTAGTGAACCTATCTTTTTGTGGATTGGCGAAGAGGCAAAAATGAGAAAAATCCAAATTTTTCCTTGAATTTCAATCTTTTCCAAAAACACTTTTGATTACATTTTAATACTTCCTAAATGCTTACTTTTTGTTATCGTACATTTTTTCGAAATTTTAAATTTTACGATTTTTCGAAGTTTTCACAGGTGAACCTATCTTTATGTGGAGTACTGTAAATGATTTTTCGACGCTCTCACAAAATTTTCGAATAATTGCAAATAAACTATTTTGAACCACAAAAAGTATCTAGAAAAACAGAAAAAGGACTAAAAATCCAAGGTAGCTTTTTTCAAGCAGAGCCTGAAAAATAAACACATTTTAAACTTTTTAAAATATTACTTTTTCGGTCAAAATTGAGATAAGATTAGTCGTTGATTTTAAATAGTTAACGCAAAATTTTAATTATGAAACTCCTTACCTTTCCCTGCCCGGGACTCCTCCTAAGCTAACGTTATTCAACTCTCCATCGAGTATTTCTTCATAGTCATCTTTTCCCTTGGAATATTCGGCTAGTTGCTCTTCTATTTGTTCTTCTACTGGCGCTTCTTCAAACACTTTATCTTCAAAGGTATTGCTGGCACCTAATCTTGAATCCTGTAAAATCAACAAATTATAAATCGTCAGAAAATTTAAGTTCACTTTACTTACCTCTAAACTGCCTGCAAATTTCACAACTGGCCAGTTTTCAACTATTCGATGAAAAGGTCTTGGTGGGGTCAAAAATTTAGCATTCGAAAACGTCTTCGGAAGTGATCGTCCGTTGAATTCGAAATCTTTTTTCAACTCATTAACTTCATCATCATATCGATGAGTGACTGCAGCCAAATAAGCCAGTGATGTTTGACCGCATCTCTTCAGAATTCGAATCCTTTCTCCAACATCTCCAACCAAAAGTGATATTTGAAACCGTGCATTCATATCATCAATCTTTCTCATCAGTTCTTTCAATTTTACAGTATTTCCGGTAACAAAATAAAGAAATGAAAGTCTTTCATAATTATTTGTTTTTTGATAACAAATTTCCACAATTTCATGATTTCCTTGAAGAAGGGCGGCCTCTGCAAGTGTCGTAAAAGAAATATCTTCATCTAGACGTTCAGCAAATTCCAAAGCTTTTTCAAGATTGCCATACTTCATGCAAAACAGAAAACGAGTTCTGTCAGATTTTGAGAAATTTAAAGCAATATCAAGATGTCCCAGTTTCACTAAAAATTCTAAAATTGAATGCCCGACAAATTTGACGCGTTCTGATTTCAATAAACGTAACGCTTCATCGATTCTTCCATGGAATATTGATAATTTGATTTTGTATTCAAATGACTCAAAAGGAACTTCAACAATATTTGCCTCTCTATCAAAGCAACAAAGGTTTCTTTCTCTAGCTGTGAAAATATACAGTTGCTTGTCCAAATCCAGTGTTTTGATAATCCCGGAATCTCCCGAAGTCAATGCATATTTCACTTGATATCTCGTATTGTAAACAAAAACTGATTCATCGATCCAGCAACCAGATTTCAAATTGTTCAATTCCTCTTGAATGCACAATATTTCCAGTTTTCGATTCAATAGAACTAGCTTCTTTTTCGACAAAAAAGCGACATATTCTTTCGATTCGCTCCATATGACATATCGAACTGCATCGCGTAACTGAACTGAAGCTATCACTGTTTTCTTTTTAACGTCAAACAGTTTGTATTCATCGTCTATTTTCAGCAAAATCATTTCAGTTCCCGCATAGAAAATATCATCGGCAACGGCATCCAATTCATACATTGTCGAATTTTTCAAATCACGTAATTCTATCTGAAAAATAAAGTTGAAAGTTTTAATTCTGTTCGATTTTCTTTGAAATTAAAAATTGTACCTTAAAGCTCTTATTGAGTACGACAAACTGCTTCCTCGTAATCCAAAAAGCCCGTCTCTCTGAACTTTGTGCACAATGATAATCAAACTCTCCATCGGCTACCAAATGACGTCGTTTATAAAATTCGAATTGACAATTCTTACGATCATGAGTCATACCCATAACAATGAAAGCATTTTCTACTGAATTGAATGATAGAGAGCGGCGTGGATTTGAATAAGAGTCGCATTCCAATTTGTGGATAAATACGTCTTTTCTGAAATAAACAACAAAAAGCTAATTTTCCGAACAAAAAAATAAACTAACTTAGTTATTAAATTTAATTTTCTGAGTTCCGTGTTATCATCCTTCATATAATAAACAAAACCATCATTGACACAGAATACTGGCTTCTCTCTCCTATTTTTGAATAAAATCATTCCATTCTCATGTCCGGCAGCGAATAAACTAGAGCTAGGGTGGGCAGCAAGAACCCCGAACCTCTCCTTCTGATACCTAGAAACCATAATCTTCGAATGAATGCAATTTATAAATTAATACTTACCTCAATATATCAATGCACTCCTGGCTAGCAACAAGCCAAATTCTAATCGATTTATCTTCAGAACATGTAATCGCATAACTAGAATGTGGACGAAATGCAATCGAATTAATAATATTATCATGCCCTTCGAAGTGGCCTAACTTATCCAGTAGCGTCAGTGGATAAACTATGTTACTTTTATCCAGTTGGCCACACTTTTCGAGTAGCTTCAATCTGTAGTTGTAGACAACTACTTTTTTTTCATCACATCCCACAACAAGTATTGAAGTTTCTTCATTGAACGCAACACAGTTGAGACCTGAAATAATGTTTCTATTTTTTAAAAGGTTCACGTTTCAAATGGAAAATTATATTTTAAAGATGTTCTTAAAGGTTCAAGGGGAACCTTGAATAAATATAATCGAAATGCGCTACGGCGAACAAACTCATATTCTGGCAGACATATCGCTTACCGTATTTTATTAATCGCAAAGTCTTGTTTAAAGGCAGGATGCCAGTTAAAAATTTCACCGCTGCGGCGACAAGATTTTAAATTACCGCGTTTTATGAATTTTAATGTTCGCTCCTCTGAACAGCTCAGGCGTTTGCGCGGAAATTTTAATTTTTGAATTTTTTTGTGCTTTTTTTCAAATTTCTTCTTTTTTTTTGAGTTTTTTTTGCTTATGTATCTATTCAGTTTGAAAAAAAAATACAAACAATATCGAGAAATTCAATGAAGAAATTGCAGAGAAATTTCAATTTCTCTGCATTTACAGGAACTAAACGAGATCCTCCATGAAATAAGGGAAAAACGTTGATTTTCCATAAAGAAACATTTAAGAGTCGATGTCTCAGAAAGTCGAACATACTGTGGCACAGTTGCACCAACGTGAAGCTAGGATCTTGATATTTTGCATGGAGGGTACCTAGGCCCCCGTTAGAAAAAAAAATACATAATTTATTTGGCCACGCCACCTTTGACCTAGTGAAAAAAATCCGGGTGGTCCCTAAATCGAAATTTTTAGTTTTAAAGATAAAGTCAAAATCTCTTCGATAATTGATTACCCGCACATTTTTGAGTATTTTTCATGTTGACATCTAATTTCGATCTTGTCGGCATCATGCCGAAAATTTGATTTTTCTGAAAAAGTGGTCCAAATTTTCCGGTTTTTCCCATTTTTCGATATGATGAAGTACTTGGCCCCGAATGGAAATATGAAAATTTTTAATCCTTATTATGTTTGTCATCAAATTCCACGTTGATTTAGCGGAATCCCTGTAACCTTTTTGGGGTTTCAGGGCAAAATAGGCAAGATTTTCGCCAAATTCCAAAGGGTCCCCCCATGGAATAAAAAATCGAAAATTTTAAAATCTCCCCATATTATCAGAGGGACTCTTACTAATAAATATCTACTGTTTCCCAAAATATTAGCCATCATGTGGACCTATGGGCCGCGTGGCAACAGCTCAAAGAACCTCCATTCAATATCGCGATTTCCAATACATGCAACAGTTTTCTGTGTACGGGGACTAAAGGTATTTGAGCTGTTGCTACATCGTCCATAGGTCCACAAGACGGCTCATATTTTGGGAAACACTAAATATTTATTAGTAAGACTCCCTCTGATAATATGGGCAAATTTTAAAATTTTAAAATTTTTCTGCAAACTTTTTCCATAGGGGGGACCCTTTGGAATTTTGCTAAAATCTCACCTATTTTGCCCTGAAACCCCAAAAAGGTTACAGGGATTCCGCTAAATCAACATGGAATTTGATGACAAACATAATAAGGATTAAAAATTTTCATATTTCCATTCGGGGCCAAGTACTTCATCATATCGAAAAATGGGAAAAACCGGAAAATTTGGACGACTTTTTCAGAAAAATCAAATTTTCGGCATGATGCCGACAAGATCGAAATTAGGTGTCAACATGAAAAATACTCAAAAATGTGCGGGTAATCAATTATCGAAGAGATTTTGACTTTATCTTTAAAACTAAAAATTTCGATTTAGGGACCACCCGGATTTTTTTCACTAGGTCAAAGGTGGCGTGGCCAAATAAATTATGTATTTTTTTTCTAACGGGGGCCTAGGTACCCTCCATGCAAAATATCAAGATCCTAGCTTCACGTTGGTGCAACTGTGCCATAGCCAATAGGCCTGATGTCGAAAATCTCAGACATCGACTATTAAACACTAAAAAGAATTTTTTTTGTGAAAAATTCAAATTTTTCTGCAAGTAAAAACGATATGTCCGTTTTTCTAACGTGGTTCGGAGCCGCACGGACGAAAAATTTAATATTTCATAATTGACCCGACGGATAAGTACAAAATTGAATATATGCCGCGCAAAAATTGGAATTTTTTAAAATTACCTCCCCAGCTGTCATTCTGATAAAAACCGCTTTGTGTTATCGTTTCAGCTCCGATTCCATTTTTGGCCGAGGTATGCTTCCATACTGTAATTATTTTCTTATTATTTAAATTGAAAATTTCAGAAACGAACTCAATCTACGAATATCAAATATCACAATTTTTCCATCCGTCGATGTTGAAATAACAAATTTTGGAAGGAATATCGCACCAGTAACTGCAGTTCTATAGCCAATTAATTTAGCTACGCACTGTTTTTTTCGCCAATTCCAAATTCTGACAGTTTTATCGTTTGATGAAGAAATAATCCAAGGAATTGTATGGTGGAAGGAACAACTTCTGATGATGTCATCGTGACCGCGTAATAAAGAAATGCATCTTCCGTCTTCAACGTTCCAGACCTGAAGCATAGGCAAAGTTACGACAAAAAATTTAAATGAATACCTTTAAAATGTTATCATCGCCTCCGGAAGCAAAAATAGGATCAGCGGTATGAAAACATATTCCTCGAACTGCTCCATCATGCCCTTCATATTGTCGAATAATTGCAAAATTTTTGTAATCCCAAAGTTGAATGATCCCATTCTCAAGTGAAGCGAGTACAAATGGTTTTTTATGGTGAAACGAAACTCCTAGCACAGGAGAAGACTTTGTTTCAAGTTTTAAGAGTAATGGCATACTGAAAAAGCTTTCATTTGTTGAAGTTCATAGGTGAGAATTCGAGGGAAAAGAAGCTCTGGCTTTTCTTTCAGGCTATGATTTTTATGCCGGCCAGGATATTTTTTTCAGTCTAGATGGCTTTCCGGCTACCTTTGTATCTCAGAATACGTTTACAACTATGTGGGTTTACTCCATTTTACTATTTAAAAAATTGAAAAAGCATTATTCGATTTAATCGGAACAATATTTAATACAAACAATAATTTCAGGGGGTTTTTTTTCATGAAATCGACATATCATCTCGAAAAAATATAACTCATTAACATGACCACAGATGAAAATGCCCGGTAAAATGTCATTGGACATAATTTTTACACTCAACACAGATTTTCAATATATTGGAACGTCTGTCCTAAAAATGGGTTAAAAACGGCCGGACGCCCGCGTCCATACGGTCTTGAAATTAGCTTACCCAATGTAAATACAAAAAACATCGAAGTTCACTCGAAATCATTTGACAATTCGACAATATCCTTTCGGTAATAATTCAGAAATTTGAAAAAAAAACGTTTGAAAATAACCTTTCCGTAAAGTCAGAACAACTTTTGCGCGCGCACAAATTGCAGTGGTCCCACACACATAAGCAGCATTTACATCGGTGTTCACAAGTAGCTTGGTGGTATAGTGGTTAGGTCTTTTGTGTGCTGGGCGAGAGATCTCTGGTCGACCATGGGTTCGATCCCAGGTAGGGTATATTTTATAAAAAGTGTGTACTAGCGTAGCATTGTAGTTTAGACGCGCAAAAGTTGTTCTGACTTTACGGAAAAGTTTGAAAATAGCATTAAAGGTGGACATTACGAATTTTTAATTATTCGTCTACTTAAAAAAAGATTTTTTTTTTCGAATAACCGTATTATTTTCATATTGCTCGACTTCCACTATAGTTTTAAAAAATTTTCATACTATTTTTTGACTTACACGTTATATTTGCCAAAAATTCAGGATTATTTCAGAACTAAAGCGTGAGGTCGAATTTTCAAATGATTTCCATTGAATTTCCTTATTTTTTGATCAGCCAAGTTCAAGACGTATGAGGCCGTTTTAAATGCATTTTAGGTAAAATGTTCCAAAACAGAAAGTAGCCAAAACTGAAAAATAGCCTGATAATGTTGCGTATACAAAAACATGATTTACCAACTAAAAGTTATGATTCCAATCAGTCAATACAAAAAATGCCGTGTTAGTAAAAATTAAAAATCGATATCGTAAAAAAAAGAGACTTGTCGTCATTTGCGATGTCTAATACGCAAAGGGGCGTCATTTATGTTGCATGAGTACACGGCCAAACGTGCGCTTCCACCAGAAACGAAGGATGCGACTTGCTTATAATTGGTATTTCGGGTATTTAAATTATTTTGAAGGTTTTGATAAATAATATAAATTTTAAAAACTAAGTACTCGCGCGCTTACTATTACATGGAATATTACGCACATTTTTACTTACACGTACACGTGCTATGCTAAAATATTGCCAAAATTAAATTTTAGCAACTTATTGAAAGTAATGTTTGAAAAAAATCACAGCGAAAAGTCTCCTCTTATTTATTTACAAAAAAGATCACAAGAACGAGAAGAATAACTAATGTTGTCAAAAAATAGTTATAAAAACGGTCTTTTCGAAATTTTGACCCGTGAAGGCATGCTCTAATGACAACAAATTTAGAGCATCCAACGAATAAACTCTTTTTCATTTTTAATGAATAAAACGTACAATAATAAAACTAAAGAAATCAAGAACAACAATTTCAAGGCATGCTGTTAAATAAGACCCATTTTCAACCAAGGTAACTTTACAGAATTGTGGCATTTGAGAAAACACATTTACAATTATCTTTTAATCAATGCTGTGGTTTGTGACACTTTCCAAGACTGCGCTTGCCGAATGAGGTTCATCGAGTTGAACAATCGCATCTTCGAGGATTCTTGTCGCCAGCGATGGATTGGTTTTCCGGAGATCACGCCAATCCTGAAAAGGAAATCATTTTGAAGCAACCCTCTTCAGAATTTTTAAATTTCACTTACATTAGTTTTCAAGCATTCCTGTTTGTTCAGCATAAAAAAGTTGAGAAGTCTTCGAAACAATTCGTCATTTTGCAAAAGATCCGCATAACCCATCCGATTCACAACATTATTTACATTGATATCAGTTGCCAGCCCTCTCGCACAATCGCTTTTTAGTGAATTTACCATAAATCTAAATTTTTTCCGTTATTAGGTCATTTTTAAAATTATACGCACCTATCCGCCGCCATGATAAATTCCTCAGCAAATCGGTCGTTTGTTGAGAGTGGTCTGGTGGTTTCAGGACAATACATATGACGGATTATGACATCGAGAACTTCTCCTGGGATATCATCGAATTTTACCTGGAAAAAATAGGTTTTTTTGAAATCGTAAGCATATTGACTTTTATAAACGATAAAAGGTCTTGGGTCGTTTTGATTCGTATTTTCCAAATTCCTTTGTGTTATTTGGAATTTAAAGGGTATTGTGCCACTTAGTACAAAAGGGGAAGAAGATAAAAACTAAGTTTTAAAAAAAATCAATATTGGGCCAAAAATCCCTGAAAAGGGAAGACTACTCAGGTTATAAATTTTATATATCGAAACTATAGTGAAAAAATTGAAAAAAAGTGAAAATGCGGAAATTAGGCACCCGGAATCGAACTTTGGTCTCAAAGACGTAAAAGTTTCCACCAAATTGGCAGCGAAGGGTGCCCTTATTTTGCATTTGTACTTCTTTGCATTTTTTCTGCATCTAGGTATCTAAAATTGAATTTCAGATCGATTAAGCAACATTTTAAGCAAAAAAACCTATCCAACCTCTTTCTTTTCCATTTCTGTCGATCCTTCCGTCCTAAACAATGCTCTGAAATACTCCGATCTGGCGGCCAAAATAGCCATATGTACATTGAAAATACGTCCACATGATGCGACGATAGTGAAATCAGTTAGCTCGCCAGTTTCAAACAAATCGAGGAATCCTCTGCCAGTCGTATCAATTTCGGTAATTTCTTCACGCATGCAACTCGACAATCTTGGCAATTTCGCTCTCGGCAATCCGACGAACATTGTGTCTTGTGTCTGAAAATGATTAGATATTTTCGGGGAAAAATTGAGAGAGAAGAGAACTTACAATAATCGTGTGAGGTTCTCCAAAAACCGTCAACTCCACACCAATCGTCAGCGCATCCTTAGGAAGATAACGATTTGGCTGGCTTTTCAACACATCACTCGAGAAAAACTTGCTCGCAGTCACAATTCCGGCACGATTGATAGTGACCAGATTTTTGTTCAGCGCACAACTTCGAGGGCCATCAATAGTTTCAACAGTGAAACTAACACGAAAACGAAGGCGAGGATTTGGACAGCCTGAAATCGGGAATTTCTTGAAAAATCCGAAAAGGTTTAGAACTTACGATTAATGAGCAAAAATAGAGATAAATATCCAATTGTTTCTTCATCTTTCCCGCATGGAAACAATTTCAGTGCAAATTCGTATTCATTGTCGCCGAATTTTCTAAAAACGGATTTGTTTCCATGTTTTTGTTTTAAAAAAACTCACGGTGCCATCAAATACTCGCCAAACGAATGAAGCTCCTGCTGTATGCTGAATTGTTCAATAGTCCAGAAATTCAAAAATGTTCGTTGACTCATTTTCGTGCTGCACGTTGACATTATTGATGTTCGTTTTTTCGAACCGCTTGTTGATCTTCTGAAATTTTCTTCTTTTTTTTTAAAGAAAATAGTAATATTCTTACGATACGCTCGGCTGGTCTCTTGACAAATCATCTCGATCCATTTCTGAAATTTTGAAAAAAGCACATATTTTTTTAGAAAATTGATTTTTGGTAAAATAAAAGATTAGGTGAACGGGATGGATATCTATCTTCAAATAAAAATGTATTTCTATAAGATCAAAACGTTTTAAAAGATCAAATAACCTTTAATTAAATAAAAAATTTAGGTGTTCATTTCTATGATAATTTAGAGAAATTTTGAAATGAACGAAGCGCTTCAATAATAATACTATTATTTCTGACAAAAATTAAATAGTTTTTACGCACAAAAAGCAAATATACGGAAAAATAAGAACTTCTGTTGTTTTGGCAACGGATCACAACATTGCTGTGCATTATTCTTACGCGGTGTTTGCAGACGAAACATCAAACTTGACGACAATTGATTTTTCGATTATTTTTCACGCTTTTCACAAACTAAACATTTTTATATACATTTTTTTCATAAACTAAAAATTTATAGAAATGCCGAGAGATGATCCAATTACCGAGGAAGAGAGGAAGGCAACCTCCGCCACGGATTTGATCAGAATGCGGCTGGAAAGATTGCAGCAAAATATTGTGATTTTTTTTTTGAAATAATTTTAATTAAGAAACATATTTTTAGGATAAACCCGCACCGATTCCACAAAAGAAGGAGACATTGCGAGCGCCAAGAGCGCCGCAAGAGTTTGTGAGAAATGTTGTTGGATCTTCCGCGGCGGCTGGAAGTGCTGAATTTCATATTTATAGGTATTTAAATATATAGATGTTTTTCTTACAATCAATGTTCTGTTTAGAAACAATCGAAGGAAAGAGCAGAACCGTCTGGATTATATTGAAGCGGTCGCAAAGAGGGAAGAAGCTGATTGCGCGTTCAAGTAAGGTATTCGTTGAATTCCATGAAAAAAACACAATTTTCAGGGAAAAGGCGGAAACTATCAAGAAAAGTGAAGACGAGAAAACTGCCAAAAAGCGAGCAAAACGTTTGAGACAAAAAGCTGCGGCGGCGAAGAGAAGGAAAATGAAGAAGAATAACAAAGATGATAGTACAACAGATGATGATAGTAAGATTTTTTGTTGTTTTTGTATTTAAAACAATTTAAAATGATTCAGGTGAAGAAGAAGATGATGATACGGATAGTGAAGCGGACTCTGAAACCGAAGCTGAAGCGGAAACCAACAAAAATGAATAATTTTTTGAAAAAAATAAATTATATTAATATTGATCTCATTGAGATGAGTACAAGGTTTAGCACCTGTATATACCTTTAAACCCATAAAATAACCCGTTAATAATTTTTTGTACCAGAAATGCCACCAATATTAGCATTTCTGAATGGACCACGCCTCTACGGCCTTTTCAGCTTACCTGAAAGACATGAGACTACTTTAGAAAATGCAGGAAATACAGTGGTATCGATTACTCGAGGTTTGTTGTTTCCAAACAATTTAAAAACCAATTTTTTCGAATTTTTAAGGTTTTTATTATCTCGTCACTTCACTGGCATTTTCACCAATGATTTTGTTTTATATGTACACAAGAGGATGGATGACAACTTCCAGTTTTTTGGGAATTATGAAGTATACTGGATATGTTGTGATTTTCGGATTCGGCGCGAGGTGAGAGGTTTTCAAAATTTTGGGTACCTAAATTGACCAGAAAACGGTATTGAATATATTTCCAGAATGATTGGCCGAATGATGGACGAACAATATAGAACATTTTTGGAAACATGGTCCAGAGCTCAAGGAGGATCAAGAGAAGATCAAATAGCACTAAAGAATTATGATTTCGAAATCAAGAATATTGTGCCAGATTATATAGCGGAAAAGAATGAGAAATTGTGGCATTTGAAGCCAGCACTGGAGGAAGCCGGTCCGTTTACACAGGCTTTGGCATATTGGGCAATTCATGCATTTGGTAGACATATGTTGTATCCTGGATCGACGGGATTGTTGAATTATTTGATGAGATCGAATTTGAATCAGGCTAGAAAATTGATGGTCAATACGAGAGTAAGTTCCTGGCTACTGTTGAATTATTTTGTAATTTTGGGTTCTTCGAAAGGAATCAAGAAATTAAACAATTTTAGAAAAAATTCAGAAGAAAAACGATTTTATGGTTCATTTTTGCTTTTTCTGAAACTTCAGCAGCAATCCAATAATAATCGTTAATTTTTTTTAAAATTCTTTTATACATTTCTTTTGAACGTTTATTTGTTTTAATACTCTTTTATGGATAATTTTCTCTGAAAAAAAATTTGAAAGAAGAGAAAAACAAGATTAAAAAAATAGGCGGCCGAGAAAAAAACAAATGGCCTAGAAAACAAAAAGCGTTTCTTCGGCCATTAGGGCGAAGAGAGGGGGGTATGAGATTTTTTCGTCTGGAACAACTATTTTAATTATGAAAATCGTCACCTTTCCCTGTCCGGGTAGCCTCCTAAGCTAACGTTATTCAACTCTCCATCGAGTATTTCTTCATAATCATTTCCCTTGAAATATTCCGCTAGTTGCTCTTCTATTTTTTCTTCTAATGACGCTTCTTCAATCACTTTATCCTCAATAGTATTTCTGGAACCTAAGCTTGAATCCTGAAAAATCAACAAATTATAAATCGTCAGAAAATTCAAATTCAATTTACTTACATTTGAACTGCCTGCAAATTTCACAACTGGCCAGTTGTCACGTATTCGATGAAAAGGTCTTGGTGGGGCCAAAAATTTAGCATTCGAAAACGTCTTCGGAAGTGATCGTCCGTTGAATTCTAATTCTTTTTTCAACTCATTAACTTCACCATCATATCGATGAGTGACTGCAGCCAAATAAGCCAGTGCTGTTTGACCGCATCTCTTCAGAATTCGAATCCTTTCTCCAACATCTCCAACCAAAAGTGATATTTGAAACCGTGCATTCATATCATCAATCTTTCTCATGAGTTCTTTCAATTTTTCAGTATTTCCGGTAACAAAATAAAGAAATGAAAGTTTTTCATAATTATTTGTTTTTTGGTAACAAATTTCCACAATTTCATGATTTCCTTGAAGAAGGGCGGCCTCTGCAAGTGTCGTAAAAGAAATATCTTCATCTAGACGTTCAGCAAATTCCAAAGCTTTTTCAAGATTGCCATACTTCATGCAAAACAGAAAACGAGTTCTGTCAGACTTGGAGAAATTTAAAGCAATATCAAGATGTCCCAGTTTCACTAAAAATTCTAAAATTGACTGCCCGACAAACTTGACGCGTTCTGATTTCAATAAACGTAACGCTTCATCGATTCTTCCATGGAATATTGCTAATTTGACTTTGTATTCAAATGACTCAAAAGGAACTTCAACAATATTTGCCTCTCTATCAAAGCAACAAAGGTTTCTTTCTCTAGCTGTGAAAATATACAGTTGCTTTCCCGAATCCAGTGTTTTGATAATCCCGGAATCTCCCGAAGTCAATGCATATTTCACTTCATATCTAGTGTTGTAAACAAAAACTGATTCATCGATCCAGCAACCAGATTTTAAATTGTTCGAGTCATCTTGAATGCACAATATTTCCAGTTTTCGATTCAATAGAAATAGCTTCTTTTTCGACAAAAAAGCGACATATTCTTTCGATTCGCTCCATATGACATATCGAACTGCATCGCGTAACAGAACCGAAGCGACCACTGTTTTCTTTTTAACGTCAAACAGTTTGTATTCATCGTCTATTTTCAGCAAAATCATTTCAGCTCCCGCATAGAAAATATCATCGGCAACGGTATCCAATTCACACATTGTCGAATGTTTCAAATCACGTAATTCTATCTGAAAAATAAAGTTGAAAGTTTTAATTCTGTTCGATTTTCTTTGAATTTAAAAATTTTACCTTAAAGCTCTTATTGAGTACGACAAACTGCTTCCTCGTAATCCAAAAAGCCCGTATCTCTGAACTTTGTGCACAATGATAATTAAACTCTCCATCGGCTTCCAAATGACGTTTATAAAATTCCATATGACAGTTCTTACGATCATGAGTCATACCCATAACAATGAAATCTTTTTCTACTGAATTGAATGATAGAGAGCGGCGTGGATTTGAATAAGAGTCGTATGCCAATTTGTGGATAAATACATCTTTGCTGAAATAAACAATAAAAGCTAATTTTCCGAACAAAAAAATAAACTAACTTAGTTATTAAATCTAATTTTCTCAGTTCCGTGTTATCATCCTTCATATAATAAACAAAACCATCACTGACACAGAATACTGGCTTCTCTCTCCTATTTTTGAATAAAATCATTCCATTCTCATGTCCGGCAGCGAATAAACTAGATCTAGGATGGGCAGCAACCACCCCGAACCTCTCATTCTGATACCTAGAAGCAATAATCTTCGAATTAATGCAATTTATAAATTAATACTTACCTCAATATATCAATGCACTCCTGGCTAGCAACAAGCCAAATTTTAATCGATTTATCTTCAGAACATGTAATCGCATAACTAGAATGTGGACGAAATGCAATCGAATTAACAATATTACCATGCCCTTCGAAGTGGCCTAACTTATCCAGTGGCGGATGTTTTGTTTCTCTGTACTTGTACACAACTACTTTTTTTTCATCACATCCCACAACAACAATTGAAGTTTCTTCATTGAACGCAACACAGTTGAGACCTGAAATAATGTGTCTGTTTTTTTAAAAGTTCACGTTTCAAATGGAAAATTGACGTTTCCGTAAAGTCAGAACAACTTTTGCGCGTCTAAACTAGAATGCTACGCTAGTACTTTTTATAAAATGTACCCCTACCCTGGATGGAACCCAGGGCCTCGCCCGCACACGTGTGGAACTTCTCAGACAATTTTGGAACTGTTTTTTTATCAGTTTTTGACTAGTCGGTTAACTAGTAATGAACTAGTCGGGAACTCGTAATTAACGTTATAAATTTTCGCTTTGGACTGGTTTTTTACCAGTGCTGAAAAAAAAAGCAGTTATAATTTCGATTTGGACTGGTTTTTTTCCAGTACTGCCAAAAAACCAGTCGAAATGGCATCGAACTGATAAAAAAGCAGTTCCCCCATTGTCTGAGTTGTACAAAAGACCTAACCACTACACCACCAAGCTACTTGTGAACGCCAGTGTAAATGCCGCTTATGTGTGAGGGACCGCGGCCATTTGTGCGCGCGCAAAAGTTGTTCTGACTTTACGGAAAGGTGGAAATTGTATTTTAAAGATGTTCATAAGGGATTCTTAAACTGATTCTCGATTTTGGCATAATTTTATTCTTTTTAATCATATTTTAAAACATATGAAAATTTTTTGTAAAATTTAGTTTTTTTGTTTTCGGGAAAAAAATCGCCGAAGTTCAGGCAAATGACCTAACTTTCCCAGGAAGTTGTGTACTTCACGAGAAGAACACAATTTATTTATTTTTTTGGAATTCAGCGATTTTTATCGTTTTTTTGTTGCTAAAACTCGATTCTCTTAGAATAAACTGACGGGTAAGTACAAAATTCAAGCTATGCCGTGCAAAAATCGTATTTTTTAAAAAAATTACCTCCCCAGCTATCATTCTTATAAAAAGCGCACTGTCCTATTGTTTCAGCTCCGATTCCATTTTGGGCCGAGGTATGCTTCCATACTGTAATTATTTTCTTATTATTCAGATTGAAAATGCCAGAAACGAACTCAATCTACGAATATCAAATATCAGAATACTTCCATCCATCGATGTTGAAATAACAAATTTTGGAAGGAATATCGCACCAGTAACTGCAGTTATATGGCCAATGAATTTAGCTACGCACTGTTTTTTTCGCCAATTCCAAATTCTGACAGTTTTATCGTTTGATGAAGAAATAATCCAAGGAATTGTATGGTGGAAGGAACAACTTCTGATAATGTCATCGTGACCGCGTAATAAAGAAATGCATTTTTCGTCTTCAACGTTCCAGACCTGAAGCATAGGCAAAGTTACGACAAAAAATTTTAATGAATACCTTTAAAATGTTATCATCGCCTCCGGAAGCAAAAATAGGATCAACGGTATGAAAACATATTCCTCGAACTGCTCCCTCATGCCCTTCATATTGTCGAATAATTGCAAAATTTTTGTAATCCCAAAGTTGAATGATCCCATTCTCAAGTGAAGAGAGTACAAATGGTTTTTTATGGTGAAACGAAACTCCTAGCACAGGAGAAGACTTTGTTTCAAGTTTTAAGAGTAATGGCATACTGAAAAAGTTTTCATTTGTTGAAGTTCATAGGTGAGAATTCGAGGGAAAAGAAGCTGTGGCTTTTCTTTCAGGCTATGATTTTTATGCCGCCCAGGATATTTTTTTCAGTCTAGATGGCTTTCCGGCTACCTTTGTATCTCAGATTACGTTTACAACTATGTGGGTTTACTCCATTTTACTATTTAAAAAATTGAAAAAGCATTATTCGATTTAATCGGAACAATATTTAATACAAACAATAATTTCAGGGGGTTTTTTTTCATGAAATCGACATATCATCTCGAAAAAATATAACTCATTAACATGACCACAGATGAAAATGCCCGGTAAAATGTCATTGGACATAATTTTTACACTCAACACAGATTTTCAATATATTGGAACGTCTGTCCTAAAAATGGGTTAAAAACGGCCTGACGCCCGCGTCCATACGGTCTTGAAATTAGCTTACCCAATGTAAATACAAAAAACATCGAAGTTCACTCGAAATCATTTGACAATTCGACAATATCCTTTCGGTAATAATTCAGAAATTTGAAAAAAAAACGTTTGAAAATAGCATTAAAGGTGGACATTACGAAGCTTTTTAATTATTCGTCTACTTAAAAAAAGATTTTTTTTTTCGAATAACCGTATTATTTTCATATTGCTCGACTTCCACTATAGTTTTAAAAAATTTTCATACTATTTTTTGACTTACACGTTATATTTGCCAAAAATTCAGGATTATTTCAGAACTAAAGCGTGAGGTCGAATTTTCAAATTATTTCCATTGAATTTCCTTATTTTTTGATCAGCCAAGTTCAAGACGTATGAGGCCGTTTTAAATGCATTTTAGGTAAAATTTTCCAAAACAGAAAGTAGCCAAAACTGAAAAATAGCCTGATAATGTTGCGTATACAAAAACATGATTTACCAACTAAAAGTTATGATTCCAATCAGTCAATACAAAAAATGCCGTGATAGTAAAAATTAAAAATCGATATCGTAAAAAAAAAGAGACTTGTCGTCATTTGCGATGTCTAATACGCAAAGGGGCGTCATTTATGTTGCATGAGTACACGGCCAAACGTGCGCTTCCACCAGAAACGAAGGATGCGACTTGCTTATAATTGGTATTTCGGGTATTTAAATTATTTTGAAGGTTTTGATAAATACTGTAGAAGCAAACCGATTCCAAACGCGCTCTACTGACAAACCTCGAATTTTTGGGGTGTTCCGGTGCACGGACAAAAAAACATATTTTTCATAATTCGTCCAATAGATAACAAAAATGCATTTATGACTCAAAAATATTTTTTCCAATACGTACGGACACAGAAAAGACCATACAAGCTTGTGAAAACAGTGATGCGCGTTTGGAATCGAATTGAACGAACAGTAATATAAATTTTAAAAACTAAGTACTCGCGCGCTTACTATTACATGGAATATTACGCACATTTTTACTTACACGTACACGTGCTATGCTAAAATATTGCCAAAATTAAATTTTAGCAACTTATTGAAAGTAATGTTTGAAAAAAATCACAGCGAAAAGTCTCCTCTTATTTATTTACAAAAAAAGATCACAAGAACGAGAAGAATAACGAATGTTGTCAAAAAATAATTATAAAAACAGTATTTTCGAAATTTTGACCCGTGAAGGCATGCTCTAATGACAACAAATTTAGAGCATCCAACGAATAAACTCTTTTCATTTTTAATGAATAAAACGTACAATAATAAAACTAAAGAAATCAAGAACAACAATTTCAAGGCATGCTGTTAAATAAGACCCATTTTCAACCAAGGTAACTTTACAGAATTGTGGCATTTGAGAAAACACATTTACAATTATCTTTTAATCAATGCTGTGGTTTGTGACACTTTCCAAGACTGCGCTTGCCGAATGAGGTTCATCGAGTTGAACAATCGCATCTTCGAGGATTCTTGTCGCCAGCGATGGATTGGTTTTCCGGAGATCACGCCAATCCTGAAAAGGAAATCATTGTGAAGCAACCCTATTCAGAATTTTTAAATTTCACTTACATTAGTTTTCAAGCATTCCTGTTTGTTCAGCATAAAAAAGTTGAGAAGTCTTCGAAACAATTCGTCATTTTGCAAAAGATCCGCATAACCCATCCGATTCACAACATTATTTACATTGATATCAGTTGCCAGCCCTCTCGCACAATCGCTTTTTAGTGAATTTACCATAAATCTAAATTTTTTCCGTTATTAGGTCATTTTTAAAATTATATGGACCTATCCGCCGCCATGATAAATTCCTCAGCAAATCGGTCGTTTGTTGAAAGTGGTCTGGTGGTTTCAGGACAATACATATGACGGATTATGACATCGAGAACTTCTCCTGGGATATCATCGAATTTTACCTGAAAATATAAGTTTTTTTTTAATCGTAAGCATATTGGCTTTTATAAACGATAAAAGGGTGTCTTGGGTCTTTTCGATTCGTTTTTCCCAATTCGTCAGATGCTTTGTGTTTTTTAGAATATTAAAGGTAGTGTGCCACTTAGTTTAAAAGGGGAAGAAAATAAAAAAAATAAGTTTAAAAAATCAATATTGGGTCAAAAATCCCTGAAAAAAAGGAAGGCTATAATCAGCTTATAAATGTTGCTCAATCGTTCTAAAATTAAATTTAATATACCGAAACGATAATGAAAAATTTGCAAAAACTTGAAAATGCGAAAATAAGGGCACCCGGAATCGAACTTTGGTCTCAAAGACGTAAAAGTTTCCACCAAATTGGCAGCAAAGGGTGCCCTTATTTCGCATTTGTACTTTTTTGCATTTTTTCTGTATCTAGGTATCTAAAATTGAATTTCAGATCGATTGAGCAACATTTTAAGAAAAAAACACCTCTCCAACCTCTTTCTTTTCCATTTCTGTCGATCCCTCCGTCCTAAACAATGCTCTGAAATACTCCGATCTGGCGGCCAAAATAGCCATATGTACATTGAAAATACGTCCACATGATGCGACGATAGTGAAATCAGTTAGCTCGCCAGTTTCAAACAAATCGAGGAATCCTCTGCCAGTCGTATCAATTTCGGTAATTTCTTCACGCATGCAACTCGACAATCTCGGCAATTTCGCTCTCGGCAATCCGACGAACATTGTGTCTTGTGTCTGAAAATGATTAGATATTTTCGGGGAAAAATTGAGAGAGAAGAGAACTTACAATAATCGTGTGAGGCTCTCCAAAAACCGTCAACTCCACACCAATTGTCAGCGCATCCTTAGGAAGATAACGATTTGGCTGGCTTTTCAACACATCACTCGAGAAAAACTTGCTCGCAGTCACAATTCCGGCACGATTGATGGTGACCAGATTTTTGTTCAGCGCACAACTTCGAGGGCCATCAATAGTTTCAACAGTGAAACTAACACGAAAACGAAGGCGAGGATTTGGACAGCCTGAAATCGGGAATTTCTTGAAAAATCCGAAAAGGTTTAGAACTTACGATTAATGAGCAAAAATAGAGATAAATATCCAATTGTTTCTTCATCTTTCCCGCATGGAAACAATTTCAGTGCAAATTCGTATTCATTGTCGCCGAATTTTCTAAAAACGGATTTGTTTCCATGTTTTTGTTTTAAAAAAACTCACGGTGCCATCAAATACTCGCCAAACGAATGAAGCTCCTGCTGTATGCTGAATTGTTCAATAGTCCAGAAATTCAAAAATGTTCGTTGACTCATTTTCGTGCTGCACGTTGACATTATTGATGTTCGTTTTTTCGAACCACTTGTTGATCTTCTGAAATTTTCTTCTTTTTTTTTAAAGAAAATAGTAATATTCTTACGATACGCTCGGCTGGTCTCTTGACAAATCATCTCGATCCATTTCTGAAATTTTGAAAAAAGCACATATTTTTTTAGAAAATTGATTTTTGGTAAAATAAAAGATTAGGTGAACGGGATGGATATCTATCTTCAAATAAAAATGTATTTCTATAAGATCAAAACGTTTTAAAAGATCAAATAAACTTTAATTAAATAAAAAATTTAGGTTTTCATTTCTATGATAATTTAGAGAAATTTTGAAATGAACGAAACGCTTCAATAATAATACTATTATTTCTGACAAAAATTAAATAGTTTTTACGCACAAAAAGCAAATATACGGAAAAATAAGAACTTCTGTTGTTTTGGCAACGGATCACAACATTGCTGTGCATTATTCTTACGCGGTGTTTGCAGACGAAACATCAAACTTGACGACAATTGATTTTTTCGATTATTTTTCACGCTTTTCACAAACTAAACATTTTTATATACATTTTTTTCATAAACTAAAACTTTATAGAAATGCCGAGAGATGATCCAATTACCGAGGAAGAGAGGAAGGCAACCTCCGCCACGGATTTGATTAGAATGCGGCTGGAAAGATTGCAGCAAAATATTGTGATTTTTTTTTTTGAAATAATTTTAATTAAGAAACATATTTTTAGGATAAACCCGCACCGATTCCACAAAAGAAGGAGACATTGCGAGCGCCAAGAGCGCCGCAAGAGTTTGTGAGAAATGTTGTTGGATCTTCCGCGGCGGCTGGAAGTGCTGAATTTCATATTTATAGGTATTTAAATATATAGATGTTTTTCTTACAATCAATGTTCTGTTTAGAAACAATCGAAGGAAAGAGCAGAACCGTCTGGATTATATTGAAGCGGTCGCAAAGAGGGAAGAAGCTGATTGCGCGTTCAAGTAAGAAATTCGCTGAATTCCATGAAAAAACAATTTTCAGGGAAAAGGCGGAAACTATCAAGAAAAGTGAAGACGAGAAAACTGCCAAAAAGCGAGCAAAACGTTTGAGACAAAAAGCTGCGGCGGCGAAGAGAAGGAAAATGAAGAAGAATAACAAAGATGATAGTACAACAGATGATGATAGTAGGCTTTTTTGTTGTTGTTATATTTAAAGCAATTTATAATTATTCAGGTGAAGAAGAAGATGATGATACGGATAGTGAAGCGGAGTCTGAAACCGAAGCTGAAGCGGAAACCAATAAAAATGAATAATTTTTTGAAAAAAATAAATTATATTAATATTGATCTCATTGAGTTGAGTACAAGGTTTAGCACCTTTATATACCTTTAAACCCATAGAATAGCCCGTGAAGAAATTTTTTGTACCAGAAATGCCACCAATATTAGCATTTCTGAATGGACCACGTCTCTACGGCCTTTTCAGCTTACCTGAAAGACATGAGACCACTTTAGAAAATGCAGGAAATACAGTGGTATCGATTACTCGAGGTTTGTCGTGTCCGAACAATTTAAAAACCAAAATTTCGAATTTTTTAGGTTTTTATTATCTCGTCACTTCACTGGCATTTTCACCAATGATTTTGTTTTATATGTACACAAGAGGATGGATGACAACTTCCAGTTTTTTGGGAATTATGAAGTATACTGGATATGTTGTGATTTTCGGATTCGGCGCGAGGTGAGAGGTTTTCAAAATTTAGGGTACCAAAATTGACCGAAAAAAGTGGAAATATAAACTTTTCCTAAATTTTGAATATATTTCCAGAATGATTGGCCGAATGATGGACGAACAGTATAGAACATTTTTGGAAACATGGTCCAGAGCTCAAGGAGGATCAAGAGAAGATCAAATAGCACTAAAAAATTATGATTTCGAAATCAAGAACATTGTGCCAGATTATACAGCGGAAAAGAATGAGAAATTGTGGCATTTGAAGCCAGCATTGGAGGAAGCCGGTCCGTTTACACAGGCTTTGGCATATTGGGCAATACATGCATTTGGTAGACATATGTTGTATCCTGGATCGACGGGATTGTTGAATTATTTGATGAGATCGAATTTGAATCAGGCTAGAAAATTGATGGTCAATACGAGAGTGAGTTCATGGCTACTATTGAATTATTTTGTAATTTTGGGTTCTTCGAAAGGAATCAAGAAATTAAACAATTTTAGAAAAAATTCAAAGAAAAACGATTTTATGGTTCATTTTTGCTTTTTCTGAAACTTCAGCAGCAATCCAATAATAATTGTTAATGTTCAACATATTTATCAAATTTATCAAAAAATTCCAGAAAGCCCAACGAGTTTGGCTGAAAACCACAGAAGGTGACGTCATCGACGCAATGTACACAAGAGGTGAAAGCCGTCAATATCATGACATTCTCGTGATCACTTGTGAAGGAAATGCCGGATTTTATGAGATTGGAGTGTCGAACACGCCAGCACAAGCCGGATTTTCAGTTCTCGCTTGGAACCAACCAGGTTTTGGAGAAAGTTCCGGACTTCCGTATCCTGTGAACACATTGGCTGGAGCGGAAGCTGTTATGCAATATGCGACCAAAGTTCTGAAATATCCTATTGATAAAATTGTACTGTTTGGATGGTCTATTGGAGGTTTTCCTATTTCGTGGCTTGCTGTTAATTATCCGGGTATTTAATTCAATGATTTTAAACATTTTTCGTTTATACAATGCTACAATTTTCAGAAGTTCGAGGGGTTCTACTTGACGCTACTTTTGATGACGTATTCCCACTTGCTGAGTCAAGAATGCCAAAGGTAAGTCTTATTTTATTTTAAAATCAGCCCTACTTATTATTTTTTAAAGGTTTTCCGTCCAATCGTTGAACACGCAATCAGAAAGTACGCAAATTTGCAGATTGATAAAATTGTGAGTTTTAATATGCCAAAGTTTTTAAAATCATTTGTCTTGAGAAAAGTTGAGGGCCCATTTCAGAAAATGAGCCTTGAACAGAAATATTTTAAAAATTACAGATTTCACAATACAAAGGGCCATTAAAGCTGATCAGAAGACTTCATGAAGAGATTTTGACGACGACTGAAGATGTGACAGAGAATGAGAAAAGAGCAAGTAATAGGTGCAATTGGCTTTTGAAAGCGGTTATAAGAGCAAGACATCCAGAATTAATTCAAGGAATGGATTCACAGGTGCGCAAAATTTGTAATTTTTAAAAGTTTGATGAAAATATCAAATATAGGGCTTATTTTAGAAATTTAATCGATTTTTTGCTCAAATACAAGTTAAACTAGGAAAACTTCAAATCTGATATTTAAAAAATGTATATTTTTGCAATAAAAATCTATTTTGAAGTATTTGCGATTAATATTTCGAATTTTTTCCCCTTAAATGCAATTTTCCCGAAAATTTAAAATTTTGAAATAATTATCGTCTTTGCTTTGAAAACATTTAGGTGGATTTAAGTTGAAACACTTTCCGAACTTTGAAAAAGTTAAATTTCTCATGAATTTTGGTGAAACTTAATTTTTTTCCATTAATTTTCATTTTCTCAATAAATTTTTGAAACGATGCTGCTATTTTTCAACTCATATGAAAAGTTTCCAATTTTTTGTATTCTACAGCTTGAAAAAAATGCAAAAATTAATTTCCATAACAAGTGACACCTTGTCTTTAATGTAATTTATATTTCAGGTGGACCGCTGGCTTGAAATGTCAGCAACTGAACGTTTGATGAATACCGGTGTAACCCTTCGTGAAGAATCTCAACAAAGAAAACGTCTTTTTGAAGCGTGTCATCATTATTTGATTGATTTTGATGCAAATCATGTAACCCCATTGGATCCATCATATTTTAACATTCCAGAAGCTCGCCATGATTTCTAGGTTTCTTGTACTAGTCGATTTTATTTATGAAATATTTTTTATTTATTTATTCGATATTTACCCATTCATAACTCATGTAGTACTCTTCGAAATATTCATTATTTATAAACTTCGCTTTAATTTCTTTATTTTTTTAAATATACGGTTTTCAACCAGACTTATTTTAACTTTTAAAAAATGTATTTACAAAAAATTCAGTAATCTTCAGATGTCATTTGTAACCGCTTCTTCTAGTGCAATCTTCATAGGAACTGGCTCAATTTTAGCGCGATTTTCGATAGATTTGAACGAAGAAAATCCACTTTTCAAATGGGAGGATTTGAACAAGGAAAAAGTTGTAAAATCCAGCGAGACTGGTGAAAAAAAGACGGATTTGAAAAATGCGGACGAAGTGGTGATTCTCTGTATGTCGATTTCGAATGGGAGCTCGGATTTGCTGGCGGTTGGAACAAATGACAAATATATACATATTTTGAGAATATCGGAGGATTTTAAACGTGCTGAACATGTTATTTCGGCTGCTGTGCCGAAAGCGCCGACATCTTGTGTTTTTGATAAGGTTTGAGATTTTTTTTTGACGAAAATTTCATTTTTTTAAAATTTTAGATTTCCACAGATTTGAGTCATATTTAAGGGGGGGGGGGGTACAAGCCCAAATGAACCCAGGATATTTGAAAAGCCCGAAATAACCCAAAAAAAATAATTTAGTGCGAAAAATTGAAAAAATGTCCATTTTTTGTTAAAAGTTCCACAATCATAGACTTGAAACCAATTATTTTCCATCAAATTGTTTAAAGGGACACACATTTAATCGTTTGGGTCATGACGAAAAGTACAGTACAAAAAATGCAGAGAAATTGAAGTTTCTGCATTGAATTTCTCGGTATTTTTTGAATTTTGTTATCAAAGTGAATAGGTATTTTGAATTAAATTATTCGAATTCTTCTGAATCTCTTAAACTGTCGTTTTTAACAAAAAACATGTGTTTTAATTTAGAATTATTAAATTCTCGAAACTTGGAAAAAATTTTAGCTTGAAAATTAGTTTTTTTTAAAATGTCTAGTTTCTGGATGCGGAATTTTGAAAATTTTTTGCTTCAAGGATCTATTTTAAAGGAGGGCTTTACGGAGATTATGAATGTAATTGGGACGAAAATAGGCTTCAGACTCATTCCAAAAATCTGTTTTTAAAATTTTCTAAAACCACCTAAAAGCCGAGAAAACAAGCATCAAAACAATGGCCTAGAAAAAAGGGCCACCTGGCCGAACTTTTTCCTATGAGCTTTTTTCGTGTGTCGTTAATAAATAGTTATGCAGAATGCTTATAGTAGTCCTTTTTAATGTTTTTTCATCTTAATTTATGTTTTGTTTTTCATTTTTTGGACTTTTCACGCCTGCGGACTAGTTTTCGCCGGTGGTCCTTTTTTCTAGGCCATTGTTTTGAGGCGTGTTTTCTCGGCTTTTAGGTGGTTTTAGAAAATTTTAAAAACTGATTTGGAATGAGTCTGAAGCCTATTTTCATCCCAGGCGCATTCATAATCTCCGTAAAACCCTCCTTTAACATTTTTTCAGGAAAATACACATGTAATTGTTGGAGATCGCTCAGGAGATGTACACCGTATGTCAATTACCGACGGAAGTGTCACCGAATTAGCCGGAGCCATTTCAATGGTTCTAGCCGTTGAAATGTCGAACAAAGGGAATCTTCTTCTGATGGCAGACCGAGACGAAAAGTTGAGAATTGCTAGATATCCTCAGGTTTTGTTTAAAAAATCGGGAAATCTCTAAAATTTTCACTATTTTCTTTCAGACGCATGTAATTGAATCTTTCTGCCTGGGACATACAGAATATGTGCGGACGGTTACTGTAAATGAGGGTAATGTTGCCTGGACGTCTGGTGGTGATGGAACACTTCGAAAGTGGAATATTTTGACAGGAGAATGTCTGAAAGTTATTAAAATCGGAGAGGAGAATGAGAAGGTTGCTGTGAGGAAAATTGTGTTGAATAATAATGAAGTAAGATTTTTTAAAATGGAAAAATAAATGATTTAAAACCTTTTAGACGAAAATTGGTGCCATTATTGACAATACCGCCGAGTTTTTATTGATTGATACGGAAAGCGGAACGATTGAGAAGAAATTGGTGGTTTCGGGAGAAGCGTTGGATTTGGTTCAAAATGGGGAGAATTTTGTGTTGTTGACAAGGTAATGGTTTTCATGAAATTTATAAAAAATTGTGTTTTTTTATTCGGAAAAACAATATGATATGTCAAATTTTGAAATGTTCCGGGTTTTGCGAAAAATCACACAGAAATCGAAGTTTGGTCTTCAAAACTCCATTATCTCTTGAACATAACTCAAAAGCATGATAAATGAAGCTAAACAAAACGAAAAAAACAGTGTTTTTTTTGTTTTTTGAACACATGAACATTTATTACATCTTTTTCATTATCCCATGTCACTGAGAGAACTAAAACTAATTTATTACCTACAATGAAATGTGCCGGTGTATTTCACCTTTCTTCTCCTCATTAAACATGTGTTGTTCACAGAAATTAGTATAGCTATTAGTCAAAGAGCTTTCGAATTGGATGTAGATGCAAAAAATCATATTTTTTTTTTCAGATCTGAAATTTTGATCCTCAATGGAACGGAAATCATTGCTCGGAAAACACTGGAAGATGAAATTGGAAAATCTTTAGAGAGTGTCAAAGATTCGATTGATAATTTTTATAAGAATGTCACTCATAATAATCAACAAGATTATGAAAAGAGAAAGGTTGGAGAATTGCTATAAAATAAATAAAACGTTTTTAAATTTTAATTTTCAGGTCGACAAATTTGCAAAGATTGAAGAGAAGCGACTGCTAAAGAGAAAAGCCCAGGATTCTTAATTTTTTTCCGAATTTTCACCAAAAGCCTCTTTTTATTGTTATTTGTTGATTTTGTTGTTATCTTATTGAAATTTCGTTTTAAAATTTTATTGAAAGCATACAAAGGAAAAAAACCCGTCTTAAAAATGGAATGAATTATAAAATGAAAAAGGTAGAACAATACTTAACCATGTTGGATTGAAACAAACTGGTGATGAGGAAGAAGCGGAAGATTTTAATTGAAGAGCATATCGTTTTTGAATGGTCGTTCGGCAGCAGAAACGAGAATTTCCGTTTAATAATTGCTCGTGTCTGGAAAAAATTGAATTTCGGTGGAAATTTATGAAATTCCAAAATTAAAATTGACTGATTTTCTTTCCTAAAAGGCAGTGTACCACTTGACTCCATTTTCAAAAGTTCGCGACCGATTTGTAAGCAATTTATTCGTTTTTCATATTTTTATCATTTGCGTTGAATTTTAAATAAATAAATTGTATCTCACACCAATTTAAGTAGATATTTTATGTAATTTGATGTTAAAAAATAAACACGGTACGCTGTCTTTAAAGGAGGGCTTTACGGAGATAATGAATGCGTCTGGGATGAAAATATACGTCATTCTCATTCCAAATCTGTTTTTAAAATTTTCTAACACCATCTAGAAGCCGCGAAAATGAGCTTCAAAACAATGGCCTAGAAAAAGTGCCTACCGGCGAAAACTAGTCCGCAGGCATGAAAAATCCAAAAAAAAAAAAGTTAAAATAAAAGAAAAACTTCGAAAAAGGACTAATATAAGAATTCAGCATAACTATCTATTAACGAAACACCAAAAAAGTTCATAGGAAAAAGTTTGGGTCACGTTTTCTAGGCCATTGTTTTGAAGCTCATTTTCTCGGCTTCTAGGTGGTTTTAGAAAATTTTAAAAACAGATTTGGAATGAGAATGAAGTCTATTTTCATTTAAGGTACATTTGTTATCTCGGTTAAGCCCTCCTTTAACAAAATATTCTGACTTTGAAGAGGAATGAGATAGAACTCGTTCCGATTTAGGATTGGAAATATATATTTTTAGGCTACGAAAGACTATTTGAAAATCGAAAAATATAATGAAAATATTGAATTTTGAACAAAAACGAATATTTTCAACAACAAAAAAACACAAAAAATACTACTGTATTTTGGTAGAGCGCGTTTTAATATTTTTTCGTGAAATTATAAAAAACGATTTTTTCCAAGTGTTTTTTTCTGATTTTTTAAAGGAGGACTTTATGGAGCTAAAGAATGCGTCTGGGATGAAAATAGACTTCATTCTCATTCCAAATCTGTTTTTAAAATTTTCTAAAACCACCTAGAAGCTGAGAAAATTAGCTTCAAAACAATGGCCTAGAAAAAGTGTCCACCTGGTCGAACTTTTTCCTATGAGCTTTTTTCGTTAACAAATAGTTCTGCAGAATGCTTATATTAGTCCTTTTTTATACGTTTTCTCAATTTTGTTAGGATTTTTCATACCTGCGGACTAGTTTTCGCATATGGCCCCTTTTTCTAGGTCACTGTTTTGAGGAGCGTTTTCTCGGCTTCTAGGTGGTTTTAGAAAATTTTAAAAACAGATTTGGAATGAGTATGATGTCTATTTATTAGGTTGTTCGAATATAAACGAGAATTTCGACTCAAACTTTCAAACATCACAAAATTTTTTATAACAAGTCTTTATTCCAAACAATATTCTCCACAACTATCAACAACCCTTCGCCATCGATCATGCAGGTTGTGGATTCCGTCCTCAAAGAATTTGGTTGGCAGTGAGTCGAAGTATGATGCGACCCAAAATCGGACTTCGTCGATATTGTTGAACTTTTTCTCCGACAATCCGTGCTGCATCGATCCAAATAGATGGCAGTCCGAAGGAGCCAAGTCCGGACTATACGGCGGATGCGGCAAAACTTTCCAGCCCAACTCTTCGATGTTTTGCTGAACAATCTTCGCAACGTGTGGTCGAGCATTATCATGAAGGATTTTGATAGACTGTCCCTCAATGCCTTGACGGCGAAGTGCCATGTTGACATGTGTTAATTGTTGGGCGTATACTTCGGCATTAACGGTTTGGCCGGATTCGAGCACTTCAAAATACACCAATCCTTTGTTATTCGACTATACGCAGAGTAAAGCATTCTTTCCATGAAAGTCGATTTTCGGCGTTGTCGGAGGCGAGATCCATACTCGCTTCTTCGTAGAGTTATCGAAATAAATCCAGTTTTCATCCGACGTTAATATGCGATCATAAAATCCGGAGTTTTTGGCCATTCGAATGAGTATTCCAGCGATTGTCACGCGGACATCTTTATTTTCATCACTCAGCTTATGATGAACCCATTGCCGCACCGATTTGTCTTCCCGATTGTATGTAAATGCTCATCAATTGTCGAATTCGAACATCCGAACTCTAGGGCAAGTTTTTTTGTAGTTTGTGCCGGATAAGACTCGATCGCCTGCTTCAGTAATTCGTCGTCTACCACTTGAGGACGATATCGGTGTTCTTCGTTTTCTAAGCTCTCATTTCCATTTTCAAAGCGTTGGAACCATTTGAAGCATTGACTTCGGGAAATCACATCTTCACCGAATGCTTTGCATAGTGAGCGGTGCGAATCGGATGCCGTAATGCCTCGTTTGAAATCATATAACAAGCCGGCGCGCACAATGTGTTTCAAATCCGTTATAACCTGACATTTAAAAAACATTACAGAAATCAAAAATAATAAAAAAAGAAAGTAAAATATACAGGCTACAGGAAGGATACTTCCAACAACGGTCCAAATTTCTGTTCGAAATTCGTAAAGTTTCGAAAGTCTCGTTTATATCCGAACAACCTAATACATCCCAGACGCATTCATTAACTCCGGAAAGTCCTCCTTTAAGCATCTCTATCGAAGTAAATCTATATTTAAAAAAAAAACACTTGTGCAGCTCTGTATCTGCATTTCGGTAGAGCGCGTTTTGATATTTCTAAATATCTGAAATTATATAAAGCGGTGTTTTTTTTCAATTTTTTCCAATATTTTTTAAAAATCAGTTTTCCTGGAATTCTACCTCATTTTATCAGATAAATGAGTTCTCGGATCATTCGACACTCGATTCTTCTTATCCCTAGCGTTCATACTCCAATATCTGAAAAAATTTTAAAAAATTGTCGAAAACTTCACATTTTCCCGGCTAACCTCACAAATTTCTGACCAATTGACCTCAATGCCGAATATGATTTACATCCGCTGAATGCGTGCATTCCAAGAACTGAGCACATCCGTTCCTGGAAAAAATTCGGAATAAGTTTTTTTTCTAGTTTTTTGCAAAATTCCACCTGCTGACAAACACAAGTCTTCACCGTTCGATCGATTTTTGTGTCCTTGTCGAAAAATCTAGAATTTTTATTTTAATTTTCGAAATTTTTCATTTTTTCACGATTTTCTGTACCTTATATATTTTGATTCACAACTTCCGGAACACGTGTACGGATCGCAGTCTCCAGATATCAGACCTCGGCAGTTCGTATTTTTATCTTCAAGTTCTTCGCTGAAAAAATCCATAAATTTTGGTTTATTTGATTTTTTTTAAATTTCAAAATGTGATTTTGCATTAATCATTAATTTGATCCAGATGTTTTTAAACACTTAAAAGTGCCCGCTGCTTAAAATTTACATATATTGAAATTCGAAATATTTTTTCAAAAAAAAACCGTGTCTGGACCACTCAGGAAAAGCGATGCACCGGCGCAGTCCCATTTTGTTCGGGACTGCACCAAATTTTGTCCGGGACTGCACTGCACCTTCATTTTTCCGAGACAGTCCCGGACGAAAATGGTTCAAAATTCTCAGGAAAAGCGATGCACCGGTGCAGTCCCAGTTTGTACGGGACTGCACCAAAATCTGTCCGGGACTGCACCGCACCTTCATTTTTTCGGGACAGTCCCGGACAAAAATGGTTTAAAATTATCAGGTAAAGCGATGCACTGGTGCAGTCCAATTTTATATGGGGATGTATCAAACTTTGTTCGAATTATTCCGGACAAAGAAGAGTGCGAAGTGCAAGAACAACAAAATTCGAAAACAAAACTGAAAATTGGTTTAATTCGAGCTCGTGTGTTTACCAAAAATACATTCAACTTAAAAATTGGAAAAACACTTTTTTGCGAACGCAGATGTAATGTTTTTATCGAGAATTTTCCACGTACCAAAATTTCTGAAATTTTGGCACATCAAGAAGGAATGGTTTATTTGTGATTGCCTAAGTTTTACCTACCGATATTAAGTTAGCCCTTCAGTTATATTTTTTTTTATTTTTCTTAAATTTTTAAAATAATTTTTTGAGCTCGAAAACTAATTCTCCAAGTACTAATTAGCAGTTTTTGAAAGCAGCATCTCAAATGAGCTATGCCTCATTTAAACAATCCAGAAACGATTCAGGCACTACTCCTTCTGAGTTTCTCTTCAAAAATCTTAATGAAAGTAGCGGTAATTTTTTTGTATATGTTATTTGTGAATATAAATTTCAGTTTTGAAGATTTACACAATGATCGAAGAAAGAGACAATAATTCATTGTCACCTTGCAAAAAATGAAAATGAGAGTTTTCTAAGAAAAAAAAGCTACTATATTTTAACAATCATCCTTCAATCTATAAATTTTCAAAACTTGAGCCCTATCTGATTCCTACAACAATAGTTATGGTTATCCAAGTTCTCCTATATGTAGTCTTACGGAACTCAGGCGCTAGCGCACATATAAGCGCACCATCCCCCTTTCCCCACAAGTTCAGGTATAGTCGAGTGGTTCAAGGTGTCGTACGTCAAGCAAGCAGGAGTTCAAGTCGTCGCGGGTTCGATTCCAGGAGGCCTCTCGCAGCCATTGCAACCCACACGACGCAGGCGGCGAGACATTTATTTGCACCGAACCGTCCAAATTTTGTCCGGGACTGCACAGTTTTATCCGGGTTTTGCCCCGGGACGCGTCCTGGGACAAATTTCGGTGCAGTCCCGAACAAAATGGGAATGTTCCGGTGCATTGCTTTCCCTGAGCACGGGTAGACTTTTAAAACAAAGAAGAAAGAGCTGTCAATGATGGATGACAGAAAAATAGAAATGTTAAAAAATGAAAATAAATCTAAGAGAAAAATCGGTGACATTGAAAAGTTCTTTTGAACTTTTAGGCCCCTTAACTTTTAGGCCACTTTTAGGCCACTAAAGATTTAAAAAATAATTGAAGAAAATTTTAATTTTGGTTTTTTTTAAAAATTATTCCTAATTTTTATTTTCGTTATTTACTAAAGACCGCAATTTCGTGGCTCACTGTCTTTAGAAAAAGTTATGAGGTCCAAAAAAAAAGATATTTATTTTTGTACTGGTTTCATCTTCATTGAATTTATGAAAACTAGGATTTTCAATGATTATTTCGATTATCGATGCATTTTAATTAATAATCTGAAAATACTAAATATGTTGATAACTTCCCCAAAATAAATCAGAATTCCTTTAAATTTGGGAAAAAGATTGAGAATTTACCAAATAGTCAAAGCTCCAAATTTATTGCTCAACGGAAGAAATTTAACAGATTTATGGTTAATCAAAAATTAGCTTTTCTCAAAAATTTCAGTAATTTTTTGTGAGTTTATCATTTTTAAAACCTTTATAATTAGGTGAGACAGGGAGAAAATTATTTAAAATTTGTATTTATTAACTTTGTATTTATTTTTTTGTGAAAAATGTTAAAGGAGGGTTTTACGGAGATTATGAATGCGCCTGGGATGAAAATATGTCCGCAGGCAAGAAAAGTCCAAAAAAACATAAAATAAAATGAAAATTAAGATGAAAAAACATTAAAAGGGACTACTATAAGCATTCTGCATAACTATTTATTAACGTAACACGAAAAAAGCTCATAGGAAAAAGTACGGTCAGGTGGCCCTTTTTTCTAGGCCATTGTTTTGAGGGGTGTTTTCTCGGCTTCTAGTTTTGGAATATTTTAAATACAGCTTTGGAATGAGTCTGATTCCCAGATGCATTCATAATCTCCGTAAGCCCTCCTTTAAAATCAATTCGAAGTTTGAAATGATAAAACCAAAATCATTCGTATTTAAGTCCATGAAGCTTTCAAATGATACATTGCTCATTTTAAAGACAATTTTAAGCTGATAAATGAACTGATTTCAAAAACTGCTAAGGGAGCGGCTTTTTCGAGTACAAATTCTGAATATTTGCAGAAAAATCCAACTGTGAAGAGCTGTAACTTGGCTTAAACTCAATTGTTCTGTATTATATTTTGTAGTTTTAATATTTAAATCATTCTTAGCCGATGTGCCAAATTTGAGCAACTTCATCAGATTTTTAGAAAACCCCGTTTTCAACCTTTGGCAGTTTCATGATAATAAACTGATTTCAAAAGCTGCTAAGGAATTTTAGCTTGTTTTTTTCTAGCTTCAAAAATCCGATAGCTTGACTCAAACTCGATATTTCTGGATAAAATTGTGAGGTATTATAATTCTATTCCGAATATTTTTAGCCGATGTGATAACATTGAGAAAAATCCCTAAATATTTTTAGGAAACCCTATTTTTCTACCTTTGATTTGGAACATAGACAAGGAATACTTGATAAATCACAACTACAAAATATTATCCACAAATATTGAGTTCGTTTTTTTTGCAAATTTTCAGAGTTTGAGCTCGAAATGACAATACTCAAACCCACCCTTATCCGATTTTGAAAACTGATCCTTTATCAGCGTAAAATTCTCTTTCAAAAAATGTGCCACTTATATTTCATTGAAAACAACCATCAACGCTTAATGGACTTCCCTTGTCAAATGAAATTCAATGTTTTCCTTTAAAGTGGGACTTCCCGGAGCTAGTGAATGCATCTGGGACGAAAATAGACTTCATTCTCATTTCAAATCTGTTTTTAGAATTTTCTAAAACTACCTAGAAGCCGAGGAAATGAGCTTCAAAACAATGGCCTAGAAAAAGTGGCCACCGGCGAAAACTAGTCCGCAGGCATGAAAAATCCAAAAAAAAACTATTTCTTTAATTTAAAAAAGAATTAATATAAGCATTCTACACAACTATTTATTAACAATACACAAAACACCCTAATAGGAAAAAGTTCGGCCAGGAGGAAACTTTTTCTAGGCCATTGTTTTGAAACCCATTTTCTCGGCTTCTAGGTGGTTTTAGAAAATTTTAAAAACAGATTTGGAATGAGAATGAAGTCTAGTTTCATTTAAGGTACATTTAGCAACGTAAAGTCCTCCATAAAAGAAAGCACTTCACATAAAAAATGGATAATTATAATAATAAGTTAATTACAACCCAATAACTCACCAACTCCCAGACGCGAACAAATTCCAAAAAACAAAAATCACAATAAAAGGTGTCATTCGATGTAGCCATAGTAAAGCGATCATCACCACCCGTTGCTCATCAAAAAACCCTTTTTCCTTTCGTTTGGGGGTCTTCCTTGATTAACCTGGTTGTGCTCAAAATCAGAAAACGAAGAATATGAAGGAGACAACTGACATCCGCAATTCGATGCTTTTCCTCCCTTTTCCCCTCCCCATCATCTCTTCAGCCGTACTCTTTTACAACACAAAATGTTTCATGTTTTTTTGTGTGATAGATGAAATAATTTCTTTTTTTTTCTGATTTCGTGAGACGTGATCTTGCCCCAATAAATTTATTACAAAACAAAACTTACACCAAAAAAATGAAAATGTGTGATGCTCTTCACTGACCTTGGATATCAAAGTGTTTGTGGAACTATTCGTGTCAACAAAAATTTCATATATTTTTCTACAGTAATATAACTCAAAAGGAGCATACGATTACTTATGTTTCGTTTTGAGACCCTATAGAGGTTCTTTTAAAATTCTGAATTAGTAATACATTTTAAAGGGACATACCACTTTAAAAAGTGGTATGTCCCTTTAAAGTGTGATACTTCCTAATTTTCGCTGACATGAATATTCCTTCAAATCAGAAAAAATATAAATAAAACATGCTTTGGCCAAAAAACAAATCAATCACAAATAAATAACATAAAAGACAGAAAAATCACAGCAGAATAATTAATGATTATGTTTGAAAAATTGTTTTTTTTCGGGTAGGTGCCAAGTTGGTTATGGAAACAAATAAATACTACGAAAAGCTACAGAATCTTCAATTAATTAGGTTTGGCACATTTCAGAGGTCTAGAGATATTATTTTTCTGAAAATTCCAGATTCTTTGAAGAGTTTCGAAATTTCAGAAAAAAAGCCCAGCTCAAAATTAAGAGCGAGTATTTTTAGGCAAATATCGGAAAAATAGCGTGTTTTCTGAAATTTGGAATTTAAAATCGAGTTTTTGGAAATACTTTCAGAAAAACCTAACACTTCCAGACCACTGACCCCCCTAAAAACATTTTCCCTACGAATGCGCGACTGTGAGATAAACAATCGACGCAATCAACCCAACAATTATGGCAATAGTGATAAGCAATGTCTTCGTCGTGCAGCACGAATCGTTCTGCGGGTCATGATCTATAAATCTCAATTCTTCGTAAGGTATCCGAACCGCTTCCATCTCTTCCGGTGTGAGCGCTCGTTCCCAACCTTCGTCAACATGTTCTGAATACGTATATATTTCAATTCCTTCCCCGGGCGGGCTTCTTACCAATACTCGTCTGCAAATCCATCATATCATCAAAATTCTTTTGCGCATCTTCAATATTATCCGCTTCGAACAGAAAATCGTTGAGAAGAATCGCTGGATGAGTGTGAAGTACTGTTGTCGCTGGTCTTGGCAGTTGATGAACAGCGCATGCGGTTGTTGCGACTTCTTCCACAATTTCCATTGATTCGTAGTGAAGTTCTACAAATTTAAGAAGGGATGCGATTTTTACAGACAAATTAAGTGGTACACCGTCTTTAAGGATTAAAATATGCAACATGGGATAAGAATAAGATTTAAAGAAGAAGTACCTGCTCTTGAGAACAAATTTCTGATCAGATGATGTTTCAGTGCTCTTTTAGCATCTTTCACAGTTGATCTTATTGGCACAGCCGCTCGGATTTCAATATCGAATAAAATTTCGTGAAGATTGTTCGTGATCTCGTCCGTTGCTCCACTTTGACGGTTGACTGTAATTTATTAATTTTTGGAATAATCTAGGAATTCCAGAAAAAACAGCAAACCAACATTAGAAAGCTCATATTTTCTGTTATCTTATTTAAAAAAAAAACCTACACAACGGATTCAAGAACAATTGCGCCTCAATCGTCGTCTTCTTATTCTTCTTCAAATCCTTAATCAGCGGCTCATTATCCTCTCTAATCGCCCCGTCCAATAGCATCATATCGCATTTATAAAAATTGGTGGCAAAAAGCCGCGTCGCCGCCACAAAATCGTTATAAAAGTCCGGCCGCTTCTTCTCATCAATCGGCACGTCGTACAGAATTCGAGCCGACGCGTTTGAAACCAATGAGATCCATTCGAGTTTTTGGAAGTTGATTTTGCTGCTGGTTTCGGATCCGAGGCCGGCGGAGACGTCGAGAATTGTGCCGATGGGTTTGGTGTTGGGTGTTTCGAAGAAGACGGTGATCTGGAAGAAAAGGAAGGGATTATCTGGAATCGCTTTTTAAAAATTTTTCAAAAAAATTTATAAAAACACATATTTTCAAAAATATCAAAGTAATTGCAGTCGAATGTGCTTTTCATTGCCTTGGCGTTAGTAATATTGTTTTGGTGTACAATTTTTCAATTTTAAAATTCACAATTTTTAATTCCCGTTCAATACATAGGTGGGATTCCGCGGATTTGGCCTAGTAACGAGTTTAACTTTTTTTCACTTGACAAGGTGTAACGACCTTAACTTTTTTAATGAGTATCCAAAAATATACGTTTTGCCTTGACGTACTTTCGGATATTCGTTTTTTAAGTGTTTTTTCAGCGTTTTTGATGCTTTTTACGGTTTGTAGTCGCCTTAACTTAAAAAAATTTATTTTTGTAACGAGCTTAACTTTGAGATTTCGAAATGACCTAATCCCACCTATGGTTCAATATTAAAAATCAAAGCTATTGATGAAAGCAAGGGTCCCATTTATTTTTGAAATAATTAAATTTTAGATCAATTCTACATTTGAAAGCTCGTTTTTTTTAAAGAGATGAGCACTCAAATGTCTATAAAACGATACAGTGAATACCTAGGTCTCCTAGCGAAAACTAACTTTTAAAAAAGTAGTTTACACCGATTTAAATTATTGTTAGAGCAATTCAACATTTAATTTTTTATTTTAATGTGATTGAGATTTAGAAAAAAGGGTATTTTACCTTTTTTTAAAGCAATAATTAAAAAATTGCTTTAAAAATGCGAAAAAACAAGCTATAACCGGCCTAAACTTTCGTAATTTCGATACCAAAGTTCGATTACGTTCCTTTTTCCCCTATTTTGCAAATTTTTACATTTGTTGTGGCATTTAGAATCAAATTTGCTACTTTTTAGGAATGCTTGAGAACTGACAAATTCACGGGTTATTCTAGAGATGTAGAATTTTAAAAAACACCCACCATTTGGTCCGAAACTCTTCCATCAATCCCAGCGGTCGTCAGCGAGTTATTCATCTTCGCAATCCGAACCAACGTCCGACTAATCATAGTTTTCCTCTCGCTGAACACATTCTTCGCTGAAAACCATGCAATTCCAACGACTTGTATCCCTCCAGGCAACAATCTCAATACTCTTTCAGCATTATCAGAAATCCATTGATCATCCAATAATTTCGCTTTCTCGCTCGCATTCTCTTCCAACGCACTCGCATGTACCGGACATTTTGAAGCATGCGCTACGTGGATATCACCATCCGAGCAAAATGATCCTAAATAACCTCTTCTTTGTCAAAACTTCAAAGTTTAAATCAAATACCTAGCAAAAAATAGGCAGAAGCGGGAATTTTCTTCTCCTCTTGCACAAAACTATGATTTTTGGCAGCTTTTTGAACCCATTCCTCTAACTGTTGATCGAATAGAATCATCGATTCAGTGACAACTATTGCAAGAGCTGAAGACATCGCTTGTTTTCAGAAACGGGAAGAATAATACGACAAATAATAATAAATCAAGTAATATAAGGTTGAGAAGAATAGAGCGAAGGGGGGGACTGATAACGGTGTTGTCATGGAAATGTAGGTATTAGAAAACAAAATTATTATTTTCTCGATTTGAGAATAGAAAAGAGGAGGAGGGGAGGGCGATTGATGAAAAGAAGGTAAGGTAATCCGCGGCCCGTTTTTCCATTCTTTTTATTTTCGAGGATTTGCTGCGTTTTTCGTAGATAATAAATATTTTCGAATGAGTATAAGTAAAAATAGAAGTTTTTAACAAAATCGGTTAGAAATTTTAATCTATATACCGAAAAAATACATTTGAATCTCTGCCAAGTTCGATTCCGGGTGCTCTTCGGTTTTTTGCATTTTGTTTTTGCCTTTGGTATGTAAAATTGAATTTTAAATCGATCTAACAACACTTAAAACATCCGTAAGCCAATTCTGCAAATATTTACGAAGCTGTATTTTGTGAATTTTCAAATCGAAATTAAAAATATATCTGCAAATTAATTAAATTTAATTACCTTGGGGATTGTTAGTTTTTTGACGGATAATGAAGCTATTAAAAGAGGAAATAATTGTTTTTCTTTTTTTACTCTTCACGTGAATCGTTTTTGCAAGGAATCGTTTTCATTTTTATACCATATTTCTGGCATTAAAAAAAATTATTTTCTTGCAAAATGCATGAAGCAGCTTTAAGATGTTAAGTTGAAAGTGCTGATTTTTCATTTTAAAAAATTATTAACTTAAAAATTAAAAAGAATAGATAATCGACACAAATTACAGAAAAAATAAATAAAATCAAACCTCCGGGAACACGCGAAGAAATCGATAGAAGTCCGAACCTGAATATTTTTTCCGGCGAATATTACTAAAATTGAATCACATGAAATCGCGAAAAAATTTCTCTGAAGACAGGTGCATTTTTTTTTCTTCGCGCCTCAGGTAGCAATTACAACACAACTTTATGGTTGCTATGAACAAATGAAAAAGGTTAAATTTAGATTAAAGATTCATATAATATGCTGAAAATGGGGGGTTTACTGGGGAAAAGTTCAAGATTTTTGGTTTAAAAAAAAGCAAAGAAAATTTGCAGTGCGTTTAATAAAAATCAACAAAAACAACTATTTATTCATTTGTGGTTCAATAGAGCGCAGTTGATGGTCTACTGGAAAAGATGACACTTATGGCGGCCTGATTAAAAAAATGTTAATTAACCTACTCAGATACTAAAAACGACGCAAAAACTTAAATGTAAAAACGTGAAAAAAATTAAATTTAACGCAAACAATTATTTTTTACTATTTTTTGCGTTTTTTAAGTTTTTGGATAGGTCCATTAAAAAAAACCTTGGGGTAAAGCGTAATTATTAGTTTTTTGAGAATTTTTGCGTGCCGAAATTTGCAGAACGGGAGAAGCTGGCAAAAAAAAACAAAAATTTAATTAGTTACGAATGAGAAAACGAAGAAAAAATAATGAGATTTAAAAAAAAAAACAAGAAAAAATTTAATGGAAATAAAAATAAATACAGTAATCTTTAAAGGAACAGATGCGATGCAACTATCGTGGGTCTTGCCACGAAAGTTTGATGACAGTAAATGTTCCTTCAATGGATTGAAACGCCCATTTCGCTTTATTTTTACAAATTTACAAATTTCGAGGATTTTCAATCATTTTCGTTAGTTTTTTTTCACTAGAAATTTAAATAATGAGTGCGCCTACGTTTTGTTAGAATTATAGCTTCAAACCGATTCTGTTCGATGTTTGAAAGGTTGAAGATTCAACTTGAAATTGTAAGACCCCATTTGTCCTTTTTTTTGGCATTGCAAAAACCGATCGATATCGGACAGAAAGAAACAATAGCTCTGGAAATGAAACCGATACTTTTAACTAAGCACACGAACATCTTTTACCTTGAAAATTTAAAATTATCACAGTTTTTTAAATCAATAATCTCCCTATTTCAATTTATTCGCGATTTAATTGTATTCACCAATGTTATAATTTCAGAATGTCGTTGAGCCGTCTCTCGTCCCCCTCTTTGGCTCGTGTGTTCATTTCTACCCGTGGAGCCGCCGTTGCTCGTAATATATATCACTTATCAGTCTCTTAATTGAATTATTCTTTTTTAGCAGCGTCGACAGCTTCCGATAACGTCGGATACTTCGAGAAAATTGCATACAGATTCAAAGGTTATTGATAGCATTTTTTATTCATGCTTAACAAATGTCATATTTGTTTCAGGAATCCCACTCCCAGGAGAGACCGAAGCTCCAAAGTCAATGTTCACAGACTGCAACAAAGAGTGGTCGGCACCGGAGTTTTTGCCCCTAGTTCCAAAGGATTTCAAAGAGCATCCAGATCGTGATCTTGTACGTTTGAAGACTGTTCCAATAATATTTTTAATGCTTGTAGGTCAACTACCCATACCCAGCTCGGCCAATGTACCCACCGAAGACTCGTTTGTTCATGATTCCGGATTCGTGGTTTACTGTATTCCAGAAGACTACCGGAGTTTCAGGTTATTATTGCACTGCTAATGAGATTACCCAACATTTTCAGGTCCATATCTCTTCTTTGGCGGACTTTTCTCATTCCTCGTCAACAAGGAACTTTGGGTATTTGAGGAGCAAGGACACATGACTGTTGGATGGGTTTTGTTCTATCTTTTGGTTTCTAGAACCGCAGGATGTGAGAAATCGTAGAAATGAACTGAAAAATACATTAATTTCAGACAAGATCGATGCTGGCTTGTACAACGACTATCAAAACCGCATTGGTTTCTTCAAGGGGCTTATCCAAGAAGATTTGAAAGACGCTGTTGAATTCAGAAAGGTTCACAATGACCACGATTAAAAAAAAAGAATTTATTTAGACTTCTGCCAAACAAACCGAATCTTTCAATGCATTGAAGGAAAACTTGCCAACTTCATTGAAGGAAACAATGCAGCTTCAATTAGAAGCCACCTACAGGTTTATATAAGTTAAAAATAGTTTTTAAAATGTTATTTTTTTCAAGAGCCAATGTATCAAACATCTCAAGCGAAATCAAGCGTAGAATCGACTACCTCAAAGAAACCGAAGCCACGAAAGCGAGATTTGAGAGAGATCAACTTCTCAAATTGATCAACGCTTCGGTAATCCTGAAAAATTTTTTGAAAATCGATCAATATTAATTTCAGGTCGAGAAGCAGGTAAATCAAAAGGAGTTCAAGGATCAATTCTTGCAAAACGCCATCCAACAATTGAAAGGAATCGCTGTTTAATCAGTGAAAACATAGATTGTGTTTTTCTCTAGTTTTTTATGCCTTAAAAATAAAGTTATTAGCCAGTGTCATTGGCCCATTCGACACAAAACAACACAAGTTTCCACTTCATCACGAGCTGGCGAAAATAATCTCATTGGCGTTTGTTGTTTTAGGAGATTGAGGTCCGCATCCAGGACGTCATAAATTTTTCAGACCTCTTCAGAGCGTGTTAATAATTCATTTGCAGAAAAACCCGAAAATGGAAGGATATAAAAGCATTTTTCCTCTAGAGCTGTTCAATAATTAAGTTATTTTTTTTGTTAGAGCGTCAGAACCAATATCCTTTTTCAGAGTTCTAGTTTTTTTTTCCATTTTTTTTGTTCCAAACTATTACAGCAGTGTCCTTTTATGAAAAGAATCGAACAAAAGAGTGAGAAGCCTATGAGAGCAAATTGCGCAAATGATGTCTTTATCTCATATTGGAAGAGGACAAGGAAAAGGATGAGCGCAACATGAAAAAACCGGAAAATGTGCTGAATGGATTGGAACTTTTTTTGTTGTGTAGCGAAATTGTTTTGCGCTTTTTAGCACTTGTCGGCCGCGTTTTTTTTTTCAAACTTTTCAATTTTTTTTGGTTCATGTTATCGCTTTTTAGGCTCCGTCTGACTGAATTTGTATTTTGATGGCAATGTGGAAAAACAACACATTTTTTTGATGTATGCTCTTTTTTCTATTCAGGACCCTCTTCATCGAAAAATTCATTTTTTTTTCGAAAAAAGAAGAATCTGAAAGTTTTTTGATTGACGGAGGCGAAGTTCGTGACAAAATGGAAGAAGTTGTTTTTGTTAGAACATTTTTATTGTTTTCCGTTTGGTATTTTGAGAGTTTCGAAGTATTGTTTTCATTTTAAGAATATGATGTATTGTCAACTCAAATATTCTTGATCATTGCGTTTTGAGGGCTGCTCAACCTCACAGATGCTCCGCACTACGCACGTGGCTGACACTCAACACAATGGAAAATTCGGTGGAAAAAAAATTTTCAAATGTTCCAGGGTGTTGAGTGTCGTCAGCCGCGTCGCGTGCGTGCGGAGCGCCAGTGCGGTTGAGCATCCCTCAAAACGCAATGATCAAGAACATTTGAGTAGAAAATACTTAGTTGCTATAGTTTTATTATCTTCACTGATTTTTTGAATTTTAATTCATTAATGATCATATGAGCTCAGTCACGTTTTTGAGGGTTAGGCCCTGACAATAAAATTGAAAAAAATATGTAATTGAAATTAATTAATTTAAAAAATGCTATAGAAAGTTGTTTTTCTTAAAGTGGGCGGAGTCACGCCTAATTACAACGGACGTCTGAAAAAGTCGATAATTCGATAAGTGAGCTTCAAAATTGTCCCTAGAACCTTATTTTCGAAGCACAAGCGCTAAACGTGCACAATCTCGCATATTCCCGGGAAATAAAAATCAATAATTCGATTTTTGATGAGCTTCGAGTTCTCTCGAAAAGGGGTCGTTGAATTTTTCGGGACAACTGGGTTCATTATAGGAGGAGCTGTGCATTTTTGTAAATTTTGTGAAATTGGTTTCAAATTTAATTATATATATATCGAAAAAATAGTTTAAAAATTGCACAAAAATCTAGAAATGCGAAAAAAGGCACCCTGGGCTGAGCTTTTGGGCTCAAGTAAGCGCAAGTTGGTGGTTTTTGAAACCAATTTTTTGTAGCTATTGTTTCGGTATATTATCAAACTAAATTTTCTTTTGGCCGCTCATTTTCGGCTGTAGACTTTGAAGGAAACCGCAACGCGCTCAAATTAAAATTTATCAGTTATTCCCGACGCAATTCAACACTTTTAATATATTTTTTAATTTCTAAATTTTTTTTCATTCTTTCTATTTTCTTGGAAAGATCTTCATTATATGATTTTCTAAATACTTAATGTCACATTGAACGCTTTAAATTTTTGTCATTTTTTGTCTTGCATGTATTATGATTTTTTTTCACGTCGCTTTTCCGCTAAATAAATTAAATTAAATTATTCTCACGCGTTGCGGTCGCGACACCTTCGATCTTATCAGTGGAGCAGCCTAAAATATAGCAGAAAAATTCAGCTTGATAATATATAAAATTAAATTTTGAGCCGATTGAAGAACATTTACAATTTGCGTACAATCCTCCTTTCGTGTGTTTACTTAATGTTATGAACCTTCACAGTCCATCTGTCGAAAAATTTGAATTTCGTAGTGGCTCATCTTCTGATTTATTGATTTTCGTCATCTTGAAAATAGCACTCTCAAGAATTAAAAGCTTTTTTCCAAAATCAAACCTGCAGAGACTTTAATTCTGTTTTACGAATTATGTATGACCAACAATATATTTGTCATATATTTTGATTCACGAATTTATCGATTGAAATTGAAATCCAATGAAATAGAACAATTTGGGAGAAAACATGACATTCATTTTTCATGAATAAACTTGACTTTTTAGGTATATTCGACAATTTTCCCTAGAAGTCCTAGGAACTGTCTCTAGCTTCTCCCTAAATTTCGTCTTCCGACTCTAAAAATTATCCTTAGAAAAACCTGGTTCTTTTGAAATCTTGACATAAATTAACTCATGCAAATGAAGCACAAAAAAATTTTGTCCAGACCACCGACGTACATAAATCAATTTAGGGCCTAGAATTTCTAAAAATATAGATTTATTGGTCTGGAAACGGCTACAGTATTTTTTTGTCTTTATTTTCGTATATATTTCTTTTCATGCCTGCGGACTAGTTTTCGCCGGTGGCCACTTTTTCTATACCACTTTTTCTAGGCCATTGCTTTGAAGCACATTTTCTCGGCTTCTAGGTGGTTCTAGAAAATTTTAAAAACAGATTTGGAATGAGAATGAAGTCTATTTTCATTTGAGGTACATTTATTATCTCCGTAAAACCCTCCTTTAAAGCCCTAACACCTAATTTTAGGAAAAAAACTGCAGAAACCAAAATTTTTCCTAAAATTCGAAACTTCTTGAACTTATTTTGCCTCAAAAACAACTATTTTTTGTTCGAATGTTGTTTTTCTGTCCTTGACCATAATGACCTCCTATAAAAACAACTTTCGAAGAAGCCATGTTTAATAACTTATTCATAGAGTGGAAAGAGAATATTATTGTGTTCTTAATCTTTTTTTCAGTTTTTTTTGTAAAGTTCTTGTTGAGAACTTTAAAAATTTCCTATTATTATTGATTTTAATTTAAAAAAATACCAAAAACTCGGAAATTTTCAATTTTCATAGAGTAGCCACTTTTGTCTGGTTTTTGACTTGTTGTGAAATCTTTTCCTGAAAACCTTATTTTTTTTTTTTTTAGAAAAAAAAACGGGTTTCTTGAAATCTATTCCCAATGGAGTGAAGAGGGGCGGTCTGTTTAGTTATGTGAGATTTCAGGAGGACGTACTTCTATATATATACTTCAATGTTTTGAGCATGAAGAATGTGTCTCCTACTTTTTTTTCGGCCGAAAAAAAAAGTATCCGAATATATCTTTTTATTTGTAATGTATAAATAGAGGAAAAGGGGTTCGTTTGCAACTTGTCTCATGTTCTTCCCTTTTTTTTTCTTTCGGCGATCAAGTTTTTCCTCTCGGTGACAGCGTTGGAGGTCCATTTTCTTTGCAGACATATCATTTTTTGGTTTTAGTGAAAAAAATACATAATTTCAAAAATCATATTTCACATCGGATATTATCTTTTAAAAATTCTCATAATTTTTAAAAGGGGACTATAGTCGCACGTAATAAATGTTGCTAAATCGATCTGAAATTCAATTTTATATACCAAGTGAAGAAAAATTGCAAAAAAGTAGAATAAAGGCACCCGGAATCGAACTTTGATCTCAAAAACATAATTTTTTTCAAATGTAGTGATTAGATGAGTTGTTTTTCGTACATTGTTGAGTATATTGAGTTTATAACGAACTCGTCTTATTGGACCAAAATCTCTCTTTTCCAACGTTTCGGTTTATAAAACCATCATCAGGGAAACTGGTATAATCGTCTATAATAGAGAATATTGAAAATTGGAAAAAATTCAAAAATTGTAGAAAAAATTTAAAGTTTGAGGTGAAAAACCAAGTTCGACTCCCGGTGCCCTCATTTTCGCATTTCTATTTTTTTGCAAGTTTTTTTCTATCGGGTATTGTCAAGATAAAAATTCCTGACCGCTCGTTTTGCGTAGCATCGTAGGGAATTTCGTCGCAACGCGCAAGACCAACTGAGAAATTTGAATTTGAGCGCGTTGCGGTTGCGTTGCGGTCGCGTTACGAGGAAGTTCCCAACGATGTTACGCAAAACGAGCGGCCAGGAATTTGGAATTTTCATCTTGACCGTATATAAAATGATAAAACAGGTATATAAAATTGAATTTAAGATCGATTAAGCTACATTTATAATCTGCATATAGGAAGTAATTAGAAGTAGAAGCCGAGAAACGGGCATTAAAACAATGGCCTTGAAAAAGTTTAAGAAAACTAGCATACGGTGATAATTATGCTGAGAATCTAGAAAAATAAAAAACATTAGTTGTTTTTTATTAAAATGTATTAAAAATTCAAATGTATTAATTTAAGCATTGTCAACTCAAATATTCTTGATCATCTCGCTTTGAGGGTTTTAAAGACAGCTGTTCAGTTAATTTGACCCTACCTGAGCGTTCTCTCATTAGTATAATACAATTTATACGAAATCACAACGATAAATACACGCGTCATAGCAGCGGTCCAAAGTTGAAAAATTCAAAATTTTAATGGTCAGTGCGATGCGGTCGTCGTCCGTGCAACGCGGTCGGAATTGGCGCGAAACACAATTATTTGAATTTGGCTGCATATTGGCATTGTTCTTTCGGCCACCTGTGGCTTCATTCGAATTTTGATTTTTTGCCTTTAATTAGGATCGTGTTAACTGACAAGAGTCCTTTAAAATCATTTATCCGATTCTGAAAAATGGTTGTTTTATTCAAAATCTTGCATTGATTCCTGTTTTATTCTTTAGTTTTTATCGTTGGATGTGTATTAACTCTGAAAACCTATTAAAATCGATAAAATCAGGATAAAACCAGTTTTTGAAGTTAAATTTTCGAATTTCCCGCATTTCCCGAAATTCCCAGAATTTTCAAAATGTTTAATCCTTGAAATTTTCTAGTCCTTTTACTTTTAACACATTTTATTCGAGGATTCACCTCACAGAACTATGGTCCTTTAGAAAATGCTCTATTTTTCACCAACAACTGAAAATCTTATTTTTTTTCCAATGCCCATTGGGAACCTTCCAGATTCGAAAAAAATAATAACAAAAAATAATGAAGAAATTTTCACACCAATTCTTATTCTTTTTTTTGCGAAAGTCTTTTGAAGTAAATAAACAAAAAATATAAAGTTTTTTTCTAGGAAAAGGCGGAACTCAAGAAAACTCAATTTTTTTAGAAAAAAATAATATATAAAGTGTCAAAAACATTCATTCGATGAAAAAAAGCTTCCCTGTATATTGATACTTTTGAAAAATGTTGTTTCTAACTTGAATTTTGAGAATTTTCAACATTAGACAACATGTTTTCGAGGTTGGACAATGGCTCAAGAAAATTGAGTTATTTGAACAAAAGGGGTACCCAATTTTTGAAATTGTGAAATTTTCTTCAATTTCTTTTAAAAATTTTCAAAAAATCTTCATTTTGCGTCAAGTTATGATCATTTGAAATTTAAGAGATTTTCTCGTGTTCACCACGAGACCTTGATTTCAGCTCTCGCGGCGAGAACGAGAAATATTCCAAATTTTCAAAACGTTGTAACTTTGCTCAAAATTGATCGATTTTTATGATTTCTTGCATAAAATGTAGTAAATTTCTAGAAGATTTTGAAAACAGCCTTTGTGAATCTTAAAAAAAACCGTTTCTTTGTCAAACTAGACTTTATTCTGACTTGTTTCAAGGTGTTGGTTTGGTTCCGGCTAACTCCAATTTTGTAGTTTTTCTTTTGAAAAAGTTGTGGTCAATGGAAATAAAATAACTTATGACTTCTTTAATTGCTTCCTCTTTCTCTCGTAAACCAAGTTTCAGTTATATATGTCGCGTTTCAATATTCCCTTTATTCCCGTTTTTGTCGTCAACTATCAAAAAAAGTGCGTAGGAACAGCAATAAAGCGCATTGTATTGAAATTGGATGATTTATTGTGAAACTTTTTCAAAAGAGCATTTTTCACATAGGACATTGACACAAAAAATTGTGAACATAGAGGCTAACAAAAAAAAACGAAGTGAAGATAGACATAGTTTGGTTATTCATTGGATATGTAGTGAAGTGTCATGTAAGCCATTCTCATGTGTCAGCTGCTCTGTTGGAATCCGATGAGATAACAATTGACACACTTTTTCAAATATTTTTTCACTTTTTGATTTTATTGCTTTTTTCATGATGAAAATCACTTGATTTTGATTTAAACCAAGACTTTCTAATGTATGTAATTTGTATGAAAATTGAGTTCATAATGATTCCAAATCTGTTTTCAAAATGTTCAAAAACCATGTAGAAGCCGAGAAAACGCGCTTCAAAGCAATGGCCTAGAAAACGTTTCAGTGGAAAACTAGTCCGCGGATGTTAATACGTAAAGAATCACAGAAAAAATCAAAAAATACCTTAAAATGAAATTACTTAATATTTTCCATAAATATAACACACAAAAAGCTCATAAGCAAAAGTTAGGTCAGGTGCAACAATTTTTTTAGGCCATTGTTTTGAAGCTCGTTTTCTCGGCTTCTAGGTGGTTTTAGAAAATTTTTTAAACAGATTTGGAATGAGTACAAGTTCTATTTTTATCATAGGTACATACACTTGCTCTGTAAACTCCTCCTTAAAATTGTACATTGTGAAAAAATCAGATTTTCGTGCGAATTTTGAGATATTAAAGACAGCTGTTCAGTTAATTTGACCCTACCTGGTCTTAGTTTCAAAAATTATAGCGTTATCTAATTAGTACAATGCAATTTATGCGAAATCACACCGATAAGTACACGCGTCATAGGAGCGGTCCAAAGTTGAAAAAATCAATATTTGAATGCGCGCGTGTCCGTGCGACGCGGTCGATGTCCGTGCAACGCGGTCGGAATTGGCGCGAAACACAATTATTTGAATGCGGTTACAAATTGGTATTGTTCTTTGGACCACCTGGGCTCCCATTCGAATTTTGACTTTTTGCCTTGAATTTGGATCGTGTTAACGGACAAGCTGCCTTTAAAGACAGTGGATCAGTTAATTTGACCCTACCAGATTTCAATTTCAAAAATTAGAGCTTTCCTCATTAGTGCAATGCAATTTATGCGAAATTTCACCGATAAATACACGCTTCAAAGCAGCCGTCCAAAGTAGCAAAAATCTAAATTTGAATGCGCGCCGGATCGTGCGACGCGGTCGGAATTTCCGCGAAACACAATTATTTGAATGTGGCTACATATTGGTATTGTTCTTTGGACCACCTGGGCTCTCATTCGAATTGAAACATTGCAAAATCCTAGAGGGAATGTATAGAAAGTCTCAAAACCCTACCTTGAACACAAATGAGGAATGGTAACAAACATGGGAATCTAATACCATTTCCAAATTAAAAATCAAATTTCTGTCGTGTTTAGCACTTTCCAAAATTATCCATAGTTCAACGGCCTATTGAAAAATAGACGCTGGTCCACACACACCCCCTGTCTCCCAAAACATGTCATATCTCTCACTCCAAAATTGAGCGCGTCTAGCCATTTGTATTTTTGTCATTTACCATTTCTTATGTTTCCTTTTTTGCATTTTTATTTTTCTTAATTCTCAATTTCATTGTTTTCTTGTAGGTAATTAGACCGTTCCCTGAAGATGGCTTAGAAAAGCCGAATCTTCAGGGAAGCAATAAACTTATAAAAGATATTGTGCTTCTACAAAGAAAGGGTCCAATCAGGCGAATCGTCCAATAAGAAATTGTTGTAAAACTTCTTGATTTTTTTCTAGAATATCGCGCAGTTTAGAGACCTTTCAGTGCAAAGCTAGATCGATGAAATTTTTCATATATCAAGAAAATACAGCTCTTCATCCAAATTCCATGCCTCATTATTCTAGATCCACTTTGAAGCTCCGCGGCCTGACTCGGTCGACCGACAGGGTTGGAACATTTCGAACGTTTCTTGCGTTTTTCACTCTCGCCGTGAAAATGAAAAACAAAATTTTCAAAAGATGATATTTATTTACCGTAAAGCCAAAAATGTTTGGCAATTTGCCAACCCGATCCAGAATTGCCTTCCCATATCTATTGAAAAAGTGCAAGGAGGACTTTACGGAGATAATAAATGTACCTTAATTGAAAATAGACTTCATTCTGATTTCAAATCTGTTTTTAAAATTTTCTAAAACCATCTAGAAGCCGAGAAAATGAGCTTTAAAACAATGGCCTAGAAAAACCTCCAGTTTCCAAATGGCCGAACTGTTTTTCGTACTTCATTAATAAATAGCTATGCAGAATTCTTATATTAGTCCTTTTTTAATTGTTTTAAATTTAAATTTTTGTTTTTTTTTTTGGATTTTTCATGCCTGCGGACTAGTTTTCGCAGGTGGCCACTTTTTCTAGGCCATTGTTTCGAAGCTAATTTTCTCGGCTTCTAGGTGGTTTTAGAAAATTTTAAAAACAGATTTGGAATGAGAATGAACTCTACTTTTATCCCAGATACATTCATTAGCTCCGTAAAGCCCCCTTTTAATATAAAATTAGAGCTTTTTGTAAAAAAAAATATGGAAGGTAAGAAAATTCAGTTTTTGTTGAGCTTCTCCGAGTTTTCCTCAACGTTTTTCTCATATTTTTTTCTCGTTTTCGGATCTCGAAAACAAAATAAAACGAATTTCAATATGAAGATTTTTGGTGTGAAAAGTTTGAAGCTTCTTAATATCCCCCACCCAAAAATAAAAACAAATGAAAACATGAGAAATAGTTTAGTTAATAGCCTGCGGGTGCATTTTTTCTGTTACTTCTTCTCAATTTTTTTCCACTTCGGCGTCTTCCTTTTCTTTTTAGCCTTTTCTTTTTTTTTTGCCTATTTTTTGCATCGAAATCAGAATATATTCGACACGAAAAGAGAAAGGAGGGCCATAAGGGACGTATCCGTCATTTGCTTTCCGTTTTTTTTCTTCCCGTCCCTCTTTATAATATTCCTCATAACTCGGGTTTTTTTTAGGAGTACATACATTTTGAGTCGAAAGAAAGGGTCCTCTTCCTTGTTGTGTTAGTTTTTTTTGGGGGGACCAATTAGAGCTTAGTTAGTTTTGTTGAGCAAGGACACAAGTTTTTTTTCTTCTGATTGTTTATTGGCTTGTTTTTCTGTTTGTTGCTTAAATTCCAACTTTTTTCCATTCATTTTTGATGAATTTTGTGAAACAACGGTTTTCATTTGAAAGTGTTAGTTTATACACAATTACTCATGTCAGGTTATGTATATTTACCTATTCAATTAGTTTTCTCGAAAGATGCTAAATTTTCCTAAATTTTGATGCAAAAATCATAAAAATTCATGATATTTAAGGAAAGTTATGATGATTTGAAAATTTCGAAAATTTCTCGTGTTCACCGCGAGAGTGAAATCAAGGTCTCGCGGCGAACACGAGAAATATATCAAAATTTCAAAATCTCATAACTTTGTTCAAATTTTGTCAATATACATGATTTTTGCATCAATCGATTGCAAATTTCGCATAAAATTCTTGAAGAACAACTATTTTTACTAAAAATATGATTTTCTAATAATTAAATACAAAAAAGTACATTAATTGCCTCTTAAAATATCAAAATTTCAAAATGTCATAACTTTGTTCAAAATGTGTCTAATTTCATCATTTTTGTACCAAATTGTAAGAAATTTCCTACAAAATCTGAAGTAAAGTCCTTGTTTTACAGTAAAGCATAATACGTGTGAAAAATTTTAAAAAAATCAAGAATTTTTGTACATTTTTCATTGATTTCTGATCATTAGTATTGTGAGAAACAAAATATCATTTGAAGCTATCTAATGTCACTTTTTTTCTGTGAAAAAAAAATAACATCAGTCTGTTGATAAACGTACACAGAAAACTTTTGAGCATCTTTCTAAAAGTTAGTTTTTCGAAAATATGAATTTTAGAGTACCTTTTAAGACTTAAAGATGTAAACCTGTTTTCTTGATCCCCAGGAAACTTTTCTTCCGCTTCATCTCTTAATTTTAGGAAGTTTAAAAGTGAATTTATTTGAAAATTGGATGATTTTTTAGGAAAAAATATCATAAAATTAGTTTATTTTTTGAAAAATAAGGTTTCAAGTTTTATGTATTTATGACGCGAGAATGTTTTAGATATGAGTTATTTTTGGATAAATGATCTTTCAGTTTCTTTCTGCTCAATTTGCGGAGCTTTTATTTCGATCAATAATATCGATTTTTTGTTCAGAAAAACTGAAATACGGCTATTTTGAAAAAAACAGTGATGCTTTTAATAGCATCGAAATTTTGAAGATTTTGAAAAAAAAATCTTTAAAATCGGCAAATTTTGCACAAAGTTATGAGCTTTTGAAAATTTCCAAAATTTCTCGTGTTCACCACGAGACCTCGATTCCGCTCTCGCGGCGAACACGAGAAATCTTCGAAATTTTCAAAAACTCATAACTTTGCTAAAAATGCATAGATTTTTATGATTTTTAAAGCATATTGTGAAAAATACCATAATTTATTGGAAAAACAAAAAACTGGAGCATTATTCCAGTAAATTTCTTTTTATATCCTGAGTCAAAAGCGTAACATAAAATGAATTTCTAAATATCAAAGTTAAGCGAAAAGTTTAAAAGAATTTTAAAAAAGCTTTCAACCTTTTGATTTCCGTTTTTACAGAATTTCATAAATTTTGCGGCATTCTGTTCCAAATCACTTTTAAATTACGAAAATCTCTATTTTTTTGAAGACATTCACTTATTTTGAACTCTTCTCTGCGAACATAAAAAGCCTATAAAGCTCAACATAACCTTTCCAAATCATAATCATTGAAACCTTCAAGAAAACTTGTTTGTTTTCGTCACATCGTCAACTAAAATTTGAGCTGAAAATCAGCTGTGTCTTGTTTTCAGCAAGGTCTCAAATTGGCTTCTTGTAAATTAGTGTATATTATTCCTCATTTGTTGAGATTTTTTCACCAAAATGTACAAATTTAGGATTTTTGGTTAGAAATTGGATCAGATGAATCTTTGTTAATTTTTGAGTACCCTCGAGGTATTTAATAGCCTAAAAACCAATTTTTTGTGCGTTCTAAACACAAACCACTCTAAATTTTATAAGAAACTTGAGGTCCACACCCACATATTTATAAAAAAATGCACAATTTCTGTTGAAGCAGAAAGAAATTATTTGGGGGAAATAAAAAGGTTGAAAGCTTTTTTTTTAATTCTTTTAAACTTTTCGCTTTTAACTTTGATATTTACAAGTTCTTTTATGTTAAGCTTTTGAATCAGGATATAAAAACAAATTTACTGGAATAATGCTCTAGTTTTTTTCTGTTTTTCCAATAAATTATGGTATTTTTCACAATATGCTGCAGAAATCATAAAAATCGATGCATTTTTAACAAAGTTATGAGTTTTTGAAAATTTCGAAGATTTCTCGTGTTCACCACGAGAGCGGAATCGAGGTCTCGTGGTGAACACGAGAAATTTTCGTAATTTTCAAAACATCATAACTTTGTTCGAAATTTATAGATATTAATGATTTTTGTTGGAAATTGTTGAAAAAAATGTGATAATTTTATATATTTTATGGAATTCGTTTAACATCATGTCCTGCTGGATCAAAACACAACGAAAGGTGAACTTTAAGATCATTCAACCTTTTCATCTTCGAGATTTATGAAGGCATTTGTTTTCATTGCTTTGTTCAACTTTTCATCTTTTATCATAAAATTGTGAACACCCGTTGTTCCTTCAAAATAACCCCCAATAAAAACAAAATAAAAATAGAGCTCGAGGAAAAAAAAAGAAAAGAAAAGAAGCATGTAAACATGAACACAAATCCTCGTCTAAAATCCCCCCTCAGTCTTATCCTTGTCATCACAAGTAAACACTATTATCGATTTAAAGATTTTCTTAACAGAAAGACATTATTTATTATTTTTTTTTTCGAAAAATTCCGGAAAAATCACACTTTAGCTCTCAAAATCAACTGTCAATTTCTCAACTTCTCATGTCTCGAACTTGTCACAAAAAATTCGTCAATTTGTTATTTTCCATCCTCTTTTTTTTCATCACTGGTTCATTTTTAGTTCTGTTTTTTCCACCTCTTTAAGATTAGTAGCGGTCAGTTAAGGAAAATAGGAATTTTGTCAGAACACTCTTTTCACCTACGATTTTTCGTCATAAGACCAACATTTTTGAGGCTTTTTTAAACGTATCGGTTTCTACTCTCCTTTCCCCACATTTTTTTCCAAAAATTATGAAAATCGATTGATTTTGAAAAAAGTTACGAGCTTTTGAAAGTTGTTCAATTTTATCGTGTTCGCCACGAGACCCGATTCCGCTCTCGCGGCGAACACGAGAAATTTATAAAAATTTCAAAATGTCATAACTTTGTTCAAAATTGACGAATTTTTAAGTTTTTTGAAGTATTATGTAGCATTTTTTCTCTATTTTCTATATACATGATTTTTGCATCAATCTTACTTAAATTTTGCATAAAATGCTTGAAGAACAACTATTTCTACCAAAAATTTGATTTTCTAATAATTAAATACATTAATTATTCTCTTAAAATTAACCCCTTTGGGATATTATGAGTAATTCAAAGAATCTAAAAATAAATTATAAGCCGAAGCACACCCACCCCCTCTATGTATTTAAATAGGATTTCATATGTGCTCTATATGGTTTTAGAACTCAATTTCGATTCAAATTCTTCTTTCTTTGAATCAAAATTTTGTGTAAAGAGTCATATTTCTGACTCATGTTCCCAAAACATCTCGTAAGTTGAAGATATCGTTTAGCACGTATACTCTGTTTCCAGAAATAAAATACATAGTTTTGGTTTACATATTAATTAGCATCGAATTTGCAAGTTAATGCAGGGGAAAAAATACAAATTTTGGTTATTGAACTTTACTTTAAGATTTCCTACATTTTTCTGCATAAATCATAGTAAATACTTTATTTTGCGCAAAGTTATGATCGTTTGAAAATTTTGAAAATTTCTCGTGTTCACCGCGAGAGCTGAATCGAGGTCTCGTGGTGAACACGAGAAATTATCGAAATTTTCAAAAGCTCATAACTTTGTGTAATATTGATTGATTTTTGAGATTTTTTGGCAAGATATTTTAAATTTCGATTAAAAAGTGATGAACACAAAATAATCCATAAATTCATGTTAAATCGTAGCCAAATTAGGTGATAAAAAACCTTATTTTAAGGGCATTGAAAAACACCACTGTTTTTGATGAAGTCTATTTTTTGAACTGGCGAGTTTTGAATAAAATTTTGATATTTTAAATTCATTTCGAAACCCTTTTCAAATTGCCTTTTTTCAAAGATCATAAAACAAGTTGAAATCGCAGAAAACCTACCGTACCTCTTTAAACCTCTCTAACCCAAAAAATGCGAAAAAAAAAATGGGCGGAATAATAAATTAAGTGAAGTGGGGAGCTTCTTGAAGTAAGAGCTCATCCGATTTGCATAACTTTTTTCCGTTAAAGTTTTTTCCCCCGGTCTCCTTTATCAACGGACGAGGGAGATGTAAGAAAATTGAGTAGAAAACTTCTCCTTCCTCGTTTCTTTTTTTTTTCGTGGTGTCGTGTATCAATGTAATTATTCATTTGCTTCATTAGTTATGCATATTTTCCTTCTTATTATTATTTTTTTGTTAGGTGTTTGCATTGGTTCGCATTCTTAGTTCCACATAATAATAGTCTAGTGAACATTGTTTTTTTGTTTTTTGTTTTTTTAATAATTATGAGATTTGAAAACTGAGTTATTATAATTTCTCGTATTCACAAAAGTTCTTAAAGGTTTGGGAAACTTGGAAAGTTAGTCCCTCGAACGTAAAAATTTCATTTTTTTTTCTCTATTTCTTGTTCCTTACGTCTTTTTTCATTAAAGGAGGGCTTTACGGAGATAATAAATGTACCTTAAATGAAAATAGACTTCATTCTCATTCCAAATCTGTTTTCAAAATTTTCTAAAACCACCTAGAAGCCGAGAAAATGAGCTTCAAAACAATGGCCTAGAAAAAGTGTCCACATGGCCGAACTTTTTCCTATGAGCTTTTTTTCGTGTTTCGTTTTTAAGTAGTTATGCAGAATGCTTATATTATCTTTTTTTAAATGTTTTTTCGTTTTTTTTCGGATTTTTCATGCCTGCGGACTAGTTTTCACCGGTGGCCACCTTTTCTAGGCCATTGTTTTAAAGTTCGTTTTCTCGGCTTTTAGGTGGTTTTAGAAAATTTTAAAAACAGATTTGGAATGAGAATGAGGTCTATTTTCATCCTAAATGCATTCGTTAGCTCCGTAAAGCCCTCCTTTAAGTGGTTCTACTTTGTAAAGCTGAGGAAAAAAAAACTTTGTAAAGCTGAGGAACTAACATTTGGGAAGATAGTCCCCCAGAAACTGCCCCTTCGATAGGGAATCAGGAGTCGTTTCGAAAAAAAACGTTAAAGGATAATTTTCACAATTTCCAAACGTCATAACTTCGTTTAAAGTTCTCCAATTATCACAAATTTTGTACCAAATTATAGAATATTTCATATAGAATTATGTCAATCAAGAATATTCGAAAAAAGATTGGTCTTGTTTATTGAAAACATTAGAAAATTGATAAGGCCCTTTTATAGAGTTCGAATATTCCTGAATAAACCCACAATTTTTAATAATTTCGATTGTTCCTTCAATTGTTATAGGTTTCACCAGAAACAGTGAAATTTGCTAAATCATTTTTTTTTATTTCTTCAAAATCGGTCAGTTTTTTAAAAAGTTATGGTGTTTTGAAAATTGGTTAAATTTCTCGTGTTCACCACGAGAACCTAATTTCATTCTCGCGGTGGACACGAGAAGTTTCACAAATTTTCAAAATGTTATAACTTTGTTCAAAACACTTCAATTTTCATGCTTTTTGAAACCAAAATATAGGAAATTTCATAAAATTTTACCTACGAAAATTTCGAAAGACCAAACGTAGTTCTGGGTTTTTGCGATATTTGCGTACTCAGGAAAAGCGATGCCATTTTGTTCGGTACTGCAACGCACCTTCACTTTTCCGGTGTAGTCCTGAACAAAATGGGAAGTGCATTGCTTTTCCTGATTTTTAAGAATCTTTAAATTCGGATACCATCTAAGCCAACGTCTTTCAGGAAAAAAAACCTTCACTCAATAATTTTTCATAGTTTTCTGACCATGGCAAAATAAATCAAAAAACTTTTTTTCTTAAACTTATTTCTTTTCCTATTTTCTACTTTTTTGTACTTCAATTCTCGTCAAACACCGTGATGTTGGATAGAAAGCATCAAAAAAGATTAGAGGTTTAAAATTTTGGCTTCTTCGTCTTCTTCTTCTCCTTCTCAAGTGTTCTGAACCGAAATCAATGTTTTTCTTTCGTCACATTCTTATTGAGATCTGTCACGGAAATGGATGTTATATTTAGACATGCGCATATAACGGAAAGAGTCTTTTTTTTTTGAAAAAAAAAATAAGGTTTCAAGTTTTATGTATTTATGACGCGAGAATGTTTTAGATATGAGCTCTTTTTTTTGGATAAATGATCTTTCAGTTTCTTCTAGATTATTCTACTCAAATTTCGGCGGTTCAATGTTTTTGCGCAAAAAAGCTGACAAATAATAAACGAAATTTTCAACAAAAAAAAATGCATGTAAAGTAGTTATTCAATGTGCTTATAATCGTCGCTTCATTTCGCTATGATTTAACACGAATTTATTGATTATTTTGTGATCATCGCTTTTTAATCGAAATTTTGAATATTTTGCCAAAAAATCTTAAAAATCGGTCAATTTTGCACAAAGTTACGACATTTTGAAAATTGGGTAAATTTCTCGTGTTCACCACGAGACCTCGATTCCGCTCTCGCGGTGAACACGAGAAAATTTCAAAATTTTCAAAACGTCATAACTTTATTTGAAATTGACGAATTTTAAAGTTTTTTGAAGTATAATGTAGCATTTTTTCTCTATTTTGTGAAAATTTAATTATGAGTAATACCGCGGTGCCGTATAAAGTACGAAAAATGTACTAAGTTTTCAAAAAAAAATTATAATTTTGGTGATTTTTTATTTTTTTTAAATATCACTATTCCTCATTAATTGTGTTTCAAAAAACTTTTGTAAAAATCTTGAATTTCCAAGAAAAATCCACTACTCAATTTGGATCACATAATTCAAAACGTTCCATCATTATTTGCCCCCAAAACAAATCATCCCGTTGTCTTCACCAAAATATTTACAAGTCTACTCCTCCTCTTTTTTTTGCTTCTCGTTGTCATTCAAAGTCAGATAATCCTGTTTTGACTCGAAAAAAAACATATATACACCATCAGCGAAAAAAAAAGCATTTGCGCCGCCGCCCGTATTTTTTCGAATGTCATTTGGTCTGAAAGAGCAGCGGAAATTAGTAGTAAAGTTGTTTTTCCTTCTGTTCTTTGCTTCGACACATATTCATTAAAGTATTTCAGCTTTTTCCCCAGAACTTCCGCGTTTTTTCCATGTAAAAGTGCGCTTCTCCATTTTTTTCAACTTTTTTCAAATTGATATGTACTATTAATTTAGAAACCTCATTTTTTTATTTTAAATTGATGTGAAATTGAAATTAACGCTTAATTCGCGCTTTAATATGCACGTAAAATTAAAAATCAACAAATCTCGTGATTCTTTATCTATAATTTTATGCAATGGGAGTTCCGGAAATTCGAAAAGTGGATATTTCACGCATATTTTATTCGTAAATATGATTTAATTTATGCGCGTTTTAAGATTCCTCTCATTTTCAGCCAAATTAATTGTATTTCTTCTATTTTTAAAATACTAAATTTTTTTTTGAAAAAGTCCTTATATAATGTTTTCATCGCTTCATTTCGCTATGATTCCAAAATAATTTATTGATTATTTTGCAGTCATCACATTTTAATAAAAATTTGAAAGATTCTGAAAAAAAAATCTTAAAAATCGGACAATTTTGCACAAAGTTACGACATTTTGAAAATTGGGTAAATTTCTCGTATTCACCACGAGACCTCGATTCCGCTCTCGTGGTGAACACGAGAAAATTTCGAAATTTTCAAAAGGTCATAACTTTGTTTAAAATTAACGGATTTTCAAGTTTTTTCAAGAAAAATGTTGCATTTTTTCTCTATTTTCTAAAAATTTGATTTTATTTTCAAAGCAATAGAAATGTGCCGTGTAAGTACGAGAAATGTACCAAGTTTTCAAAACGTCATATTTTTTGCACGAAATTCAATTTAGATATTCGATATTGGCAAATTTCATCAGAATTGTAAACATATAAATATAGAAATAATTTCGACGCATAAATCCGTAGAAATTTGAGTTGTTAAAGAAGAAGTCCTGTTTTTGAAAGGTTTGCCTTCTTTCATCTTGTTTTTTCTTCTCTTAGGGCGGATTTATGAGAACTACATACAAGCACTATGAATTCTCCACCCTGAAAAATAATATCTTAACCTTATATTCATTTTTCTCCTCCTTTTCCCCTCTTCTCGTCATCTCCCTCCCCCCGTGAAAATCCAATCAACCTCTCAAATATTTGACAAATTCTTTCACTTGAAGTCGCCCGTTTTTTTCTTCGTTTTTCTTTCGTTCCAACTTTTTTTCCTCCCCAATTTTTTAGATGTGCTCCTCTTTTTTTTTTAGAAATCCAATCACCGTCTAAACTCATACTACTTTTCGTCTTCTGAAAAACTTTTATCGCTTCTCGTTTTTTTTCAATTACTTGAAAATCATCCGTTTCAAGTACTCCTTCTTACCCTTTCGCTTCTTTCAATCTAAAAAAAAAGAAAACTTCAATTTTTTTCAGAAGGAAAAAAGGATTTTGGCTGAACAATTAAAATTACTGTAGAAATGATGGTAAGTCAACGATTTTTTTCAAATTTTGTTTTGTTTGGGGGTGTAATTTTCAGATTAGAACATGTTTTTGAATTCTTTAAGTCGATGATTTACATGTATTTCTTTCGGGGGAATTAAACTTCTTACAATAATTGACTTGTTCGTTGATGTTTTTGAAATCAGGATTTTGGTTAAAAACTATATTTGGTATCGTTTTTCTTGAAGTTTTTATATTTTTGAAAACAACACATTTTTTGAAGGAGTTTTATAAACATTTCCGAACGTTTTTATTTTTTCAAACGTGATTCATTTAATTCATTTGAAAATTTCTAACAAAACTCTGTAAAAATCATAAAAATCGATAAATTTTGCACAAAGTTATGAGCTTTTGAAAATTTCGAAAATTTCTCGTGTTCGCCACGGGACACAGATTTCGCTCTCGCGGCGAACACGAGAAATTTAGCGAATTTTCAAAATATCATAACTTTGTGAAAAATCGATCGATTTTTATGATTCTTACAGATTTTTGTAGAAAATTTCACAGAGTATTCAATTATAAATACAAATAGTTCCATTTCCTCATTTTTGATCCTAACTACAGAAGAAACCATACATTCAAAAAATTCCATCAACACGGAACTTTTATAGCTTAGCCCCGTGCTAATAAAAGTAATAAAAAATGATTAATTAGATAATTAAATTACATCATGACTTTTTGCTCCCTATAAAAATGAGAAAAATGAGAGAGCTTTGGAGGAAGTTTGCAAAACTGCAAATGTGTTGAAAATGGGGGCCATTTTTAGAAAAAAAAACGTTAATGGGTGCCTCTTAATGAAAAAAAGCTGCTTCAATATCCAGGCATTTAATAATTTTAAAATATGATGCCAAAACTCAAAGATTTCTGGAAGAAAATTGAAACTTCTGAAATTTTCAATAATGCACACTTTCTTAAAGCATCTTCTGAACATTTCTAGAAGTTAGAGATTATCCGATGTATTGATATCAGTTTATAAAAGAATAGACAATGTAGTAAAAATAATCTGCCTCTGCAAAGTATCTCTTCAAAACATCACTTATGTTTTTGTAGCATTTTGTTGAAAATATATAGAAAATTGTGATAACTCCTGTTTTTCGTAGTTTGACTTTAATTTGAATCTGAAATTTTTTTTTTCGTTTGCGGAATTCATTTTATTGTTTCAATTTACAATTTCATAACAAAGTTACGAGCTTCTGAACGTCAGCTAAATATTTTTATATACATTATATTATTGGCGAATGCATTGTTTTAAAAACATTATTTTTCGTTAAAAAAAAGCTCAAATTTTTGAGATATTTTGTGCTTTTTACAAATATCTGAAAAATTTACAACAATTGTCAGCAAAAACTATAAAAATCGGGCAATTTTGCACAAAGTTATGAGCTTTTGAAAATTGGGTCAATTTCTCGTGTTCACCGCGAGACCTCAATCTCGCTCTCGTGGTGAACACGAGAAATTTCATCAATTTTCAAATAATCATAACTTTGTTGAAAGTTCATGGATTTTTATGATTTTTGCAAATTCTTGTAGCAAATTTCATCTAAATTTCAGATTTCTTATTTTTTATATTATTTTTCTGCTCTCTCGATAATTTAAACCATTGATAAATGAGCATGTGATAAAAAGAGCCATTTGTATCAAATATGCATAAAATTTCCCTTGTTTTATTTATATTCTCGTCAAAAAAAAAGGAACCGAGCATCCATCAGAAAACAAACAACTAAGTATATGTATAAAATTGATCGCCAACATTTATGTAAAATATTTGGTGCTTGTTTCCGGGGAGGCCGAAGGTCTCAAACTTTGACGCGGCGGCGACGACGGCGGCGCAAAAATATGAATAAGAGTGGAAAATCTCGTTAGCAATGACTTTTACAGCAAATTCTCATGGGATTTTGGCTACGCTTCGCCAAAGTTTTCTTTCCCCCCGTTTTTCAGACCAAATATAATAAATAGTTTTTTTTTCGTATTGACACATAGTCATAAATGTGCACGAACATATATATTCATGTTTGGAACGCGAAACATTTTTCTAACAATTTTTTCTATGAACTTTAATCTAAATGTGATGTTTTTTTTCAAGTTTAAAAGCTCAAAAATCTGATTTCGATAAATCATGTTTAAACGTAGATTTGTGATGTTTCTTTTCTCGTTGATGAGAGATTGAAGGATGGCGGGCCAAAAAAGTAAACTTTTCTATTTTTAAAATTCAAAAATCATCAAAATCCGTCAAATTTCAACAAATTTATGATCATTTGAAATTTGGTTAATTTCTCGTGTTCACCACGAGAGCTAATTCAGGTTCACGTGGGGAACACGTGAATTTTTCGAAATTTTAAAAACCTCATAACTTTGTTCGTAATTCGTGCATTTTCATGATTTTTACAGAGTTTTGTTAGAAATTTTTTGAAAATTAAGTTAATGCTAAAAATAGTAGTTACCGAAGTACAAAGACAGTCTTTTTCCTAGCAAGTTCCTTTCAAAAAAAAAATCTTATAAAAAATAATTTTTAAACTCGTTTCTCGCTAACAAAAACCAAAGAAAAAGTCGCAATTTTCGCCCCACTTCCGCACTTTCCGAATAAGACGATTTTCTACTAGTTTGCGTGTCGAAGGGCTATTTCAATCCATCTATAATTCATAAGATTCAAAATGTTCGGAAATCGAATTGACTTGAATATTCTATTATACGATGACTAGTTGTTGCTCTTTTTTTCCCATCATTTTTCTCCCCACTTTTTTTTGATGCCAATTACAGACATCATCGTTCATTGCAGAAATGCTCACTTAGTATTCATTAATTCAAAACAAAAATTTCCCCCATTTTTCTTTCATATTTTTTATACGTTCATTTTAAGGTGTTGGTCACTAATTTCTTTGAGAAAAAATAATAAAAATTGTACCTTTTAATTCTACTTAGTCGTTTTTTCGTTATTTCTAAAAATCGTCGAAATTTAAAATTTAAAAAAAAATAATAAAAAATTTGAACATTTAAATTCGCGCCAAAACGTACACAGGCAAGTCGCAATGGGACGCCACGCGCACGCCAGGCGCGCCTCAGCGAACTTTTTTGTTCGCTGTGGCGGGCGCGACGTACCAGCTGCGGCGTGCCGGAGGCGTCTGCCACGCGCACCTGGCGACATTTTTAAAAAATTTTGGATTGGCTTTCCCTTTATTCTCTTTTCATTTTTCTGTAAATTTGATAGTATTTAACGCGTATTTTAGTTGATCAAACTTTATTTATTCATGTATTTAAATGTAAAATAGTTTAGAACAAAATCATATCAATTACAACCAAATTAGGAAAAAAGTACATTATTACAGCGAAAAACATACTCAAGCAACGGTTTGGGATTTAAAGAGCAAGAAAAAAACCATTTTTAAGATAATGATAATGTAAGAATGAGAAAACGTTTTTAGAGGTGTGAAAAAAATGAAAAATGTGGGACTATACAATTTTTTAGACCAAAAAAGGTTCTGAAAAGTACAAAACTTCATAGTACATAAAAAACTACCAAAAATGGGAAAAAGCTGGTTGTGGTCGATGCAGCTCTGAGTTCACAGAAAATAAAGGGTCGTCGACGCGAGAAATTGGGCGATAGAAACACAAAAACATAATTTAATGTTGAATTTTGAGCGTCTACGTCCAGAACTTTTCTGCGAACAAGGAAAACTGCATTGATCTCTCCCTAGTAATTAAACTAAAATGGTCCGAAATTCATATATCTGTCGAACAGTGCCCATGTTGCTTGTATCTTTTCTGTAGTCCATTTCACGGGTCTTGTTAATGTTTGATTGCAGGCAGCAACAGGTTTCTGAAAATTGCAGAGATTGACATTAGTTGATAAGGAAATAAGCTTACATTGTCTCGACGTATTCCTTATTTCCGTGATTTCATCATTTCACCCAGTTTTTGTTTCATTATTTAGAGATAAACCTGAAATTAGAGATAAATCATGTCGAAATATAAGGCTTCCCACTTACGCGAACGGTATTGTGCAAAAACACTTTGTCGAACTTCCATGCATTCAGCAGCACGGATGTAAGCACTGCTCTTTTTTAATTGACATTGTTGTTTCGAATATTTTGACGTCTGAAACGTAAAAGATATCTGTGTATATTCAAGAAGGAATGCGGCATAAAATAGGCGAAGAAAATTGGTAACAAAGCGGTAAATATAATTCTTCGATGTTTTATAATTTTCTAATTGGTTTTTACATTCAGTTCAGAGTTTCTTAGTGATTTTGAACAAGAATTGAAGGAAAATAACATTCTCTAAAATTTAATTTAAAATATTTATTTAAGTGGACCATATGTTACAATACTTGTTAAAAACTTATCGCTAAATGATATAATTAGTTAATAGAAAAGAAAAAAAAAGTTTTTGTTCATTTTGAAGAAAAGAAAAGCAAAAAAAAACGTAAAAACAAATAATTTTTCACTGAAAATTTCGTTAGCTCCGCCCACGCAAGAGCGTGGCTCGCATTTCCGCAATTTTGCGGCGCGCAAATCCAATTTGTACTATTTTTCGACATGACAGACAGAATCGTCTGAAATTTGATTTTTATGGCAAAATTTCGATAAATTTGTTATAGAAATGAGAAATAACAAAAAAGAAAACTCAAATACTGACCTTCAAAGGTACTAACAGCTAAATTAAGATATTTTGAAAGCAGAATGAGATTTAAGAGCAATTGGTCTCTAAATTCGAATGAGATTAGCTTAACATTTACAGAACTCCTTATTTACAAGCTTTCATCATTCAGTTCTAACTATTTTCATAAAGCCTTGATGAATTTAGTAGCCACCTAAAAAAATAAAAATGAAAGGTCGCCGGGCGCACGCCACGTGCACACGAGGTGCGCCTCAGCGAATGTCGCTGACGTGTGGATGAGGTTCCAATTGCGGGTCTTCTGTTTTTGGGACAAAAAATAATTTCTTTCATTTAATTTGCTGAAATCTTTCATTTTTAACCATGAAATTGCATAATGTGTGTCAAAAACCAAAAATTACGGAAAATTCAATTTCAGTCAAAACTGCATGTTAAAGTTTTACTAAAAAATGTCCTAAAACTAAAGAGGATCGGATTTTTAGTTACAGTTGTAAAGAAAACAAAGTAATATTTATTTCAGGATAGTTTAAACACATCAGTTAACTGTTTTTTGAATAGATAAAGCTCGCTAAACTGTTTTACATTGACGACTCTTCAAATTGAATTTCAAATGTTTTAACGACATTCAAATATCACGTCATGTTGAAAAAATACGAATCAAGTTGCTACGCTTAATTATTTTGCAAAAAACAGCTAATTTTTTAAGGCTATTTAAAAATTGCAAAACAAGGTTCGCTGAGGCGCGCCTGGTGTGTGCGTGGCGCGCACCAAACACCCGGGCACACCTGGCAGACGCCTCGTGTGCGCCTGGCGACTTGCCTGTGTATACCGATGTTCTCATTAGAGCGTATTTGCTCTAATTAACGTCATGGAGCGTTTTTTAACCGAAAAAGTATGTTTTTTGTTTGAAATTTTAAATTTTAAACTCGCGCCAAAATGCGTTCTCCATAGAGCGCGCTTGCTCCATTTTTCTTGTAAATAGCAAAAAAATAAGATTGGTTTCAAATAGAAAAAAAACAGGCGTGTTAGGATTTTCTAAGATTGAAATTTTGAAAAATATTTATGTAAAAAACACATTTCTTGTCAAAAAACCAATTTTTCTGAAAAAACGATGTTTTTTAGTGTAAAATATAGTTTACCATTGTTTTATATTTTCAAAATTTCAAATTCGCGCCAAAACGTATACCGATGTTCTCATTAGAGCGTATTTGCTCTAATTAACGTCATGGAGAGTTTTTAACCCAAAAATTGTGTTTTTTTTTTCGTTTTTCACGAAAAATGCAATTTCGGTAATTATGCAAAAAAGTTTCTTTAAAATCTATTTTCTCATCAAATGTACTTCAAATGCCTAATGAATAATTAGCCACCCATAAAATTTTAAAGGAAAAAAAATGTCCTTTTTGCCTTTTTTTCTTAACTGACTCAAAATAATCAAAAAAATATTTATAAATAGATTGCGAACGCTCACTAGAATATTTATTTTTAAAACACCTGGTAGTCATAGAAATCGCCGACTAAAAACTAAGAGAATGATTTCTGAAAATCAGAAATCAAAATAAATACGAATCAAGCATTTTTTTTGTTGTTACTATGACAGCAAATTGAAGGTGTTTTTTGGAGCCACGTGATTTTTGGATTTCGGGCAATTTCCGGGTATTTATTCGCTTCTATTTTTCAACACTACAAATAAAATGATATATAGTGCACATATTTTCTTATATTCGGGGGTTCTCATTTGTGCATTGGCGACTCGAAATCTAATAAATGTTATTACCAGTTTTGCAAGTTGATTAGCTTTTCCTTTTTCGGGAAACGAAAGAGAGGGGGGGGGGCTCCAAATATTCACACAGACACACACACACACAACCTTTTCCCTTTTTTAAAACATTTTTTAATCATTTCTATTTTCGCACGAAATCTTACGAATTTAACGTTTCTTATTGGAAGTTGATTTATTTAGATAATTGATAGATTTTATATAACTCTGGGAAAATGGGGTTTACAAATTTTCGATTGAATTAAATCGTGTTTTGAGATGTAAATGTAAAATTTTATGAAATTTCCTACATTTTGGTTTTAAAATTATGAAAATTGAAGAGGCTTGAACAAAGTTGTAACATTTTGAAAATTTGTGAAATTTCTCGTATTCACCACGAGAGCGAAATTGAGGTCTCGTGCAAAAAATATGACGTTTTGGAAACTTGGTACATTTCTCGTACTTACACGGCACATTGCTATTGCTTTGAAAATAAAATCAAATTTTTCGAAACTAGAGGAAAAATGCACCATGTTACTTGAAAAACTTCAAAATCCGTTAATTTTTAACAAAGTTATGATCTTTTGAAAATTTTGAAATTTTCTCGTGTTCACCACGAGAGCGAAATTGAGGTCTCGTGGTGAACACGAGAAAATTCGTTAATTTTCAAAACGTCACAATTTTTTTCAAAATTCACCGATTTTTATAATTTTTTCAGATTATTATAAGAAATTTCGTCAGGTATTTAGAAATCGCCTAAAATTTTAAATTGTTCTTCAGCTTTCATCCTAAATCTTTGTTTGAAGAGGGTTCATTTTTTCAAAGCTCATTTTTTGCCTCTTCTCAAAGAATTTCCATATTCTATAGAGATTTCGCGTAAAATATAAATAAATAAATAATGAAAAAAAAGCACCTAGAAAAATATGAATGAAAACTAGCTGGAAATGATGTGTATTTGTTGGGGGGGAAGCCGCGGAAGCGCCCCCCGTTCTCTCCCTGAAAATCCAATTTTCGTAGCTCCCGAAAAATGGAAATAAACTTTGAGGAAGAGAAGAAGAAGAAAAAACACCTTGTGTTCGTGTTAAGCTGTTGTTTTATTTTGTTTTCATGTCAAAGCAGTTCATGCAATAAAAAAATTGAGCAAGTTTTCTGAAAATGTGCAATTTTTTTGAAACGAGAGGTTTTTTTCTTTAAAATTTAGTTTATTTCTGTTTGAATTAGATTTTTTCGTTGAATTTTGATTGGCGGCGATTTCGGAACCATTAGTACTTCCTAGGTTTTGTTGAAAACACTCTATATTTTGGGTTCCTTTAGACTTCAAATAAATCCTAACCAGGTAGTTAATCTCTCAATTATCGTCAAGTAAATAGATTTTATGAAGATTTGGTGCAAAATTCATAAAAATAAATCAATTTCCAACAAAGTTACGGCGTTTTGAAAATTGTTGAAATTTCTCGTGTTCGCCACGAGAGCGAAATTGAGGTCTCGCGGTGAGCAAGAGAAATTTCACCAAATTTCAAAGCATCACAACTTTGTTCAAAATTTATCGATTTTCATGATTTTTATACCGAATTGTTGGAAATTTCATAAATTTTTATGTAAACCTTTCCGATTCTAAATTTTCTAGGTAAAAACACTAGAAAACTTCGAAGTTTTCAAAACATCATAACTTTGTTGCTTTAATTTTTTTTTAATTTGCGATACGTATACGTAATGGATTTATCCTCAAAATGTTGGAATCATTGAGAAGCTTTAAAATCCGAAATTTCATAGGAACAAAATGGCATTTAAATGAGGTATGTATGCCCTCCTTTCCCCCCACATGTCACAAAGTTTGTCACTCTCTCCCCCCACCAAACACATATATAAAATAGGATATTTCTATCCTATGATTCAATTTATATCTGCTTCTTCGTTCTCATGTTTCTCCCCGTATTCATTTTCTGATACTTTTCACCCCTTTTCCAATTTCTGCTCTTCCTTTTACCCCCCTTTCGAACAGCAGGGTGGAGAGCAGAGAAGAAGGGCTACAAAATGATAATCTCTTTGATTGCACTTGTCTTCTGTTTCTGTTTCATCAAAAAAAAAATTGAGTGAAGACATTCAGAATAACTGCTGACCAATTAGAGCAAGCTCGATGTTTTTTTTTTATTTTCTCGAATAATTCAATTAATTCTCAGTTTACATCATTTTTTTTGATTATGTTCTATGTAGGATGTCTCTGTTTTTTTGTTAGTTACTCTCATTAGTCTTTTAGATACGAAGCATTTCGAAAACTTTGAAAATTAAGGCGTCTTAAAATTTTTTTAAAATTTTCTCGTGTTCACCGCGAGAGCCAAATGGTCTCGTGGTGAACACGAGACCTGGTTGCCAATTTTCAAATCATCATAACTTTATTCAAACTTTATCGATTTTCATGATTCTTTCACCAAAATATACATAGAAAATCATATTTCGTATGAAACATTATCAATCTCGCGGTGAACACAAGAAAAATTGAGAAAATTTCAAAATCTCGAAGTTCACTACAATTTTCATCAATTTTTGAAAGTGGCCTAACTTTCTTCAAAATTCGTCAATTTCTATGATTTTTGCACCAAAATACTGTAAATTCAATCAGGTTTACTTTTAAAATGATTTGTAGAAAAAAAACGTTGTAGAGACTACCAGAAGGCTTCTAGAAAATGAGCAATTTTTATGGTTTCCGGAAATTAAAGCTAAAATTGAGAAATATCAATATAAACAGATTTACACGAAATAAAACTTATTAGGAAGAGAAAATAATGAAGTATAATATATATATTTTTTAAATATATATTTCTAGTAAAAAAATTCATCATATTTCATTTTCAGTTTTTTGATAGAAATATTGATTAGTTTTTTGGCATTAAAAAAAATTATCGATTTTGATAAAATAGAGCTTAATTAATAAAATAAAAAGCCTAAGCTGTTTCCCGGAAGAAAAACTTCTAGAATATATATTTTTTGAAAATTGATAACCTCCATTTCAAGAAAAAAGTCGTTTTTAAAATGCTTAAAGACAGTGTGTCAGTTATGCTTAAAGACAGTGTGCCAGTTAATTTGACCCTACCTTATTTCAATTTCAAAAATTAGAGAATTATCTCATTAATATAATGAAATTTATGCGAAAACATACCTCATTGAGGTCCAAAGTTAAAAAATTAAAATTTGAAGTTAAAATTAGCGCGCCTTCCAAAAAAATTGAAGAAATATTGAATAAATCCTGGTTTTCTCTTCCCCTATTGAATTTTCTTAAATCATTTATTATATCAAACGAAATCTTAAGCCTTCATCTTTCGAACGAGAGCTAAATATGATCAAAATTGGTGATTTGGTTAGAAAATTATAGTGTGAATAAACGACAGCTCAATTCCACCACATTTTTCGACGCCAACACATCTATTGAAATATTTATTTTCTCCCCCCAACTAAAGTGCCTATTTTCATCCAACATTTTTTTTTCGTCCTAAAATGTTTTGAGTATATCTCATCCACCCACTTCAAAAAAGAATATGTTCATTGATTTGTGTATATATGTGTTGTGCACACACACACACACACACACACACACATTCACATTAAAGGCAAAGCCTATTATTAATGCCATTCCAACACGAAAAACGAATTCATCAGGGAATTTCTGAGAACCAAAAATTTCTTCTAAATTTGACTTGATCTTTAAACCAACTTTTTTTCCCCCCAGTTTCCTAATGAGTTGAACTTTTTTGGTGAAGTCAATTTTGAGCGCGTGCGCATAAAAAAAGCGCCGATTTGAGAACATTTTGAGGAAACTTTTGTTAATTTGAATCCTATTAGCACAGTTTTTGTCGTGCTGTAGGTTTTTTTTCTCCGTCGGGTTTTGGATTTCTCGCACTTTTGATGTGAATTTTTTGTCTTTTCGGGACCTCCCGGAAAACGCACATAATCAGTTTATCTTTTAAAAAATTTCAGTCGTGTTATGCGGGCTACAACTTTTTAACGAGATTACCAATTTTGATGAAAAATAGCTCATTCGATAGGTAAAATCATAAGCTTTCAAATAGTTGTTATTTTGTTTGGCGAAAATTGAAAATTATGAGTTTTCAGAGCAAAAAATATGGATGCTCTCAAAATTTAGATATAAAAAAGCCTATGCTTTGAACCGTAAGTTTTCAACACGTTTTCCAATTTTATGAATTTGAGCTCAGCTGAAAATGAGATAAAACTAAAAGAAATTTAAGTACGACACGCAAAGTTAAACTGTCAGCTGAATAATGTAGGGCAATCGGATTTTTTCTTTTTTTTTTTTAAGTTGATCAAAAACTTCAAATTTTTGAATAGGATTTCTCAAGATCACGGTACTTTTGTATTCTCGTTTTAAAGGAGGGATTATTGAATGCGTCTAGGATGAAAATAGACTTCATACTCATTCCGAATCTGTTTTTAAAATTTTCTAAGACCACCTAGAAGCCGAGAAAATGTGCCTCAAAACAATGGCCTAGAAAAAGGGGCCACCCGCGAAAACTAGTCCGCGGGCATGAAAAATACAAAAAAAACATAAAAAAGGACCAATATAAGTATTCTGCATAACTATTTATGAACGAAACACGAAAAAAGCTCATAGGAAAAAGTTCGGCCAGGTGGAAACTGGAGATTTTTCTAGGCCATTGTTTTGAAGCTCATTTTCTCGACTTCTAGGTGGTTTTAGAAAATTTTAAAAACAGATTTGAAATGAGAATGAAGTCTATTTTCATTTAAGGCACATTTATTATCTCCGTAAATCCCCCCTTTAAGATGTTTGATCCAACATGGCTTCGGTAATCCGTCCTTTGATTCCTAGGTTAGCCCCACCACAAGTGAACAATTCCGCGCCATCTTCTTTGAAATCCAATTTTCGTAAGCGTTTTCATGTTCATCACAAGTTCATCAATAATTCATAGCACTTCCATTTCCGCAATTACTTTTTTTGTCCCACTCTTCTTTGGCTTTTTGTACCCTAACAAACATCATAAAAATAGATTTAATAAACGAGATTGATGATGCTCATTGTTCGAGATTATGCATACAACATTTTCCTTCAATTTCCGATATACAAAATAGCTTCTTTTTTTTGTTGATAAAGCTCAGAATGTGGGCTTAATATTCGTGGCTTATTTCAGATTCGAAAATTGCCAGAGGGCATTAAAAAGTTAGGCTTTACTCTATTCTGAAAAACATTCGTTTTTTCGTTTCTAAATTTGGCACTCTCTCTTTTTTTTTGCTTGAAACGTGAATTGAAATGAGTTATTTAAAAGCACTTTTTTTTATTTGACAGAATTTGGGGAAAATGAAAATTTCAAAGTGTCAAAGTACGAATTTAATCATTGATCCTTTATTTTAGGTACATTTTTGAGATAGAATTTTAAATTTGAAGTTTTTTTTCGATGTCTGCGATTTAAAAAATATATAACTTATGAAATTTGCCTCAAAATGGTATAAAGTTTATAAAAATCGATAAATCTGGAACAAAGTTATAGTGTTTTGAAAATTAATGAGGTTTCTCGTGTTCACCACGAGACCTTGAATTCACTCTCGAGGTGAACACGAGAAATTTATCCAATTTTCAAAAAGTCATAACTTTGTTCAAAATTCACGGAATTTTATAATTTTTGGAAGAAAGTGACGGTTATTTGATTCTTAATATGCTTTGCCAGGAATTTAGCTGAAACTAGTCTAATCTAACGTTTTTCTTGGCACTAGAAAAATTTCTGAATAAATTTAATACTAGGCTTTTTTAACCGTTGTTTTTAATACTAGGTTTATGCTATTTTTAAATTATGAAAATGAAAAAAATGGATAAAGTACTAAAAATTGAGCATAATTTTACTTTTTCTCCAGAAGATGTTTATTTCTGATTCGTGACATATTCATTTTCGCAATATTCGATTAATTTTGTAATAATTTTTAAAAAACCATGAAATTTGCGTTTTTTTCCCGCAAAAATCATGAAAATAGATAAAAATTAAACAGATTTACGGCGTTTTGAAAATTTTGAAAATTTCTCGTGTTCACCGCGAGAGCCAAATATGTGTCTCGTGGTGAACACGAGACGTGTTTGCCAATTTTCAAAACATCATAACTTTGTTCAAAACGGGCCGATTTTCATGATTCTTTCACCAAAATGTAGAAAATCTCATTAAAAATTGATCAAAATAATATAAATGTCATTTTTAGCATGAGAAAAAACGGAAATTTTCAAAATTCTGTAACTGTTCTCATATTTTATCGATTTTTATGATTCTTACACCATTTTGTTCCAATTTTTTCAATGAAGTTTCAGTTCATTTTGAGACCCTTTATAATTCATTGGTCTAGACATCCAAATCAGTGAAAAACAAACCAGGTGATTCTCTTCTTTTTGTCCAATTATCCATAATTTGAATTTGAAAAAAAAACGAGGGGGTCCGCAAATAGTTCCTCTTTCTTTTTTTCCCAAACCAACCGAACTTAAATTTGTTTTTCGTTTAACGAAGAGAACGAACGAGAAGAAGAAAAAAACTCAAAGCCTACTGATTGGCCCCCACAACAAAAAAACGACATTTTTTTTTGTTGAGAAAAAATTTGTTTTTTTTCCTTCAGATTCACGCCCTTTTATTCATTCGAATATATGTTTTTCCTATTTTTACCAAATTTTTTTTTGAAATTTCAATTGACGCACACTTTTTCGCAAGGGTTATGGTATTTTAGGGGCGGTCTTGTTTTTTTTTCAAATAAAAATAATAATACATTTTTTCGTGAAAGTTCAATTTATGGGAAAATGAAATAGATTATTATCGCCTAAAAATAATTGTTTGCGTTTTCAGAAAATGCCAATTTTTGATTGGTTATACCACAAAAAAAATCCTAATGTCCATTTTTTTGTTTAAAAAAAAGCCATTTCATGTGACTGATTAAGAACATTTGGTTTTTTTAATAAATCACGCATATGTGTATTTCCGGTCTCGATCTGTTTTGACTATTTTTAGAGAAACTAAAGTATATTTTTTGAAAATAAATCAGCTTTGAGATTGGCTTATGATTAGTCGAAATTTCCTAACATTTCATTCAGAAATCATGAATATTTTAATGAATACAAAGTTTTGACCTTGGTCTTTATTCATTTCATATTCTCAAGTTTTTCTCATAGTTAAGCAAGAAAATTCAAAATTCTATAATATTGTTATGAAACTTGATGAAATTGCCTTCAATTTGGTACAAAAATCATAAAAATCGATAAATGTTGAACAAAGTTATGGTGATTTGAAAATTGGAAAAATTTCTCGTGCTCACCTCGAGACTGAAATCAAGGTCTCGTGGTGAACACGAGAAATCTCATCAATTTTAAAAACCTCATAAATATGGAGGATATTGTCGGATTTTCCTGATTTTTCAGAGTTTCATAGAAAAATTCACGAAGTTTTCAAAACATGGCGTCATTTTAAGTTTCTCCTCATAGAACAGTCTTGAATTTTAGTCTGAAAACCCCCTTTCTCACAATTAGTCAATCTGCTCACATCACCTTCGTTTTTTTTGGGGCGAGTACATATAAATGTTTGCCGGTTCATTGCTCTTTAAATATACCTTTTTTCGTTATTTTTTTCGTACATATATATACATTTTTATAATAAAATTTATGTTCAAATGAAATTAGAAAAAAAAACAGAGAAGTTGGGAAAAATGGAGTCCAAGTTCCAATTTAAATATAATTATATTTATGTTTTTTATTTTTTGTGTGGGTGCCCGAAAATTTGTTAGAAAAAGAACAGCGATATGTGAAATATTCTTTGTTATCGTTTATTTTTTCGAACACGAAAAATGTTTGTAATTGTAAAAAAAAATAAGTATTAAACATGATCTCAGAAATTGCATTGAAAGGAAACGGAAATATTTTCGTGATTCATTTTGAAAAAAACTCGCTTTATCGGTCTTGTGATATGACTTTTTTCGGAAGAAAAAAAAAGCGATGGGATATTTCTTGGTATAATCAATCATATCGCTTGGAGTAAGTATAAAATCGACCTTTTCGGGAGGTATTATATTAATTTCCTCTAAATCTTGTTTTTTTTAAAATGAAATCTGTAAGTTTAATTTTCGAAAAACCCAGCAAATTTTCTATGAAATTCTGTGTAAATGCATCAATTTTGAAAAAAATGTAGATGTTTTGAAAATTGAACAAAAATTCGCGACTTCACCCGAAAATGTAGAATTCCCATTGTTTTATTTAAAAATTATGGTTTTTTCTATAATTTTGCAAAAAAATCGTAAAAATCAATGAAAATTGAAGAAAGCTATGACGATTTTAAAATTAATAAGGATTTATAAATTTTTAAGAAATTTTGAAATTTTTAATCGTTTTTGCCCAGGAAGTGGGAATCAATATTATTTTCATGAAACTTGGTGAAATTGCCTACAATTTGGTTCAAAAATTATGAAAATCGATAAACTTTGAACAAAGTTATGGCGGTTTGAAAATTGGGAATTTTTCTCGGGTTCACCGCGAGACCCTAGCTGCACTCTCGCGGTGAACACGAGAAATCTCATCAATTTTCAATAAATCATAACTTTGTTCAATATTCACCGATTTTTTTGATTTTTTAAGCATTTTATAGAAAAATTCATGGAGTTTTTAAATAAAAACATGTCAACCTTTTTCTCACCCCTCATTCTCCTGAAAAAATCAAAAGAACAAACCAAACCACATTGTGCTTTGGTCAAAACCGCGTTCTATAAAATCTCCCCCGGAAATCTAAAAATAGATCAATCTCAATGAGAAGCATCCAGTGACCAAGAATTTTGTTTCAACACATCGTCGAAAAAATCATTGAAATTGAGGACAAAACAAAAAATAAGCAACTGTTGTGGGCCCATCTCGTCTATGTCTCGTGTAATTTATGATGATATTCTCGAAAGAAATACATGTCGTGTTTTTCGGAAAAAAAACCCAGTTTTTTCTTTTTTTTTAATAAAAAATTATATTTATTTAGAAAAAACAAATAGAATTGTTTCCAGGCTTTCAACACTTGCAACAATGGCGGTTTCGAACGCGCCGTGGAATTATACTCTTCGTAACGGAAACGTCGCTGAAACGATGGAAGTTTGTGAGAAAATGTTAAGAGAGCGGGGTATTCCGCTCCAGCCGAGTGAGTTTTCATATTTGAATATTTTTATTGGAAGAACCAAAAATTGTAAAAAAAAAGTTTCATTTTCTCAGAATTCGATCGAATTTTTTTGGATTTTCAAGAAAGTTCTGAATGTTTTTTTGGCAGATCTCTTTTCACCATTGAAATAAATAATTTTTAAACGAGAAAGTGCGTTCGAAATATATAGATTTGTCGTAGGGCGCACTTTCGCAACAAGTTTGAAGTAGTATTTTAGATGAATCAATTTTACCGCATAAACTAACGTTTTTCTCATAGTCTAAGCAAGGATATTCAAAATCGATGATATTTTCATAAAACTTGATGAAATTTCCTACAATTTGGTATAAAAATCATATAAATCGATAAATGTTGAACAAAGTTATGGTTCATTCAAAAAAAGGTTCGATTTTCTTGAAAAGTTCGAATTTTTTAAGCACAAATTTTCAAAAATTCATAACTCTCCTCAAAATTGCCGGATTTTTATGATTGTCGGTTAAAATTGTTTGAAAATTCTTTGAGTTTCTGAAAACTGATGAAATTTACAGTTTTTTGGTACTAAGATCATGAAAATCGGATAATTTTGAGAAAAGCTGTGAATTTTTGAAAAGTTCGATTTTTTAAGCTCAAATTTTCAATTTTCAAAAAATCAGTTTTTAGTTTCTTCTAATGCGTCAGTGTGAAGTTTTTGTCTTTCTGATTTTTTAGAATTTTAATATTTAAAAAAAAACTGGAATTAATTGAACAAATTCTGGTCATTTCGGTTAAAATATACTCTTTTCCAATTTTTGTATAATATTATGGGTTTTGATTTGAGTTTGAAAATAAGACCACCCACAAACTACAGTAACCTCATACTTCTTTTTTTCTCAGAAGACGATCAACTATGGTGCAATGCAACATACGATACAGTCCTCTGCTGGCCTCCAACCCCTGCCAACACCTCTGTCACCCTCCAATGTCCACAACTGAAGGGTCTAGATCCATCAAGTTAGTTTGTCTTATTTACAAAACTTAATTTTTTGCAAAAACAATCGGCTTTTCTAGAAAAAAACAATAGATTCGAAAATTTAAATAAATATTCTGGTGTTGGTGTGGTTGGCAACTGAAATTTAACCAATGATGCGCTTTTATTCCGTTTATTTTCCATATTTATATATATTTGTTGCTGAAAATTATCTGAAAATGAAAAGCATGAGTTGTAATCGCATGAGGGATAATAGCGACTCTAACCTTCGGAAAATTTTTTGTTATTTTTTTCTGCTTTTTTGTGTTTCTTGAAGAATATTGGGAGCTTGATTAGTGGCGGCTTGTGGAACACGTATTTTGCAATTGCACAGAATACACATTAAATGACGACAATTTTTTAAATATTCGAAAAATGTTACTTAAACTTGTCCAAATTTCTTGAAATTTGTCTTAAAATAAAGATAATTTCAAATACAATCATTACTGAAATTTTGAGACTTGTATCTCAAACAGCTGTTGAAAAAAGTGTGCCGCAAAATTGCAAAAAAACCTGTCCCCGCTTGCAAATAAGTACGTGTTCGTCAAGTTACCGTATACCTAACAAATAAACGCTTGCTTTAATTTTCGTATGTTTTAGAGAAGAAAAAAATCTAAAAATATTATGTTAATGATTAATATTAACCCCCTCTCCTACAATCGCCAGGATAAGTGTCCTTTTATGATTTTACAGGAACTATAGAAAAACGATGCGATGCGACCGGACGATGGATGGGCAAAAATCCGGGATTCTACGAGAATCCGTGGGGTTGGACCAATTTCACAGTTTGCTTTAAAATCGACTATGAAGACGTGAAAGTATGTGCTTGTCCTTCCCTTATCTATATATTGTTTTACTTTATTTATTTTTTGGTTTTGAGGGAAAATTATAGAAAATGATTATTAATTTGGGGTTAGAGAGTTTTGGGAGAGGAAATGAGGAATCGAATTTTCTGAAAAGTTCTGTTCGAGACCACGTTAATACATAAATGAGACATTCTTAAGAACAGTACTTTTCAGCCAATTATTTGAGGTTGGATCATGAGAAAAACTCAAATAATTATGATTTTCAACAATTTCATGAAATTTTCTATTTAATTCTACAAAAATTATATAAATCCGTTAATTTTGAACGAAGTTATGCTGTTTTGAAAATTGATGAGATTTCTCGTGTTCACCGCGAGAGCGTAATCGAGGTCTCGTGGTGAACACGAGAAATTTACCAAATTTTCAAACCACCATAACTTTGTTCAAAATTTATCGATTTTCATGATTTTTTTACCAAATTGTAGGAAATTTCATCAAGTTTCATAAAAACATGATCGATTCTAAATTTTCTGAGGAAAAACTATGAAAATTTCGAAGTTTTCAAAATTTCTTAAAAATTCATAACTTCTTATAAATTTAACTGCTCTAATTTTTTAAAAAGAATCCCATTAACGTGGCTTCGTGCAAAGAATAAAGAATAAATAAAAATTTCAAATTAAAGAAAAAAAATGACAAAAAAAGTATATTGTATCGTCTTCTACTTCTGTCCTCTGTTCTGCCACTTGTCCATTCGAAACTTCTTTGTTCTTCTTCTTTTTTTTTCCCTTCTTCCTAATTTGGTTTTTTTTAAACTTCTGATTTAATTTTATTTTTTCCAATCCTATCCTATATTTCGTGTGTCGTTTTAATTTTCTGTTCACTGATTTGCCACCTAACACAACCACCACAATCAAAAATCACAAATTCACAGACTTCTCAAGAAAAATGGTTCATTTTTTTTGCACTAAGAGAACCCCCCAATTATTTTGGCTTTTAAATATTTTCTTCATGGGTGGTCTTGGCTTTGCGACGCGGTCGCGTCGCGGTCAAAGACCACCAACGAAGAAAATATAGTAAAACGTCATATTTGAAACTTTAAATCAATCAGCACAGAAGCTTCACGCACTAAAAAAAGGGCGGAGCCTAGATTTAAAAAAATGCAAACAGGGCACAGTAAATATTTTCACAGAAAACATCTCAAAAACATGCCACGTGTCGGGCATGTGGCTTGGAAGAACGGACGAGGAAACGATCAAAGGACAGGGTTGGACGAACTTCAGCATGTGTTATACTGATGAAGTGATTTATATAATGAACAATTTGAACAATGAATCACTATCGGTACTTTTTCGAAATTTGTTTTGTCTAATTAGGAAATTTTGAATATTTCTTTGAAACAAAAACTTCACTTCTAACTAAAACAAATGTTTATTCTCATTTTCTCTATCACGAAAATAATTTATTTTAATTGATTTTCTATCACTAATAATTTCATATCCAGTTCTATAACTCCTATTCTTTTCGCTGTAAGACCCCCGTTTCAGAATTTCAGAAACTCCCTAAATGCACCAACTGTGCACCGCATGTTTCAATTTTTACCTCTTCCATGAACTCATTTTTTCTCAATCTTCTTTACTTTCTTTTCACTTCGTCGAAAATTCGGCAAAATTTCTTTTTTGAACATAATCTCGAATTTTACGGAGGGCTTGACGGAGCTATGTGACTGGGATTAAAATAGACTTCATACTCATTCCAAATCTGTTTTTAAAATTTTCTAAAACCACCTAGAAGCCGAGAAAAAGAGCTTCAAAACAATGGCCTAGAAAAAGGGGCCACCGGCGAAAACTAGTCCACTTTTTCTAGGCCATTGTTTTGAAGCTTGTTTTCTCGGCTTCTAGGTGGTTTTAGAAAATTTTAAAAACAGATTTGGAATGAGAATGAAGTCTATTTTCATTTAAAATACATTCGTTATCAAAAACCCTCCTTTAAAATTTTCGAAAAATTTTAATTTAAATTTTCAAAAGAAAAAATCAATTTTGAAATTATTTATCGATGATTTCTTTTAAATTCTAAATGTATCAATTAATTTTTGACTTACAGCACTTTTTCGTCTATCCCAATTTTCAAAAAATTTTAAAAATTGATCTGAAATTGACGAATGTTTGAAAAAATGAAAAAATTGATCTGAAAATTTTCTGAAAATATTTTTCACTGAAATTTGATCAAATCTATATTTTTTTCAAATTCATTAACTCATTTGATTTCTTCCGAAATTTTTTGTATTCCATCTAAAAGCGATAATTTTTAGGATTTTTACAAAAAAAGCCCAGGAGCCAATTTTACAAGAATTGAAAAAAATATATAGATACATGTCCCAAATTTTCTTTGAATTTTCTCCTTTCTCGAAATCTCTCAAGTTCTCATGGTCTTACATATCAATGTGCTCATTTTCTATATTACCTGAACTAAGCAGGCAGTTTAGATTTACATCCCCCCTCTCCCCTTTCCCAAAAAATCAATAATTCCAGATCGCCCAAGAAGTAGCCAGAAATGCCCGAAAGCTGGAGTTTGTCGGACTTGGACTGTCGCTAGTATCCCTGCTGTTAGCCATATCAATATTCTCATATTTTCGGTAAATTATATAGTTTTTAAAAAACTTATTTATAACACTTTTTCAGACGTTTACGCGTATTTCGCAACCTTCTACATCTACACCTGATGATCGCCATGTTAATGGTTGTGATTATTCGACTAGTTTTATATATTGATCTAATATTCACTGGTGATCATAATCCGCATTCAAATCCGTCGGATGGAAAGACGATTAATACGATGGTTGGTTTTTATTTCAGGTTTTTCGAGATTACGCTTTATTGACACTTATAAACTAATTTTACTCTTAAAGGAGGGCTTTACGGAGCTAATGAATGCATCTGGGATTAAAAGAGACTTCATTCGCATTCCAAATCTGTTTTCAACATTTTCTAAAATCGGTTAGAAGCCGAGAAAGGGCGCCTCAAAACAATGGCCTAGAAAAATGGGCCACCTTGCGAAAACTAGTCCGCAGGCATGAAAAATCCAAAAAAAAAAAAGAAAAAAACATAAATAAGGACTAATATAAGCATTGTGGATAACTATTTATTACCGAAACACGAATAAATCTCATAGGAAAAAGATCGGCCAGGTGGGCACTTTTTCTAGGCCATTGTTTTTAAGCTCGTTTTTTTGGCTTCTAATTGGTTTTAGAAAATTTTCAAAACAGATTTGGAATGAGAATGAAGTCTATTTTCATTTAAAGTTATTATTTACGTAAAACCCTCCTTTAATAGATGCTTAAATTCGCACTGAATTGGTGCTCAAAGTGTCAAAAAATACCGAAAAAATAACCCGTTTCCTCAAATTTGGTCCTTTTCAAAATTCCCTAACTTTTGAATTTGGCAACCAAATTTTCTGATACTTGGCTTGTTCGATAGCTAAGTTCTGGCACTTTTTTTCCGCTTTTCTTTATTTGAAAGTTCAAAACTACAGTAATTCGAAATTTCAAAAATACTGAAGGTCTTAGAATTCTAAAAATTTCAGTAATTTCCGACGAAATTACAATAAATTCTCGCTTAATTTACGCTTACTCGATTTTTCAGCTATTAAAATTTAAAACTTTCCATTCTTTAAAATCCTCTAATTTCCAGCCATTCGTCTGCGAAGGAATGTTCTTCCTGCTAGAATACTTCAAAACCGTGACCTTTTGCTGGATGTTCCTTGAAGGAATCTATCTCAACAAACAAATCGTATTCGGAGTTTTCACTTCAGAGCCCAAATTAACACCATATTTATTCGCTGGTTACGGTAATTTTTTCAATTTTTATTTATTTAAAACATAATCGATATTTTAAAGGTTTTCCACTACTCCATACAATGATCTGGTTAATAGTGGTACTTGTGAAAAAAGAGTTCAAAGTTGAACGATGCCTCGGCTCCTATTATTTAGAACCAGAGTTTTGGATTTTAGATGGTCCGAGGATGGGGGAGTTATTAGTAAGTATTAATTTTAATTATAAAGAAAATATAAATGTTCAGATAAATTCCTTCTTCATTGTGAATGTGATTCGAGTACTTTATACAAAAGTTCGCGAATCGAATAACACTTCAGAAGCTGGACTGAAAAAGTCTGTGAAAGCTGCGATGATGCTTTTGCCGTTGTTAGGTGTGCCGAATATTATGCAAACTATTCCATTTGCTCCGACAAGGGATAATATAATGGTATTCGCTGTCTGGACGTACACCGCATCATTCACCTACATGTATCAAGGCCTAATGGTGGCAATTATATACTGCTTCACCAATAAAGAAGTGAATCACGTGCTGAAAGCATTCTACGCTCGATATCGATTACTTCACAAATCTCAGAATGAATTGAGGCGAGGTTCAAGAAGTGTCGCGTCGCATTATCAAGCGGCCAAGAATGGAAATGCAACCACAACGGTGAGAAAAGAAATCGGGGTTTTAAATGAACAACATTTCAGGGAAATGCAACAACTGACTCTGAAAAGCTTAGTCCGTTCAATGCAAGATGTAAGAAGGGAAGTAATGATTCAACAACAAAACTTGTGATTAAAGATACGATGGTGGATGATGAAAAAGTGAATAATAATGGCTATGGAACGGCTGAAGAATTGACGCCGCTTCGTGAAAAGTGAGTTTTTTTTAACGATGGGTCCACGGCTCGAAAAAACGTGGAAAATGTGTCTGAAGTAGCTATTTCCGTGCCATGTCGTTTGTCTCGTCGCGCTAGAATTACCTATGTAAATCTTTTGAGAGTAATTAATCGATAATTTTTAAATTTTTTCGAAAAAATAGTTTCTAAACTACGTAAAACATATTTTTAGGAATTTTCGAAAATTATCGATTGATTACCCACGAAAAAGAGTATAGGTTGAAAAACCAAAAGATTCTCAAAAACATTTTTCGGAAAAAATACAAAAACATTTTTCGGAAAAAATATTTTGCGACAAAATTATTTTTTAAAAGATTGTCAGCGTTTCAAGACGCGAACAACATTTAAGGCGGATGCGCCTTGAAATAAAATGTCTGCGTCTCTCAACACCACACGCTTTTGCGACCAACTGCATTCAAGGCGCATGTGCCTTAAATGTTGTTCGCGTCTTGAAACGCTGACAATATTTTAAAAATCTTTTTGTCGAAAAATTTTTTTGTCTGAAAATTGTTTTTGTCAGAAAATGTTTTCATTTTACAACCAATTGACCGATACTCAATTAATCGATAATTTTCGAAAATTTGTCTCTAACCTACGTAAATCTACACATTTTTTAAAATTATTAAATTATCGATTGATTACTCACGAAAAAACATGCGTAAATCTACATAAGCGCGACGAGACCTAAACGCGGAAAACGCGGCACGTAAATCGATATTTTGGACACGTTTTTCCAGTTTTTTCGGCACCCATCATAAATTTTAAACTTAAAAAAAACATACTTTTTCAGCTCTCTATCATGACTTCGATCTCCATAATCAATCAATAATATGTTTTAAGTATTCTTTTCGAATTTTCAGCAATTTCTCAATTTCAAGCCCTTATCACTATTATCGTCAACGGTTCTCATATCCAGTCCAGAAAATTGATTATTTTTGTATTAACTTTTATGCCAAACGGTGAACATTTTCAATCAAAACGGGTTCTGTTCTTTTTTTCAAAAATCGATCAACGATTAATTTTATGCACAAGGATCCTTTTTTCGAATATTAGTTTGTTTTTCAATGTTCTTGCCTAGTTCCATTTCCTCTCACATCCCCTCTTATCTCGAGTTGTGTTCAAGATTGATTTTTCATCGGATTTTACATATTATCACAGTTTTCTTTTTGTTCTTGTGAATGGTTTTTTCTTCTTCTTTGCATCCAAAATGAATGGTTATTATTACATGGAAATAGTTATAAACTAAAGGCAATTTTTAAAAATTTAAGTTAAAAAACAAGGAAAACAAAGCATTGAACAGCATAAATTATCGAAAGGAACGTTCCAATCATCGGTCGGAAAACCTTCAGAAAATCGTGCCAAGAATCAGAAGCTTGATTTTCTGCAAAAAAAAAAAATCCACATCGTTCTTTTTTACTCCTTACCCTCTTCATCCTTTTTTCTCCACGACTCGGGGAAGAACTCTTTAACATGGTAGACATTTTTCAAGAAATCTGGCATTTTTGGTGGCAATTTTGAAGTTGTTAAATATATGAAGTAGGCGTGTAGAAAAATCGATAAAACGTTTGAAACCATGATGAAAGAGTAGAGTTTTACACAGTCCGGTACATGGGTCACAGCTAATGGCAATTTTTTGATCATGTCTTGGAGGAAAACTGCTTGGATAAGGAGATTTGACATGAGACAGTAACTGGCAAATGTTGGCGAAGGGATGAAGAAGCATAATGAATTGATTATTGCAGTTATCTATAACAAGCAATTTTGAGCTTTTATTTCTTCATGGTTCTCTCTCTCTCTCTCTCTCGCTATTAGAATGCATTTAAATATTTAGATTCTAAAGGGAGCGGGAAATTTTTCGTGTAGAAAAAACAGAGGAAAAAATCAAAAATTCTAACAGATCAGACTGCAAAAAGCAAGGAAATTTTATTTCAACTTATTCGAGTCTCAAATCACAAAACTTTTTCGTTTTTCAAACTCATTTTTTCGATTCTGAAGATTTTGGTTTTCCTCAAAATTTTTATTCCTGTTTGACAAATCGACAAAATCAAGATAAAACCAGTATTTCGAGCTAAATTTTGGAATTTCCCGATTTTCCCAAAATCCACGGACATTCTTTCGCTCCCATCCCTGATTTATACCAATACGTATCGAGTTATGCAGAAACTTTTTTAAAAAATTTTAAAATAGCAAAAAAAAATCAATTCTGAAAATTACGAAAATCCTGAGACAATTTCCATGCTGCGCCTTTAAACATACTGTAATTTAACTGAAATTGAAATTTTCGTTTTTTTTTTTTAGTTTCTACACTGGTGCATAAGTATCATTTTCAAGTTTTAAAATTTTGTATTTATCGTACCCAAAAATTATCGATTTTCTTAATTTTGCTCGTCATTCTCTTGAACACTTTTGGAATATTTTTTCTTGAAGGCGGACTTTAAGGTGCTGATAAATACTATTGGGATAAAAATAGAATTCGTACTTATTCCAAATCTGTTTTTAAAATTTTCAAAAACCATGTAGAAGCCGAGACTCCGAGCTTTCAAAACAATGACCTGGAAAAAGTTTCCACCGACAAAAGTTCGTCCGCGGGTGTTATTGACTGCGTAAAGACATGCTTTAAAATTTAATTTAGTTTTAAAAATCAATATTACAACAAAGTAATATCTAAAAAATAATAAATTTCTCTCCCATCTCCATCTACTTTTTGAAAAGACTCAGAAGCTCAAATTTGGCACATTTTTCTGTGTGATAATATTGGGAACAGTCTCACGATGCTTCACACAAAAAACAAACCAAGCTCGGAACTGCAATCCCTGCTGAAAAATACGGAGAATGCCTCTTGAAAATGACAGTAGTGCTCAACATTGACCAAGTATATGCCAGCTCATTTTCAGTGAAAGGCGCAATTTTGGAAATATTTCCACCGGCATAATAAATCTGCGAAGTTGTGACATTCAACACTTCATAATTGGATATGATCCTCTTCTTTTTTGTTGTGATATTGGATGCCCATGCTGAAAATAGAAATGCTCTCTTTTTTTGTCCAACAAAGTATTCCTACCAAAACTCAAAGTCGGTGGAAGCTGATAATAAACTTGAAGTTGAATTTCAGCCATTGAAACAGTTGGGAAAATGCTCAATGAGCAACGATTTATATCATCCGGAAAGTCTGCGAAATCAAATGCACATCCAACTTTAACGGAGAATGTGGGATACATTTCAACTTTTGATCTTCCCGATTCCTGAAAATGACTTCGAATTGTGAGCAAGCCAGCCGCCACGCACCTGCATTTGAATATGAACATGTGCATTTGTCGCAAAATCAAAAGCCGCTGAAACGCCAGACGCGCTGTTTGCCACTTTCACCTTCGGCTGCCAAACTTGCCATTTTTTGCATCTTACGATTCGAACGCCGTTGAATTCTTCGGGTTTCCAGATAAGGAATTCATCGAACCATCTCTGAAATAATGGATAAAGGTACGGAGAAAGTGAAATTATCTGGTACCATATAAAGATGCCCATGCATTGTCAACGTTTGATCGATTGCGTTGACAGATAGATGCACAATGTGCCAATGAACGTCGACCAACGTTGGTTGGGATTCATTTCTCAAAATTTTTCGAATTTTTTAAAATAAACGTTGGAATTTGATTCTATTATTATTTTGGCATTTCAAGTTTTCAACACTATTGGATTTTACGAATTTCATAAATTTGTGAAAATCAATATCCAGAAAAAATTTCCAAAAAAAATTATGAATTTTGAATGCTCATAACTTGGCTCGAACTTCTTAGAACTTGATGAAAATTCGTGCAGTTATTTTTGACATCATTAAAAATCAGTATATGCAATTTCAAAGAAAACCAATTGTTTTTGGGTGAGCACTGACGGAGCAAAGTTGTTGCTCAACTTTCGAAGTCAATTACTATTCCCATGGTGGTGGATCGAAGTTTGAGGATCCACAATCAGCAAAAAAACACACGGAGAATAAAATCACCTAACAGGTCTTCTCGTATTCTGATAACCATTAAAAATCTTCTTCTGTAAAGCTGTCAAATGTTCCGTATACGTTTTATTGAAGAACATTTCAGCATCTCCATCTTCTGAATCAATCCCATCGGGTGATTGTGTTTTCGTTCGAATTGGGAGATAGAATACGAAAAATATAAATAAGAGCGGGAAGCGCATCTTTCGAGTGAATGACTGATTTGAAATTTGTTTATAAAATCGTCGAAGCTATCGATTCGAAGTTTATATATCAACAATTTTTGTTGAATGGTGTCAAATTGCAATGGTTTTCGAAATATGATATACTGTAGACTCAAATCGATTCCAAACGCGCTCTATTGACAAATTTCGGCTTTTTGACGTGCATGGACAAAAAACTTATTTTTCATAATTAATCGAATGGATACAAAAAATGCATTTATGGATCAAAAATAATACATACGTTTCAATACGTGGTATTTGTGTTCGGAATAAAACAAAAAATTGGGAATTGTTAACTTTATTTTTTTTGGAAAATAGTTGTTTTTATAGAATTTCAAAATGCAATTAAAAATTCCTTACTGCGAAAAATAATCAATAATATTTTAAAAAAGCGTTTTATATGGGCGGAGCCAGAAATTATTTGAAGCATCCCCCTAAAAGACTCGTCAAATTTAAGGCTCTTTGGTTGAGATCGGACGTGTTCTTCGAATTTCGCGAATATTTCGTTTCAACCAGGGCTGGGGAAACGGCGGCCAATCCGGCTGAAAGCCGCCGCAGCCGCGGCCTGCGGAGCGGTTGCGTCGCGTTCGCGGCCCAAAGCCGCGGCAGCCGCATTTTTGAAAGTGGATATTATTTTTTTCGATAGGAGAATATATTTTTAAAAAAATGCGTTGTAAAACACGAAAATTTTTTAATAAATGCACACATTGTACTGATTTAACCATTTTTTCAGGGAGTTGGGATGAGAAATCTTCGAAAAATGATTTATTAAAAAATTTTAAATGTTGAAAATGATATTTTGCGTAATGTTGAATAGTTTTCAATGTGTTTACTTTATTTTCTTTACCTTATTCATTAAAAATTAGTTTCGAAAATCTCAATAAATAAAAAATTTTGCTCGTCAAATTGTGTGCATTCCGCAATTTTGTGATGGTGTGCATTGCACTGCGGCCGGCCGCGGCTGCCGCGTAGTTGTTACTTTATTTTGCGGCCGCGGCCGCGGCTTGTCTCGATTTTCAAATGCCGCGGCGGCCGAAGCCGGCCGCCCCCCAGCCCTGGTTTCAACACACTAAACGATTTTCATGGTGCGCCTTTAAAAATACCGTAATTTATCTTTTTTTTTAAATAGTTTTCGTTTCGATTCACAGACGACTTTCATGATGCGCCTTTAGGAATACCGTAATTAATCTGTTTTTTAAAAATAGTGTTTCGTTTCGATTCACAGACAATTTTCATGATGCGCCTTTAAAAATACCGTAATTTATCCCTTTTTTAGTTTCAGCATCTTTTTTTCGAAATGCCCTTTGAACCTCGTAGATTCTAAACCAGAACACGTTTAACTCTTAAAAGACATTTTCCCAATCTATCAAGCATAAATAATTCAATTTCCATTCCACACATCTCTCAGGTGTACTTCCTGTACCACCTTGATGTTTGCGGATTCATATTTATTTGTAAACATTTATTCGTGGCTAAATACCCTGTTCTAAATTTTTGGCTGTTTCCTCTCTATTCCTTTAAAAATTCGTTTTCGATGCGTTGAGAAATGCGCTCAACATATCGATTGATTGATAACATATCGATTTGTTCGCGTTGCTCATCGACACCGACTCAGAATGCAGTTTTTCCCCTCTATTCATAAATTTATTAAGTATTTCTATCCGTTAAGCGAAAAAAGCAAGGTGAGGAAAGTGAATGTGAAAAAGGGCAAGAAAAAACAAGAAAAAGGTCAAAATTTGGTAACATTCTAGAAAAATTAAGGAATATATCACAGAATTTAAAAATCAATTATTTTGAGTTCAATTTCGCTTGTCTCTGTTTTTTCCACGACGATCCATCCAAAGTGAGAAATTCTAGCCAATCATCGCAAATTGTATGACCTTCCTGAAATGCAAAAAAACAATATTTTCAGTAAAAATTTTAAAAACCGCTCACCGGATCTTTCACAATTCCCGACAACGCGATCAACGCCTCCTTCCCATCTTTTATACAAAATCCGTTTGATAAAAACGCATCAATTTCCGCCTTCACTCCAACAAACGTTCCATTTCTATCAAACTCTAGAAATCTACCAGATTTATCCATCACTAATATCCCATCATTAAAGCTTCTGATAGCTCTCGGAAAGAAAATCTCGCCATCATTTCTTCCCTCTTTTGAGAACGATTTGGTGATTTTTCCGCTTTCTAGATTTATGAAAACCATTCGTTGTCTGAAAATTTCTCGGTAATGCGCATAATTGCCTAAAAAATCAATAAAATTACTTTGAAAATTGATGAAGAGGTAATGTGGCAACAGCAGCGACTAGAGTATTCTGGTCGAGTGTATGAATTGCATAAAAAGCTTCACCAGGATCAGCAGATATCACTTCATCCCATCCGATTGGTGCATCTACGTCTGTTCTGAAAAAAATATTGATTTTTTGGATATTAATCATGAAAATTTACTTGTAAATCGTTGAAACTCCATTTTTCGGTGGTTTGGTTATGTATATTTCACCTTCTGTTGAAATCGTCAGGGAGAATACTGAAAAATCGTAGAATTTAAGTATTTATATCAATAAAATGGTTATTTAATGGTTATGTGCTATTTTTTGAAAAAAGTCGATTTTGAATAATTTTTAAAAATGGAAAAACACTCTAGAAATTGGAATAGTCCTCAATTCTTGAATTATTATTCTTTAAATGTAGTTTTACATGAGTAAATTTTAAAATATTTGAAAAACTAACAAGTTCCATCGACAAAGCTTTCATTTATCATATTCCCGCTAAAATCAAAAGTCCGCAAAACTGTCATATTATCTTGATGTTCACTGCATGTCGCAACGACCTTTAAAAAATGAAATTAATCATAGAAAGCATAAATTTCAAACAAAAAATACCTTTTTATCGTGCACAGCAACTTGTGGAAACGGGCCCATTCTCTTTGCGACCATATTCTTTCGCTCCCAAAGGGTTCGCTTGGTTTTACCATCAAATTTGAAAAGTCCACCTTTTGCAGAAACCCAAATATGACCATCCGGATCGAGGCATACACTGTAGGGAACTACTGCAGCCCGAGGTGTTAGATGAATAAACATCTCGTCGAAACGCTGCTCGTCCGAAGTATCAGATGCTGGTTCACACATGGTTTTCTGAAAAAATTGATATTCACGTGATTATTTTTATTTTTTAAGATAAATGATAATTGGTGAACGAAAATAAATATTTACTTTTAAAAATTGTGAAAATTAAGAAAAAAACATGTTTTCCATTTTATATAAATTTAAAAATGGACATTTTAAGGAAAAAAACAATTTTTCAACCGAAAATGTACAAAAATATTAATTTTTAAGTAGTTTTGAATTTTCTTTCCATTTTTCTCGAATTTTAGAATTTATTCCAACTTTATTAATAAAATTAGGTTTAAATTTTTTAAATTGAATATTTAAAAATCGAAGAAATTCGATTAATCTAAAAAAAAACAATAAACACGTTGGTCATCCAAAAAACTATATTATATTCGCATATAATTAAAAAAAACAACGTTTTGAGGTGAAATCCAACCGAATAATACTAAAACTCGATGTTTGGCCTCACATAATACGTACTAACTAGTCCACGGCCACCAAAAAACTAGTCCCCGAGTCGAATTTATGCAAATTTCACTTTTTTTTTGATGGTCACTCATATTGTTTTTCTCATGCGTAACTGTTCTCAATCCGTTGTTATTATCGATTTTTTATTGCTGTCTTTATCGTATTTTTGTTGAAAATTTCATGTGGGAGTGGTATAACAAAGAAAAAAATGAGGATGAGTCATGTTGTAAACATAAGACTGCACATTTTCTTCTTGTTCTTTGCTTTTAGGCTCAATTTCCTTGTCTTGTTCCTTCATTTCAAACTTGTGCTAAAATATTTCCTTAACATAAATTCTTTACAGAAAATGACAGCTTACGGTCATTTACCGGGTGAAGCAATCGAATGTCTGAGTATTCCTGTCGAATTACGAAAACAGCAAGTGATTGATAGTTGTGGAAATGTGGCGATTCGTGTAGGGTTCAGAATTGGTGGTGGAATTGATCAGGATCCGACAAAAGCACCGTTTAAATATCCGGACGCAGTATGTTTTGAGAAATGAAGAAAAAACATTAAAATTATCATTTTTAGGGAATTTATATCACAAACGTGGAGGCAGGTTCTCCGGCTGATGAGGCGGGTTTAAGAAGGCATGACAAAATACTTCAGGTGAATTTGAAAAAAAAAATGCAAAATTTCAATGCGCCAAAAATAAATTAAATTTAAAAAGTATTCTAAATAGATTCAAGAGCGGTTTTGCATATTTTTTTTTTAGAAAAAATAAGTTTTACAGTCACAATTCTTCACAAAACCCAAAAAAGTTAAAAAAAAACGAAACAGTAAAATTTATACAGTAAGAGATTTAAAGGGACATATGAAAATTAGCTTTTTGTGTCGAAACCCTTGCAAAATATTATATATGTGCCTATAACATCTTACAGTACCCAGGTTTTTTATTATTTGTTTTTGAGTTCTCCAGGCTCAGAAATGCGTTATTTGCATAACTTTGAAAGAATAAATAGGAGAACACAGCGAAGTCCCCAAAAAATAGTTTTCCCCACCCGTTTTTCCAATATTTTTTTGAAAAAACGTTCTATTTTGGTACCCTGTCCAAAGGCTCATTAACGTAATGTTTGTCTGCAAAATTGAAGTGCATCGTTGTCTGAAAATAATCAAAAACGTTTTCAGGTCAATGGGAACGATTTCACAATGATGACGCATGACAGAGCAGTGAAATTCATCAAACAAAGTGATGTTCTTCACATGCTGGTTGCCAGAGCAGATCTTCCTCCTGTTAGCCTTCATTAGTGCATTGTAATTAACTTATTTTTAAATAACTATTTAAAAAAAAACATAATTGAAGCTTGCCGAATTTCCCTGATCTTGCTTGACATGTATGAACCTCATAATAATAAAAATTTCATAATTCTTCATTTTAAATCACAAAACGCCTAACAAAAAAGACTATAGCGAAAAATTGAAATGTGCAAGCCCGTTGTTCTAAAAATGTATATTTTTTCCATCCGATTCGATTAAAACCGTTTCTCTTTGTTGGAGCACGCTTCGAATCGAATCGAATGAAGAATATCATTTGTTCATAGATAATTTCTTCTTGATTTCCTCAACAGCAGCCTCATTCGGCACATTTATAGTTATTGAAGAGACTTCACTGGCTCGTCGTGGTGTTGATTCTCTTGATTTTCCGCACTCGTTTCGAAGGGAGTCCATTGCTGAAAAATTGGATAATCTCCTTTTTTCTAAATCAAAGGTATTTTCAAAATCATGTTAAATGCTCCAAACTCTCAATTTCAAACTCTCAAGGGTACAGAAGCTCCTCATGAGCTCACTTAGAAAATGTCTGTTTTTTGTTTGAAAAGGAAATAAACAGAAGTGTGCTTACATTCATGATGAACGCATGTCTCCTGGGGAACGATCTCGACATGTTCCGTAGATCGTCGAAGATTTTTGTCCGCTGAAAAGATTGAAAGATTTGATAAATACAAAAATTGGAGTGACTTACGAATTTGAAAACGATTCAGGAAGTAGCCAGTGGTCATGGTTGTGAGACTGGAATGAGAATGGAAGTTAGAGACTTGAGATGGAATAAGAAAACAACATATTTATCAAGATGAGATCGTTTGCGGTTTGTTTTTGATAATACCTTCGAAAATAAAATAGAATGTATTTGGTTCCGTTGGAAGGGGGGAATTTTTCTTTTACTCAGATCATCCTGACGAAGCTTATCAGATGCGACATTTATGTAAAATCATCAGAAAGTTGTCGCAAACGTAAATATGCGGCACAAGTTTTTTTCCGGTTTTGAAATCCATAACTAATAAGTCCAAGCCACATAACAGGGCCCCAAGGGTGCCCGTTGAACGATATGGTGGTAACAATTAGCCTTAAAGGCAGCGTTTCATTTAACACTGCCTAAATGCTGGGCAAACAATAAAATGAGAGAAAAAAACTTTAATTTTTGAAATTGAAATCTGGGAGGGTAAAATAAACTGAAACAATGTCTTTAAACTCTATTTGCATTCCAGAACATTCTAAATTCGAATGCACACAAATCTTGAGACATTCATGACGAATTAAATGCAATCGGTATCAAATCCAACGTTTTTAGTTCATTTGAGAATTGCTCCCGAATTCCGGAATTAATCCGCGTCGTAAGTAAAATAAAATAAAATTGGAGTCATCCGGGATCAATTCGAAAATTGGAGTCAATTTCTTTGGAGGCGAACTAATTCCTGTATCAATTCTCTCATTCTTTCGGAATCAACTCCACGATTTACTGAGAAGTGAATCTTAAACGGGGACTATACAGGCTATAAATATTGCTCAATCGATCTGTGAAGAATATTGAAAAAAATTTAGAAAAGGACACCCGGAATCGAACTTTGGTCTCAAAAACGTTAAAGTTTCCACCAAAGTGGCAGCCAAGTTCGATTCCGGGTGCTCATTTTTTTTTGCATTACTACTTTTTTGCAATTTTTTCAATATCGCTTAGGTATATAAAATCGAATTCCAGAGAAATTTAAAACGCTTCACATTGACCACGTGATATATTTTCAATTTTTGTGATAAATTCACAAAATATCAGTAACAAAGGTCTTGGCCAAAATGACAACAAAAATATCAAATGTCTAGAACATTCTTTTCATTTCGACTCTCAAGGAAACTCACCGAGAAGTAATGATTGACAGTGACGATTATGTTTAATTTATAATCTGCGTATAGTAATCCCTTAAAGGGACTCTTTACTGAATTTGGGTTTCAATTCCATTTTCATCTTCTTCACAGTATTTGAAAACCTATAGAAGGAAATCAATTTATCGAAGCTTCCTTTTCTAGTATACGAAAAAAGCACATTTACAGGGTAAGGCAACGAATGGCCTAACCGCTCGGCCGCGCGCGAGAGAGCATGCGAATGTGAGAGTGTTTGCAATTATTCGGCCATTTCGCTGCCTTATTCTTGAAATGGGTGTGTTTGAGTACTAGAAAAGGAAATTTCGCAAAAATATTTTTCTTTTGTAGGTTTTCAAATATTGTGAAGAACATGAACATGGAATAGAAATCCAAAAACAGTAAAGAATCCCTTTAAAGACGATGTAACAGCTAATTTGACCCTTCCAGATTTTAATTACAAAGATTAGAACGTTCTCATTTTATTTGAAATTTCAAAAGTTATGCAAAAGCACGTCGAAGAATGGACGCAACATCACAATGGTTCAAAGTTTAAAAAGTGAAAAATTTCCAATCGAATTTGTATTATTCCTCTTGAATTCGGGTGATTTTAAATGGTACGATGCCTTTAAGACCCTCAGAACTTATTGAACAACATTTTTTGAAGAAATCCCGGTTCTTAAAGATATGGTGTTCCTAGATCGGTTATCTAAAAAAATATTCCGTTAAAGGTAAACGAATAGCATCTCAGCCTAAAAACATTAAAATTCCTTAAAACCGACGAAAAATATGGTGTTCAAAAGACAGAAATTTTTCCTGACACACGCATTGAAATATATGAAAAGTTTGCAAAACGTTTTTCGCCTAGACGATCGTGCTGCTCTCGAGAATAAGGGAAAGAAATGTCCCAAGAGATGATTGAGGTACTATTGAAGTCGAAACACACGAAAAAAATATAAAAGATGGAGGAAGATGTGTTTCAAGAGAAGAACAAGACCAGAAATGATAAATCGAGGAATATTTTTTTCCAGATGATGTTGGTGGCGGCGGCTCGAAGCGAGAAAAATGTTCTTTTATCTTTTGTTGGGCACATTTGCTGGCAATCTAATTAAATCCCCATTCTTTTCCTTTGAAACTTAATTTGATTTTGTTTTGAAACAACATGGTCAATGTTTTTGTTTAAAAAAAACATTTTTTAAATTCATTTTATTCTGCGAAACAAAAGCGTGACCGGGGTGGGGTGAAAGTTGGGGGGAAAGGGGGGTGTGGAGAAATGACTAGAGGAGCACCATTTAGCTGCTGAGACACAGGGATGGGATGACAAAAACAAGATGAATTTGGTTTTAATTGAAAGAGCTTGAAAAATTCTTCAAAATGGTGTAAAATTCATAAAAATCGATTGATTTTGAGCCAACTTATGATGTTTTGAAAATTGAGTAAGGTTTCTCGTGTTCGCCGCGAGAGCCAAATCTGTGTCTCGTGGTGAACACGAGAAATCTCATCAATTTTCAATAAATCATAACTTTGTTAAAAATCGATATTTTTTCATAATTTTACCACAGTTAGAAAGAATTTTTCAACCTCTTTCCATCAACACTAAATTCGTACAGAAGTGAGCGCGGAAGAAAAACGAAAAAAGCAAATGAAAAAGTAATACTGCAAAAAAAAATTTCAATCAATGGAATGCTGCTTAAGATCCGTGAAAACTTCGGTGAAAAATTCAGAAGACGAGTTGAGGAGAAGCATCTTTTTGCTATGTGAAGTTACCATTGAGACGCATCGAGACCAGAATGCGTTGCGGTCCTGCAAACAAAACGTTTTGCAGATGATAAATGTATTTCGGGGAAATGACGAACGTTCATTAAATGCTCCCTGGTGAGCAACTAGGGACTAGTTTTTATAAATTGAGATTTTCTAGGCCACTTACCGTTTCAATCAAGAACGGCTTCAATGGATACGAAATTTCATTACCCATATAAGAGTAGGAGACATATAAACAACTTAGAATCCAGGCGTGAAGTTGTTCCAGACTGCTAATCGAATGTTGTTCGTCTGAAAATGAAGACTTTGGTGGAGACTTTGGAAGGATTTCGGTTTTGGCGGAAAAACTAAAAATTAGCACCCGGAATCGAACTTCAGAACGCAAAGAGTGTCAGCGGTGGTTTTTAACACCAAAGTTCGATTCCGGGCTTAAAAAAAATTTTTTTTTGCATTTATAGTTTTTGCACTATTGTTTCGGTATATAAAATTAAATTTTAAGCCGATTTAATAACATTTACAATTTGCGTCCTTTAAAAAAATTCTAAGTATAAAACTAAATTTCGCTTGATTTTTTTGAATTTCAGAAAAATCCATTATAGAAATTAAAGCCTAACTCGGAAATTCAGAATTCTCGCGGGTTTGTTGGAACATTCTAATAAATAAAATGTAAAGTATGGTTTTGTAGTTTTTTGAACTATTTGAAACGTAGCTGATTGAGGATCTTAAAATTTTTTTGGGTCCCGTCACGAAAAACGTTTTGAAGTTGAAATAGGTTTTGTAGGAAGATAAAAATTAGAGACACCAACAAAGGATGTTTTCGCGATTTTTTTGGACACGAAAAACATATTCTTAGGCCTTTGAAAATATCTTACAATAAAAATTGTAATATTTTTCCACAAATTTCGAAAAAAATATCTTGTATAGATTTTAAAATGATGTAATTATTTTTTTTTCTTCCCATTATTTAAATACGTTTTTTTTCTACAAAAAATTTGTAAAAAATATTCCAATTTTTGGTTGTAAAATATTTACGCTAAACAACGACCCTCGTAGCATTGTACTGACGCGCAAAAGTGGTTCTGAATTTACGGAAACGTGCTAATTTTCCACTTTTCGGGCGAAATGTTTTTTTTTTCTTTATTCGGTTTATTTTTACAAACCGTGGTGGGAACGTAATCTTCATAATTCCGAAAATTTTGTAGTCATTTAGAATTCTTGGTTTATTTATGCTTAATTATTTGTCTTTGATAAAATTTTGATTTTTTCAACAAAAAAGGATTAAAAACTTTTCAAAAAAAACCTCCACAAACCTGGTAAAACATCACGAATAATCATAAAAATAAAAACCAAATTAGCAGGATTGATAAATGCAATATCCTGCCAACCCTGAACCAACAACGCTCGATCAACAGATCTTAACCAAGTAACAAGATGTGACGCTTCAAATTCCGACACTCTGCAGTTATTCGCAATGAAAACACCCAATCCACGCAATAATTCTGAAGTCGATGCTTGGATTATAGTCTTCCGGGTTGTTGAGTTTGCAGTCGTTGAAAACGAATTTTCGATACCAATTGGTGTTGAGATGGCGTTCGCGTTTTTGTCAAATGTTGTTCGTGGTCTGAATATGTTCAGATTTATCTTATATTTCTCTTGTTTGTTAAATAAAAAGAGATGACCTTTTCGACATTTTAAAGATTTTTATGACCTGTCTGATCTGAAAATTTTAAAACCTTTTTCTTAAAGACAAGGTGTCACTTATTTATTAGGTGAATGAAATTGGAAGTTCATAACTTGAATCAGACGTATTTTAACATTGAAAATTGTCAAATCAAAGATGCCGAGCTCCAAAGTTCAAAAAACCCCCCCATTTTTTTATAAATTGGGAAGTTTTAAAAATCAAGCTCCACACCATTTTTGCCGAAAAATTACTATGATTTCAAGTTGACCATTTAACAATTGAATAAAAACAACAAAGTGATAACCATAAAATCCATTTTAATTTGATGGTTTTGTTTTAAAAATTTAAAAATTCAAATTTTTATTCATCTCTTAAAGACATTGTGTCAGTTAAAACAATTTTTGACTTTATTTTCTTTTTCACTTATATTTTTCAGTTTTTTTTAAATTTTCATATTTTTTTGTAATTTCTGAAAGTTTTCGAAAAATCTTAATTTGCAATGAAAACTTAAAACCTTAGTTTCTATTAATTTTCCAAAACCCTATCGATACAATATTTTTACTTTTTTTTTTACCTCGGAATATGTCTCGGCGATCCAATCAATTCACTTTTACTATTATTATTATTATTATTCACATAATCTTGTTTATTCAATTGCAATCCTCTTCGAAACTCCTCCCTAATACTGTAATAATTCGGAATGATTGTAGTTTCCCGAGTGCTGTTCCTAGAACAAAAATAAACTATTAATTATTCAGTTCTCTAAAGAGAACTCACGTTGTAGTTTGAGTACTGTAGTTTTGATTTTTGTCTAATGCAATTGAGACTTTTCCATAATTTGAAGAGCTTATACTCCTGGTGAATGATACAAGACTATCGCTGGATTTTGAGGATGTTGCTTCTGCAAAAAAATTTCTATTTTTCGAATATTTGTTCTATAAAACACACCAGAAGAAGATTCAGATTTTGGCAACGATCGCCGACTCATCACCGGTTGCAGATTCCGCTTGCTCCAATTCCATCCCTGCATCAGAACGCTCTCTTTAGCTGCCCGTTCACGTTGTGGCGCAAAAGTTGGACCACCATCACCCGGTGAAAATAAATGATTACAAACCTGGAAAATATTGGGAAATATTGCTATTTTCAAAAACGGTGCAAATTGCCTACCGAAGTCTGTGGTCGATGCGGTAAGGGTGATGTCAAATTGGCACCCATTTGAGGTCAAGAACAGATGGCGGAGATCACATTAAATTTTCAGAATTCTGTGGTGAGGTTGTCGCGGTTTTTGACCTGAAATTATGAGGGTTAAGGGGCACAAAAATCTAGAAATGACGTCATAGATGAATTTTTAAGAACTTGCTGTTTCCAACTGAATTCAGAATTTTTTCTTAAAGACATGGTGTCACTTATTAGTATCATAAAATAAACAGTTTTTAAGAATACTGTAAAACTCTATAAATTTATTTCTTTCGCAGAATATTTTTTTTTAAAACTTACAAATTTTGTAAATATTTTTTAAAACTCATAATGCTTTTTCAGAGATTATTTTGAGCATTTTCAAAAGTTGATAACATTTTCGAAAATTTCTCAATTTTTTAGATTTTAAGTGAATTATAAGGCAATTTTCTTAAAATTTCAGATTTCCAGCTTTAAAATAAATTAAGGTCCACAGAAAACGACGAATTTTCAAAAAAGTTATGATTATTTGAAAATTTCGGTTTTTAAAGGTTTTACCCCTGTTTTTCAGGTTCATTAAGTTTTTTTTGAAAACTTCACAATTGCCACAATTTTATATGCATTTTTAAACGAAGAATCTGAATTTTCAGGTTCTGGGCTTCAATTCGAAATTCCAATAATTTTTTAAAGCAGTTTAAAAAAAATCGAAATTCGGTGTAAAATTAAGGTTTTTTTAAAAAATTTGGTTTGATTTGTGACAGTTTCCGACAGAATCCAAAATTTTTTCTTAAAGACATCATGTCACTTACTTATTAAATAGTAGAATGAAATTTATGAAGAAGTGAGATGAAATGTATATTGATTCTAATTTCTGTAGGTTGTTAAAAAATACTGTGAAATCCTCTGAAAAGTGCTCAGAAATTTTAAAAAAAAAAGAAGAAAGAAGCTAAAAAAGCTGTATTTTTATTGGAATATTTAATTGACATTGCGAAATTTTCAAAATCTTCAAAAATAGATGCACAATTGGATTTTATCCTGTGAAAACCGGATAATTTTTTAAAAAACCAACGAAACATCGAACCAATAAAAAATAGAACCTTTTCTTCATAAACATCATTTTACTAATAAGTGACATCATGTCTTTAAGAAAATATTTTCAAAAAACGGACTATGCGGAAACTGTCACATATAAACTATATTGTTTTTGCTTATATGACAAAAGTGATCTTAAAACTATTTTTAAAAAATTAACCTTAAAGACAATGTCCCATAAGGTATTTTCATTGATTTTTATAAGAAAAAAAAGAAGTTAAAAAGTATGACATATATCAAAGAAAAGGATCAAAAAAGAAAGAAAAAAGACAATTTTTGACATATTTTTGTCACTTGAAAGCGATGTCAAAAACGTGTACACATCCATACACATATATGTATAGACCCGTTTCTTCGGTTGTTGCCATCAGATGCTCCTTTCTTCCTTCGTACTCCAATGGCATTCATGATGCGCTTGAAATCTAGACGCAGAGAAGCTAGACACCTCTCTTTTTGGCTCGAAATCGATTTTCGGGCCCTGAGGGCTCTTTGAAGAAGAAGAAGAAGACGACGACTAAAAAAGGGGGGAGAGAGAGGGGAGTTGTGTTCCGGAATCGATAAGCCGTTTTGATGAGAAGAGAGAAAGAAAAGAATGACGAAGGGTTTTTTGGAAGTGGGGGGGGGGGGGGGGGGGAGAAACGATGGAATGGAGGACTTAATTGGAAAATATGAGGGCTGGAAAATATTTTTTTTAGGAAGAGGAGAAACAAGGGGACACACGCATTCGCTATAATTAAAATATTTCGTAATGTCGAAAAATTTAAGAATGAACAGCTATTCGAATATTTTTTGGTGAAAAAAGAACGAAATTCAATTAGTCTCACAAATGAAGCTGTTTTCAGGAATAAGAAAATTGTTACAGCATTTTCAGCACCCTTCCTTGGAGATCGCAGAGTAGAAAAAGCGGGGGAATCTTGCAGTTTTGACATATTTTTCACAAGGGAGGTATTTAGGTCTCCGATAAATCAGAAAATTGCACAAAATGGGCTCAATGTGGAGCCGCTAAATTTTTTAGAAGCAAATTATTGTTTTGGGCCGCTGAGATGGGAGTCTTCAAAGTTTGCAAAACCTATTTTTTGGCGACATGATTTTTTAAAGTTCAAAACCTGAAAATTGAGCAAAAAATTGAACTTTGAAGAACTAGAACTTGGCTTAAAGGCAGCTTGTCAGTTAACACGATCCAAATTCAAGGCAAAAAATCAAAATTCGAAAGGGAGCGCAGGTGGTCCAAAGAACATTACCAATATGTAGTCACATTCAAATAATTGTGTTTCGCGCCAATTCCGACCGCGTTGCACGGGCACTGACCGCGTCGCACGGACACGCGCGCATTCAAATTTTTATTTTTTCAACTTTGGACCGCTGCTATGACGCGCGTACTTATCGGTGTGATTTCGTATAAATTGCATCGTACTAATGAGAACACGCTCTATTTTTTGAAACTAAGAACAGGTAGGGTCAAATTAACTGAACAGCTTTCTTTAAGATCAACTGGGTAAAACTTTCAGAATATCATAAAGAAATTCTTAGTTTATGTACCAAATTTCAGCAAATTTGGTTGAAATCTTTTAAAAACGCCACTTTTGTGAAACAACACTCGGGTTATTTAAAAATTGACATTTTCAAAAAAAAAATTCAACCGAATTTGCTGAAATTTATCACATAGACTAAGAATGGTTCCTTTGTGATAACCTGCGAGTTGTATCCAGCGATATCGAGTTTGAGCCAAGTTACATCCATTAAAAATTCAATTTTTCAAATTATGAGCTTGAAAAAATCATGACGCAAAAAATAGGTTTTGTAAACTTTGAGGACTTCTATCTCGGCGGCTCAAAACAATCAAATTTTTGAAAATTTTCATTAACATCTAAAAAATTTAGTGACCTCACATTGAGCCCATTTTGTGCAAGTTCTGATTTATCGGAGACCTAAATACCTCCCTTGTGAAAAGAAATATTTCAAAACTGCAAAATTTCCAGCTGTTTCTACTATTTTTAATGAAATGAGCTAAGTTTCATTAAAAACAGCAAGAAATGCTTCATTTGTTTTTCAGAACCTGTGGAAAAATCCAGGATACGAATTTTAAAAAAGTAAATTGAAAATTCAAGTCAAACTACTATTTTCATGAATTTCACAACAATTGTGAATTGATGAATGTCGATTTTGCTGAAGAATTAGGACCTTTTACTCTATTTTTTCTGGAAAACAATAACACGTCCTGAAAATTGAATTTTTTTCTTATGATTTTTGTGAAAAAAACTTGACCTGTTAAACTTCAAAAGCACTCGAACGGAGCACAAATTGTGACATCATATTATTTTTTAAAGAAAATGTTATGCATTTTTCTAGATCTTTTGTTTTTAGCACAAACGAAGACGACGTCACTTCTGGAAAAAAGGAACTTTTGATGTTGTTCCCCTTATTTTCAAGACAACAATGAAAACTAATATTTCAAATATACAGTGCGTAACATAAGTATAGAGCCACCCCTAACATTGACTTTCCTGGCACGCGCGTGCAATTTCCGGGCATGCAACTTAAAAAATCGGATTCAGCATGCAAAATTACCCCTGGAAAACATATTTTACGTTAATACCTCTAGAAACATGTATGTTGTAGCTCAAAGTATGAAAAAATCGCTCGTGCAACCGTAACATAAGTATAGAGCCACCCCACGACATTCGAAGAAAATCAGATTTCCTTATGAAATCTTTGTTGGAGCCTTTTTGCAAAAAGTTCTTGGCGTCTTTAAATGTCATATGGAATCGGGTTCTATCGATTTAAATCCAAATTATCCGTAATTCAACGATGCCTCGCAGAATACATTTGTCAGATGCGGAGCAGGTCCAAATCCAAGCTTTTAAAACAGCTGGATGGTCGAATCGAGCCATTGCTGAGTATCTGAATCGCTCAAGGAAGAGTATAGACTATTATGTCAACAATCCGGATCACTATAAGCAGTCGCCGAAGTCAGGAGCACCAACGAAGCTCAGTCTCCGATACCAGAGAAATATTGTTAGACAGGCCTCGAACTCAATGAAGTCTTGCAATGACATCAAGAGAGAGCTGAATCTCAATTTGAGTAAGCAGACTGATTGGAGAGTTCTTGACAAGGATCCTAACCTCGTCAGAGAAGTCATGAAGCCATCTCCACATCTCACCGATCTTCGGAAGGCTCGTCGTCTGGACTACGCGCGAAGAAACATGGGAACCAATTGGAACGAAGTAGTTTTGGATATCTGATTGTTCCAAAAACACAAATACCCCTTTCAGATAATCTTTTCCGACGAAAAGAAATTCAATTTGTATGAACCAGACGGTTTCAAGACATACTGGCATGATCTCCGCAAGGACAAGCTTCTCTTCTCAAAACGCAATTTTGGAGGTGGAAGCGTTATGGCGTGGGGAGCATTTTCAGCTTGGATCTGGCATTTGTATCGTCTCGCATGGACTCTTCCCAGTATCAGGATGTTCTCCAGGGTCATCTCCTTTCATTTCGACGTCGATTCAATCGTCGTCGCTTCGTTTTTCAGCAGGGTACTGCGCGCGTGCATGTGAGTAACTCGACTATGGATTGGTTCAAATCCAAAAAACTCGATGTTCTCCCATGGCCCGCGTGTTCTCCTGACTTGAATCCCATGGAGAACGTCTGGGGAGAGCTTGTGCGAAGAGTAGATGCTCAGGGAAAGCAGTACGGCTCTGTCAATGCTCTCAAAGCAGCCATTTTGGACGAAAGGGAGAAGATCGAGCTGGAATTCAATAACAAGACCTCTCAATACATCCCAAACCGTATCAATTCTATGCAAAATTGTATTTATGATGTTATCACACTTGAAGGATGTGCTACCAAATACCGACTTCATAAAAAAATTTGATTATCTTCGAATTTCCGGGGGTGGCTCTATACTTATGTTACGGTTGCACGAGCGATTTTTTCATACTTTGAGCTACAACATACAGGTTTCCAGAGGTATTAACGTAAAATATGTTTTCTAAAGCTAATTTTGCATGCTGAATCCGATTTTTTGGGTCTCATGTCTTGATTTTGCACGCGTGTGCCAGGAGAGTCAATTTTAGGGGTGGCTCTATACTTATGTTACGCACTGTATTTTTTTCAGTTTAGATTTTGGATATTCATAAAGGAGGACTTTACGAAGCTTATGAATGCCACTGGGTTGAAAATAGACTTCATTCTCATTCCAAATCTGTTTTTAAAATTTTCTAATACCACCTAGAAGTCGAGAAAATGAGCTTCAAAACAATGACCTAGAAAAAGGGGCCACCGGCGAAAACTAGTCCGCAAACATCAAAAATCCAAAAAATAATGAAAAATATAAATTTAAATGAAAAAAATATATCTAAAACAGGACTTAAAACATCTAATAGGAAAAAGTTAGGCCAGGTGGAAACTTTTTCTAGGCCATTGTTTTGAAGCTCATTTTCTCGGCTTCTAGGTGGTTTTAGAAAATTTTAAAAACAGATTTGGAAGGAGAATGAAGTCTATTTTCATTTAAGGTACATTTATTATCTTCGTAAAGCCCTCCTTTAAATAACCTTTTCAACTGAGAATCAGATGGTTTCCTTACGAATCCAATTTAAAAAAAATTGAAACTTCCGCATAATTCTGTAATTTTTACTCCATCTGTCCCAGAACTCTGATTTCGTCAACTGTTTTCTCGTTTTCATAAATACTAGACTCTGCGGAATAAGATGCACTTTTGAAAAACAACATGGTTTAACAAAATAAAAAATAACAACAATATCAACATAAATAATACAAAAATTAACAATTCTAACCTTCCTTCTCACATTCTTCGCATAATTCCTTGTGTCCGGTTTTATATCTTCTACACTGGAACATCTTTCCACATTTCGTGCATTTCACATCATAAATATCATATGAAATTTCATTGAGGAACGCTTTAGAACCATGATGAGCCGCTTGTCCGGCTCCAATAGCGGAAGCGATTCCGCCAATAAGACTTCCAAAAAATGTGCCGACTCCAGGGAAGATGGCGGTTCCAATCGCAGCGCCTGAAAACATTTGAGGATTTTAGTTTAAACTTTAAAGGTAAGGTGATACTTCAAGTATGACTTGTGTTTTCGCATTTCTACTTTTTTGCAATTTTTGTCACTATCGTTTAGATATATAAAATTGAATTTCAGATCGATTAAGCAACAATTATAACATTTTTTTGTTCTTCGTAAATCTGAACTAGAAAAGGACCTCAATATGCAACGATAAACTATATTACAACTTCATATCTTCAAAATCTTACCCATTGACGCTCCTGCAACACTTCCACCGATCGATGCGGCGCTCGTTGCCACATGTTGAATCGTATTTCTGGATGATCGATTTTTGACATCTTTATGAATATTGCAGCCAATTTTAACGACTTCAAATGCTACTGAGGCAACCATCAAAACTGGAGCAACCTTATTGATAACAGTTGCCACTTCTCCAAGAGCTCCAGCCGCCTGAAAAAAGAAGTATTTTGTTCTAAACATCTTTTTCAACTAAATACAAGCTGTTTTGGTCAGGTTATGAAAATTCAAAGTTTTTTAAAAATTATAACTTTTAAGGGTCATAAATCGTTAACCCGGATCCTAGAGCGGAGAGAACAACTTCAAGTGATTTCCACACAAATATTCAAAATTACTTTTAATCCAAAGAATTAGGTACCTTTGCTGCTCCTGCAGAAATTTGGATATGAGGGTCTTTTACACCGGTGATAGCTTTATTGACGTTGATATGATGGTATCCCACTTTTCCATGTGGCATATCGACCCTGGCAAACCAACGCGGGTTTCCTTTAGCCGAAATCGAAGCTTTGTCAAAAATTGAAACAATGTTCGATTTCCTTCCTCCGAGTTTCACAATATATCTTGCTGCATTCTTTACAGCACTGTAAGCAGCTCCATTGATCGCATCTTCGACGACTCGCTGGAAAAAAATCAGATTAAAGGGATTATTAACCAACTTATGATTTTTTACTTATTTTCATCTTCTTCGCCATATTCTTAAGAATAACAAATCATCGAAATTTTTTTTTAGCAGTACTCAAACCTCTCCAAAATGGCCTAACTCTGCAGAAAAGAGCAAACGAACACACAAAATAGAGAGACGCAGAAAGTTAGGCCATTTTGGAGACACGTCAGATGTTCTTCCTTTTGCAGTACGCTTGAGTACTGCAAAAGGGAATTTCGAAAAAATCAGAAGGGGTTTCTAATATGAGGAACGCGTTGAAAATAAGTAAAAATCAAAATTCGATCAATATTTAAAGGGGGGAGCAAGTGGACTAAATAAATGGTTTTAAAATGATGAAAGTATGATTGTTGATAAATAAATGAAAAAAATCCAAAGAAAAACTCGAAAATGGCGAAAAAAAACCATTATAACGGTTTTCGCCCTAATGGCCGAAGAAACGCTTTTTGGTTTTTTAGGCCGTCAGATTTTTTTTAAACATTTATTTGTTTCTTGTTTTTCTTTTCTTTTCAGTTTTTATTTCAGAGAAAATTATCCATAAAAGAGTATTTAAAAAATAAATTTTAAAAAAACTCAGGCGGCCGAGAAAAAAAAATGGCCTAGAAAACCAAAAAACGTTTCTTCGGCCATTAGGGTGAAAACCGGTTTTATGGTTTTTTTCACCATTTTCGAGTTTTTCTTTGGATTTTTTTCATTTAATGTGAGACTCGCTCGTAATAGCGTTATTTTTTCATCGATATAATTCGTTTGCTTTTTACTGATAAACAAGCATATGTACTTTTATCATTTTTAAGGGAGGGCTTTACGGAGATAATGCGTCTGGGATGAAAATAGACTTCATTCCCGTTCCAAACCTGTTTTTAAAAATTTCTAAAACCACCTAGAAGCCGAGAAAAATACGACTCAAAACAATGGCCTAGAAAAAGGGTCACCGGCGAAAACTAGTCCGCAGGCATGAAAAATCGAAAAAAAACATAAAAAAGGACTAATATAAGCATCCTGCATAACTATTTACTAACGAAACACAAAAAAAGCTCATAGGAAAAAATTCGGCCACTTTTTCTAGGCCATTGTTTTGAAGCTCATTTTCTCGGCTTCTAGGTGGTTTTAGAAAATTTTAAAAACAGATTTGGAATGAGAATGAAGTCCATTTTCATTTAAGGTACATTTATAACCTGAGTAAAGCCCTCCTTTAAACCATTTATTTCGTTCCCTCAGCCACCCCCCCCCCCCCCCCTTTACGTTTATTATTAAAACTTCACAAACCTTTCCAGACGTTGATCCTTTATCTCTGTTGTTCCCCTCCGATGAATCGTCAAAATTTCCGTCTTCTTCCTAAAAAGTGGTTTTTAGTTGCAAAAGGAATTTTAAAAAACAGCCGTACCTTCCATGTTTCCTCGGTTTCATAATCAGAATCTTTCACGGCAAAATGAAGACGATTAACTTGTTCTGGTTGAATATCCGGCAACCAAATATTTGATGGATCTTGCTCTTCATCACCACAAGAAATATACTGAAACTCGAAGAAATTTGCTTCATCATGCTCCGGCGATTCTTCATTCTTCAGAATGGTGAAATTCACAATTTCCGTCTCCCCGGCATCCAAAAAACCAGTGTTTGGAGAAATCGAGAAGAGGTCCGGAATGGAGCAGACAATTTCAAAACATGCCCTTTTTTCAAGCTGATTTGTGACCTCGATTTTGGTTTCTTCACCAATTTTGTCTTTGAAAAAAACCATCATTGGTTCTTGATGTTCATTGATGTTGAGCTCATTTTCAGTTTCAGATGACATCTGAAAACATTTAAAAATTAGTCGGATCAAAAATAGTAGAATGGAAAAATTAAGACTAATTAAAAAATTTAGACAAATTTAAAAAAAATTAAGACTAATTAAAAAATTAAGACTAATTATAGAATTTCTAATGTTATTTATCTAAATATACTTAATTTCAGTGATTTACGGAAATATTTTCGAAAAAAAATGTTCAAAAAATGGGGCGTAGACCTCTTTTCTAAGCGCTACATTTTACAATGAACAATTTTTTCGCCTAGGCACACTAATTTTAATTCTTGCGACGATCCTTTAACAACTACAGTAACCTTTTATATTTTTCTGAAAGTATTTATTTAAATAAATTAAAATAAAGGTTTTTCTAGAAAAAAGGAATGAAAATCAGAAGATTTTATAGAAGACTATTGTCAACTCAAATATTCTTGATCATGCAAGTTGTTTTTGACCTACCCAGAAAATCTAAATCTCTCACACAGTCATGCTATTTTTACCTGCAAGCGGCTGCGCTGCGGTCTTTTAGTAGAAAATGGATGATCCAAAATTTTTAACTTGACAATACCGAAACATATTCAGAAAAATAGTTTTTCGATCCGGAAAAAATTGATATGGGAAGCAATAAAAGTGGATTTCTTTATGGAGATTGTTTATTTAATTTTTTTATATTTAACGAAAGTAATTTATATTCGAATCATATCCAAATCATGACATTTATTGGAGGGCACTTCAGATTTCCAGAATTGATTCAGAAGACGTTAGAAAATAATGAACCCCCCCCCCATTTTTGATCTACTAAAATATGTATTGTCAAGTTAAACATTTTCTATTGTCAACTCAATTATTCTTGATCATTGCGTTCGGAAGGCTGCTCAACCTCACAGCCGCTCCGCACGCACGCGACGCGGCTGCCGACACTCACACACACTGGAAAATTTGAAAAATGTATTTTCCCGCCGATTTCAGTGTGTGTTAGTGTCGGCAGCCGCGTCGTGTGCGTGCGGAGCGGCTGTGAGGTTGAGCAGCCTTCCGAACGCAATGATCAAGAATAATTGAGTTGACAATATTTACTAAAAGACCACACCGCCACTCTCAAGGTAAAAATAGTAGGACTGTGTGAGAGACTTAGATTATTTCGGTAGATCAAAACCAACTTGCGTGTTACAAACATTTTACGTTGACAATACAGAAAATTTTAGTTTTCATATTTATTGTAATTCCAAAAGGAAATTTTCGGGTAGTGAAACCAAAGTTGGTCCTACGAACCAAAACAAAATGAGCAAAAACTAAAAATTTAAAAAAAATCCGGAATCGAACTTGGCTGCCACATTGGTTTAAACTTTCACGTTTTTGAGACCACAGTTCGATTCCGGGTGCCCTTATTTCCACTTTTTTGGAAAATTTTTTCATCAATATATAAAATTTATTTTCAGATCGATTAAATTAAAGGCAGCTGGTCAGTTAACACGATCCAAATTCAGGGCAAATGGGAGCCCTGAGATAGGCCCAAAGAATAATACCAATATGTAGCCACATTTAAATAATTGTGTTTCGCGCCAATCCCGATAGTGTCGCGCGATCAGGCGCGCATTCAAATTTTGATTTTTTCAACTTTAGACCGCTGCTATGAAACGTGTATTTATCGGTGTGATTTCGCATAAATTGTATTATACTAATGAGAGAGCTCTCTAATTTTTGAAACTAAGATCAGGTAGGGTCAAATTAACTGAACAGCTGTCTTTAAGCAGAATTTATAACTATAGTCTACTTTAAATATCGATAAACGCAAATTTCATGAAGATAAATTGATAGGTCAAAATTTGTAGTTAACTTTCATAGGTTGATATTTCTTTTCACATCTTCGTTTTCCATATTGTTCATTTTTTAATTCTTAAATATTTTCTCCTCAAAAAAACGGATTTTGTTAGCCTCTAAACATCTTTGTTGCATCTTTCATGCATTTTGCCGTTTGCCGCAACACACAATGATCAAGCCGACGATGATGATGAAGCTAAAGAAGAGCATCACCTGCTCTCTCTTGGCCATTTTTTACAACTCCAGTGTGTGTGCCGAAACATACACAATTGATCTGTCTTTATTTCTCTTATTGTTTTTCCGTGTTCTTCTCGTTTTCACTTTTTACTTGAGCTTTTCAGCCATATCTTTTCTCATTTTCCTCCCACCCAGTTCATGATCGGATACATACACACATTGATTCATTTTCGATATATTTGTTGCTTGAGTTTTATGTTAGATTTTTGATTTTCGCCTTTTTTTTCGTCTAGTTTTTGGGAGTGAAATATCAAGTCAGAGATCATCAAAATACCCGGTTTTCTAGGAGTTTTATCCAAATCTTAATTTTGCCGCGAATATTCTAAAAACCGAGAATCGCGGTGGGTTACTGTAGAAATAATGTATATCATAATTTTCATTCCTGCTTGCACACTGCCTTTAAAGGAGGCTTATAAATGTAACTGGGATAAAAATAGAGAAAACACCTATTTCAAAAACGAGCTTCAAAACAATGGCCTAGAAAAAGTTGGCCGAACGTTTGCCTACGAGCTTTTGAATAATTCTCAAATTAGTTAATTTTAATTTATGTTTTCGTATTTTACTGTATTTCCTAACTTAAAATCACCCGCGGACTAGTTTTCACCACTTTTTCTAGGCCATTATTTTGAGGCGCGTTTTCTCGGCTTCTAGGTGGTTTTAGAAAATTTTAAAAATAGTTTTGGAAAGAGGATGAAGTCTATTTTCATCCCAGTTGTATTCAGCAGCTCCAAAAAGGTCTCCTTTAAAGATAATAACATTATCACTGATTGCATATATCTGAAAAAATCATTTTGTTTCTTGACCTAGAATCCGATTTCAAGGTCATTTTTTTTCAAAAATAATGAAAATCACAATTTTCATTCCCGATGGTACACTACCTTTAAAAAATAAATGTGAAAAATTTTTTAAAAATATATTTTCGAACCAAAAAAATTATTTTTCAAGTTTCACATAGTCTTTAAAGGCAGCTTGTCAGTTAACACGATCCAAATTCAAGGCAAAAAATCAAAATTCGAATGGGAGCCCAGGTGGTCCAAAGAACAATACCGATATGTAGCCACATTCAAATAATTGTGTTTCGCGCCAATTCCGACCGCGTTGCACGGACAACGACCGCGTTGCACGGACACGCGGGAATTCAAATTTTGATTTTTTCAACTTTGGACCGCTGCTATGACTCGTGTATTTATCGGTGTGATTTCGCATAAATTGCATTGTACTAATTAGAGAACGCTCTAATTTTTGAAACTAAGAACAGGTAGGGTCAAATTAACTGAACAGCTGTCTTTAAGGCATGAAATTTCAGATTCGGACCACTTTTCTAATTTTTTTCTTATCGATCTGATTTCATTAATTTTTTCCGAATGTTCTTTAAAAAACAATGAAAAATTATGATCTTTGCAAGAACCCCCTCAATAAAGAAAATAAAGTGGCACACCCCCTTTAAGACAGGAAAAAGACAAAAATAAAAATTGTCTTTAGAAAAAATGATTCAGGCTTCCGGAAATTGTCATAAATTCATCAGGCCTGATGCATCAGCAACATGTGATGATAACAGACACTTTGTAAATCATTTTCCTATTTAAAACTTTCCAGCTTCTTATTTTTTCGCTTCTGACCCAATTATCACAGTTTTTCTCTGCAATAAATCCAACCAAAAACATCTGTTTCAAATCATTTCTCGTTTGTGTGTTATCCTTGAGCTGCTTTACAAATCGTAAATTTTTCTTCAACTTTTCAGGCGTCCAGTTATAGGAATCAAAATGCCAAAGAGGAAATTGTTGTGATGAAGAAGAGTACACATCATCATAGGGTAAATAAAGAATAATGAGCTTTAAGAGAAAAATTAATTATTTTCAGACCTATGGTGAACAATCGAATAGGGAACCATTAATAGATTTACAAGTTATAAAAGAATGGATTTCATCGATCGGAAAAGAAGGACATTCGTCGGAAGCTATATTGAATATATTGATAACTATGGGGGTGAGTCGGAAGTTTGATCAAATCTATTATTTCATTGTAAATACTTAAAGGGATTCTTTACTGTTTTTGGGTTTTAATTCCATTTTTATCTTCTTCTTGATATTTGAAAACCTATACAAGAAAAATATTTTTGCGACATTTCCTTTTCTAGTACACGAAAAAGCACATTAAAGGGGGGGGGGCTGAGGGGACGAAATAAATAGTTTAGAAATGATGAAAGTATGATTGTTGATAAATAAATGAAAAAAAAATCCAAAAAAAACCTCGAAAATGGCGAAAAAAAATTCCGGAAAAAAACTCATAACCCCCTCTCTTCGCCCTAATGGCCGAAGAAACGCTTTTTGTTTTCTAGGCCATTTGTTTTTTTCTCGGCCGCCTATTTTTTTATCTTGTTTTTCTCTTCTTTCCAATTTTTTTTCAGAGAAAATTATCAATAAAAGAGTATTAAAACAAATACTGTTCCCTCAATTCTATTCCAAACGCGCTCCATAAACTGGCACTATGCCAACACACCTTCTAAAAAACAAAATGCAAACGATTCCTCACGTGAATAACGTGAAGCGTTTGCATTTTGTTTTTTGGAAGGTGTGTTGGCATAGTGCCAGTTTATGGAGCGCGTTTGGAATAGAAGTGAGGGAACAGTAAACGTTCAAAAGAAATGTATAAAAGAAAATAAAAAAAATATTTTTCAAAAAATAAAATTAGGCGGCCGAGAAAAAAGAGACGGCCTAGAAAATCAAGAAGCGTTTCTTCGGCCATTAGGGCGAAGAGAGGGGGGTATGAGTTTTTTTTTGGGAACTTTTTTTTTTCGCCATTTTTGAGTTTTTCTTTGGATTTTTTTTCATTTATTTATCAACAGTCATACTTCCATCATTTTTAAACCATTTATTTCGTCCCCTCAGCCCCCCTTTAACAAGATAAGGCGGCGAATGGCCTAACAATTGCAAACACTCTCACATTCGCATGCTCTCTCGCGCGCGGCCGAGCTGTTAGACCAATCGCCGCCTTACCCTGTAAATGTGCTTTTTTCGTATACTAGAAACGGAAATTTCGATAAATTTTTTTAACTTCTATAGGTTTTCAAATACTGGGAAGAAGATGAAAATGGAATTGAAACCCAAATTCAGTAAAGAGTCCCTTTAATATTTTATACATCTGATATCAATTAAATTTTTTCGCTTATTTAAAAAGTAACAAAAATTTTTCAATTGATTCTTGATAACCTACGTTTCATAACAAAGTTTATAACGCGGAAGTTTTTTTAATGCAATCTATAAACAATTTTTCAGTAGATTGAAAACCGTCGGAAATGCCATCGCGCTCTATCGAAAAACTTTACTGAACGCAAATATTTGAATATTACTAAACTATTGGTTCAAATGGTTTGAACCCATTTCTCATTGGTATTAAATGAGGTCCTTATAGAACCAATTGCAACTGTGATTTTAAAAAAAGGGCTCATACTCATTCCGAATCTGTTTTCAGAATTTTTTCCAAATCTACGTAAAAGCCGAGAAAACAAGATTATAAACAGCGGCCTAGTTTCCACCTATGAAAACTAGTCTGCGAGTATTATAACGTCAAGGATCTAGGAAAATTCAAAAAATAAGTTTAAAGGATCGCTTTACGGAGCTGATAAAAGCATCTGAGATGAAAATAGACTTCATTCTCATTCCAAATCTGTTTTTAAAATTTTTTAAAACCACCTAGAAGCCGAGAAAGCGCGCTTCAAAACAATGGCCTAGAAAAAGAGGCCACCGTCGAAAACTAGTCCGCAGGCATGAGAAATCCAAAAAAACATTAATAAAACATTTAAAAAATGACTAATATAAGCATTCTACGTAACTATTTATTAATGAAATACGAAAAAAGCTCATAGGAAAAAGTTCGGCCAGGTGGTCACTTTTTCTAGGCAAATGTTTTGAAGCTTATTTTCTCGGCTTCTAGGTGGCTTTAGAACATTTGTAAAACAGATTTGGAATGAGAATGAATTATATTTTCACTTAAGGTACATTTATTGGCTCTGTAAAGTCCCTTCTTCAAGTGTTTAATCTAGTTTTTCTCATAATCCCTATTTTTCCTTCAACACTTCATATCTCAAGTTCACTTTTAAAATGAATGTCTCAATTTTTTCCTGCACTTTAAACCATAAAAGATATATTGGAATTTCCGTTCTTTTTTGCAGGTAATCGTATTCGTCCTTTACCAATGCGGATCTCTTCTTTACCGAATCAATAAACGGGTCGGCAAGCAGTTAGAATCGAAAACAAAACAGAAAAATGTTGTAAAATTGAAAAGGATAATTTTTTTAAAAACTTTGTTTTACTTGTTTTTAGGTTAATGTCAGCGATCGAATGTGTGGCGATGAGATGGTTTTTACCGACCTTCATGAATGTGTGATAAGGGAACGAATGGTGGGGAGAATTTGAACTTTTTGAGATGAGGAATTTCCTGTTGTTCCAGGTTCCGTATCGTGTGCCATATTTAGACGATGACGCGACAATTAGGAGTTCACAAATTTTTTATGAAGAGATGAAAATGCGGCGGAGTTGTCGGCAGTTTAGTGCAAGGGAGGTGCCGTTGAAGGTTATTCAGAATTTGATTAAAACTGCAGGTTTGTTTAATTTGAAAAGATGCCAAGAAGGACCAAAAAGAGCCATAAAATGGGGTTTCAACAAAAAATTGAGAAAAACCAAAAAAAAATTTTAAAATGCTGAAAATTTAAAAAAAACTTGAAAAATTAGGAGGACTCGATCTGAAATTCAATTTTTTAAAAACATAAATGATGGTGAAAAACTTGCAAAAAATTCAAAATAAAAAAAAACCAGCACCCGGAATCGAACCGGGCTACCATTTTGGTGGAAACTTTTGCGTTTTTGAGACCAAAGTTCGATTCCGGGTGCCTTTTCAACTTTTTTGCAAATTTTTGAAAAACTCGAGAATGGCGAAAACAAATTCCGAAAAAAACCATAAAACCTGTTTTCGCCCTAATGGCCGAAGAAACGCTTTTTTGGTTTTCTAGGCCGCCTGATTTTTTTTTTGAAAATTTATTTTTACTACTCTTTTATGGCTAATTTTCTCTGAAAAAAAATTGAAAAGAAAAGAAAAACAAGAAAAAAAATTTTTTTCAAAAAAAAAATCAGGCGGCCTAGAAAACCAAAAAGCGTTTCTTCGGCCATTAGGGCGAAAAGCGGTATTATGGTTTTTTTCGCCATTCTTAAGTTTTTCTTTGGATGTTTTGCACAAAAACGCAAAATCACAAAAAATCGAATATCTGGGCCGTTTTTCGGTATTTTTCCTTATATGGCCTAGAACCCCAGATCGCATTTCTTCGGCCACTGTCCATATTTTTGGATTTCTAAAATATTTATCGGTTTTTCTCATTTTTTCGACTTAACATCTTTTTTTGCGATAAATTGGTAGATAATCATGCTCTTATTCATGAGAAACTCATTTATGAGCTCAGGAGCCCCTCTTTAATATTCGACATAATTTATAAAATATACGTATTTCAGGCACTTCACCAAGCGTTGGAAACTTACAACCATGGACGTTTTGTATAGTTGTTGACGATAATATTAAAATGTTGATTCGGAAGATGTTGGAAGCAGATGAAAGAGACAATTATGTGTCTAGAAAGTGGGTCAACAAGTTTTAAGTTTGTTTTAAAACTGTCACCAAATTTGTTTAGAAAAGGTGCAGCCTGGGTGGTTGATGTTTCACAGTTACAAGACACTTGGCGAAGGCCCTACATTACAGATGCACCGTTTTTGTTAGTTGTTTGTCATGAGGTGAATTCAGAATTCTCGCTATTTTTTTGACGAGAAAAACAACTTGTTTCAGATTTATAAAGAAGTCAACAACAAGACTGAAAGAGTGTTTCATTATAATCAAGTTAGTACGTCTATATCTGTAGGAATCCTGTTAGCAGCAATTCAGGTATCGAATTAGAAAACATTGTATTTCAGTTCAACGGTCTTAAAATGTCCAAAGCTCGAAAAAACGGGAAAAAGGTGTCAAAATTCGCTTTTTCCGCGTTTGGGTCTCGTCGCGCTACCGTACCTGTGTAGATTTACTACGCATTTTTAACGCATTTTTTTAGTGAGATACGCATTTTTACGCATTTTTTCGTGAGGTTTTATCTATTATGTTCGAAAATTCGAAATTTTTTTAAATATTACCTACGTAAATATACACATGTACGGTAGCGCTACGAGACCCAATCGAGGAATACGCGGTTTCAGGCTATTTGTTTTTGAATTGAACCCTGTATTAAAAAAAAGTTTCTGATCCCTATTTTAATTTTTAAAAGGGTCTTCCTCATTTTCAGATGGTCTAGAATGTTTCAAAAACAGAAAAATAATTTTAAAGTGTAACCAGAATATTTGAAAACAGTCCTAAATGAATAGATTTGTTTTAGGGCGCATTTGCAACATATTAATTTGAATGGTTAGCCCTAGTTCCGAACGAGCATTACGTCCCTAATAACATTTACGCATAACCCTAAACGTTACGTTTCAAAATTTTTTTAAAAAATCGTATCACAGTTTATTTTCGTTGTGTCAAGTAAATAAACTTGTTTGATTTTTGAACTACTTTCTCAACAAAACAAAAATCTTCGGGTTCATCAATTGGCTCATTCAGAATTCTGCTCGACGAATCCATCAGTAAGCGGTATTTGTTAACAAAGATTAATACGATTTAAAATTTAAATAAAAGGATTTCGGATTGTTTTTAAATTATTGTTGAAGATCAGAAGTTCTTAAGAAAATTCTGTGAAAACTTTTTCGAATTGTATTCAGTTTCAAAAACCAAGGAATCTAAGTTCAGCCAATTTTAAAATTTCTTCAAATGCTTATTGATTCGAAGTACACATTAATGCTTAGGATAGACATCTTAAGGATTTTTTGTAGTACTGTTTTAGTATTGTCAACTCAATTATTCTTGATCATTGCGTTTTGAGGGCTGCTCAACCTCACAGACGCTCCGCACGCACGCGACGCGGCTACCGACACTCAACACACTGAAAAACTTTAACATTTCATTTTCCCCCCAATTTTTAAGTATGTTGAGTGTCGGCAGTCGCGTGCGTGCGTGCGGAGCGTCTGTGAGGTTGAGCAGGCTTCCAAACGCAATGATCAAGAATAATTGAGTTGACAATATAAGAATTTTAAATGTATCCTGCATTAAAGTGTACTTTGGTTCGGATCACTATAACTGACACCCTATCTTTAAGAAACATGATAATCTCACTATCAAAAAAAGTTCATTATTCGAAATTTCGTATTCCCTGTGAGACCCATAAACTAAAACATCTCGAAGAAAAACAACCCCCAGCCAAAAAGTCCAATTTCCAGAATGTCGGTCTCAGCACCGTTGTCACATCGCCCCTCAATGCAGGACCAGACATTTCCAGAATTCTGAGAAGACCCGAGAATGAAAGTGTGAGTTTTAGTTAACGTTCAAGGCCGCATTTCCTTTTTTTTTAATGATAACCGATATTGTTTATTCGACCTTATTCCAAAAGACCAAAAACAATTCTCAGATCCTTCTTCTCCTACCACTTGGATATGCATCCGAAGAGGTTCTTGTCCCAGATCTCAAACGAAAACCGGTACAACATATCACTAAATTGTATTAATATAACATTAAAACATAATAATTTTTTTGTCTGGACTTCCTTGTTGTGATTCAACTTTTGTTTTTACTTCTTTTTACTTGTTTTCGTTTTAAAATGCAATTCATTCATCAAAAATCAACATGAAAAAGTATATACAAAAACCCGAAATGACAAGATTTTCAGCAGTGGAAATAAAAAGGGACGGCAGGATTGGGGATGGTTTCTTAGGTAGTGAAAAGAAGTGCGAAGTGAAAGAATATTCGGTTTTATCACTATAATTAAGACACGTATGATTTTAAGAGGGGGTTGGGGGGTTTAAAATGCTTAAACTTAGCCTAATATAAGCCAAACGAGTTGTTCTAAGGTCTATTCATGATCCTTTTTTGAATATTTATTAACGTCCATAATCCAACATGAAATCGTCGACGAATTCATCGTCGTGGTGTTGTTCCCAAAATCTGGCATTTCGTCGGACTCGCCGAGACATTCTCGCGACCGATTGACACAATTGTTGTTCGTTGAGATTGCACCAACCGCATGAGGCTTGACAGTTTTCAGCCATCCATTGACGACGTCGAGTGCAGAATTGTTGAGATCTCCAGTAACCGCAAGAGACGTGACGATCGTGGCATCCTAAAAATACCGTTTTTAGCTCTTTTTGGTTGATTTTTGGCTTAAAAACATTGAATCTAAAATGATTTTTGACCGAAATTCGAAATATGGCCTAGGATACCAAACGTCATTGATTGAATTTGAGAAGTTGCTTTTTTTCCTATTTTCAAAAACTTGCTCTCAAATATTCTTAATCATTGCGTTTTGAGGGCTGCTCAACCTCACAGACGCTTCGCATGCACGCACGCGGCTGCCAACACTTAACACGCTGGAAAATTGCCGGGAAATTGAATTTTTCAATTTTCTAGTGTGTTTTCTAGTGTCTGCAGCCGCGTGCGTGTTTTTTTTCAGCTAAATCCTTGGTGCGGTAGAGCGCACTTGCTCCATATCTCAACATTTTCAAGATTGTTCGTTTCATTGAAACCCGAATAATTTTTTACAGAAATATTAATGTACAAAATGTATTTTTTATTTTTCGATAAAAACAGAAACATTGAGCTGCGAATTCCTTGAGAATTTCAGTAGGGCGCGTTTTTGCAAAGTCTGCTTGCAATATCTGCGTCTCTCGCATCCATGTTCACACTCACTGTTTTTAGAGAGAGACGCAGGCAGTGCAAACGCGCCCCACTGGATTTCTCAAGGAATTCGCTGTTTCTGTTTTTCATCGAAAAATAAATTTTAAAATTTTGTAAATTAATTGGAAAAATTATTCGGTTTTTCAAAAATCCTCAAAAAATCTTGAAAATGTTGAGATATGAAGCAAGTGCGCTCTACCGAACAAACGATTTGACTGGAAAGTGTTTTTAATAGAAAATGTTCTTACCAAACATTTTTTGGTAAAACAAAAGTTGGTGTCATAGACCACATTTCGAATTTCGTTCAAAAAATTATTTTTTCGTGTTTTTTTTTCGATTTGTATATTTTGTCATAAAAAACGTTTGAACCAATAATTTTTCTGATCTCTAATATTAATTACTAGTAGTATGAAATAAGTCCTTACCTCTATTTGTATCATTAGTTTGACACTGTCCACAAGCTCTTCTACAATATCGATTCATATAAGCAGTATTAGTTCGGCACTCATTCTGTCGCGACCATTGTGTACAACATGGATCCTCGTTGTAACAGTTCTGAAAAAATATTATTTATCAATTTTTTCCTCCATTTCTTACAGCTTGTGGTGTTGCTGCCGGTGCTGGCGTTGCTTGTGGTTGTTGCCGCTGTTGTTGTGGAACATTAGCAACAGCGGTTGTTTGTGCCGGTTGCTGGAATTGTTGTCCAGCTCGACACCATCCAGAGACGCATGTTCCCATGTAACAAGAGTCGAAACCTTCGAATCCACGGCACAGACCGCCGGCTTTGATCTTGGCGACGCAGTGAGGATTTCCGCGGGTGTCGCAGAATAAGTATTGCGATCCGCAGTTGGCGTTGTTTCGATTACATGTTGGGCGAGGGGCATAGTGATAAAGATTATCGGTATAAGCGTTTGAGAGTCCTGAATTTTATGATTTATTGTCATTGATTCCCGGGCTTAAAGACATGGTGCTACTTATTTTTGAAAAATTTGTTTTCAACGTCATATTGATTGAATATTATTGCCTAAGTTTGCAATCAAAAACATAAACATCAAATATTAGTGACACCTTATCTTTAACTCCTAGAAAACATGAATTCCTTGAAATTTATATAAATTCACTAATTTTCAAAAATATATTCTAAAATCTTACCATCTCGATTAATCTTGTCCCATGGTCTCATTTGCGCATAACTGAAATGTTGAGCATTTGCGCATTGTCCAATATCTGGTGGATATTGCTAAAAAAATATCCATTCATAAGGCCCACAGCTTCTTCCACTTACACTTTCTCTCGTAAATCGATTCTGATGATTTTGTCTCCACATCTCCCAAATAAAGTCAACAAAAGTGTGATGAAGGAAGAAGATGGGATCATTTGCAGACGTTGAAGGTGGTTTCATATCCCCTCCCATCCATAAATGAATCGAAGCGTGGGTATATTCTAAAGCTCCAAAGTATGGACGGAATGGGCATCCGGCTTGAGGAGCAGTAAAAGCCATCACACTAACAATATCATTTTGTGTCATTAGGTTATTGATGTTTTGCTCGCTGAACATTTTTCCCTCTGTTGCCATTCGTCTGAAATTTCAATTTCAACACCACACTTATGCAGATAAGAATCTATATATTTACCAACCTGATAATATTGGGTCTTCCTTCCAAAGTTCTAAACCCTGAAAATGAACCACTAACCAATTGTCCCGACGCATCAGTCATTCCCATAAACATCGGAGAAAACATAATAGAATCCCTTGGATCTGGCAAATATGACTCCAATACACTATCCCAATAAGGCATCGATATTCCTGGATCAATCATTCTCAGCGCAATTTCCATTCGTTTCATATATTCTCGATGCCATACTAAAAATCCCGGTCCTGAATGTGCACCAGACGCTGAACCAACTTGCCGATGCATCACAGATAAACGATCGTATTCTCCAGATCTTTTCATTTGAATAATTGCATTATGCCATCTTTGTCTTTCGTTATCTGTCATCATTCTGGAACAAAATGAAGCACTTTGTTTCAGGTTTGCTAAGGATTCTGAGACAAACCTGTACTCTTTTCTATATGCCATCAAATAGGGCTGCCCGTTTGGAAGAATACAACCATTCGACATCCTTCCACCCATGTAGGGACAAATGCAAGCGATGTTCATACATCCTTGAGCAGAGGGTGCAAACCGGGGCGGATTCGCTGGCGAGAATCCTTGAACACCAGGAGCTCCTGAAGAAGGGATAATCAATATTGTAGCTGTACAAATTTGTTTCGTTCCTATTCGTTAAAATTAGATATAAGCAGAATAAATACCAAAATGTCTCATAGACCTCACTACGCTCCAGAAAGCATTGCGTAATTTCGAAAACAAGCCAACAATAATATCGTAAAACTGATTTAAAAGCTTTATTCCAACGTTTCGGCACTAAAGCCATCATTAGGGAACAGGACAATTACCTCAAACTTGGGTAATTAAACCAATTTAAAAGCTCATAATAGTATTCAAAAATAAGCTTTTCTAAGTTTTTTATAATATTTCCTCCTTCCAGACCATGCCAAAAGGAAGATTCTAACTAATCGATGCTCAGAGTAGCCAATTATTTATCGCCCTGTATTCTACTGAAATTTATTTTTCGACAATGGGTCAAATATTGAGATTTTTTCAGATATTGTAGTTTATGAAATTGAAGCTTTAAAAAATTCTGGTCAGAAATGTTTCACTTTGAGTCTTTTGGAACAAGAACAGATCTTCAAACGTAAATCACAGAAACTCGATTATTGACGTTTCTGCTGTAAGAGTTGAAAATCGAAAGATCACAAAACCAGTTAGCTTTTCATAACATCACAAATGACTAATTTGAACAGCAACTTATGGGCTAGAGTGATTTATTTAAACCCGGAAATCCCCAGAAAGCGTTAACTAGAATAATGACCTAAATTATTATCTGGCACCCTTCCTTTAAGGCCGCCTTAAAGGAGGACTGCAAAGAGTGAAGAAAAATGTTGGAAAAGAACGAGAATCTCATACTCATCTTATTGATAATTTCGAAATTTATAAAAATTGAGTCTAAGCCGAGAAAACGCGAAAGCTAGTGTTAATTTCTTGAAAAACCATTCGAAAATGGAAAAAGTTCTTATTTATCCTAATACTGTTCTTATTTATCCTAATATACGTGAATTGTACCTGAAGATCACAGGTTAGGATCACAACAACAAAGTTCGGCTAAGCGCAAGTATTTCTAGACCATCACCAAGGATGGCTTTAAAGAGATAATAAAATGTGCCTTAAATGAAAATAGACGTCATTCTCATTCCAAATCTGTTTTTTAAATTTTCTAAAACCACCTAGAAGCCGAGAAAATGGGCTTCAAAACAATGGCCTAGAAAAATCTCCACCTGGTCGAACTTTTGCCTATCAGCTTTTTTCGTGTTTCGTTAATAAATACTTATGCAGAATACTTATTTTTAATGTTTTTTCATTGTTTTGCATTTTTCATGACTGCGGACTAGTTTTCGCCGGTGTACACTTTTCCTAGGCCATTGTTTCGGAGCTCATTTTCTCGACTTCTAGGCGGTTTTAGAAAATTTTAAAAACAGATTTGGAATGAGTATGAAGTCTATTTTCATCCCAGACGCAAATTTATTAGCTCCGTAAAGCCCCCCCCTTAAACCGTATTTTTACAGCTTCAATGCATTTTTGAATAAATTTCAAAAATACGAATTTAGTGTGAGGTTTTGATAATCTTTACCGACTCTAAGGTCCACCTTTACACCCTATCCCAATTAATTTCCCCCTTGAAAACTCACCAACATTCATCACCTGCCGCTTTCTAATTGCCTTCCTCGCCGCACTATCCCAATCCTGAAGCATATGACAAGTCGTAAGCATATCATGATCCGGCGCTTGTGAACAATTGAAATCCGCCAAAACCAGGGAACACAGCGAGAAAAGTGCGAGGGCGTGGAGCCAGCCCATCTGAATAATTTGAAAAATGTTGTTGTTGTTTTTTAAATGTAAATAAATAGAATCAAGGTACAATAAACCGAAGTAAGAATTTTAATCAAGTGACCTTAAAAAAGGGAGAGTATACGATACCTGATGACCATCAAAAAAAAAAAAAGAAACGAGAGTGTCGGCCTTGTTTGGGACATACACAAAAAACTTGAGAAAAAAATTTGTATTTTTTTGCGTGCCGTGCGAGAAAAAAAACACATCAACGCTAGAAGAGTTCGCCGAAGTTTTCGCGTACGTCACTTTTCTTTTTCATCAGTGACCAATTTAGGGGTAATACATGTCAAGGCTACTGCTGTGTTTTTTGTCTCTTAATGATAAGGTATCAGTTGGTTTTTTTTTGCGTGGTTCGTGAAGAATGTTCGAAAGTTGAAAATCCCCTTCCCCCCCCCCCCCCCCCCCCATGACCGGATTGACTGAACATTGATTCTTTTGATTAATCATGACAAGCAGGAAAACACAAAGCAAAGTGATGCAGAACTTTTAAAAATCAGAAATTTAATGGTAAGAATTGGGTGGAAAGACTGATGAAAATTATTTTTTTGGGTTTTTCGGAAATAAGGAAGAAATGCTATGTTTCAGACTATGGTGAATTATTACTAATTACAACAATTTGAACTTTTTCAAATTTTTAACATTGACATTGATGTACGTAACATGAAATTGCCAAACTTTTTTTTGAATTTTAGTTATTGCCCAGGGAATTATCGGCATCAAACGGCTTTTTCCTTAGAGCTTCATCGTGTTAATTTAAATATTCTTGATCATTGCGTTTTGAGGGCTGCTCAAACGCAGAGACGCTCCGCACGTACGCACGCGGCTGCCGACACTCAAAACACTGGAGAAGTTGAAAAATTCCTTTTCCTGCGATGATTTTTCCATTGTGGTGAGTGTCGGCAACCGCGTCGCGTGCGTGCGGAGCGTCTGTGAGATTGAGCAACCCTCATATCGAAATGAGCAAGAATATTTGAGTTGACAATATGAAATTTCAAATTTCATAAAAATAATTTTACAAGAGTTTATTTATTTTACTCGTTTTCTTCAGAAACTGTTGAAAACTTAAGTATCTCGTCTTTACAGTTGCAAAATGTTTCTAATTATTTCGCGCATCGATAAAAGACAGTGTACCACTTAATTTACGCGAAATTAGCAGCAGTAGAAAAAAGAGTTTTAAAATTATGCGTTCTGGAAAATGTTTCCAAAAAATAAGAAAATATTCACAAAAAGTGAAAAAAATGAATTTTGAGTTAGCGGTTAAACGTACACGCAACGCGGTCTATTTTCGTGCGGAGTTGGCGGTTTCGGCGCCAAATGCGAAATATTTGAACTTACGTAGAGTCAAGTGATAATTTTTCAAATAAGCACCTCGTCTTTAATAATAGGTAAACTATGTCAGAGTCAAAATATTATCAGTTCAAGTTGTTTTTTAAACAAACACAGTCGAAGGGATTCGCGGAATGTTCATTACATGAATTTCAAAAATACGTTTCCTTTATCGTTTTACTGAATTCTGACAAGATCCGATCTATTTTAAGAAAATTATCAATCTTTTCGGAAATTGTGAACTTGGCAGCCTGTATACGAGACTTTTTACCATTGGAAATATCGGTGTTAAAGACAGCTTGTCAGTTAACACGACCCAAATTTAAGGCGAAAACTAAGAATTCGAATGGAGGACCAGACGGTCGAGATAACAATAGCAATGTGTTGCCAAATTCAAATAATTGTGTTTCGCGCCAATTCCGACCGCGTTGCACGGACACCGACCGCGTCGCACGGACACGCGCGCATTCAAAATTTTAATTTTGCAACTTTGGACGGCTGCTATGACGCGTGTATTTATCGGTGTGATTTCGCATAAATTGCATTGTACTAATGAGAGAACGCTCTATTTTTTGAAACTAAGAACAGGTAGGGTCAAATTAGCTGAACAGCTGTCTTTAAGTTAAAGGGGGACTTTACGCAGGTTATAAATGTTACTAAAGTTTTTTTGCAAATTTTTTCACTTAGGTATACAAAATTGAATTTCATATCGATTAGGTAACATATCCTGCGTAAAGTCCTCTTTGGGAAAAAGCACGCAGATTGCCTTACTTGGCCTAGAACCCCAAATTTAATTTACTCGGTCATGTCTAAGATTTGCTCAGGGTTCAGAAACCTATTCAGAAGATTCTGCAAAAAATTCAAAAAATTCAAAGGTGCTTAAAAAATACAAGGAATCTCTTCAATTCTAATCATTTTATCAAATTTGAACGATTTCTGATTTCCTATGGACGCAAAATTTTCAAAAATAGTCTATTAAAAATCGAAAAAGAGATAGGGGGAAAAATCAAACAACTTTTCAATTTTTGACTGAAAAAAACACTCATTTTTTATATATAGTGACGTTGATTCAATTTTTTTAATGTCCTTCCTGTCATCCATCCATCGCGCCTCACTCTCGCTAATGGTTCAGGAACGGCAGTAGCACATCCCGTGCGACCCGTAACCGAACCGGTTCTTATTCTGCCTTTTGCATGCCATCGGGTAAAAAATAGGGTCTCTCTCGCACGTCAAATTTAGAAACGTATAAATTGCCAAAATTGGCGGAAAAAAGAGGTTTTCAAAAAACGAAAAAAAATTAAATCAAATTTTCGTCGTTTAACAAAGTGACCCGAGAAAATTGTCGAAATGACCGTCTTCTGTCTGCAGCTTCTTCTAGTGTGTAAGAATTAAAACCGCCCCATGTCTGTTTTTTGGGGGTCGCCTGTCAAGATTACACAGCTTTTTAGACTTTTGCGGCATTTTGTTACACAGTATTTCGAAAAAATTTTCATCTTAATTTGGGGGCGGAGTGGACATGAAGAAGTGTTGAACTTTTTTCGTGATATCAATGAAATTAACTTGAATCAAAGAAAGTTTTGCGCGAACTTTTGACTTTTTGGAAATGTGGATGTTCTTTCTTTCCCCCCTTCGAAGGAGTTTTCTGATTTGTATCGAAGAAAATTCCGTATAGAAAAAGATGCTGTTGGTATTTTTAAGGTTACATTGCGGAAAAAAAATCACGTACACAATATCACGCCCCCCGTATCTTGAAGAGTCATCGTTCAAAGACCTCAAGTGAAAGATCAAACATTTTGTTGTTTTTCGAACGATATGGTTTTTGTTTAAAAAAAACAAGTAGTCCCCAAAAAAATGTGGTTGGACGTTCATTGGTCCTACCGAAACTAGGAAAAGCGGAATGATGCCGAACAGAGGCTCAAAAGGAGTAGTGGACCAAACTGAATTTCAAACTGAAAACTGAAATATAATTGAAGAAATTATAAACTTTGGCTACAATAATCTATAGAATAAAAACCAAAAAGAAGAGAATAATAATCTAATGGAGGACTTGAAGAGTCATCGTTCAAAAACTTATAAAAATCGTACAGAGTGAAGAAAGATTACTCATCTCATACGTATTATAATTTCGAAATTCATCAAAATTCGGTATAAGCCGAGAAAGAGAAGCGCGGTCTAAAAAATGGCCTAGAAAAACTTGTGCTCTTGCGAAAGCTAGTCCGCATGCGTTAATCTCTTGAAAACCTATGCAATGGAAAAAAGTTCTCATTTATCATAATACTCATTATACGCTAATTGTATTATCAACTCAAATATTCTTCATCATTGAGTTTTAACGGTTGCTAAGTCTCAAAGACGCTCCGCACGCACGCGACGCGATGGCCAGCACTCAACACACTGGAAAATTTAAAACTTCATTTTCCCGTGAATTTCCCAGTATTTTGAGTGTCGGCCACCGCGTCGCGCGCGTGCGGAGCGTCTTCAAAACGCGATGATCAAGAATATTTGAGTTGAGAATACATGAAAATCACAGATTTGGACCACGAAAAACAAAGTTCGGCCAAGCGCAAGTATTTCTAGGCCATCATCATAAATCAAAAATGCATAGGCAATTTTCACAGCACCAATGAATTTTTGAACATTTTCAAAAAGAAAATATGAATTTAGTACGAGGTTTTGATTTGTTTCAAGCATATATACAGTACTCACTTTAAAATTCGTTGTTAAAGACAATGTTCCACTTAATTTCAACCCTATATTTCAAACATAAGAGCTTTTTCCTAATGGGAAATGAACAAAAACTCACAAAACGTACATGCAACACTGGCCCTATTCGTACAACGCCCGTTAGGTTTGATGCTACCCGAAAATAGTTGAATTTATCAGTTAAGCACATTTTAGGGCCCATATTTCTATTTCAATTTTAATTTTAATACTTTTTTTAACTTTTCGAAATACAGTCTATAATTTATGGCCCTAGAAATCGCTTCGATGTGGTTTTTAACGCGATTTTCTGGATTTATGTTTTTCTCAATATTTGAAAAGTTATAGGGTGTTTTCTTACTTTTAAACTCAATTTGTTGATCGCTCCTTTAAGTGGAACACTGCCTTTAAGCTCTTTCTTCATAAATCTAAAAAAGGAAGATTGTTTAAAAAAAGAGCTACAGTAATACAGAGGTATTGAAGCTTACAATGTTAAAGACAGTGTACCACTTATTAAATTTTTACAATATTAAAATTGTAAAAATTAGAGATTTTATTCAAAATACCTTGAAATTCAAAATAATGCTGAAAAAGGCGCGCGCAAGACCATAATCAAAAACTAAAAAACAACATCCCAAAAAGAAAACAAATTTATATATAGCCACTGAAAATTGCCATCAATTTTCATTATTTTTAAATCAAAAGTGGGTGGGAGCGTTTAAGTTGGGTCCCCGTCGATGTTTTTAGGATTGGAACAGTGTAATAAAAAAAACTTACTTGTTTTTGCTATACTATATTTTTGTAGGGCAAGCGGATGGAGTACGACTAGTACCAACTATTAGTACTTACCAACTTAACACACAATTTACAAAAAATATCAAACTTTTTTCCCTACTCGATAAAAAAAAGGGGCGGAGCTTTCTAGAATTGAAATCTAGATTTTTTGAGAAATGATTGATTATATTTAGAAATTTTTAGACCAATTTTTTTAGTGCGAAACTACTTGATAAACATCTGATGTCTCAAAGTTTAGGTGGGGGAAGTTTTCGACGTCATCCAAACCCAATCACCAAAAAAAACACCAACAACAAAAATCTTTAACTGTATGTACATGTTGTTTTTGTTGTTGTTCTAATAAGCTAACGGGTTTTTTCCATTCCACAAAAAATGTTTCGTTTTCTCTTTTTTTTCGACAAAAGATGTGAAATTAGCTTCAAGACCAGCCTACTACTGTACTACAACAATTTATGTTACTAGGTGATGGTGATGATGATGATGACCAATTGGAATTTGAAGTTAGAAGAAGAAGAAGTAAAAGAAGAAGAGAAGTTAAAAAGTAAACATTGAGAATTTTACACCCCCCAACAACAACAACTAAAAAATTTCATTTTGATTGGAATTTTCAATACTGTTACAGCCTATAATTAATTGTTTGATTGCGGGGTTTGATTGAAAAAAAAAACGTTTTGAAAGTGGGGGGAGAGAATGTACAAAAATATTCTGAAGAAGTTTATGAACTTTTGAACTCAAATTCTGAAGAGGTAACTTCGAAGAAGAGCTGACGAAAATTATTAGAATAAAAATACAGAAACCTTCTATAGAAGCATTTTTTTAAAAATCGCAGTGTTAAAGGAGAAAAGAGAGCTAACAAATACGTCAGGGATGAAAATAGACTTCATACTCATTCCAAATTTTGAATTTTTGACTGGCATTTCCATTTTTTTAAATTTTAAAGTAACGCTTTACGGAGATAATAAATGTACCTTAAATGAAAATAGACTTCATTCTCATTCCAAATCTGTTTTTAAAATTTTCTAAAACCACCTAGAAACCAAGAAAACGCGGCTCAAAACAATGGCCTAGAAAAAGGGGCGAAAACTAGTCCGCAGGCATTGAAAATCCAAAAAAAAACATAAAAAGGACTAATATAAGCATTCTGCATAACTATTTATTAACGAAACACGAAAAAAGCTCATAGGAAAAAGTTCGGCCAGGTGGCCCCTTTTTCTAGGCCATTGTTTTGAAGCTCATTTTCTCGGCTTCTAAGCGGTTTTAGAAAATTTTAAAAACAGATTTGGAATGAGAATGAAGTCTATTTTCATTTAAGGTACATTTGCTATCTCCGTAAAGCCTTACTTTAAAATTTAAAAAAATGGAAATGCCTGTCAAAAATTCAAAATAATTATAACAACGCAGAAACTCAGGACGTTGGAGTGCTAATAAATGTAAGTATCTGAGATGAAAATAGGCCACCTACTCAGTATAAATCTTTTTTTTTAATTTTCTAGTAACATATAGAAGACGAGAAATGTAGGTTCAAAACAATGGCCTAGAAAAACGTTCTACCTGGCCGAACTTTATTTTTTAAGCTTTTGAAGTCCGTTTTTCTAGAATTTTCATGGAGAATGCTTAAATTAGTTAATTTGAACTCTAGCTTTTGCTGATTTTTCAAGTAATAGGTCATTTCTTTCAGGCTACATTCTTTCAGGCTATATTTGGCCTATATTACTTTCAGGCTATAAAGTCTTTCAGGCTACATGTCTTTCAGGCTATTTTTTTCTGTCAGGCTAGTTTCTATTTTTTTTTCTTTCAGCCTATAAAGCGACAGTTTCTAATCTAGCTGATTTGAGTTATGACTAATAAGCCAAAAAAACGTTTCTTCGTTTGAAAATACCCAGTAAATCGTATTCTGAAAAACAAAAATAGCCTGAAAGACAAAAGTAGCCTGAAAGACAAAATAGCCTGAAATACATGTAGCCTGAAAGCAAAAGATAGCCTGAAAGACATATAGCCTGAAAGTAATATAGGCCAAATATAGCCTGAAAGACTGTAGCCTGAAAGAAATGACCAAGTAATAATGGCCGTGGACTAGTTTTCGGCAGTGTAAGCGTTTTCTAGGCCATTATTTTTAAAGCACGTTTTTTCGACTTCTAGGTGGTTTTAGAAAAATTTAAAAACAGATTTGGAATGAGAATGAACTCTATTTTCATTTAAAGTACATTTATAACCTATCCAAAATCCTCCTTTAAAGCATATTACTTATATCAAAAATTAAAAATTTTAAGCGAACAAAAATCACATTTTGAAAGAAGATGCAAAACGAAAAATATATATAAATAAAATAAAGATGAAACGCATTCAAACAACAGTCTCAAACTTTGCTTCACTTCTCGTTTCCATCAATAACTACAACTTCCAGTGAAATATAATTCTAATTGGAAAAAATTGTTTAGAAATTTGCAGTACTGTTTCTATTCACTAATTTTTCATTGGTGAAACAATGAAAGGAAAAAAACGGTTTTCTTGGTATTTTTTCATTTTTTTTACATGAAACCATCTTAAATGAAAATAGACTTCATTCTCATTCCAAATCTGTTTTTAAAATTTTCGCAAACCACCTAGAAGCCGAGAAAATGAGCTTCAAAACAATGGCCTAGAAAAAGTATGGCCGAACTTTTTCCTATGAGTTTTTCGGGTGTTTATTTAATAAAAATTTATGGTGAATACTTATATTAGTCCTTGTTTTATTTTTTTTTTCATGCCTGCGGACTAGTTTTCGCCGGTGGCCACGTTTTCTAGGCCATTGTTTTAAAACTTTGTTTTCTCGACTTCTAGGTGGTTTTAGAAAATTTTAAAAACAGATTTGGAATGAGAATGAAGTCTATTTTCATCCCAGACGCATTTATTAGCTTCGTAAAGTCCTCCTTTAAATTTAGTTTTCTTCTATCATTACTCCTCGTTAAATGGAACTCATCATGCATTATCAGTAAGACTTCATAACGAAAACAAATAATTTATTCAAAAACAACAACAAAAATCAATAATTCATTTTCAAATCGCCGTAATTTTTTCATGAATTTCTTCAATAACTGGTAAGTGCATCCATGCCAAATCAATATTATACAATTGTTCCGGGTTCTGAAAATATATTTATAATTTTTTTTTTAATTTCCACAATTCTTTACCACATGTCGCAAATTTTCCATCTTCGCCTCCCTCAACTGCCATTCGCGAATGACAAAATTCGAATGATCATCGCCAACTAAACGAGTGTCACAAACCCTAGAAAATAACAAAAATCTTTTCTGAAAATGAGTTTCCAACACAACCTCACTAAAACATTATCAACTCTCATATAAAACCGCAACAATGCAAAGAAATAGCCAGTTTTCATAACACGAATTTTCGCCGACAATTGGGCGATCCCATGATCTGCCAATTCGTCTTCAAAAAGGGTGATACTTGAATGGAATGCAATTTCATCTCTTTTTTTCAGCCGTTCCATATCTATTCTTTCATCGGTGTTTTCGATCTGAAAAAATGAGTGTGTGTGTTTTTTCAAATTTTAAGACATCTAAAATTGTGTTCATAAAACATCGGGTTGTGAGAAAAATTGAAAACCTTCGAAATTTTTTTAAAAACTTGAGAATTTTGAGAATTACCTCCGGTTTTTTGTACTTCATTAGATAAACTGTAATGGATTTATGCAGAAACATAAAAATTGTAAAAAATAAATAAATTTTTCTATTATCGTGCTTATCTTGCTAAATTTCAGAAGAGGAAATTTCCAAATTTCCAAAAATTCACATTTTTTGGTATCATTCGATAGTAAATCGCGAGTAGATGTCAAAACAATTTAAAATTTTGAGATTCCGATAATTTTTCTTGTATTTATGCTCAATTCAAATTTTAAGAATTGCAGTTGTCTGGAAAAAAATAAAAATACTGGATATTGATCCAAATTCAAAAATTTCGGTATCATTCGATTGGAAATCGCGAGTAGATGTCAAAAAAAATTAAATTTTGAGATTCCGATATTTTTTTCGTGTATCTATGCTCAATTTAAATTTCGAAAATTAATTGCAGTTGTCTGGAAAAGAATAAAAATACTGGATTTTGATCCAAATTCAAACATTTTGGTACCATTCGATAGAAAATTTTTAGTAGATGTCAAAAAAATTTAAAATTTTGAGATTCCGATAATTTTTCGTGTATCTATGCTCAATTTAAATTTCGAAAATTAATTGCAGTTGTCTGGAAAAAAAATAAATATATTTGATTTTGATCCAAACTGAAAAAATTTGGTATCATTCTATAGGAAATCGGAAATCGCGAGTAGATGTCAAAAAAATTTTAAATTTCGTGATACCGATATTTTTCCGTGTTTTTATGCTCAATTTAAATTTTGAGAATTGCAGATGTCTGGAAAAAAAATAAAAATACTAGATTTCGATCAAAATTCAAAAATTTGGTACCATTCGAAAGGAAATCGCGCGCAGAATTCAAAAAAAATTTAAAATTTGAGATTCCGATAACTTTTCGTCTATTTATACTCAACTTCAATTTTGAGAATTGCAGATGTCTGGAAAAAAAATAAAAATACTGGATTTTGATCCAAATTCAAAAATTTTGGTACCATTCGAAAGGAAATCGCGAGTAGATGTCAAAAAAATTTTGAATTTTGAGATTCCGACAATTTTTCGTGTATCTATGCTCAATTTAAATTTCGAAAATTAATTGCAGTTGTCTGGAAAAGAATAAAAATACTGGATTTTGATCCAAACTCAAAAAATATGGTATCATTCGATGGGAAATTGCGCGTAGATGTCAAAAAAAGTTTAAATTTTGAGATTCCGACAATTTTTCGTGTATCTATGCTCAATTTAAATTTTTTGAAAATTAATTGCAGTTGTCTGGAAAAAAATAAAAATACTGAATTTTGATCCAAATTCGAAAATTTTGGTGCCATTCGATAGGAAATCGCGAGTGGATGTCAAAAAAATTTTAAATTTTGAGATTCCGACAATTTTTTCGTCCAAAAAAATTATTATTAAATTACCAAGCACCCTTCAACAGTCCCTCTATAATGTGTAGTATACGTCCAATCAAAAGGCTTATGATGCGTCTCAATATCCTTCAACCGATCCCTTCTAGCACTCTGCCAAACACTCGACGCCCCAACCTTCACATCCGGCAGCTTATCATCACAAACCATTTTCAACGCGTCCAGCGTGTTAAACTCAAAAAACGACGTCCGCGATGATGACGACGGAAAATTGATCCTCAGGCTATTTCTTGCAAAAACCATCTCCGGAAACTCTTCCAGCTTCAACTCTCGATTATACAAACAACGAAGACAATTAGCATCTTCTGACTCTGTTGGATGCCGACACATCGATTCAAGAATATGTCCAGCCAATGAAATGAATGTGAATCCTCCTTGTGTATACTTTTCCTCTTTTCGAGCATGTGCCGCTGCTCTCACCAAGATTTCATCAACATTTCTTATACCACGTCCTGGTAGCGTTGTCATTCTACTTAACTGAAGATTTAAAGTTTCAGTAATAAAAATTTTTCTAGATTTCAAAATATAAAAATAAATAATTCTTTCGATTAATTTTCATCGAGTTTCATAAGAACAATTCCCAAAAACAATAATTATATTTACAAACCAAAAATCACAACCAATAAAAAAACAAAATCGAGCTCGAAAACGGAATAAGAAACACAAATATACCAAAAATTAAAAATTTGTCATAATTTCTTGAACCGCTGCCATTTTTTGTACACATCTTTGGCTCTGCTCTTCTTGTTCTTCTGAAAAAACTCGACTTTTTCGGAACTTTCCCTCAAAATCTACTCCACAAGACTAAAACAAACATTGACTGGCAAAAAATCACTTGTTCATTGGATATTTCAGCTTCAGCTTCTCGAATCCTTCTTTCCCTTCGATTTCCATAAAATCCTCGTCAGTTTCTAGACGTTTTTTGGCCAATTCTTCAAACATTTCAAACGCAGAGCGACCTGCTTCTACACTTAACTCTACATCGGTCACCTGAAAGAAAATCCTTTTTTTTTTTGAATATGCTTGGAATTTGAAAAATCCTGTTCAATTTCGATAGGATTTCAGAAAATTTTAAAATTTCGAGTAATGATTCCAAATATAAGTTTTTGTGACTTTAAAAAAAATCCAGGTTGTGGTATACTGTCTTTAAGACCATAATCGTAATTTTCTCAAGTATTCCGTAAAACTTCTGCTTCACTTACCCCTCTCTCTCCATTTGCCACTAACGCATCCGACAGCATACGAGCTGGCTCAAACTCTCTTGCTTGGTGCTGAAAAATGGTGATTTTGGCAAAATTAATTTATTTTTCTTAAATTTACCCTTGCCAAATCTGCGGGAGCTCCCATCATCAAAACATCACTTCCATTCTGATAATACCTCTCCTTCTCCGCAATTTTCTCCAAATCCGCTCTAATCGTTCTTCTAGTCGCCTCGTCAAATATACTCAATTTTATTTCAATTTCAGATGACATCTGGAGAATATTAAACTCATTTTTGGTTTTTTTCTGAACTCGGAGATATTCATTGGACCTTTTAACCAATTATCAATAAAACAAAACACTTCAATGACACCCTTTTTGTATTCACCGTTACAACAGAAAATTCAGAAAATTCAACGGGTCATTATCAAAAAAAAAAATAATAAAATAAGTACCTTGTCTACAACAAAAAATGATACATTTTAAAAGAAAGCTTGCATATAAAAAAATTTAAAAAAGAACATGAGACTAAAAAAAAAATAATAACAATAATCAACTACTTGGCCCTTCATTATTCCCTTGTCGATCCATTTCGAAATCCTCTGTTACTTCTTCAGCCTGATCCACTTCCATCTCCTCACTATCACATTTTCTTCTCTTTGGTGATCTTCCACCGGCTGGCGTATTTGATGGTCTTGGTGGTGTGCGTGGCAAGCTTTCGGAACTTGTTGAGGATGCACGTCTTACAATTTCTGCGTTCAGGAATTCGACAAGTAAATCGGCACGAGCGCCTGAAAAAAATTGAATTTTGTTAAGTGTTTCCAAAGTTTTCAGAAAATATCCCAATTAAGTACCTTCTTGCATCCTATGAGCCCATATGAATAGAACTCGAAATCCGTTCGCAAAATCATAATATCCTCCATTGCTTGGGAAAAACATCGAAGTCAATTGTCTAGGCAGATCCGTCAACCAGAATCTGTTTCTCATCGGTCGATCACTATCACACAAAATATTGATCAAGACGACGACACGTTCAACAAGAGTTTGAACCGCGTCGACAAAGTTTTCCGAAGCAAACTCAGCTGAAAATGATAAGGGTTTTTAAGGTTTTAATTTTAAAAAAAACCCACTATTCGAAACAGCTTGCAAAATTTCAAACATCCCTCCAACTTCAATCAATCTAAGCGCTCTTTCGACCGGAACTTCTGAACCATTGACCAAAATAGTACTGCTCATATCTCCTAAAATCGGATGAATCATTTCCGCATAAATATGCTCCGGTGTGGCCAATCGTTCAGAAATCGATCTAAGATCTGAAAAAAGAACCCCTTATAGTTTCCTTATAATATGTGCAATTTTGCGCAAAACATACCTTCTTCCGACGGTCTTGCATTCCCACTGAACTGGTTATCAACAATATGCTGCCTGATCGCATGACGATGCCTACCCAAAAACGATTCAAAAGCTATCAAATTCGTCATGCATTCGACTTCACGAACAGTCGACCGAAGACGGAAAATCTCGAAGAGCAATCCAATCAGTCCTTAATATTCAAGATTTAATAATATCCATTCATTATGTTTGTTTTCTCAAGGTTTTAAGTCAACACAAATCTTACCTCTTGGCCGCTGCGAATGATTACTGGCAAATCGCTCGAAAATGTTTGCAAACAATCTTCCAATAGTCAACATATCGTATTCACCAAGTACGGTCCTTCCATGATATTGATACAAAAATGGAGTACCATTTCTAGCCATATATCTCATCACTTGAAGACGGGAAAATTCGTCATTCGTCGACATGTCAAGATAGGCGCTGAAAAATCGGATATATCTTTCAATTTTTAAAATTGCTTAAAAAAAAACTGTAAAACTCACTCTCCCATTGTCCTTTGTCTTCCATCTACTCTGATGGCTGGTAATCTAGAGTGATGAACCCTTAAACTCCCAGTTTGTGCTGCGATTGCACTTCGAGGTACACCAGTGTTTAGCTGAAAGCATCTGATTCAAATTTATCGGAAGATATAAAAGAACTAACCGTTCTTCTTCTCCGTCTTGTTGAAATGTTATCTGCAAGAAAAAAACTCGTGGAAAATTATAATTTTTCCGGAAAAAATAACTCACGAAGTGCCAAGACCGAATCCACATTGTTCATTTCACCGAAAAGACTTCTTAGCGCCGTTCTAACTACATTTTCAAATTCTGTCTGCCCGGCGACTGAATCTTCAAACGTCAGCTCTCCAGAAGCATGCCGAGTGATCTGAAATTCGATTTTTTTTTGCGAAATTTGTAAGAATAAAATTTGTTTTACATTGTAGGTGAAATCCGGATCATTGGCCACTGTTTCCATTTCGAATTCAGTTCTTGGAATATTCGTCTGAAAAAAATTTGTTTATGAATTGAAGCGGTTCTCATTTCTATGAATATTTTAACATTTTAAAATAAATTTTAAATTTTGAAACTTTTCCTCTAATTCTTATAAATTTTTTCTAACCTGTGTATACTGCGCCAATTCCGGATCGGGCTGCATTGACCTCTCAGTCACTCTCCTCGGCTCATTATTATGCACCGGCATTCCATTCGCTCGATTCACCTCACTATGTCTATTCGGACAATTCAAAAACGGATCGATATTAACCGACTGTCTCTGATTGCGATTCTCTGTTGTTCTTGCAAGTTCCCCATTCTGTCCGTCCATAAAAAAGGCCAGAACATTATCGAAATTCCCCTCCTCATTCGATGGTCCGGCTCCGTCCGCACTTGCGTCTACTTCTTCTGGTGTTGGCTCCTCAGCTGTTTGTGCAACCGATTCCGTTGTTGTTGTCGTTGAGTCCGCTGCACTAGATTCCACTGTCGCCGTCGCCGTGGATCTCGTATTTTCAGAACTCGGTAGGTTTATTTCCACGTTCAGAACGCTACCTTCCTCTCCTTGTTCACCTTGTTGTGTTTGTTCTCTCTCCGCTTCAGCTCTTTCCTGATTCTGACTCGACAATGGCAAAGGAAGTGTTCGCAATTGCGGCCCTGTTGGAAGTCGTCCACTTTGAATATCCAAATGATCCGCTCCAACCAATGAAATAGTAAGCGCCGGTCTTCCAGCGGCGACTCGAAGCGCTGCCGTGTTTCCATCGCCTCGTCTCGGAGCCCGTGGTCGTTCCGTATAATTCGGTAATGACGCTTCTGCAATAATATTCTTTTTCTTGTTCTTGTATTCACTGCAAAATATAATATTCACCCAAAAGACGTCTTCGCTCCTCTCGAACTCTTGCCAAATCTCGAAGACTTCCACTTTGTGGCTGCGAGACATCCTGAAAAATGGGAATTTCCAGTGATTTTTCGAATATAAAATTCATAAGATATAATCCGAATAATTTCAGCAACAACAAAAATCTACTCACCGTCGGCATTCTTATCGGAACATCCTCGATACCATCACTCTGTAAAAATGATCAATTTTCTGCACTTTTCTGAATTTCTTACATCTTCATCTACATCATAATCTGTTCTGGCTGCAATTGGCTCATTTCTCGGGAGGATAATTCTTGAAACATGTGTTGGGAACTGCCCTTGGATGAATAATGATCTCATTGACTGAAAAAATGTTGTAAATTGCATTTCAATACATAAATTTTGCGTGTCGTCTAATAAAAAAAAAGCTTTCTTCCCATACCTCAAAAACCGCTCTGGTCAACACCGATTCACTATGAACCAACGCCAGCATCAGACTCTTCGATTCTTCCAAACTCGTTCCAGACGATGTGAGCAATTCCAGACAAAGTGCCAACATTTCACGAAGAGTTCCAATTGGTGCGCTTTCTAAACGAACATCCCAGCTTGGAACCTCTGAAAACCACACTTTCCTTTAAATTTAAAAAAAATTAAGTTCTTCTTACGCTCATTAAACATTCTTGTCAAATCACGAGCAATCCGCTGAATCGCTTCAACTCTATATCTCGATGCAATGTTTCTCGCAATATTGTGCAAATCATTCGGTGGAACTTGTTGCGGGAATGATGACAATGTTTGGGTCTCTGGACCACGAGCCAAATCTGATCGAGTACGAGACGTAGACGAGCTTGTAGCGGTAGCGGTGGCGGATGGTGGTGGTTGTGTTGCTTCCAAAGAAATTCTGAGAAATTTTTAAATTTTATTTGTAATTTTCCAAGTTTTCTACGTCAAATATGGTCTTTTGGAAAAAATTTGACAAGCTCTCAACCCTTTATTGATTTTTTTTTGTAAAATGAAACAATTACTTACTCTGCTCCAATACCAGTCATAATCGTCGGAATTCCAGCCATTCCGGGAAGCGACGAAATGAAATCTCGAACATTTCCAACAATCTCGGTACCACTTCCCCGCGTTAACAAACCAGAAGTAAGTGCTCTTCGAGTAATCCTTGGTTGTCGTGTCCGATCGTTGAACTCTGCATCGAAGCTCATAAATCTATCACGATCACGACCTGAATCACGAGATTCACTACTCGATCTAGCCGGTCTCGACGATCCCGGTCTGGAAGTTGACGAAGAAGATCCTTGTGTAGATGTTGACGTCCCTGTTGTTGTTGAAGTGGTCGGATTTCTTTGCGGGCTGATTGGCATAACGATCGACACTTCATGATGCTGAACTAGAGCTCCAACTGCATAAAATGTCAAATATGGCCATTCTCCATTAACACATTGAGCCACATCATTTCCTTTAAAAAAATAAGTTTTCGAAGCAAAAATCAAAAATTTTCTCACTAATTTTAGGAGGAGTGAAAATAGTCGCAACAGGCTCCGTGTTCAGTGTAGACTCATTTGGTGAACGAAATTTGATGGTCAAAATTCCCTACAATTGTCGAAACTTGATCTTCAAGCAACACAACATATAAAAATCTACCGTATACGGATGTGGAACCACCAATTGTGGCACATCATATTGTGGGAGCAATCTTTGCGGATTCGTCGGGCTCAAAAATGGCACCTCAATTTCGGTTGAAACGTGAGTGATATGAGAGATCAAATGTCTCAGTTTCATTATATAATCATAAAACACTGATAGAACCAGGCTTCGATAATCGTTCTGTAATTTAATCATGCAAAATTTATAGTTTTAAACTATTTAAATCTCACAATATCACTAATTTCATTTTTAATGAATGGAATCGCTCCAGTATCAATCATTTCTTCTAAAACTTGCTCCAGCTCAAAGAACCGACGTTGTTGAGCACGAAATTGACGCAAGGATTCCGTCAGGTCGGTATCGATTGCATGTCTACAGGAATTTAATTAGACCTTTTAAAAAAGTCAACAATTCTCTTTACCTCATAACAAATGACGGATTATCAGCGCTTGCTCCAACAAGTTCCATTCTGGCTGATCTTTGCTCCGGAGTGGCATTTCGAAGTCTTTCTCGATCTGAAAAAATGAAAATTTATAGATCTTTTCACGAATAGAGCTTATTTTGATAAATATAGAGCTTATTTTGATCAAAATGTATTTCCTACCTAACTGCCTATTCGACGTAACCGAAGTCGAAATAGAATCCAATCTAGTCATGATATCATTGATTCGTTCTCTCAATTGAATCCGTTGATTATCAGCCACTCCATCTTCAACATTTCTAGCTTCAACTAAACGCATCACCCTTCGAATAATCGAAAGAAGACCATCTTCTTCCTATAAAAATAAGATTCCCCTCAATTTTTCAATCATAAAACACTTACATTAATAATATCTATATTTGCAGAAATAACCCTAACATTCCTCTCAACAAATGACAATCTTTCAAAAGCCGGTGAAACAATATGCGGATTTCTGGAACACCATAAATAAAGATTAAATTCAAAATTAGCAATTTACATTTGCGGCAGAAAAATCGACATCTCGTTTCGAGTATCACTCCATTCGTAGGCAAACTTTTCACGATCTTCAGGCGACAAATATGGCAAACTATGAATCACTTTTCGAACACTTGCTTCAACCATTGCTCGATTTTTTGAGAAAAGTGTATTGCTCAGGAATAGACGCCAACGAATTTGAGCGGCGTTTACCGTGCTGAAATTGATAATATCATATTTCGATCGATAAAAAAACATTCAAAAACTCACTCCTCATTCTGATTATTCGCCTGCTGAAGCGACAAATTATCCATCTGTGGTGTGATATTCCCCATACCAAATGTCGAAGGCAAGCTTGCTCTTAATTGCCGTCCAATCATTTCGACACCTCTTTGAGCCGCTTCGTCTGAAATTTTCGATAATCCACAGCAAATCGACGATTTAAAAATACCAAGCATATCTACAGCCAAATTCGGAAAATTTGGCAACGATCGTTGAACAATCGACTCCTGCGGGATTTCAGCGGGTGCGTTCGAAGCGCGATGAACTAGATGAATAGTATATCCATCTTTAATTCCATACGACATTAGCGAAACGTTCGGCTGAAGTTGTTTCGCTTGGAAAATCAATCGTTGTGTGGATGGATCCATTCCAAGCTTCTCGTGGATTTTATCTTGGAGAACTGACACCGGCGACTGCAATTTGGGTATTTTTTTATCTTTTTCAGAAAACAGAGAAAATATAAATATTTCTATTAATTAGGAAGTTTGCAGAGCTGATAAATATAAATTTTACTTTAAAAATATATATTATGAGCTCTACAAAGTCATTTTTCAATCTTTTTTCAAAAAACTCACATTCAAATCAATTGAAATGACACATTCCCTATCAGACATCGTTTTGACCCGAATGTTAGCCAGTGACGACGGATAACTGCTCGAAGCCGTTCGGCTTGTCCCTTGTTGATCCTGGGACATCTTGCTTCCAGTTGGATGATGACGATGTTCTCGAGTTTTCCACCCAAGAATGGGCCTGAAATTAAAAAAACATTTTTTTAGTAAATTTTAAAAAACAATAGAAATTATACGTTTTCAATCTCAAAATACACAATATTTTTGAAAATCAATTTTGTTGTAAACAAATCAATAAATCAATATTTCAACCTATTCGTTAAAAAACGAAATAGTTCATGCTGGCACAAGAAAACCGTCGACTAAAAATTTATTTCATATACACTCTGCAGGAAACAAAAATTGGCGATAGTGATGACCACTCTCCTTCATTCACCACTCTTTTTCGCTTTTCATTTTTCTTTTCCATTCGTTCGTTCGTTTTATTTTTTTTTCTTGAGGGACATTGGATGCAAGAGGACAACAGCATTTTTCTGTTGTGCGTAGTAAGAAGGGAACCGAACCAATTGGTAGACAAGTGATTGGTTGGATTGCAACTAATCCATAAAATATAAGAAATCAGAAATGTTTCATGTGTTATTGAAAATTAAACTTCTTCTGGTGCAAAAAAATATATATCGAAAAAAAACTAAACTAGCACCCGGAATTGAAACTAGCCGAAACTTTAGTAATTTTTGGACCACCTCCTTTGCATTTTATATTTTTTGAAATTTTTCAATGTTGTTGTGACAAATAAAATAAGATGTCTGATCAAGCTGTCTAGAGTCCTTCAAAAAGTCAAAGTGAGCAGGTGTCAATTTGATAGAAAATTAATTCGGGACACGGCAATTTGGGAAAAAAAGTGACAATTCTGGATAATTTTATCTTTTCGACTTTTAACTATGATTTTGAAAACATAGTTTTGAAAACTATGAGATATTTTCGATTTCATGTTGAAAAACCTTTTTTAAATTCGAAAATCCACTAAATTTTGAAATTTTTTTAGAAAGTACTAAATTTTCAAACTCATATTTAAAAATCGAAAAGATAACATACTCCCGAATGTTCACTTTTTTCTCATAAATTGTCTTTTTTCTCCCGAATTAATTATCTCTCGAATTGAAACCTGCTCGTTAAAGTCAAAGGGACATCGAAAATCAAAAAAAAAAGGTGACATTAGGAAATAATGTGCTTTAAAATTCGTAATTTTTCCAAATGTTCCAAATTGGTTTCAATTACCAAAAACTAATAGAATTGACATTTTTCTACCCGAATAAATCCAGTGCAAAAGTGTTCTAGAATTACCCTTTTGCTTCTATATTTTGTTCTAATGATCACTTACTTTCTTACCTACCTACCGGTATATTTCTCTCTCGACTAATTGAAGAAATTTGATAAGACTACATATAAAGATGAGGAAACAGGTGAAAAGGTTACCCCGCCTTTGTTTGTTTTTTAAATTTGGTCTGTGATGCCATTTTTCCCCCAATTGAAAAATTTCACATGAGCTTCAGTGATTCTCGATATTTTAATTTCAAAAACGCCCGATTTTCTTCGATTCGCTAATCAGATACAAATTTTCTAGATGTCAGCAAGTGATTTTCGACATTTGGCCACGAAGATCGTGTGTGTTGGAAGAAACTATAAGGCTCATACGGTTGAAATGGGAGATCCTATTCCATCTAAACCTATGCTATTTTTAAAGGTAATTTTTGTGAATTCTAACCAATTCTGATTTTTGAGCATGGAGAAAAAGTTTTGGCACATTACTGAATTGAAAAATTCCAAATTCGAGTTAGCGTCGAAAAAAAAGTAAAACAGCCAAAAATCCCACAGTTGACAAATTGCTAATGCGACAAAAAAAACAAATCAGAACTTTTGCCCTTACATTAAAAATATATCAATTTAGGGCACAAACACTTTCATAACCGAGGGTGAGCCAATAAGAGCTCCAGTCGGTTGTCAAAATTTGTCCCAAGAGGTCGAACTTGGTGTAATCATCGGAACACGTGCAAAAAATGTGTCAAAATCGGAAGCGATGAACTACGTAGCAGGATATACGGTTGCCCTAGACATGACCGCTCGCGACTTTCAAAGTGAAGCGAATAAAGCTGGAGCTCCATGGTTTTTGGCAAAATCATTTGATGGCTCGTGTCCAGTTGGGGAATTTATCCCAAAATCTGAGATTCCGGACCCTCATGACGAGGAGATCTTCTGCATAATTAATGGAAAAGATCAACAAAGAAGTCGGACAAGTTTCATGATTTTCAATATTCCTACACTTATCGAGTATGCCTCTCAATTTGTGACTTTGGAACCGGGAGATTTGATTCTAACTGGAACTCCGGCTGGTGTTACAAAGGTTCGGAAGATATTTAATAAAAACTTGTAGAATATTTCTAGGTCGTCGCTGGTGATGTTATCGAGTTCGGGCTTACTGGGAAAATATTATCAAAGTTCAATGTTGAATAAATGCATCAAATATATTCGTATACGTGTGAAATAAAGCGCCTATTTTTTATTTTTTGTTAGATTTTCATAGAGAATATTTATTCTATAACAAAACCTTGTGTATGGAAACAACGATCTAATTGAACCCTTTGATAACACGTGTGTTTGATAAGACTCCATATAAAGATGAGAAATTCGTTAAAAGAAAACATTTTCTTCTATTTGTCGTCAAAATGTCAGGTGAGAGAATTATTTCGTGTATAACTACTTTTTTCAAAAAATTCTATAAATGTTTACAAAGTTTATTTTAGAATTGTAAAAAAAAGGTTTTGAGAATAGCAAGCTTGAAAAAAAAGAAGACGGACTGTTAAATTGCAAATTTAAAAGATTTTATGATTTTCTACAAATATTAGAAAAATACTAGGTTTACCCTAAACTCTATATACTATTTTTCCGTTTTCCAAACTGTCACGAACTCTGAAAATAAAGAAACAAAAAAATAAAAATGAAATCATAATTTTTTCAACGTTTTATTTACGGAATTCACTGGAAATAAAGAAAGTGCGCTCTACTGCATTCTCTGTGCACGCCTGCGTCTCTTGCAGATATACAGTCTCTCCTCGGGATTTTTGAATAAAAACTTCAAATTCATTAAAAATACGCATTTTTGAGATATGTCAGTCAGTGGCTTCCGAAATTTGGCCACAAAGATTGTGTGCGTAGGAAGAAACTATAAGGATCATGCACTTGAACTAGGAAATGCTATTCCTAAGAAACCAATGCTTTTTTTGAAGGTACCGTTATTCTTTCAATTCTTCTATTTTTCGCTAAATTTCAGAGCACAAACTCTTTCATTACTGAAGGTGAGCCAATCAGAGCTCCAGTCGGTTGCCAAAACTTGCACCAAGAGGTTGAACTTGGTGTCGTTATCGGAACACGTGCGAAGAATGTGACAAAATCGGAAGCGATGAATTATGTAGGAGGATATACGGTTGCTCTCGACATGACAGCTCGCGATTTCCAAGACGAGGCGAAAAAGGCTGGAGCACCTTGGTTTTTGGCGAAATCATTCGATGGGTCATGTCCAGTTGGTGGATTCATCCCAAAATCTGAGGTAGGTCACCATCTTTTCCAGAAAATCAAATGAAACATTTCATTACAGATTCCTGACCCTCATAATGAGGAACTTTTCTGTATCATTAACGGAAAAGATCAGCAACGATGCCGTACAAATGTTATGATTTTCGATATCCCAACACTTATTGAGTATGCTACGCGCTTTGTTACTCTTGAAGCTGGAGATGTACTTCTTACTGGAACGCCAGCTGGTGTTACAAAGGTTCAGAATTTACAACCATTCCATAAGTATCAAATATTTCCAGGTCGTTGCTGGGGACGTGATCGAGTTCGGACTTACCGGGAAATTATCATCTAAATTCAACGTTGAATAAATGACCATTTGAATAAATATAAATAGTGTTAATTAGTAAAAGATGTATTTTGAATAAAGTGTATAGTTCTATGTTTACAACACACGTGGAATAAAGACAACACACGTCGAATAAGTTTTTCAATTTTTGAAAAATTTAAACATAAAAATTATTATTTTAAAATTCTCCGTTTCCACGTTTCTTTATTGAATTTCTCTGCAAGGATGTAAACATAAAAACACCTGAAATAAATGAGGACATTTTGAAAACGGACAAACTGACAAATGCAATTCATTATTTGAAAATGTTTGGATACGATGCTACGAATATGTCCATTATACGAAAATCGGAAAGGTCAAGGTATATAAATCGATGTTCTATTTTATGCGCCGCGAAAATGACATTTTGAAGGACAGAAATTTTCATTTTTCAAAATATAAAAATTAAAAAACTTATTTTAATATTAATAAATCCAAGACGTAAAATAATAAGCTTTTTAGTAGGTTAGACATAAATTTCTGCCATCCGAGCGTCATTATTCGTAATCAGAAGGATCGAAAACGTTAGAAAGCATCTGTTTTTATTGAAAAATGGCAAAAATAAGAAACTCTTTCAGACCTGCAATTGTTCAAAAGTGGCAAGTGCGCTCCACCGAACAATGGAATCTTCGAACAAAACTTTCGGCGCGCTGGCGGGAAAAAATCAATTTTAAAAGAAGGCGTCTCGTTTTTTGGTGGCGTCCTTTTCTTTTTTTGAATTTTTCGCTGCGATTTTCACCTTTTTTCGCGTTTTATCTTTCAAAGATTATGTTGGTTCGTGCTTAAATTGGTGGAATCTTCAAATCAAAAGGATTCTCTTCGTTTCTAACGCAATTTTCGTATGAAAATCGATTTTTTAAGTTCGAAACGAAGATTTTTCTTCGGATTTGAAGTAATTTGTGACAGACAGGATGGTTTTTCTATGCATTTTTTGTTCTTGCTCTTTTACTCTTTCCTCTCCGTTCTCCTCGTTTTTCTTTTGCAAGATAATTGAAATTTTAAAGTTCTCAATTTTCAGTCAAATATCAATTCAGTCAAGGGCAGAATCAACAATCGTCAAGTGAGCTTGAAGAGGATCAACAATCTTGAGCTTCATTACTTCTACGTGAGTTTATATTTTAAATTTATGAGATTAGGAAACCGGGCGAAGATTATGGGGGGCCTAGTCGGCAAGTTAAGTCCCATGGTTTCCGTGACCCGCTTCAAGCACTCGGAGGAGCCCGACGCCAATAAACTGACGTATCATTGCCGTGAACGTGCAGGTGAGGCAACCCTTTGTGGCGGTGCCGAAATTCATGGCAGAGACGGGGGTTTCCCGGCGAATTCCAATACCTGTGGACGGCGGCGGCAAGCAGACTAGGTTTCCAAATCTTTACTTGGGTTTCCTAATTTCTGAAGAAATTGTTTAAATATAAAATATCCTAATAATTTGATTTTTTTTCCATCACCAATGCGACAAATCAATGGGAAGCTCGAATGGACGATGGTTGATGGTGCTTAGCAGAAAAACACTGGTTTGCTCTGAGTCTGAGCCTTTGACAATCAACGATCAACTTCAACACACAGCTGGTATCAATGAGCAGAGGAGCAGAAATGCACAATTTGTTTGAAATCACGACTTCTAGACATTAAATCAATTTTCGTATTTCCAGCCAAGGAACAGCACAATCCCAACAACAACTCAATTGATTCAGCACAAGATTGGTAGACAACCGGACGAACAGCTGCCAAATGTCTGGAGAAGCTGAAAAGATGATGGTTTTTCAACAAATCATATGGGAAATGTGAGCAGTTGAAGTTTATCAAGGATCAAAAATGTCCAGTGATTGATGAGCTGACCTGGAGCGATTATTTATGCAACAAAAATCGACGTCTAATGACGGGCAATCTACAAATCCACAAGTGGACTGATGGTAACACATTCAAGGATTCAGAAAGTTTGGTGTGCTGACGTGGATCGGATTTGTCGATTGGTTTAACATCATGAAATTGTTCTTTTTATCGGTTTTCGAGCTTTCAGCTACAACAACGATCATCATGACGTCAATCACTCCAAACGACTCCAAACCGACCAGAATCCAGCATCCTTGTCCTGTTGAGTGCTTCTTCGTTGAAGGTTAGTGTTGGAAATATTCTACATTTTTTCAACAGTTTATTTTCTTTTGAGAACTTTTTGAAAGATGTAATTTTTGCCTACTTAATTTAGAAAACAATTTAAATCTTATTTTTGCAGCTAATTTTTGTATTTTCTAATTGAAACCTTTCCATTTTCAGGGTGAACACCGATCACTCATCATTTGAATGGCAAATCGGTATGTGGTGGTCCAGATGCTTCGAGTTCTCATTCGACTTTGGAACGGATTTTGGTGAAGTATCACTTGATCAGAGCTGGCAAATTATGGACTTATTGGAATGGATTGAAGGCTCATTAGGATGGTTCATTGGAATTTCTTGTACCAGCTATGAGTGATTGTCAATTGAGGCTACAGTTAAGGTGAGTTTTCAAAAAAAAAAACATGGATTTTAAAGTTGAAGAATAATTTCTAAAACTCTCGAAACTACCCAGTAGTGTTAATAAGATAGTTTTGAGAGCGGCTTCCAATCTTGAAACTAAATATTTTGTATTTTTTTTGAAAATTTTCGTAATAGCATTTTTAGAACCAATATTTTATTTAGGACGGCCGAAGGCTATCGTCTTTTTCTGAATATAAACGTTGAATTTCAATAAAATATTTGATAATTTCAGTTTAATTTACAATGTTTTTTCAGATCTCGTCCATCGATCCATCGATCGTCGTCCATCAATGGTATCGCTGAAGATTTGTGCTAGAAGACGAGACAACATGTGGACTGTGATGCTACAATGTGATGAAGATGCAGATGAAGCAATGAAGTTGCTGAACAATTGATAAATGCCTCATTTACTGCTTTTATTTTTGTTTTTGTTTTTTTTTGTGGTTAGTGTTGAGAAGCTCTGGATCGTAGGTGTTCTAGAGGTTCAGGGTATCGGAACGGTCTCATCTGTTTTCAAACCTAACAAGAAACCGTTTCATTCTCCAGTTCTTTCTAGAATTCCTCTACGAATAATAAAGTTGAGAAAGGAGCTTCTCAACACAGTTTCCCGATCCAGTCGTTCAGAAAGTTGGTCTGTATCCGGAACAGACCAATTGATGACGTAGATGGTAGGGAAATGGGTTTTTAGAAATTCTGAGGGTGAAGCTTGTTCAGACACATGCTTGTGAATTGTGCTAATTGAAACGGTGAAACTGGTTGTTCTTTGAAGCAAGTTGATCGTGGTTGCGGTCCAGACATCTGTTCAGTGGGCATGTTTTAAAATTGTCGGAGTCCTTCTGTTAAGTATATTAGGTTATTTGCTTCCGCTCGGTGACGTATAATTTTCTGCGCTCGTCTGTCCGTCAAAGTCAATCGTTTGTGAAGTTCGAAGAGTTCGGTCTGAAATTCAGAAATTGGTTGCGAATGTTGCCCCCCCCCCCCGTTCTGCTCTGAAATTTCCGCATGCAGAGTTGTTGCCGCAATTCACCCCGCTTCGATGGTTAAAGGGATTCTTTACTGTTTTTGGGTTTCTATTCCATTTTCATCTTCTTCTTCGTATTTGAAAACCTATACAAGAAAAATATTTTTCCGAAATTTCCTTTTCTAGTACACGAAAAAACACATTTACAGGGTAAGGCGGCGAATGGCCTAACAGTTGCAAACACTCTCACATTCGCACGCTCTCTCGCGTGCGGCCGAGCGGTTACGCCATTCGCCGCCTTACCCTGTAAATGTGCTTTTTTCGTGTCCTTCAAAAGGAAATTTAGAAAAGTTTTTTTGTTTCTATAGGTTTTCAAATACTGTGAAGAAGATGAAAATAGAATTGAAACCCAAAAACAGTAAAGAGTCCCTTTAATATCAATTGCACTCTCAAACGCTTTTCCAGATTTGTTTGTTTCTACTGTAAAATCTCAGAATTTAGCAACTGTGAAAATAGTTTTTTCTTCAAATTTTCGTTTGTGTTTTGAATTCGCTAAATACAAAGTTCTAGAGAATTTTGAGACGTAAGTATCCAAAAATACGAAAATTACATTATAAATTCTCATTTTGAGCTGTTATGATGTGCCCAAATTTTCAGCATTTTTTAGCGCAACGCGGTACATATTGGGGTTGGTTAGTTTTTTAAACTTTTTGTTTGATATTGAAAAGGTAAATACTGAAGCGAAAAAATTTCCAATTGATGACTATGATTAATTATCTCAACTCTAATCACACATGATAACCGTGATAAAACAAATCTTAGTAGTCATCAAAATTTAATTCAGTCCTTAAAATCTCCGAAATTTTGATTTATTGATTTTTCCATCCAAAACACCATTCACAATTTGAAAATAGGGAATTATTCAAATTTTTCGCCGCAACATTCATAAACATGTTCTACCATTTTTTTCTTCTGTTACTTGTTCTATGAAATATTCCATATTGTTTACTTTTCATGCTAGTTTTTCATACTTCATTTGTTGTTATTGTTTGTGTAAAGCTTGAGAAAATCAAATAACTTTTCGAAGTGGGCCCAATTTAACATTGTTGTGTTCTACTGTCTTTTTTGGGTAGTTAAAGTCACTATTTTCGAGTTTTCATTTCATTTCTATCCTATTCGCCGAATTTTAAACCCTGTGATAGAAAAACATTTGGAAACATTTTATTTTTCAGACTCGAACACCCCATTTTAAAGAATCTAAAAAAAAACAAAAACATTGAAGAACACCTTTAAAGGAGGTCTTTACGGAGCTAATAAATGCGTCTGGGATGAAAATAGACTTCATTCTCATTCCAAATCTGTTTCTAAAATTTTATAAAACCACTTTGAAGCCGAGAAAACGCGTCTCAAAACAATGGCCTAGAAAAAGTATCCACTAGTCCGCAGGCATGAAAAATCCAAAAAAAAACATTAAAAAAAGTACTAATATAAGCAGAATGCACACCTATTTATTAACGAAAAAAGCTCATAGGAAAAAGTTCGGCCAGGTGATACTTTTTCTAGGCCATTGTTTTGAAGCGCGTTTTCTCGGCTTCTAGGTGGTTTTAGAAAATTTAAAATACATATTTGGAATGAGAAAGAAGTCTATTTTCATTTAAGATGGTTTCATTATCTCCGTAAAGTCCTCCTTTAAATAACTAGAATTTTAACGCTGATCATTTAGATAACCCAAACTGACAGGCTGCTTTTAAAGGAGGGCTTTATAGTGATAATAAATGTTTCTTAAATGAAAATAGACTTCATTCTCATTCCAAATCTGTTTTTAAAATTTTCTAAAACCACCTAGAAGCCGAGAAAATGATCTTCAAAAACAATGCCTGCGGAGTAGTTTTCGCCGTTGTCCACGTTTTCTAGGCCATTGTTTTCAGGTGCGTTTTCTCGGCTTCTAGGTGGTTTTAGAAAATTTTAAAAACAGATTTGGAATGAGAATGAAGTATATTTTCATTTAAGGTACATCTATTACCTCCGTAAAGTCCTCCTTTAACATTTTTAAGATGATACATTTTTTGCATCTTCTTAAAGACAAAGTCCCATTTTAATGATGACTGAGTATAAAGGTAAAGTAGGCTCTGAAAAAGGAATGGCTTAATTTCAAAAAAAATTGAAAGCAAATATAAAAAATCAGCACGTTTTATCAAAAGTGTAACAGTGGCCTAGTCTTCCCTGATTTGGAATTCTAGGCCATTTTCACCGGTTTTATTGAAGCTCAATATTTTTATCCTTATTATATATCATAATATAGTTTGTAAATTTATTTCGTTACGAATTTTTAAAGAAATTCAAATTAATTCGTTACGAATTTTTAAAGATAGAAACCAAGCTTCGAGGCCACATCACAATTTTTTGCACCATATAAAAGATCAAAACCTATGCCGTCTACTAAATCGAAGTTCTCGTCCTTTAAAAATTGTTTAATTTTATTTTTTCGTTGACATGAACCGAATCTGTTTGAAGCGAACATTTCTTTGGTACAGTATTTTAATTTGGCAACACATTTCCGCCAAATGATTCACTATCAACGTAATTAAAACGTTTCTCAGCGTTCTTTGATTATCACTATTTTTGTGATGAAAGATGATCTTCGGATACTTCAGCCGAAAACAGGTTCAGTACCAAACCCCCCAACCATTTGCACCACAGGAAGCTATTCCACCCCATCTTCTTTTTCGGCGCAAACAATTAAGGTCTGATGAGATCACGTGAAAAATCATAAAAGGGTTCAATTTCAAGTTCAAAACATCAAACCAACAACGAACTGCAACGAAGTTAGTTTGGTTTATGTTATACTATTTCTTTAAAAATTAGTCTTTTTCTTGGCATTGCTCTTTTAGATTAGAGTATGTTTAATATTTGGCCTGTGACCAATTAAAGACTCCGAGGAGAGTTTATATTTGTTAACCCATTTAAGTCAACATGTTCAAATAAGTTTTTATTTTCATATTTGAAAAAGCAAATTTATTTTAAATCGACAAATAGTGTGGTTAGTAGTCTTATAAAAATCATTCTTTGCATTTTTTGGCCTCACATATGGTTAGAGCCACTGCTTCTTTTTTTTAAAGGAATATTTTATAAATTGAGTTTCGATTTTTGTTTCAAAGCTATCTGCTTAAATATTTTTAGAAAACAACGTTCTCGACAATGATAGTTGTACGTTGTCTTTAAGTGAAATGTTTAAAGATACCGTGTCAGCGAACACGATTAACATTCGAATGGGAGCCCAGGAGATTGAAAAAATAATACCAATATATTGGCAAATTCAAATAATTGTGTTTCAATTCCGACCGCGCCTCACGCTCCAGCGCACATTCAAATTTGTATTTCAGCAAGTTTGAAGCGCCTTTATGAGGCATGTATTTATCGATATGTTTTCGCATAAATTACATTGTAGTAAAGTGGTGTCCCTTGTATAAACTAGGTTCACAGAGATGCGAGTGGATGAAAACCAGCTTTAAACAACAAAAATAAACGCGAATTATTTTCAAGAAGATTTATTAATTAAGAAACAAGAATTAAATACGAAAGAAAGGTTAATTATATTGCAAAGAACAAATAAAACACTAGCCGCAGCTAGACGAATCTAGTTCTCAACTAGAAACAACAAAAACAGCCCAAAACTGGCTAAAAACGAGCTTGCTTGCCTTCTCACAACAAAACTAATGTGACGCCCGAGAAGGTGGCCTAGAAACACAATTTGCGGAAGCTAGTCCCTCTGGGTTGGGTTTCTAGTCCTCGGCCATTTATCTCAACATCCCCCTCCTTTAGAAGAACAGGCTCCTGACTGTTGGGATACATCATAAAATAACACGGGTAGAAGGGTAATGGGGTCGAACATTTATCACATTGAACTGACTGTTCCTTGACGATTTTCAGCTTGTTCCTGTCCCTTTTTCCACTTTGCCCATTCATCTCAACGCTCTTGGCCTTCATACGAGGTTTCACTCCAATCTCAACATCTTTCTCCTGATGCTTCTCATTCACACTTGTTTCCACTTCCGAACATCTCCCAAATTGATCTTGTGACTTGGCAATCGAAAAAATTTGACGATTTGACTTGGCACTTGCATCCAATTGATTGACTGTTGACGGAACCTGAATAACAAAAGGTTTTGTGACATTTGTCACGTTCTTCGACCATCTGTGTCTCGGTTTGCTCTTGCATCTTATCTTGTCCTTTTCACGACCTCCGATTTTCTGCTCACTTCCCCGATCACCAGCTTTTCCAACATTCCTGTCCTTCACTGAACTTCCCGACACAATGCCTTTACTATACATCACATCTTCCTTCAATGGACACTTCTTCTCCAACTTCACACGATTTTTCCCAAATGGCAGCGTTCCTTCACTTCCAGCTCCACCAAAATGCTTCAATCTTACTGCATTCACAACAGCTTTCTTCTTGTCTTCATCGACATCTTTCCAACCAATACGGATACCAAAACTTTCAAACGAATTTGTGCCCAATACAGCATATTCTTCATTACTTTCACACACTTGGAACGAAACACTCTTCTTCCTGTGCCTGATTTCAATCGGAACGTCAACTTTGTGAACAATATTCATCTTTGTATTTGACGCATCAATTACATCCAAATTCTTATCCGATGGACTTTCCACAAACTTCTCATCCGTCAAGTTTCCTTTCTTGACTCTGCTCCATGTTTTGGTTGACAACAAGCTAACTTCTGAACCACTATCGATAATAATTGTGACTTCCTTTCCAAGAATTTTAGCTTGTTCGAGTACTAGGCTTCCAGCTACAGCATGATTTCCCTGTCGCAGTGCTTTCTCATCACAAATTATTCCGTGTGCATGTGCAACTTTATTGTTTTCCTGACATCTTGCAGCATAATGCCCAGGTTTTCCACATTTGAAACAATTTCTTCCAAATTTGCTTTCAACTGGCACATTTCCATTCAATTCATCCATTGATCCTACTGGAACAGCATTTGAACCAGAAACCGGTGATGATTTCATTCCTCCAGGATGGCTAGAACCGTTAACATCCCATTTTCTTCCACCAGGATGACTATAACCGTTAACATCCAAATTTCTTCCACCAGGATGACTAGAACCGTTAACATCCCATTTTCTTCCACCAGGATGACTCAATCTGTTAACATCCCATTTTCTACTCCTTTCAAAATTATCAGAATATCCCATTTGATTTCCATTCATCCAATTTTCCTCTTCAAACTCCAACGCTATCCTCTTCAACGTCTCATACTGATCTTTCACATCAACTTCTACTCTCTTCATATTCAAAATACAATGCAACGTCTGATCTCTTTGAGCTGCTTTCAACAATTTCGTCACTTTTAATGGTGCGATTTTCTCATCGTCCATATCAAAAGCTTCTCTTGACAACTTTTCAATCAACAAACAATAATCTCTGATCGATTGGTGCTCCAGAATATGCAGTTGATCAAGTTTTCGCATCGACGAGAACGAAATACTGCTTCTTGATTTCTTCAACCTCTCTTGAAATTCCAACATTGTTTCATCAAATGAATCTTTCTTCGGAATGGTTCTAAACACGTGGAGTGCTTTTCCAACCAAAAATCTTTCCTCCAAAATTGTCATCAGTTCTTCATCCTTCTCCATAAGTTTCCCATACTTAGATTTGAACGTTGTCAGAAAACTTCCAAAGTTTCTGTCATCATCTCCAGTATATGCTTTTGGATCCGGCAACGCATTTACTCTGAACGTTGTTTCCATAAAGCTCATCTGCTTTCTCACTAAATACAATTCATCAGATAACTTGCTCCTGTCCGACACTCCAGTTTCTTGAACAATATCTTCATTCTTCTTAACATTCTCATTAATGTTTCCGAAATTTTCAGACTTTTGAACAAAATTTCCATCTTCCACAAAATGTTTACGAGCCCAATTTTCAGCTTTTATCACACTTTCAGCGACTTCTGGAACTCGAGTTGGTTCAACTTTCGTGAGTATCGTGCTCCTAGGTTTCGGTATTGGTGTTCCTGGTCCATTTGCCAAACTGATCAATTTTTGACGAACATGACCCATCAATTTTTCCGATTTAGAAGAATCATTTATCAATCCTTTCAACCTCTCACAATTCTCCTTCCATTGTTCCATTTCCTTCTGGACATCCTCCAGTTTCAATCTAATATCATGCTTTTCCTTATCCATATCAACCAACTGCAATGAAATCTTTTCATTTTCCAATTCAAGAATTTCCTTAGCATTTGAATCATTCGTCAACTTCATCAAAATATCTGCCAATTGATCTCCATTGCGAATATTCACACTACTCAGCATTTCAATGACTTCTCTTTCATTCTCCTTCAATTCACAAAAATTTTTGGCAACATTTTCTTTTTCAGCCGAAGAAATTTCATTTCTTGCCAAATTCAGACTTTGTTCCATCAATTTCAGCTTTTCATGCAACTCGTGCACTTCCACAACCTTCTGTTGAATATCATACATCAATTTTGCATTTGCATCTGAAGCCTCTCTGTTAACAGCTTTCTCATTTTCCACTTCTTCCAAAAGTTTCAAATTTTCCGCTGACTTTGCTTCCATACAAATCGCAAGCTTTTCCGTATTTTCAATATTCATAGCTCTCAAAAATATCCAAAGTTTTCTACACTCTTCCAGGTATTCAACATTTGCGCCTACTTTTTCAGCTTCATCTTCCTGATCCTCTTTCAGGTTTTCCAATTTTTCCATCAACACATCAAAACCTTCTTTCATTCCTTCGAACATAGTTTCTCTCTGCGTTTTCGACATTCTTGTTTGAGTTTCAGCAATCTTTTCAGCTTTCACAACTTTTCTCCAAAAAGTTTTCAATAATTTTTCCACAACCAAGATTTTGCAAACTCCAAACTTCTCTCCAAACAATTTCAAAATATCACCCGCAACCTCTTGCAACCTTTCTGTTGACTGACAGACGCTTTGCTTCTTGGCGATCTCCTTTTTCGACCATTTTGCATCATCCATCGACTTTACCTCATCGAAGACTCTTTGCAACAACTGATCCATGTTCTCCAAACAATCTTCCAATTCTTTACGCTTCACATCATTTTTCAACTGCTCACCAACATTTGACATTCCCGAACCAGATGCAACTGCTAATCCATCTCTCGGCACGACCATGTTCCTTGACGAAGACGAGGACGCTGACATCTTTCCAATTTTCAAATTTATTCTATAGCTCTATTTCCAGATATACAAATATCTCAGTATTTATACTCTTTCCACAGAAGAACAAAAGTGAAACGATCCGACGATTCAAATTTTAACGAATTTCTCGGTCTCAGTGTTTGTAAATGGCTACAAACAACAGAACTTGAAAAAACGAAAAAAACGGCGACGAAGATTTCAAATAATTTGCCCAGACGGTCTGTTTAATGTCAACCTCTAGGGGAAGACCAAACAAAATCCGAACGTACAAAAATTCGAAATTAAACGGCAAAAAAATGCGAAAAAATTCAAGAAAAATCAATAAACTCTCAAAAACACGAAAATTTTGCTATTTCAGCGGTTTTCCAACTCTGAACGGCTTCGGCCCCCAAGTAAAGTGGTGTCCCTTGTATAAACTAGGTTCACAGAGATGCGAGTGGATGAAAACCAGCTTTAAACAACAAAAATAAACGCGAATTATTTTCAAGAAGATTTATTAATTAAGAAACAAGAATTAAATACGAAAGAAAGGTTAATTATATTGCAAAGAACAAATAAAACACTAGCCGCAGCTAGACGAATCTAGTTCTCAACTAGAAACAACAAAAACAGCCCAAAACTGGCTAAAAACGAGCTTGCTTGCCTTCTCACAACAAAACTAATGTGACGCCCGAGAAGGTGGCCTAGAAACACAATTTGCGGAAGCTAGTCCCTCTGGGTTGGGTTTCTAGTCCTCGGCCATTTATCTCAACATTGTACTAATAAGAGAAATCTCTAATTTTTGAAATTTAAATCAAGTAGGGTAAAATTAACTGACACACTGTCTTTAACACAATTTTTAATAAAAATTGTTGGACTTTATCACAGCTTGGAAGTTTAAATATCTGTCATTGGACAAAATCGGTACACATTTCATCAATGACCCCTGAGCGTGCCGGTTATTGTCTACTAGAATATTCTTGATCATTCAGCTTTGAAGCCTGCTCAACGGCACTGCCGCTCCGCACGCACGCTGCACGGTGGCCGATACTCATCTCATTGAAAAATTCGCGAATGTTTGAGTTGATATCGAGAAAAACAAAATAAAAATTTGAAAGAGAGCCCAGGTGGTCTAAAAATACAATATCAATATATATCTAAATTCAAATAATTGTGTTTCGCGTCAATTCCGATTAGCTGCCTCAACCGACAGTGAACGCGATCCGACGCACATTCTAATTTTAATTTTTATAAAGTTGAACGAGGCGTCCATCTTTTAATGTGATTTCTTATAAATTGAAATTAACTGACACACTGTCTTTAACAATTAACTTCCCTAGCTAGTGTTTCGTTTTTTGCAAGTTCGAAGTCTTCTAGGCCAAAGTTTTGGAATGTTTCTCAAGGTAAATCAAGACATCCACAGTTCTGTTTACTTTGAAATTTTGAGAAAAAAGACTAGAAGATCTAAGGAACTATTCAGTTTTTTTAAAAATTCAAAAAATGTTGAGAAATCCCAAATCCAATGAAGATATGGCAGAGAAATGCCGAGAAATACGGAGAAATTGTAATTTTTCGGTATTTCTCGGCATTTCTCTGCCATTTCTGCATTGGATTTGGGATTTCTCAACATTTTTTGAATTTTTTTTTCAAACTGAAAAGGTCCATAAAGACGAAACTTTTTTTTTACTTAATTTCCGGTAAAAACTGGAAAAAATCGTCAAATTTTTAACAACAGCTGGTATCAAAATCTATTAATCAAAAATTAAAGTATGGCCTTTAAACTATTGATAATAATTGTACCAAAAACCAATTAAAACTTTGAAATGTTTAAATTTTTAACGTTTAAATTAATTGGACTGTTCCACCTATCTTCAAAATTCGGAATAATGAACAGGCCCAAAAATTAGTCGTTCCCTAATTGGATTTCAAAAACTAGTCAGAGTTTTTTACAACCAAAAAAAATCTTCGTACTGTTTACCTTGCCGTTATTTCAAAGATCATATTGAACTCTATGATGTCTTTTCGTAAAAAAAATTCTATGAACACAAAAAAAGAAGAATTTTTGTCTATCATTGATTGATTTCACACCTTCATATTTATCTGGTGATATCATTTTCTCCTACCTCGACTGTTGTTTTGTTTAATGATTTTTATTTGTCAAAAACCTCGAGACCTTTTTTCAACTTCAAAGTTCTTTCAAAACAAAGTGAAAGAACTTCATCTTTTTTTTTATCACCTATCTATTGTATTTGATAAAAAAGATGAAGTTTTACGAATACCCGTTTTAATCACCGAAAAGGTATTTAAACTATCATTTTTCTTTAGAAAGATGACAATCAATTATAATTTGGCAGTATCGACTTCAAAACCATGGACCCTATTCAAATTGTTATTAAAATGGAGGGGAAGTATTTGGAAAGCTGTGATATTAGAATTAGCAGTTTGGTTGATACTTTATGGAATTTTGAGTGTTATCTATAGAACGGCACTTAATCCGACGCAGCAGAGGTGAGTTAAAATATTATTATGTTAAAAAAATACCGTTATTTTTATTTTTCCAATATCGATTTATTATTGAGCTCAATAATTTATTTTATCGTCGGCTCAGTTTAAAGGAGGACTTTACGGAGCTAATAAATGTAATTTAAATGAAAATAGAGTTCATTCTGATTCTAAATCTGTTTTTAAAATTTTCTAAAACCACCTAGAAGCCAAGAAAATGAGCTTCAAAACAATGGCCTAGAAAAAGAGCCCACCTGGCCGAACTTTTTCATATTTCGTGTTTCGTTAATAATAGTTATAAATAATGCTTATATTAGTCCTTTTTTTAAATTAAAAACTTTTTTTTTGGATTTTTCATGCCTGCGGACTAGTTTTTGCCCGTGGCCCGTTTTTCTAGGCCATTGTTTTGAGGCATGTTTTCTCGGCTTCTAGGTGGTTTTAGAAATTTTTTAAAACAGATTTGGAATGAGAATGAAGTCTATTTTCATCCCAGATGCATTTATTAGCTCCGTAAACCCCTTTTTTAAAGTGAAATACTTAGAAGAATTATCGTTTTGCGCTTAACATCCGCGTAATCGCTTATTGTAAATTTATTTGCCCTAGTTTTCATTTCCTGGTAAACAAATAGAAAAGTTAAGTAAAAATTGTCGAATTGCCATAAAATTAAAATACCATAAAAATTTTCAGAACATTCGAAAAAGTAGTTCAATATTGTGACAGTCGTCTTAGCTATATTCCCCTAAATTTTATGCTTGGATTCTTTGTAACAGCAGTTGTCAACCGATGGACATATTTATATCAAATTATTGGATTCATTGATAAGTGAGTGTCTTTTTTTTTCTCTCCTGAATTATTTATACAATTTCCAGCATTGGGCTAATGACTGCGGAATACGTACGCGGACGAAGTGAACAAGCTCGAATGTATCGTCGAAATATTGTCAGATATTGCGAATTAGCACAAGTTCTAGTCTTTCGAGATATTAGTATGCGAACTCGTAGAAGGTTTCCGACGCTGGATACCGTTGTGGCGGCTGGTGAGTTTTCAAGGAGATTTGAATATTTAAAACAAAAATCACAAATTTAAAGGAGGACTTAACGGACATAATAAATTTAACTGGGATGAAAATAGACTTCATACTCATTCCAAATCTGTTTTTAACATTTTCTAAAACCACCTAGAAGCCGAGAAAACAAGCTTCAGAACAATGGCCTCGAAAAATTGTCCACGTGGCCGAACTTTTTTCTCGGCTCTGTTTGCGTCTTATATTGATTAATTTCTATTTAGACCGATTGAATTAGTCCGTTTAAAATTATTTTGTAGCATTTTACTTGATTCTTCATGTAATAACACCCGCGGACTAGTTTTCGTCAGTGTACACCTTTTCTAGGCCATTGTTTTGAAGCTCGTTTTCTCGGCTTCTAGATGGTTTTAGAACATTTTAAAAACAGATTTGGAATGAGAATGAAGTCTATTTTCATTTAAGGTACATAAAGTCCACTTTAAAATGTTTTGTAAATATTAAACTAGTGACCAACATTTCGAAATACATTTTGATCCTAGGTTTAGGTACACTGTTGAAAACTCCTGATCCAATTTATTCAGTCTCTAATTCTGGACCAGGTTTTAAGAAAAAAACCTTGATTAGGTCAGGTCATTACTAGTAAAAGAACCTTAGTTTTTGAAATAATTTCCAGTCAGGATCGTTAGGATCAATTTCAAAGGATTAGAATTTAAGAAATCTTCGACTAGAGCTCATATTTTTGTGCAGAATATCATAACATTTTCCTATAAAAAAGTAAGAAATTTCAAGAAATTCTCATAAATTCAAAAATAGTCCGTTTTTCCAGGATTCATGATGCCGCACGAAAAGGATCGATTCGACGAAATACAGTATAAATATTCACGATATTGGGTACCATTTCAATGGGCATTTTCATTAACATATGAAGCTCGAAAGAAGGGCTTAATCGAAAGCGATTATTATCAAGTGGTAGTGCAAGAAGAGATCAAAAAGTTTCGAACGGGTCTTGCATGGATTTGTAATTACGACTGGGTGCCTATTCCAATCATGTATCCACAATTGGTTTGTCTGGCGGTTCACACTTATTTCTTGGTTTGTCTTTTGGCTAGACAATATGTTATTTCGGAGCATGCTGATAATAAAACCGAGGTTAATTTAATTTTCAAAGTTTTTCACTTGTTTTAGTCACTTTTTTTAGATAGATTTATATTTTCCAATTATGTCAACCCTTCAATTCATTTTCTACATGGGTTGGATGAAGGTTGCCGAAGCGATGCTCAATCCTTTCGGTGAAGATGACGACGATTTCGAGTGTAATGCATTGATTGATAGAAATATTACGGTATTTGTGAAATTCATATCATTCCACAAGATTTTCTTCATTTTTAGATGGTTTTAATGATGGTCGACCAGGGATACGATCGAGCGCCTGATCTTAAACGTGACGACTTCTGGGATGAAGAAGTCGAGCCGTTGTATTCTGAAGAAACTGCCAGGATTCCGAATAACCCGCTGAAGGGATCAGTTTCAGAAGTGAAGTGAGTTTACATCACTATTGGTTCCATAATTAATTCAAAATTTATTTTCAGACTTCCGGAATATGTGCACGAAATTAAAATGGTTCCTCATTATAATGACAAGAGTCCGCTAGTGCCTGGAGATGATAATTTGCGACATAGACGCGTTTCAGTGGTTCCTGTCAAGTAAGCTTCAGTTCACTTTATGAGAAAATTCATGAAAATAGAGGTTTTTGATCAAAACTATGAAACTCACATTTTATGAAACTTTTAAGTTGTAGAAACATTTTACGGGGTCATTGTACAAATTACGTACCTACTGCAATATTCTGGAGTAAATGGTTCCTTTTGATTAGGTACTTTATCTTCACTTGTGGGTACATAATGTGCCAACCATTGATACCAATGAAATACATAAAACCTGTTACTTAACTTGACTAATTCTTTAGATTCAAATAGTCAAATTAACTGACACACCGTCTTTAATGTGCAAGTTAAACTGAGAATTTATGATTAGAAAACAAATTTCAGATTAGAAATACCTTTAATTAATTGCATAGGGCAATTGGAAGAAAAATATGATAAGTAAAATTTAAAAACGAAATAAATGGAACATTGCCTTTGAAAGAAAAACCTCCTATTTTCAAAACATTTATTTGCAGACCATCCGACCAACAACACCCATCTCACCATGGCCACAGAACTCGAACATCACTCGGCAATATTGAAATGTTCAGAAGCTTCAAAAACAAAATCGAACGATCGTTCTCAAAACCACACCTTGGTGAGGATCTCGGACGAAAGACATTCTCTCACGGAATGCTGGAAAATATGCAATTTGAGAGGGAGAAATCGGTCGAAAGTCTAAGTGCAAAGAATTCGTTTACAAATTCTGCGTTCGTTAATTCAGGTATTCAGAATTTCGTTTCCCAAATACCGATATATGTGTTTTCAGGCGAAGATTTATCACAATCAAATTCACATCCTCAATCGGCAACAGCACCCACAGCTATTAAACGGGGAAGTGAACAACCATTCCAACATCACGTTCTGGATGATGTTATAGAGGATGATGAGGATGAATCTCAGCTTACAATGACGATAAAGAAGAAGTCGTCAGTTGTTGAGCCGGCTATCACATTGGTTGAAAGGTTTAACGAGATTAGAGAAGAACAGGAGAAGAAGAAACAGAAAACTGAAGAGGAAAAGAAAGAAAAAGAAGAGGATGAGTCTGAAAATAACGAAAAACCGAAGGAAGAAAGGTAAGGATGTTTTAAAGGATAGCTTTACGGGGATAATAAATGTAACTTAAATGAAAATAGACGTCATTCTCATTCCAAATCTGTTTTTAAATTTTTCTAAAACCACCTAGAAGCCGAGAAAATGAGCTTCAAAACAATGGCCTAGAAAAAGTGTCCATTTGACCGAACTGAACACTTTTTCTAGGCCACTGTTTTGAGGCGCGTTTTCTCGGCTTCTAGGTGGTTTTAGAAAAATTTAAAAACAGGTTTGGAATGAGAATGAAGTCTATTTTCATTTAAGATACATTTATTAGCTCCGTAAAGTCCTAGGATTGCTTAAAAATGTGAAAATTGGAGATGTTCCTAAATCCAAAGAAACACAACATTTTTCAGCACACAACCCCAGCCTCAACCCCCAAGAAGACCTGGAAAAGCCTTCTTCATCGGCGTCGTCCGCTCAGAATCCGAAGACCAAACCCATCCACATCTTAGGCCCCCATCACAACAATAACTTTGCCCAGTTCATGTATCTTATATTTTTTCCAACTCTGCTTTAAAAACCTGACCATAGACTCCGACCCCCTGACCATTTCCAAATTAGGATTATTAGAATCGTATGACAAGAACTTCTGTGATTTTTTACGAGCTTAAATACAATTTGAATACGAAACTTAATTATTTGTTTTGTTTAATAAGTTTATCCCCGTATTTTCCAAAAAAATAAAAATTTCCAAAATTGAATAAAACTTGAAATGCTAAGAAATATCAAAACACGAGTTAGGTTTTGAAGATAATGTGGGAACTTGTCGTTCAAGGAAAAAGGACTTCATTGTGACTGTTTGAACTTCAATCCTTTTCATGTCTTCAAACCGATTTTCACAATTTTCAGGTAGGTTGCATGTCGCTAGAACGAGGCCCTGAAATGAGTGATTTTAATTTTAAAACTACTTTTTGAGCACAAAACCTTTTTATTATGCGATAATATCCGAGTTAATCCTAATAATTGCAATGGATCAATTTTATCAGAAATTAGAACACCCGCCGAAGAATGAAAATATTGAGTACCAAGGCAATAAATTACTGAAAAAAAAGAGAAAAAAATAAATTTGCAGAAAAAATTATTGTTTTCTAAACTTACAAAATTGACATCCAAACATCAAACCATTTCGAACAATCCATCCAGAATTTCGAAGATGTCGAAAAACCGCAACTTTTTTCATAAACTCTTGCCAATTTGTGCTGTTGAGTTCTTGAAGTTTGGTCCATAATTCATCTGAAAACAAAAATTGTTTCCATTCTAGAATTTTATTCAACCATTATCAACTGCTTGTTCGCCAATTTTTATCGTTAATATCCGCCAATCCAATGCCAGGAAAATCGCTTCTTCCGGTTCTAGAACAAGCGTTTTCACGTCTGGACGAAGATCCGCCCACTTTTTACATTCATCCACTTCTGGCAAACAACTTTCGCTAACCATTGTTTTTTCATATCGGGAATCGTCTAGGTAGTGTCCGAGACCAGCCTGAAAGGAAATATTTCTCAATGTTGTTTTTTTAATTAGAACTTTCAAGTTCTAATTAAAAAACAACACTGAGAGAGTAATTATATTATTTTTTGGGGCCTTTTTAGAGAAGTTGAAAAAAAGACACGATAAGAATTAGAAAAAGAGTATCTTTTACGAATTTGCAATTTTTCCAAAATTTTCGCAAACTGTCAATTTCCCAAACGCACGCGGACTAGTTTCCGTCGCTTTTTTTTCTAGGTCATTGTTCTAAAACTGTTTTTCTTGAATTCTACGTGGTTTAAAACAACGTTTTTTTTTATTTAGAATGAGTATGGGCCCCATTTTTACCACATGTATATTCACTGAATCTGCAAAGTGCCTGAAATAATTTTTTTTGTAATAGAAATCCAGTGTTTCAAAAAATATGTGCTCGCATTCTTTATAAATCCGTTTTACTGGACCTTCAGAAATTCTGTGTCTTTATGAATTTTAAGAATTGTTAGATCTTGCTTTTCTTTGTTAGACGGTGCCCGGGGGACGAAAAAAATGAGGGTAGGCCTTGTGTTTGGAGGCTCAAGTGTTTGGAGGCACATGTGTTTGGAGGCACAAGTGTTCGTTTTTGTAGCGTTTCAAGACCCGAGCGATATTTCAGGCGCATGCGCCTTGAAATGTCTGCGTCTCTCAACGTCACATGATAAGGGCAGTTGGTTGCCGGCCCTGATCGTTGTCTGCATGTGCAAAAATGTATATTCCGCGCCCAGGTGGGCGCCGCCGGTTCAATTTCCCAAGTTTGAGGTTACCCTGAGATAGACTTAAAAATTGGGTAATTAAACCCAAGGCCTACCCTCCATAAACCCGTAGTTCGCCCTAATGGCCGAAGAAACGCTTCTTGGTCTTCTAGGCCGCCTAATTTTTTTTTGAAAATGTATTTTTTATACTATTTTATGCATAATTTTCTCTGAAAAAAATGAGAAGAAGAGAAAAACAGGGAAAAAAAAATTTTCAAAAAAAAATTAGGCGGCCGAGAAAAGAAAAGCGCATTTTCGGCCATTAGGGCGATCTACGGTATTATCGCTATTTTTGGAATTTTTGTTTGCCTTTTTCGAGTTTTTTTTTCATTTATTTATAAACAATCACACTTTCATCATTTTTAAACCATTTACTTCGTCCCCTAAGGCTCCCTTTAATATATTTTCTTAATCTCGAAAAAATATCGAGAATTTTTTCAAAAATACCCAAAACTAACCAAATCGTGTAAAATTTCGGCCACCTCAACATCAAAAATCTGAACCATTCCTGAGATCTGTAAACCAAAATTCAAAATCCAACTATTCAACCAAATTAGGTTCTAACCAAAAATCCATCAACTTTCCGTTGTCCCCCATTCAACAAAATTTCCAACTGTTCCTTTTTCAAAACAACCGGTACGCCTTTCTTTTTACAAGCCGCTCTGAACGGAGCTTTCGATTCTAGAAGAATTAAGTCCATCTCTGAAAAATAATATTTGGTTTCGAAAATTCTGGAATAAATCCAGATTGAAAAGTACACATTTGACCCAACTTTTTGTAAAACGAATGGTTTTAGAATGTCTTCGAGAAAATTTCATTTAACAAGAATTGAATACATATCACAAGAACTTAATATAAGTGAACATCACAGAATAAGTAAATAACTGGCAAGAATTTTAAAAAATGCTAAATATCGGGATTTTATTTTAATGTTTAGCCCAAACACTTTCGACTTGTTTCATAGCATGCAAGCAAAGCTCTTCCTCGTAAGGCAGACCAACAATTTGAACAGAATTTGGTAGACCAACTGAGCAAGATGCGGCTTCTCTTTGAACTTTGAGAATCGGGTTGTACCCTGAAAGAAAATGTGTTGTCTCCGATGATGTTGTTTCCTAGACTTTTGAATCAAAACTGTTTGATTATTTTTCAAAAAATGAAAAACTTCGTAAATTCTGATTAATCTTAAAACTCAAAAACGGAAACTGGCATTTAAAAAATTAATGGGACCTTATCTTTAAGAACGCTCTAGAACGCTACCCTAATTCCACTTACCAACGTTAAAAACTTTATCATCCAACAAATCAGCATCATCATCAGCGGTAACATGACCAGTTGGCACAACTCCTGCCGGAAAATCGATCAAGTTGAAAAATCCGGTTGCAAATCCAGCGGTTGATAACTTCGAAGGATATTGATGTGGTACAGCCGGAACAATGAATGATGGACAGATGAGAACATCGATTTCAAGACTTTTCCAATATTTTATGAACTGAAATTACTAAATTTCACTGTAAACCCCTCTATTTAAATACCTCTAGTCTATAATCATCCGTAAGCTCTTGGGTATACCTAACATCATCAATATTACTCATGTAAGCCGCACAAATCAGCGACATTTGTGGCGAAATTCTCGAAAGAATCTTGGCCGCTATCCAACGAAGAGCTCTTGGAACTTTCAACAACATCACAAACTGTTTCATGTATGCATCAATGCTCTCATTTTCGTAGATTGTTCTGATATATGCTCCACCATCGGGCATTAGGTTCTGAAAAATAGGGTTTTGCATCATATCATATTTCCGTAAGTGACAAACTTTGTAGAACAAGACTGCTGCATCGAGAACTCTCGGAATTTCGAATCGAACTGCTTCGTGTCCTTGAACTTTGAGTTTCTCAATTGTGTCGAGAACCGCTCTACGATGTCTGCAAAAGTTATTCAATATAAAACAAAAAATTTAAAAGAAAATCATCTTACGATGGAACTGGTGGGCAAAAACCGTCGTTATCGAAATATCCAATACGCAATTTTTTGGAAGAGTTGATTGCCTGAAATCCCGAATCTTCATGACTATATATAAAGGCAGGTAAATACTCACATTGAGATTCAACGGCGAAACTGGAGTATGTGGTACCAAACTTCTATATCCCTCAGTTCCAATAACAAGACTCAACAAATAAGCCTGTTCCTCAACATTTTTGGTAAAAAATCCAAAGCTCAATCCCAATCTTCCCCTGCCTGGAAGTCCACCATGCGTCAATGTGACCACAAATCTATCCTGTGTCGGTTTCAACGTCGTCAAACCGCACATCCCCGCCGGGATTCGAAGACTTCCCGCCAAATCAGAACCTGTGGCGAATGCTGTACCACCAGCCGAGAGAAGAGCTGCCTCTCCACCTGAAGATCCACCAGGGGATCTTGTCAAATCGTGCGGATTCAGTGTGGTTCCATAAACTGAGTTCGAGCAGACGAACGACAGTAATCCTTGCGGAACATTTGTCAAAACGAATGGGGTTGCTCCCAAATTCAAAAGATGGGTTACGAATGGGCATGTTTCCTGTTTAGGTTGGTCAAGGAGTTTTGCCACGCCAATCGAACAATCGTAGTTTTTTACCTAAATTGTTTGAATTTATCCTGATTTTTCACAAACAGCACCAGTGAACTACTTTCTTTAAATATATCTCTTCTTAATTTAAAAAATCTCACATAGAAATTCGATTTCACACTGAACGGCAACCCATAAAGTGGTGGTTTTTCACTCGAACCTTCCCATTTCTCATCGGATTCTTTTGCATACTCAAACGCTTCCTTTACCACCTCCGTAATACAGTTAATACGCTTCTGAACCTCCATCGCCTTCGAAACATACGCCACCAACACCGTATAAGCATTCAGCTCATCTCTTTGCAGTTTCTCTCTCAATTCCAACAAACTCAACGTCACAATTCGATCCAATTCCTCTTTGAGATCATTCTTCTCCAATTTAATCCTCGAATCCTCCACCAAATTCTCAATTTTCACCGTTTCCTCGAATTTCTCAAATCCTTGCTGTCTTCGAACATTACTTCGATTCACCGCATCCTTGTACTGAAGATGAACTCCCCAGGGCTGAAAAAACTCGAAATTTCTGCTAAAAATGTTTCGATTTTAATATTTTTGATTAGAAAAATTCCAGAATTTCGCTGCACCTTCTTCACAATCAGCTTCATCACCAAAAACGCAATAATCACCGCCCATGCGGCCGAAAACGCATATTCTCCCAAACTCTGTTAAATCCAATATCTGGAATTTTTAAGAGACAAAGAAAATTTGCTTACCAGTATATTTCCCATAATTTTTCTCTGAAAATTTTTAGAATTCGGGGAATTTTTAAGTTATTGATTTTTAAAAAAATATTAATTGGTTAATTCATAAAACCTATTTTCTTTTTTTTAATTGGAAATAAAAACTGAAATATATACATTTTCGACAAAGTAATATTCTAAGAAACTTCGTATTTAAATAAGTAATTTGAAAAAAAAGATACAGAATATCAAATATCACAGGGAAGTAAGCAGATTCGTAGCTTTCGGAGGCATTTTAAAAAAAAATCGATAAGGTGTTGAAAAAGGTGGAATCTTTTTATCCACAACACCTTTCGAAAATCTGAAATTCACAGAATTCCAAATAAATATAATACTGGACAAAACTGAACATAAATTGCACATGAACAAATTAAACATCTCCAACGGTTCCAACAGCTAGAATCCGTTGTCGTGACCTGGTTTTGAGTATTCGCAAGCATTTGGGACACGTCGAATCTTTCGGCACATCTCTTCTGGGACATTTTGGCGCATGGGACAGCGCTCCACAGGCATCACATCTGGAATTTAGTTGCTATTTTTTGATATTCTAAAAAATTGTTGCAAAAAATTAAAAATTTTCGAAAAAAATGCCATTTTTCAAAATTAAAACTTCAGATACTAAATATTTTCTGGATCAAGTTGACGCTCATTAACCGTTGGAATAATGATAACACATTTTTTTGACAAATTCAGAAAAAGTAAACTTCTTTTTAAAAAATTAACATATTGAAATAAATTCAAAAAATGAGCTTCTAAAAATTTTCAGGATTTTATTTGAATTTGAAAAATTATTTGATTGTTCTTCTCAATCACGGATTTCTTATAAAAATTTCTAAAACAGTCGAAAAAAATGTGTGTGAATGAAAATTAACTGAAAATTCAGCGAATTATTGAAATTTTTATTAAATTTAAAAATTGTAATGGAAATTTAAAAAAAAAATGAAAAGCTCGAAAATTGTGAAATTAAGTGATTGAAAATATTTTAAATAAAAATTTTTTCAATAAAATTCTCCGAAGAAATTTGAAAATCGATATTTATCGGTCTGTAAAATGTTAATTTTAAAAAAATTCAAAAAAATCCTTTTTTACAATAAAATCTCTCTTGTAAAATGCCAGAATTTCAAAAATGTTCCAAAAATCAATATTCTCAACCCACCTATGAACCTTCTCTTCAAACGGAAACAGCCTATCAGAAACATCATTACATTTCACACAAACATGCGCATTTTGTGAGCATCTTTCACATTTCAATATATGATTTCTCGCATTTTTAGCCAATGGCTCTAAAAGTACGATCAAATCCTAAAAAACAAACAAAATCAATTCTAAAATAGTCCTTAAATATTCTCTCTTACCCTATTATAAACCCTCAACATATCATTCAACGAAAACAAATCATCCGATTCTAGCAAATACCGATCTAAACTTGCAAATATCGTCGCCAAATTTCCATACTCTGTTACTTGTCGTGATGCATAATCGCAAAGCTGAAAAATCAAAAAAATAAGGGTAAATAAGAACAACGGCGGGAAACCTTGATAAACTGCTCCATATGTTTCAATTTCATTCTTAATTCAATCACATTTCGTAGTGATTTGTTTTTCTTCATAAGGTCACTGGAAAGCTCCCGTAATCTAAAGACTGGAAGTTCACGGACCGCTCGGAGAAATCTGAAAATGTTAAGTTATCTTTAAAAAATTCACTTCTTCTGAAATCCCACCTTATAGCTCTATCCGACACCGGTACTTCATTAAAATTCCACAAATTAATCACCCTCGAAGGTATAATACTCTTCTCTCCACCATGACACAAATTACAAAAATATAATCCATAATATTCACAAAACTTCGGTGCACTTTCCTTATCGCTCAAATTCACCGCGTGCATACTCTGTCGACATGCCGCACACTTCCATTCCTGCGATACCATTCCCTGTCGAATCGGTGGCTGTTTATGAACATGAAGTACCCAATCCTCAGCTAATGACGGAACATTCGACGAATAGCTATCATGCTTCCTACTCGCCGGCTCAACCTCACTCATCCAATTCTCAGCCGACGAATATTCTCTCATCCAGACCTCCATTCTTCGATCCCTCGGCTTCTCATTCTTTATCGATTGTTTCAAAATCTCACTACAAATCGAAGTATTCGTTTCATTGACTTTCCTCCTAATTTCAATCGCTTCTATTCCCTTCCTCGCCGGTACAACGATCCTCACCATTCGTTTTCGAGCCGACGTTTCTGACGCTTCAGAATTTTGAGAACCCGTCGATGAAGATGCTATCCGAGCTATTGTTTGGCCAGAATCTTTATAATTTAATGTTATAAAAATTGGATTTTCGTTCAAAACACCTGCAGAACCGACAGAAAGCGATTTATCCCGTACAGCGACATTTTCCTCGTTTATCACCGGCTCTTCTGACATCATTGCTATCGGAAAATCAGGATCTATTTCTCTAGCTATTGCTGACATTACCGGATCTTTTGAAATCATGTTTAGCCATCGAGATCGTTCGGAAAGCCCTGAAAATAAGAAAACTTACAATTTCTTAAAAACAATTTGTATCACTTAAAGACAGCATCCTACTTAAATTAAAGCTAAATAAATATAAATACTTAATCTCAACAAACTTAAAAATATTATCCACAAATATCAAAAAAATCAATATTATCTCACCCATCGCAATCTGTACCGATCTCGATAACGTCTCCAACTGCGTATCATCAACATCATTATCAAATCGACAAACTCTTCCACGATTCGAAAGTGGCCGCTTTAATTTTGTAGCATCGACCTCATTGTCATCGAACCTGAAATTTAACCATTTTAAGAGAAAAAAGCCACTTTTTTCAAAAAATCACCAAAAAATCGAGTTCCTAACCAAGCAGCTTTCTCGAAAAACCTCGGAACTTGTCGTCGGCTGATCGGGAAAGAATTCGGAGAACATTGGTCCAGTTGGTGAGACACTTGGCTCCGAAAGAAGGGTACTTTCACGAGTCCCTGAAAGTGTCCTGATTGATTATGTTGAAAAATGGTCATATGCGTTCATATATTACGACCCATTAAAATATATGACCAAAATTTATTAGAAATCAATAACATATAGTTTTCGCAGGGTTTCTAAATATTTACCAAATGTTGTTTCTAAAATATTATATTCAGAAATTCACCAATCCATAGGTGGGATACCGCGAATTTGGCCTAGTATCGACCTTAACTTTTTTTTCACTTGAAAAGGTGTAACGACCTTAACTAGAGGCGGATCGAAGAACAGTGATGAAACAATCCTTATTATATAAATGGATAAGGAGGCGGGGCTTATTTTTTTGTGTAACCTTTTTTCTGTGAACTTTTTTTTTGTTGTAAAATTAAGAGGTAAGAGGAACGGAATTGAACTCGCATCGATTGACGTAAAGAAATAATTACTTAACCGGTAGACCATAGAAGACAACGAAAGAGGATGAACTTTTTGAAACCTAATGATTGCGGATTTTCATTTCCTCATTTTTTTTCGAATTTTTGTCAAAATTTCACAAAAGAAAGTTTTAAAAAATAGGTTAAGAAACTAGGTCAAATTTGAAAAATTATTTGTTGTCATTTCTGAGTTGAGATTTCATTATTTAGGAAATTATTCAAAGAAAATGGTCGTTCTCATTTGAGCTTTAATTGGAAAAAGTAAGGTGAGCTAGAGTAAAGAAGATTTCATCATAGTAAAGGATAACATCGACCACTGTGTTTTAACCATTAAACCATTTTAGGTATCAACAGAAGCATAAATAATCAAATGTGACAATTATAGTTGATTTTGATTTTTGAGAGTGTTCCCGTGAAATTGTTAAACTGGAAATTAGAATCGTTTCGCCGCTCAGCGGCGTTGGAAAAACGATCAAAAGTATTGGAATGCGTGCCGAAGGCACGGAAGAAGCAAGCCGCAGGCGAGCATCAAGATATTTCGGTCCCGACAACTAATATCAAAGGGTGTGAAATCGCCAAATAACTGAAAGTGGAATAGCACGCCTAAGGCGTGCAAGGGGCGAAGCCGTAGAAAAAGTTGTTATTAAGATTATTTTAGTTTAAAAAAATCCAAATTTACGATAAAATAATGATTTTAAAAAATAAATGCGCATTTCCTAGCTCGAACTACGATCTTTTTAAATTAAGCTCATTTTTTTCTGAAAAGCCGATGAAATTTTAAAGGAATTTTAAAACATTTTGGATTTATATTTTATCAAAATGTTTCGAACGCCATAAAAAGGAACCCGTTTTTGAGAATAATTTAACAACAGCGACACGCCGCAGGCGTGTTGGAAAGCGAAGCCGAAGGCGAGCAGTAATCCAGGAGTTTTGCCGCGTAGCGGCAGGGGACTCCTGGTTAATCATATATTCGCTTTTTAAGTGTTTTTGCTGCATTTTACGTTTTATAGTCGCATTAACTTTTTTTTCTTTTTTTTTTGTAATGAGCGTAACTCTGAGATTTCGAAATGACCCTATCCCACCTATGCACCAATCGAAAATCGATTTTCCATAGATTTGCTTTTAATCGTAAACAGTTGGTAGAAACCCTTTCAAAATTTATTATTCGATTGTATTCATTTTTTGTTTTGAAAATATCGAATAATAATTATGGGAAAATCAACAATGAAGGATTTTAATTGATATTACATCTAATTTTAGTTTTTTTTCGTATTACTTTCAAAGATTCTAATTTTTGGTGAATTTTCAGGCTTTGAGCTCTAAAGCCGTAATTATTAGCTCTAATTTGGCGAATTGGCTGATTTGAAGCCCTAATTTGGCGAAAAATGTAAAACACTTCGTTTATTTTGCAAAATACCCTTTCGCACTAGCTAAATCACATTGAAAACATCCTTAAACACTTCCATTTTAATAAAATTTGGGTTTCTAGGCCATTAACGAAAACTAAAAATTCCTGTTGCTAAATTTTGTGTTTACTCTTTCTACAGAACCCATTCCTTACCATTTTGTTCTGCATTTTCCTCAAAATTGATCAAATCAGGCCTCGTCGCGTTTCCCGGATAATCATCTCTTTCCTCTCCCGATGACTTCGAACTTGTAAACGAAATTCGATCCACTTCTACCTCGTCCTCATGTTCAATTCCATTCACCGGTCTGTAAACAGACCGGCTAAACCATTTCATAGGCTCCCAACTTATCTTGCCTTCAATATATTGATTTTTTTTAGTTGTTCATTGATTTTTGAGCAGATATGGCTAAGAAAACAACTTTTATATTCACTTACAGACTGTCACGAAATTAATAAACTTTATTCCTTTTTTTTTTAACTTTTAGATACACAAAAATAACCTGTTGAGTTGCGAAAAAAAACGACAAAAGGAAAGGCTAACCTAAAATTAGAACAAAAAACAAATGGCAACTTTCATGATCTACTCAAAAACATCCTCCTTGTCACAAAGGTATTGGAAAATATCTCTTGGTGTCAAAAAGCGATCAGCATCTCCGTCAGGAATTTCAGATCCGAATTCCTCTTCAATTGCCATCACAACTTCAACATGATCCAAAGAGTCCAAACCCAAATCTTGGCTGAATTTCGAGTCCAATGTAAGCTTCTTTGGGTCGATTTTGTCGTAGAGGCTAAGGACCAAGAGAATTCGTTCTTCGACGGTTTTTTTGGTTAATGGGGCCTGAAAAACTTATATTTTGATAAAGTAGTCGATTATTTGAAAATTTCTTACCTTTGCCGAATAAAGACGAACTTGAAATTGTTCCTTCTTTGCTGAAACCAAAGCTGGAGTGAAAATTCTATTCTGGATTGCTGAGGTGAAGGTTCTGGAGGAAGTTTGGCGAAGAGCTGCGGCTGCGTGAGTTACGGCGATTCGGAACATTTTTACACCACTGAAAGAATATTTATTTATAGTTTTTTAGCGCAAAAAAGTCTTGAAGCTCAAGAAATTTCAGAAATATCAATTTTACTGGATCGATGAACAAAAATCAATGAAAACTTTAAATTACCATTATTTGCCTTCGAAGTTCGCAAAAAAATTAAAAAAAAAAATGTTTTTAACAAGATTTCTTTGAAACTAAAATATCAAACTAAATTGGAAATTACTAGGTTCACGGGTCACGTCGCTTTGAGGGAACAAATATAGAATTTCATAAAATTGAAACTGAATTTTATTTTGACAATATGTTTACTACTTTTTGGGAAAGGTTTACCAGGAGGATGTCGATATTATCACAGAAAAGTAAATTTATATTTTTTACAAAAAAATTCAAAAAATAAAGCGTAAAACAGACAAAAGACATGAGAACTAATTTTCACATGCACAGCCGAAATTGTGGTGCATTTTTGCGTCAAGTTCGATGTATCTCAGCTCCGTAAACACAGAGAACATTTTTTGATTTCAACTTTTCTGTTTTTTGTTTGTTTTCGCCCAAAAACTATGTTTCTGCTGAAAATTTTCCGAAAAACAGATATTTAACATTTCAGACCACTCTCCAGATGAACGGCGTCGATGTCCCACTAACATCAGAGCAACAGATGAATAAATTTCGTCTACGCGACAAAATGTCGCTTTTGAACACGGAATTTCTGACCGTTATTAAACATTATCATCAAGAAAACCCGTATTATGATTTTGTGAGGTTAACGCTTGAGATATCTAATAAAAGAAATTATTTTCAGTCCTCAACTATGAGATCCTACATGGATCATGTGAAAGAATTGAAAATGATGTATAAGATTGGTGATGTTGCAACTGAAACTGGCACAAATAATGGGAGTGATGAAGCCCCATCTAAATCGAAAGTTCCTGAGAAAATTGTTTCGCCGAAGAAAGCTGACGCACCAACAGTAGCTCAAGAAGTTTCCGGGTTCCAGCGAAGAATTATCAAAGCTGCTCGCCGGAATACTCCAGCCGATGGGTCTGCTTCGCTGAAAAAAACCGATTCACCAGCAGTTTCCGCAGTTTTTGCAGCTTCTTCGCCAGCGACTACAACGAAAGCGCCTATGTTTGGGTAATTTCATTCATAGAATTATTAATAAATGAAAAAAGTCTAAATTGATTTTTATAAAAATTTCAGGACTCAATAAATTGATCTGAATACAAAAAAACCATGCTTTTCATTAAATTGTCTTATTTCAGAGACATATCCGTCATTGCTAAGGAAACACCAGTCGCAATTGCGAAAAAAGTGGAAGAACCAGTTCAACAAACTGCCAGAAAGCGGGCGATCCGTGGAGGTGGACCATTAGGCGGTTCTGAATCCGTTGTCTTTAAAAAAGGTGGCGAAGAACAGAAGTCAAAGAATGATGCACCTGCTGTAAACATCCCACTTCCAACTATCAAATTCCCGGAGCCTAGTAAATCATTCTGGACCAAGCCAGGGGGTTCGGACGGCAAAAAAATAGCACCGAATGAAGGTGGAAGCTTGTTTGGATTTTTGGGAAAAACGTATGGTTATATTTTGAAAGAAGATGTTAATATGCGCTTATTTTCAGTGAAACTACATCAAAGTTCACCGGCTTCTCGTTTGGAAAGAAGAGTGATGAGAAAAACGATTCGACAACGGAAAAGAAGGAGGACACACCAATTACTTCTTCAAACTCGGAAAATGCTAGGTAATGACGTGATGATAATGATAAAAATTTGAATTTTGTTCCAGCTCACCACCAAAACCAGCTCTATCCTTCCCATCATTCGGCAAAAGCCCTGAAACGGCTGAAGACAAGTAGGAAGCGTTTCATATTGATTTTTCAAATTTCAACAATTTTCAGACCAAAATCCACTTTATCATTCCCAAGTTTCGGCGCTAAAAGTGATGATAAACCGGCACTCTCGTTCCCATCATTTGGAGCATCGGCTGCAACTGGAGATAAGAAAGATGGGGAAAGGTGTGTTAAAAAGTAGAAAAGCAGAACTTTCATCCAAATCCAATTTCAGCTCAAAACCAGCCCTCTCCTTCCCATCTTTCGGTAGCACATCTGGAACTTCATTGTTTGGTTCCGGCGCCTCGAAATCTGAAGCATCATCATCGACTACCTTGTCTTTCGGTTCGACTGGTGGAGCTTCACTTTTCTCCAACTTGACCCAAAAAGCTGCTGAAAATGCAAATGCTCCTTCTAACGCGGATGGTGATGACAATGAAGGGGGTACAAATACTACTTTACTTACAATTTGTTCTTGAAATCTTATTTTTTAAAAACTAATTTCAGAATATGTTCCACCAAAAGTTGAAACTGTTGAAAACGACGAGCCGGATGCGATTATGACAAACAAGTATTTACGCTCTTCAAAAATTTACATTTAAAAAATACACATTTTCAGAGTTTCGGTATTCAAGTTTACTGGATCGGAATACAAAAAGCTGGGTGTTGGAATGATGTACATTAAGAATACGGATGAGAAGCATAGTGTATTGATCAGAGCTGCGACGGCGACAGGTAAGATTTTTAAAAAAATGAATAGTTCGAGAAATAAATATATAAAAAAAATGTATGAATAGTTGAAATTTAAAAAAAACAAGAAATATAGATAAGGTGGTCTTTTTTCCGTTTTTGAGACTACAAGAAACGATTTTTTTATGAATAAAAATTCTTTCTTTTTCGAGATAAAGGAGTATTGAACATTTTTTGCAGTAAACCGTTAAAAATGGATTCGGTTCAAAAAAAAGCATTTTTTCAGGAGCAGTTTGGCTCAACAGTTTGTGTAATGCGGCGATGAAGGCGACGAAAGCGAATGGAGAAAATGGGGATAAGATTAGGGTATTTTTTTTCTATTTATTCATTCAAAAATGAATGAGAAAAGGTTTAGAACACAGATTTTTCGTTACTTTTGAAGAAAATGTTGTTTTTCTTCAATATTTCGAAAGGAAATTATAAATTTCAATATGTTTCATTACCCAGCTAATAAATAATTGTTCCAGATCACATGCCCAGTCACCGCTACCGATATGCAAACAATGTTGATTCGTTTTGCCACTCCAGAAGCTGCCAACAAGTTTAATGAAAAAATTGGCGAATTGACAAAGTAAATTGTAAAACGCGGTACTTTTCTCGGTCTCCTTGCCACTATTTTGAATTGTTTTAGTTTTATTTTCATCTATATCGTTTCATATTTCTTATTTATTTTGACGTTCGTTTATTTCAGAAGAATTCGCTATTGCGATACCTGTAATTTTCGTTTCAAAATTCAAGGGTGTTCGTTAAGCAGCAATTTCTCTGAAATAATCGAAAATACGACTTTTATTTGGTGATTTTTGATTATTCCAGCATTCTATATCATTTACTTTCATTTTTGTTCCTGGTTGAAATTGATTCCGATGATTGTTTTTCGTTTCGAAATTTACACTTGTTTTATGAAAAATTTTATGTGAAAAAAAAGAAGAACAACAAGGAAAATTAACAAATCAACAAAAATCTGCGAAAACAAAAAACGCTTAAATGGTGGGAATTTCCAGCGTTTCTGTAGCAGGTTTCTGAAGACTTAAATAATCTTCCCGTTCAGGAACACGTGATTTCAGTGTCACGTGTGGAAAGTAGCCAGAACCTCCTGCCGCTTCAGCTTCTTTAATTGAATATGGGACTTCTTTGAGGGTTTTGACGCGGTTTTTGTGGACCTGAAAAAGGGGGGATTGTTTTTGGGATTTCATAGAATGTGTACCTTGGTTTTTCTATGAATTTGTCTAGTCTTCTCGTCAATAAAGTGTCGTTCACATTCGATGCAGTAGAATTGTCCGTTTCCGGGGAGATCGTAGTCAATCTGAAAACGACGAAATTTAACAGGTCTTTGAGTGAATTTTCCATTTTGAAAATGAGTTTTAAACGTGTCATTTTCAAAGCTCAGAGTACAAGTAGTCCAGATGGATAAAATAAAGGATTAAGACTCTATTTACCACATAATTCTGTCTTTAAAGACAGTGTATCAGTTAATTTGAGCCTACTAGATTCCAATTTTCAAAAATTAGAGCGTTCACTCATTAGTACAATGTAATTTATGCAATCACCAATAAATACACGCGACACAGCAGCCGACCAAAGTTTGAATGCGCGTGTGTCCATGCGACGCGGCCGGTGAAAAATCGCCATTTTTTGCAGCAGATTTACGAGAAATATACGGAAATCGCTGCGAGACCATCAAAAGTTTTTACTCTTCGTTGCGAGACCCGTGGACACATTTCACCGATCTGCGTACAGAATTGCCGAAAATACGGACAAGAGCATAGGTGGGATAGTGTTATTTCAAAAATTCAGAGTTAAGGGGCACAACCTTAAAATTTTAAAAACGTTAAGGGGGGTACACGTTTTCAGGCCTATTTTTTGTACAAAGAAGGTTTTTGGTTCGAATCAAAAGCTTTTCTGAAATAAGTTAAGCTTTCTATACCCTGCTGTCTTGAAAAACGTTAAGGGGGCTACTACCGAAAAAGTGCACTATCCCACCTATGGACAAGAGCCGTTGACCTTTGATGGTCTCAAAGCGATTACCGTAGATTTCCCGTAAATCGGCTGCAAAAATTGCAATTTTTTCATTTTTTACAAGTTTCTGCTTGAATTATTTGCATTTTTAGTTTCTGGGTAGGTCCAAAGGCGACTTACTTCTTGATTAACCAATTTTATAGCCTTCTCCGGCTTCAAATCCTCATGAATCTGATCCATATCCTTTCCCGGCCTTTTTCTTACCTTATTCGAGATTGTATGTTTTCTTTGTCCTCCGCTCGGCATCTGTAACCTTTTTTTTGTAGAAAATCTCATTTTATAATTCGAAAAAATCTCAAAAATTAAAATGCGATAAAAATCGACGCAAATAATAACCTAAACTTATCGGAATTTCGACATTTTTATTTTTTTGGGGAATTTTTTGAACGGAAAATGATAAGAAAAAAGAAAACAAAAAAGATCCAATGAAGAGACAAAGAAACATCATAAAGAGACAATAATTTGACCAAGGAAAATGGAGAAAAAAAAACTCTACAAATTTTGACAATAAATTAAAGAAAATAATATTTTGCCGGCCGAGATCCTAACACCGACAAATAAGAAAGCGAAAAAAGATTTCTGGCTGTAAATCATTGGTTTTTTTTTGAGATATAATTATATCGGCGAGACGAAAATATAACACGAGTTGCACAAGAATGTTGTTTGGTTGAAATTTTATGAAAAAAAAGTAATTTTGGGCAGACAAAAAGGTGATATTTACCCAAAACGAAATTAAAAATTTTGTGGGAGGAGGAGGACGACGTGAAAGTGAAAGAATATCAAGTGGAGATGATTTCTTTTGCAACGGCTGATGAATGATCATCTCCGAGTTTTGCAGTGGAGTTTGACGAGTGGAACAATGAAAGTGACGAGCCGAGGCCGAACATGTGACCGCTGATTAGGGGGGCGATCTGGAATTGCAAAAATTTTCAATTTTCGTATGGAATTTCGATCAGAGAGGGTTCAAAAATTCTAGGGCTTTCTGTTTCAAGGTTATAAACAAATTATTGTTTATTCGTTTCGATTCCAAATGCGCACCACTGTTTTCACAAGTTTTTATGGCCTTTTTCGTGTCCGTAGGCATTGCTAAATTTATTTTTGAATACTTAAAGCATTTTTGGTATCTATTGGACCAATTATGAAACATAATTAATTTTTAGTATTGTCAACTCAAATATTCTTGATCATGCAAGTTGGTTTTGACCTACCCAGAAAATCTAAGCCTCTCACAAAGTCATGCTATTTTTACTTTCGAGCGGTTGCGCTGCGGTCCTTCAGTAGAAAATGGATGATCCAAAATTTTTAAGTTGACAATATTGAAAGAAATCACACAAATTTATCAAAAATCGTTTGAAAATTTTCAAGATTTCTCAATTTTTCCGATTCCTTCCTTCTTTTCTGTGAAGTTCCGATTTTAAGCAGTTTCACGAGCTGATAAAGGTTCATAGCTTTGCTAAAAATTTTTAATTTGAGAATTTCAAATTATAATAATAATTTCCAGGCAATTTCAAGTTTTTTACTCGTTTCTTTCAACTTCATATTTATAAGGAGCCAATTTAGGGATTCGCCCTGTTTTGAAAAAAAATCTTCTTGTAGAATTCAAATCCATTATTTTTGAATCCGTTACCCTAGGCTAAGCATTGTATCCATTTCCGATTGAAACATCCCTTTGAAAACAATTTACCTGATCCCAACTATCTCCAAAGAACTTCTTCTTGATTTTGAAAAATGTGGCAGCCGTCAGAAGAGCATCAGATCCCGCCTGATGCTGAATTCCTTGCCGCTTCACATCCAACTGATCAGCAACCTCTTGCAATCCTCCTTTCAGTTTCGCCGACGCGCAATTTGGTGTTCGAAGCAGAATTTTAATATCAAAACTGGACGGAAATAGTGCTCGATGATAATTGAAGAAATGCGATTCTTCTTTCGGCAAATCTCCAAGTGTGATACTTTTCAATAAATAACCGAAATCATAGCCAGATGAGAAGGTGAGCCAGGTGATTCTTGGGTCGGTTATAAGACCAGTTGTTGTCAAATACTCGCCGAATACATCAGTTGGTATACCATTGGTTTGTAACAAATTAAAGTCAATTCCAGCTTGCCGAAGCATTTCAACGCTTTCATGAGAGAACATGTCCTCGGCAAAGGAGAAATTGAAATTGAATTGCCATACGTCACCAGTTGGAGGTAATTCGCCTTTTTCATTCACCATTGCAAACCCGACCTGAAAAAATAGAAGAATTTGTTATTTTTCAACTTTTTAATCAATTACTTGTATTAATTTCAACATATTGACATTACAATACACCTGCTGATAGTTAAAGTCTTCTTTACTGCGGAACGTTCCTAACGGGGTAGCTACAACTCCAGGAAATTCAGTATCCATTGCCACATATGGATAATCCTACAAAATTCAGGAATAATGATGATAGTGTTTTATTTAAACTTACTGCAACTAGGGCTCTCATTCTTGCGAATTCTTCTTCAACATTCGACAAGTAAACATTATGGATTTTCACTTCCGGACCACTGCTGCTAGAAGCCATTATTCTAACTGTAAAAACATCTTTTTGAAATTTAAAACATTATTGAGAAAACGATAAATTCTTATAAGCTTATAAGATTATTCTTATATAAGAAAGTCTTTAGCTCCAGAGGTTTCTAGAAAATCTGTCAGGAAGATATATCAATAAAAAATTAATTCATAATTCTTTCGAAACACGATTTTTCTAGTAAATAACGTAGAAACTCAGGAAAACTATAGCGTTCAATTAAAACAAAATAAAATAAATAAACACTAATCATTTTCTTACTCATTTTCGGAAAAAATACATTAATTATAAAACGCATATGTTTTCAGGTAATTTCTTTCGTTTAGAACTAATAAAACATGTCACGTTTGAGTTTAGATTAAAGAAAACACTAATTTAAAGCTTTCTATGGTTTTTTATGTCAAATACATATGAGAATGGACGGATATATCGAAGATCAATGGGATTTCGAGAAAATGGAAAAAAAGAGAGGTGGTTTAAAGGTGCATGCATGACCATGGTCGTTGGGTCTCGCAGTGCCGACGTACACAACTGCAATGTTGGCAGAGTGCCAGACTTTACAGTGTGGCCATTCTCATGCAATTCTTTCATTTTTATCTCGTTTTTGACGATATTGTCATATTTTTGCGAATTTTTTCTAAGATTTAGGCATTTTTTTAAAAAGAATTTAATATGTTTTTGTAAGATTCTCGTTGTTTTTATTACACCACCTAACGTATATGCTTGGAAAATCAGTTTTTCAAAAATATTTTTTAAAATTGAACTGCGTATTCTGAATTTTATTTTTTGAGCATTACTGTTACTAGTTTTTAATAATTTCTTCATGAATATATAAGTTTTCTCTCACAAATTATTTTATTTCCAGGTAAAATGCAGAGAATCATCGTTGCTGCCTGCTTGATCGCCGTTGCTTTCGGTAATCATAATTTGTTTTGAAATGTCTCTTAAACAGTCTATTTCAGCCACCAAGTGCGAGTCACCAAAGCACTCTGCCTCAACATTCTCTACCACTGACGGGTTCTTCCATTTCAAGACCACTTACATCACCGAGTTCACTCTTCAATGCTCTAACAGCCCAAAGGTAGGTTCTCTCAAAACGTTTCCACGAAAATGTTGTTTTACAAACATTCAATTAAATAAATATTTACGAACATCAGGGTTGTATAGTTTATATGAAAAACTTCTACTGTTAAAAAGAAGCAAACAACGCCAATATTCAAAAATACAATTTTCAGAACGCTCAATTCTTCGCTGAAATCAACGGCAGAGTCACTCCAGTAGCCGTTTCAGAAGAAACCGCCAAGTACCAAGTTTCTTGGGTTCTTGACCACGACGCCTCTGCCGCTCAAACCTTCAACATTAACATTTTCGACGAAGAAGGAGCCGCTCAACTCGCCAAAAACCCATCAACTCAACCATTGGTCACCATCACACATCACCACAATGTAAGTTTTTAAAAATTTTGAATTTTATGAAAATAAAGCACTTTTGGGAAGCAGGAAAACCGGGTTATTGTGATTTTTGCATACTGTTTTTCAGAAAAGGAATTATAAAAATCAATACTAATTTTTTTCAGGGTTTGACCAAGAAAGCTCCAATCTCCTCAGAAACTGTTGCCCTTATCTTGGCTGTTGTTGGCTTGTACCTCGCCATCCGTCAAAAGTCCGATATCGTTCATTAAAACTCTTATTTGGTCTTAGTTGGTTAATTTTTAACGCCTCTTTGATACTGGTTCTATCTGTTTTTTAAATGTAAATTATTACCAAAATGTGTATAAGGTTTCATATATATTTTTAATTTATTGAAGTTTTTGTGATCAGAATTTTATAAAATGTAATAGTAATTAAAAAAGGAAATTTGGTTTGGTATCTTTCCAGGGGACATATTTCGAAAAATAGAAAAATGCAAATAAGTGGATATCGAGAATTTTAAGAATGTTGTCGAGAATTGTGTGCCGAGGATTTGGAGCACAACGAACATTATGCACAGGAAAGACGATTGCTTGTTTGTTGCCGGAAACCTCGCAGAAGTTTCAAATGAGGAATTTTCGATTTAGTGTGAAAAAGCAGGAGGATGAAAAGGTCAATTTTCAGATATTTTTTCTGGAAAACAATGATTTAAAATCTGAAAATTACTGAAATTAAACTTTTTATAAGTAGTTTTGATCGTATAGTTGTATTATTTTTTATGACAACGTTTTCTAATTTGAAATTTACTATTTGAATTTTTTAAATCTGATTTTCTCCAATCCGTGGAGACTAAAATTGTCCGAAATTTGTTTATTTCTAAAAAATCCTAAATTTTTCTATATTTGCCTGAAATTTATGTATTTTTGGTAACTTGAAAATTTGTAAACATTCAGAGATTTTTAATGAGAACAATTTTTAAAAAATATTTTGAGTTTATTGATTTTTCGATAAAAATAGACTTAAAACTAATGTTGTGAAAGAATTTTTGAATTTTTGAAACATGTCAAAATTTTAAAAATATGCTTCTAAATTCAGAAAACAATTGATAAATTGCAGAAGTGGAGAAAATGGTTCCGAATGACAATGTCCGACGAGCAGAAAAAAGCGAAAGAGCTGAAAATCGCAAAACAGAAGGAGGAAGAAGCGCCAAAATCAATATTTCAAAAAGTGAAATATTATTTTAAACGTTATTGGTATATTGCTGTACCTGCGCATGTAGTATCATGTTCTGCCTGGTTTGCAGCACTTTATTTAACAGTTAAAAGGTGAAAATTGCTAAAATTTTGAAAATTGTCCGATTTTTTCAGCGGAGTAGATGTTATTTCATTATTAGAATTTATTCACATGCCTGATGCAGTTGTTGAAAAGGTTAAGAATACGCCACCGAGTGCTGGAGTCATTGTTGTCGCCCTTATTTTGTATAAAGTGGGTTTTTTAGTAGCTAGAACATTTTTATTCGATTTTTTTTTAGATCGCCACACCTTTGCGGTATGCAACTACACTATTTCTCATTCAAGCATCATTTTGGGGATTAAAACGATTAGGAAAACTGAAAACAGCCAGTGAAGTTGAATATAAGGTGAGTATTTTCGAAGTTTTTTTTTGTAAGAAAGGAATTTAGATTAAAGCTAACAGAAGAGTGATATTTAATCGATTTTCACATACGTTTCCGAAAAAAAACAACATTTTTAACATAATTTGGTTTTTTTAATGATTTTTATCACAATTCTGTTTTTTTTTCGTTAAAGACAAGGTGCCACTCATTTTTCGAGCACTGTAAGCTCAATTTTTTAAAATCATGTTTCAAAGTTTCTGAAAAGGACCATAACATTTTGGTTAGAAGCATTTCATATTACTATAAAACTGCAATACGTCTAAAATTTTAGAAAAACTTTTATTATTTCAGGTCCGAACAGAATATGAGAAAAATAAGCATTTCTATGGTAGACGAATGTACAGGTGAACCATTTTTTCATTTAAAAAATCAATAAATCAATAACTTTTTCAGATATCGTCATCTTGGCGTACGAAGTGTGGCCAGAAAAAACAGTGTACATGCAAACAGTAGAGAACAGTCACAAATTCAGCGATTACAAAAAGATCACGAAAAATTGAATGATAAGAGAAAGGGGGACTAATTTTCGTTATTTTTTGATAGTTATTTGGTCAGAAATTGATTTTTTTGATGCTTTAGATAGATGCCTAGATTGCTTGTTTTTTTTTTGTAATAATAAAAAGTTGAGGTTTTTAAAAAATATTTGCGATTTGAAGATGGTTAGGTCCAGTTATTTTTCTGAAACTGTTTATGTTTAGTTTTTAATTATTAAATTTAAGAAAACCGATTATTTAAATAAAAATCAATATTTTTTATGTTGGGAACGGTTGTGAGAAGAACAATGTCGAGTGGAAGACATTTTGTAAGAATTTTGAGAATTTCAGAAATTTTTAGAATTCGTCTGAAATTTTCAGATAGCTGTATGTCAACTAACCAGTGATAATGATTTGAACAAGAATTTTGAAACTGCGAAGGAAATGATTGAAAGAGCGGGCGAGAAAAAATGCGAGGTTTTGTTGGAGATGAAGAAAAAAACTGAAAAATCTGTAATTTAAATTGCAGATGGTATTTTTCCCGGAATGCTTTGATTTTATTGGAAGATCGAAAGATGAACAGATTAATTTAGCGATGAGTGTTGATGGGGAATATATGCAAAGATATAGGTACGGTTTTGGAATGATAATTTTCCGAGATAAGTGGAACCCTGTCTTTAAAATAGGTTTTCAAGGGGGAATTTCATTTTTTCTTCTTCTAAAAATTAAGACAGCTTTCTAAAGACACGGTGAAACAAAGTGAACCGCTTATTGTGTAAGAATTTAACTACGACAATTTATTTTAGGGCGCAGAAAAAGTGGGCGTTTTGTGGGTGTGGCACTTTTGCAATTGTGCGGCACACTTGAATTTTAAAAATCGTCGAGAACTTCTCGAGGTAAAAAATCAATAATTTTTGTTTTTCTTCGAATAAAACTTTATTTTCGTCATTTTCAATTATTTTTTTTTGTAAAAAAAAATAAGACAGGTTACGATTAAAATAAAAATAGACTTTTATTCTCGGTTCGGAGTTTTTTTTGCTCAAAAATGCTATTTTTCAGTTTTTCCCTTTTTTCGCGTGAATTTTCTTTGACAATCAATTTATTCGACAAATTTTAGTTTTTCAGGTGTTGCGAAACGGAAAAAAAATATTGAAACAACATGCCGATGAAAAAGGAACAGAGATTTGCGAATTTGGATGAATATTATCATTTTCTGGATCGGCATGTTGTTTCAATATTTGTACGCAGTTTCGCAACACCTGAAAAACTAAAATTTGTCGGATAAACTGATTTCCAAAAGAAAATTCAAGCGAAAATAGGTGACAACTGACAAAATTGCATTTTCTTAGCAAAAAAAACTCTGAACCGAGAATAAAAGTCTATTTTTATTTCAATCGTAACCTGTCTTATTTTTTTTACAAAAAAAATTATTAAAAATGGCGAAAATAAATAATTGTTTGAAGAAAAACGAAAATAAAATAATTTTAACCGGCGTCTATATATCTGTGCATTTTTTCGTGAGCGTGTGTATGCAATTTGTCGTCAACGTGCTCACACACACTGCAAGTCCGCAATGAGGTTTTCGGTTCAATTTGGCCCACCGTGAAAGAGAGTATCGCCGCTGTAAATAAGCTAAAGTAACTAGACGTTTTTCTGAAATTTTCCAAATTTCGACAAAAATTCTTTAAAAGCTGAATTTTTTTGGAAAAATTAAAAATCTCAGCTAAATTTAAATTTATTTCACACGAGGGACTTATTTGTAAAATGTTAAAATTTCCAGACTTCAGGAAAAATTTTTATTTTCTAAATAATTTTTCGTTAAAAACGTTTTCCAAAAATTTCTGAGTTTTCAGTTTTTAATAATGAATTCTTGTTGAAATTCGCCAAAAAGTGAAAAATTCAGTAAAACGGAATTAATCTGAATAAATTGCATTTTTAATTTTATTCTAAAGAAAATTTTGAGCTAAAAATATAGAAAATTCTGAAAAGAAAAATGTTTTATCGATTATTTTTGGGGAAAATCGAAATATAAAAAAAAAGAAGTGAAAACCTAAAATTATCCTTGTTTCTAAAATGTATCTACTCTTTTCGATTCAAAAATATTCAAAATTTGATGATCGGCAGAAAATCCGCCCTTTTTCAGGGATCTAGCCAAAAAGCACAATCTCTGGTTATCACTCGGTGGACTTCATCACAAAGACTACCAAGATTCCGCACATCCATGGAACACCCATGTGATTATCGATTCAAATGGTGAAACAAAAACTCTTTACAAAAAATTGCACCTATTTGATCTGGAAATTCCGGGAAAAGTAAGGCTTCTGGAAAGTGAGTTTAGTAAAGCTGGAAAGGAGGTAAACTTTTAGAATTAGAACATTAAATAAGATTTTTTTAAATTAAAGATGATTCCACCAGTAGACACACCGATTGGTAAATTAGGCCTATCGATTTGTTATGATGTCAGATTCGCTGAACTTTCGCTTTGGAACCGAAAAAATGGAGCACAGATTTTGTCATTTCCTTCGGCGTTCACTTTAAATACTGGGCTTGCACATTGGGAGGTTTTCTTCGTTTCCCCCGGAATATAAAAAAACCATTGGATTTTCAGACGCTTTTGAGAGCGAGAGCCATTGAAAATCAATGTTATGTTGTGGCTGCAGCACAAACTGGAAAACATAACGAAAAACGACAATCTTATGGACATGCAATGGTTGTTGACCCATGGGGTGCCATAATTGCACAATGCTCGGAAAGAGTCGGTGAGTTTTTGGATTTAAGATACTTAGGTTATGAGGACTATTGAATTTTAGACATGGCATTTGCTGAAATTGATCTATCTTATGTTGAAGAGTTGCGTAAAATGCAGCCGGTTTTCGAGCATCGTCGAGGGGATTTGTACACACTTCATGTTAATGAGAAACAACCAGGTACACTTGTTTTTAAGGCCTATTGGTCGAAAAGCATTTAAAAAATCTGAATTTTGAGATTTTCAATCGTATTTCGGTCCCCAACGGCTTATTTCTGCCAATTAATATAATTTTTGAAAAATGCATGAGGTTTTCTCAAAATTTTCAATATTTCACCAGATTTTCAGCTATTTTCGAATAAAATACCAATTTTTATGTATAGGTGGCTCTATTTAAAAGGAAAAAAAATGTTTTCCCAGTTGGCAATTGTGTGAGCCTTCGAACTTTCAATTTTTAAGTGTACGATACCCTGAAAATTAAAAATTAAAATTAAAAACGTTGGTTTTTTTGGAAGAGAAAATTTTTCAAAAATAGTAAATAATAATTGGCCTGTAATATTGTAGAACTATATAAATTTAATTTTTTCAGCAAACGAACAAAAATTTGCAACTTTTACCATCTATCAAGATCAAGTCTTCTTCCAAACGAAATTTTCGTATGCTTTTGTTAATTTGAAACCAGTTACAGATGGACGTAAGTGATTTGGCGAATTCCTTAAAGAACTTAATTAAGAAATTCAGACGTGCTTATTTCTCCAAAACGCGTCGCTAAGAAATTATTCGAGCTCCGCGACGAAGAAACCGCCGATTTGTTCATTTTGGCGAAAAAGGTTCAAAAAATGTTAGAAAAACATTATAATGTAAATTCGTCGACGATTTGTGTTCAAGATGGTGAAGAAGCCGGGCAAACAGTTCCGGTAAATATATTGCTTGTTTTATTTCTGAAAATTTAAAGCTTTTTCAGCATGTTCACATCCACGTCCTTCCGCGGAGATCAGGAGATTTTGGAGATAATGAAATTTATCAAAAATTGGCTACACATGACAAGTATTTGTTTTTTGAAACCTCGAAATTTTGGCAAATACAAAAGAAAAAATATTGCAGGGAACCGAAAAGAGGGCCAAGGAACAGAGAACAAATGGCAAAAGAGGCTGAAATTTATAGAACGGCAATGGAATTGTGAATTTAAGAGAAGAAAAAAAGAAAACCGTATTTTCATGTCAGTATTTACCTAAATTAGTGAACAAAGAATGTATTATAAACCCGGTCTAGTCACAGAATCATAAATGTTAAAAATGGGAGTATTAAATTGTCCATCGACGTGATAAAAGCTTCACAAATTGAAGCAATTAGGGAGGCGATGATGATTGAAATTGTAGAGGATTGTTGGACGGGAAGGAAATGATTGGAAATTAGAAGGAATGTTATCATTGAGAGAAGCATTGCAAGCGTTCCTTCCATTGATTTTTTAGGGCTGAAATTTATGAATTTGTAGTGGTGAAAAAACACAAATTTCCAACCTTCTTTTCCATTTATTTTTGCCAAATTTCGAGCCAATAATCGCTGCAAAACTGTCTCCAACTCCAACCGCTGCCACACCAGCCAAATGGTAGAGTTTCGGTTGGAATCCTCTTGTATTCGGAACATCGAATGAAAGTAGAAGGGGTAAGAAGATGCCTAGGAATAGATAAAAAAGTATTTTTCTTGAATTTCTTCTAAAACCCCTACCAATCAATAAATAAATCGGTGTCATCAACAGTTCAGAATCCTGTGCGTCTTTGAAAATCAACAAATGCTCATTCAACACTTTAGACCATGGTGGAACATTCAAAAATCGTAATAATTCAACGAGTACGAATATACTGAGCCACAGCCAAGCGCAAAGAGTCGTGAATTGAGGATCGTAGAAAATTCCGGACATGTAGATAAGGGATACGGTAAGATGGAAGAATTTTCTGGAAATTTTAGATATTCGGATTTATTGATTGAAATTAGGAAAAAAGGGGTACCTATGAATTGTCGTGCTCGTTCCTACCGAAGTCACATATGCACAAAAAACAACTGAAACTGCCACATTCAACAGCCAGAATAGGATCATGTTTAGTCTGGAAATTTCAGAACTTTGCCATTTTTTACGAGAGGAAGTTTTTCAAAAAATTAAGATCTTTATACCTTCCATAATTTTGAAATTTTTGAATTTAAAAAAATGACCGAAAATTTCAACTTTTAATTTTCATAAAAATTAAACACGGAGTGAAAATCAAGATCAGAGCTCCCAAAACTGAGAAATTCCAATTTGAAGGGAAAAACAAATATTTACTTCAATTTGTTTTCTAAATAATCAAAGAAAAGTAACATTTTCGTTATCTAAAATTGTCAATACCATTTTTTAAATCTGAAATTTCGAATTATGCTGTAATTTTTTAATGAATATTCAGCAGCTTTTTAACTTCCAGAATTATCAAAAAATAACTCAATTTCCGGAAAAAATGAGAAATTAGGTAGCGGAGACGTTCAAAATTGGTTTTTTTCTAATTTCAGAGCCCAAATTCAAGATTTTTAAAATTCTAAACTTCACATTTATCTTTCACGGCTATTATCGATCGATATAAATGATTCTGTGGAGCTCAGCCGCATTTTAAGAAACGAGGAGATTTGATAGTTTAAATTATACATAATTTCAGGATTTTTAGCTTTTTCAAGAAATCCGACGATATCCCGGCCTAATCTTTAGCTAAAAATTTTAATTTTTAGTTTTTTTTTAATTTTTAATTCAGAAACCCATAAAAAGCATCCCAATTACCTGGTATAACCATTCTCTGTCCCAACAACCATCTGAAACAAAACCCCGAAAGTTTGAGGAATCGTAAGCCCTAGAATCATCGAATATGTCCATAAGGACAACGCTAGAACACCACAAAATACAAAATTTATCAAAATTGGCGTTTCCTTCACAATTATCGACAATACTACTATAATTAACGTTGAGATAATTGCCACAATTGCCAGACTTCCATATGCATCGCCTAGCATTCTGAAAATCTTTTATAACTTACTTAAAAGTGTCCGGCATTTAATATTCATAAGATAATCGGTATGATAGTACCATAAATACTGAAATAATTGACTAGAATATAGTAATTTATTGTAAAAATGAGCAATTAAGTATATATATATATAGTTTGGTAAGTAAATAATTATCGATTTATCACAGAAAAACGATTGACGAAAAACAAAAGAAAGAAAGAAAGCTTATTTTCGAGAATCTGCTTCAAAAATTGTCCGGTATGTTGAAGCTTCAATGTTCAGCCTGGAATAATACGTGATTTTAATTTTTTCAAATAAATGCATTTTTCGGTTTGATGTGATATTCTCTGAAAAAAAAACACGGTTAATAAAATTCAAAATTTTAAACAGAACACCTGGTTAGTAAAAAATGATGGAAATTTTCGATTAACATAAATAAGTATTAGGATTTTGGTTTTTAAATTCCCATATTTAAAAAAATTAAAAACATGGGAATAGAGTTTTATAAGACCTTTCTCGGGTTATCTGAGGAAAATCAGAAACCCGAAAATATTTCAAGATCTTCCAAACATTCAGAATTTAAAGGAGGACTTTACGGAAAATAATTATTAAATGAGTCTTAAATGAAAATAGACTTCATTCTCATTCCAAATCTGTTATTAAAATTTTCTAAAACCACCTAGAAGCCGAGAAAATGAGCTTCAAAACAATGGCCTAGAAAAAGTGTCCATCTGGCCGAACTTTTTTCCTATGAGCTTTTTTCGTGTTTCGTTAATAGATAGTTATGCAGAATACTTATATTAGTCATTTTTTAATGTCGTTTCACTTTTTTTTGGATTTTTCATGCCCGCGGACTAGTTTTCGTACTTTTTCTAGGCCATTGTTTTGAAGCGCATTTTCTCGGCTTGTAGATGGTTTTAGAAAAATTTAAAACAGATTTAGAATGAGTATGAAGTCTTTTTTCATCCCAGATGTATTTTCAGTGGTAACAATTTGCACAAAATACAGTGCGTCGCATAATGATAGGTTCACCCCTAAATTTCTCAAAATTTTGAAAATTTTGAATTTTTCAAAAACGATTTTTATACCAAAATAGAAGACAGAAGTATCTGAGTTTGTCCTTTCTCAAATTATGCCAATAGTTACGGTAACTGTCTAGAACATCACAATTGAATTTTTTTCATCGGAAAAAATAATCTGGAAATCAGAAAAGCCAGAACACACATTGTGAAACCGTCAAAACTTCACAGGATGATGCTGCATGGATTGGGGGAGCAATAAGTTCGAATGGAGAGATCAAAATCTGTTTTCTTTCGAAGGAAATGAGTGGAATCGATTATCGGATCACTCTTCGCAAAGGACCCAGGGAAATCGGGCCGAAAAGTTGACTTTTATGCAGGATGGAGTCCCAATTCACCGTTCCATGCGTAGTATAGCTTGGCTTCAGCGTCGAAGTGTCTCTGTTTTAACCTGGCCAGTCTGTTCTCCCGACATGAAATCGATTGAAAATGTATGGGGATACGTGATCCGCAGAATTTATGAAGGTGGCAAGGCATAACATGTCGTTAAAGAGCTCAAAAAGTCCATTGTTGATGCCTGGAGGAAGGAAGATCAAAAAATTCATCGATTCGCTTGGATCTTTCAATGGATTCTCGAGTATTTCATCTCAAACGCCACAATAGGGACCCTATTGATTATTATTATGACAAACAAATACAATTTTTATCGAATCAATGTTTTTTTCTATTTTTTATCATAGTGAACCTATCTTTTTGCGTGTTGGAAAATAGGCCAAAATCGAAAAACCACGATTTTTAAAAATTCCTTTAAAGTATTAGTTCCCATTTTGCAACATGTTTATAGACTCTGGCTGTCTTCTATTTTGGCATAAAAATCGTTTTTGAAAAATTCAAAATTTTCAACATTTTGAGAAATTTAGGGGTGAACCTATCATTATGCGGCGCACTGTATAATACAAACGTGCTCATTTTAACCGAATTTCCGTAACTTTGTTATAGTATTGTCAAGATAATAATTTCTGGCCGCTCGTTTTGCGGAGTGTCGTTGGGAATTTCCTCGCAACGCAACCGCGACGCGCTCAAATTCAAATTTCTCAGTTGGTCTTGCGCGTTGCGGTTGCGTTGCGAGGAAATTCCCAACGACACTCCGCAAAACGAGCGGCCAGGAATTTTCATCTTGACAATACAAGCCTTCCTTTTTTCAAATCTGATCTTCTTGAAGCCCCTTCAAAATCCACAGTGCATGAAATATGTGATGTTCAATCTCTATAATTCTCCACCAGTAACTCAAAAGCGTCAATCCAAATCCTCCCCCTACGAAGATTTTCCCCCATTATTATTATTATTATTATATTCTCAGATTTTCTCTCATCTCCATGGTGATATGATATTCCAATGATATTTCACCTTTTCTCAACCACCACCACCGCGATGCTATACGAAAAAAGTAATACGAGAGCCGAAAAGATTAAAAATTATGATTCTCCCCCCTCACTATTCCACCCCAAACCGCCAGATCTCAATATTAATACACTGCGTGAAACCAGATGTACATATATTCTCTCTCCGAAGCGAAAAGGAACATGTGGTCGGGGGGTTCTTTTCTAATAAAAAAACACACACACACACACACAAGGCTCTCAATAACTGCAGAAGAAATAAAGCAACTGTTCGTAGTGAGGATTTGAGGTCATCACTTGGATTTTTCCGATTTTTGTCAGTTGTTTAATTACAACCGACAAAAATTTGAGAAATGCCAATTTTTTCTTCTAAAAACCTGCGAACGAAAAAAAAGGGAGAAAGATCGAGAAAGAATTTAAAAATAGGATATGATTTTCGAAAAAATGAAAGAACGGAACTTTAGTCAGGGAATTTGCAAACTTTATGCTGGAAGATTTCAAAAAAAATTTTTTTTCAAAAAATATGTACAAAGGAAAAATTCCAAAGTTATTTTCCGAATCTTAACTGCTTCCCACGTTCAAACAGCAGAGGAAATTCCATAAAAATGCTTAAAGACAGTATACCACCAATTTTTAAAGTATCAATTTTGGACCCATTTCCTTGGAAAATTAATATCTTTACAATAATGTTTACAACACTCGTCTAACCAGAATGCCAAAAAATTTTAAAACTCAAAATTTATAGTTTAAAAATTAGTGGTATACTGTCTTTAAAGAAGGTGTACTTCACTGTTTTTCTGTTTTCATTTAATTTTCATCTTATTCGCCGCATTTAAAACCCTATCAAAGAACAGAAACAAAAAATTAAATTTCCCGTATTTAGTACTCGAACAGCCCATTTTAAAACCGAAATTAAAACTCAAAAATAGTGAAGCATCAAAATTTTTGTGCTATTTGCTCAACAAACTAAAAATGACCCCAAAATGAATTCCTCGAAATTTAAACCACCATTTTTCAATTTTGAGCTAAATTATTGCTCTTAGAAGTTCAAATTATGGAAAATCTTCAGACTGTAAGCTCTGAAAACTAAGTGAAGCGCTCAATTATCAAAAAATCGAGAATATTTCATTTACTATAGAAAAATGCTCTTTAAAATGAGTTAGCTCTTGTGAAAAGCATAAAGAAAAGCTTCAGCTGAATTCAGGTACTTCTCTTGGAAATTATGAAACTAAAAGTGAGTAGGATTCCATTTGGTGGTACACTTTCTTTAAGCAATTTTCTAATCTATTTGTAAAAATCGAGAATAACATCTCTTTTCGAAAACATCTCTAACTCTTCTAATTTACGAATTTTCCATTCGGCTCTTTAATATTCCTGGAACCTTGCCTTTAAGCGTAAATGCACTTTGAAATCCCTCTTTTTCTGCAGCTGCTCTATCAAATCTCATCTACATAATAATTTTGCTCGAATTTTCACCCCCAAAGCAGGTGCGAAACATTCTCGTCACCCCTAACAACCGCGAAACACCTCCATATCAGCCCCGTCTTCTGAAAAACATCATCAGGCCGCTGCCGATTCGTGGCCGGGGCGAAGGCAGATGCAAATGTTACGACAAATCTTATAGGTTGTGTGTGAGCATTGCATTTCGCCCCCCCACCACCACTACCACCCGTTTGGCCGCTTCATTTTGTGCTGCTTTTTGTCTTCTCGTCTAATTTGAAATTAGATCGATTTTCTTTTTTGCTTTTCCTCTTTCCGCTGCCCAACCAAACATACATTACTATAGAGTTTTTCAGCTTCTCCCCGTTTTTCCTTGACCCGCCCAACTAACACCACAATGAATAAATGAGAAAATTAAAAGGGAATTTCGGTGGCCGGTTTGTTGGAAGGAAAAATTCACCAATTTTGCAGAGGAAATGGGGAAAGATTCAGGTTTAAACAAAGAGAAGCTGAAAATTAAGAATAGGGCGAATAAGACTGGAAAATTTTCAGCTAATACCGAAAAAAAAGATTTTTAAGCTGGATTTTATCAAAAATTGAAATTTCTATAAATAGAAGACTTTTTTATCACTTTATCTCAAATTAGAACAATAAAATGAAGAAACTAAAATGTAGCTTTATTCCAAAATTTGCAAAAAACAAAGACCTTTGAAAATATTTGCTGTTATTTTGATAAATACTGAGAAAAATGCTTAAATTTGTTAATATGAACCTTTTTTTTAATTTTGTGAAATTTTGACAGATTTCAAGAGAAAAAGCAAAATTTCAGCTTCAAAACTGAATTGGCACTCTGCCTTTAAAGTGTTTAAAAATTTTGCTTTAAAAAATGCTAAAACTGTTAGTGACACCCTCTTTAAGAACTTTTCGGACCAGATAGCTAATGATCAAAAACCTAATTAAAGGACACTCGAAATTCTTAAAGAACCTATATTTCTAATCACAAAATTCGAAACTCTTTAAAAATATTGGAAAAATCCCTTTTTGAGGCCTTAATTTCACACTAACAACGATTAAAACATCACAAAACACTCTCGAATTAAAAAAAACCGATTTGCAAAAACTTCGAGTCAAAAAACGCCGGCCTAAGCGAATCTCAGCACAGCTTCACTATATTTTTTCGAAGACTGTGGCAAAGCATTCACTTATACGGCATTTGCTCATATTATAGGAATAAAAATGATTCATTTAGAAAAAACAACAACAAAAAAACAAGAGATACACAATTTGGATCGATTACAAAACAAATGCAACATATCCTCTCACATAAATACACATCAACAACAAAAAACTACACTAAACCACACGAAAAAAAAGAAAAATCGATGAGATGTCGCCTCTGGCTCCTATTTTGCCCCGCTTTTTTTGTGTCGTCCGTTTCCGTTTTTTTTTCCATTTTTTGGTTGTTGTACCCTCTTCTAAAGTGTCGTGTCGCAAGTGTCATATACACTCTAGCAGAAATCCATGCAACAGATAGAACCACACAAAAAAAACTCCTAAAATTTACCTTTTGTCAAAATCTCGAGAATAATATCACGAATATTATCAAGAATATCCTCTCGTTGAGCGCTGACCTTCCCATCTTTCACATCCGCCATTAAATGCACACAACTGCCCAGTTGGCGGAGCTCGTCAGTTGTTAGCTGCTCGAGCCGACTAATCACACTGATAGCTGGCTTCTGCTGCTGCTGCTTCTGCTCACAATGAGCTTGCGCGGCAGCCTTCTTCACCTCAGCATCGGTGTCAATGGCAACCGACGTTGAGAACGGGGCGGGGCTTAACACCGCCAGCTGCAATTTTTCCACTCTCTTGTCATCTTTGATGTGAAATCGAAAGAGGGTCAGAGATATTGTGATTATGTTCGATAATCTTAGAATTTAAAGGGAGGGGCTTTGTGTTTTTATTCAAATTTCGAGAGCATAGTTTAAGATTTCCAGTTTTTAGAGAACCCTCGTCGTAGATCAAACTGTGAATTCAGTTCTGTTAAACGCGTCGCGGCCTAAAAATCCGTTTTCTAGCAATCCTATATTTTCAAAATTATTTTGGTATTAAAAAATGAACAAAATACAGATATTTCCAAATTCAAACGAAAAAATACGTTTTCCAGCTTATCGATTGATTAGCTTAGGCTACAGTACACAGAAAAACCTGCACATCAAACTTTAAAACCAGTTTTCCTTTGAAATGCCTCAAACCGGAGCAAAAACGCAACGTTTAAATTCTCTTTCATTATTTTTCAAATCCGAAATAACAAATTAAATAATCCTAGATAAAAATTGCATAGAATCGTGTCGATATATCTACAGTACACCTTACTGTTCAGCAGAGCGCGCTTACATATTATTCACGTTAAAAATTAGGTCTCACAGCGAATTCAACAAATAATTGTCGATTTGGTTCTCTAAAATGATTATGATTTTTTTAAATTAAATTTTTCGAAGAAAATGTGTAAAACTTCAAAATTTGAAATTTAACGCATTTCTTCTAATCCATTTTGAACTTTAGGTCTCGAAACGAATTCAAAATAATCGACTGAGAAAGCTGAATTATAAGAAAATATCGAATCTAGTTTTTAACAGAAAATATCATCAAAAGTTCTGATTTTTGAAATAGCTGAAAATCTCCAAAATTTCAAAATTTAAGCCCACACCCCTTCAAATTCAAATTCACATCACTTTACTCATCCCAACCCATCCCTCAGGGGTCCAGTTCACATAACATCGAATTATATTTGAAGGAAAAAAATATTTTTTTGCAAATAAAAAAAACAGAATATTCAGAGAATATCCAACTAGAAGAGATAGAGAGAAGGAGTCGATTCGAATTGAATAGAAAAATTGTTGGAATGGGAATGGAAAAAGAAGGGTCCATCCACCCTCTTCCTCCTTCCTTTCACTGACTCAATACCACACCAGAAAAAGAGCCCCCCTTCTATTACCTCTTCTCGTACTCTCAAAGCTCCGCCTACTTTTAACAGAGAGAGAGAGAGCCCTTTTCAATGCGGCTCCTTCATCTTCATTTTCTCGGGAGGGCCGCCTTCTCCTCCAACGGTTCAATTTAGACGTTTAGAGATGGTCAGAGAGAAATGGCGGAATAGAAACGCGAACAACAAAAAAACAACAGAAGTGTGTATGTTTTTCTATAATTTATTGGGTGCGTGTATGTGTGTGTAGATTCTCTTAGTAGAAATGATGGGAATTTGAGAGAGAAGAGTGCAAAAATTAAGAGAAATGAATTGAAATTCCGATGGAAACGCAGGATATGATTATTACAACTCTTAGGATGATGTTGCTGCAATTCGAGATGATGATGAACTGCACTAGATCGAACCTAACTTTGATTGGAAATATCGATTACAAATTTATAGAATTTCAGAATTCCAAGGCTCCAGAGATACTCGAAACGTTGTCATATACTCTAGAATTCAAATAAATCACCGTAATACGAAATTCACTATAAAAATGCTGAATCCTCTGATTTTAAATATATGAAAAATAAGTTCAAAAATGATTTCAGGCACTTAAACCACCAATTTCAAAAAAAAATGGAAAAACTGCTCTTATTTCTATTTCGAAAAATTATTCATCAACTACTTGGATTTCTCAACTTTAACGAGAATGAAGTCAAGTGGGATAATGTCTTTAAGATAACCAAAACAGCAAAAAAGATACAATTAACACTATCGAAGAAAAAGTCCAAGAGAAATATCAAAATTTCTCGATTTCTCGAAAATGAACTAAAGTGGGACAGTGTCTTTAAGAGGAAAAACATGATCATATGGAAAATCTTCAAAATTTTCGCTATTGACTTTAAAGTGCTTGTTTACTGACTTTCAGTTTTTGTTTTAATCTACTCAGAATCACCAATTATTAATGAATTTAACAAAAAAAAATTTTTTCGCACACCCATTGACCCAAAACGGCTCCTCCAGAAGTCCCGAAAACGGGTGGTGGCAGCTGATGGTGGCACCACCCGTTTTTGGGCTTTTTAAGGTCCGTTTTGATAAAAATGAGGCTTTTAAAATTAATTTTTTGTTGATTTTTTCATTAATCATCGGTGATTCCGAATAGATTAAAACCAAAATTGGAAAGGAGTAAACACTTTAAAACTTCGAAATTCGACTTCAGTGAACTGGATCCCCCGTTTCGATTCGTATTCCAAACACTTCTCACCTTTTTTTCAAAACTTCTCAACAATTCATTATTCTCCTTCACCAAAGTTTCAATACTAATCAATCTCGCCTTCTGTACATCTTCCTGTTCCTTACTTCTCTCCCCTCCAATCTTCTTCCCTCCCAACGCCGATGAAAACGTTTCCCGGACGATCGATTCAATACTCTAGATTTCAGGAAATATATAAAATCTAGCCAAAATAATTGGGGGGATGCAATCAAGGAAAAAACAATACAAAACACCACAAAAAAAACCAAATTCCAATGAATAAATAATCCGCTGTTGAAGCGAAAGGGCATAAAAATCATGCATTTTTAATTAGATGCCCCTTGGGGGTGGCTTCCGTCAAATTCATAGTATAGAAAAATGTAGTGAAGAAGCATATTTTTCGAGAAAATACCACATCAAAACCTTGCTGTTAGAAGTTCAAAAAGTTGAAAAGAAAACCGTAACGAGATTACTTACGTTTCCACTGATAACATCCATGTGATCAAGATTCTCCAATAGGGCAACATCTTCTTCGTCCAAATCTTGACCACCGGTTTCTTGGATGTGTTCGAGTCTTTCACGCATCGCTGTTAGGTTGCTGAAAAAACAATCGAAAAATATAAATATAACGAATGAAAAGGGATTAACCTAAATTTCGGAAATAAAAATACCATTCTGATTTTCAATAATTTAAAAAACTAAAAATAATGATAATATGATCGATTTTAATTTTAAAAAACGTTATATGTCATATTTAACTAACAAAGGACATGTTACTAGATGTTTTTTATGAGATTTATATTTTAACGTGATTTTTCTTTAATAAAGACATTGCGTACCAAATTTTGGCGATTAATTGGCTAAAATTCACTTTTTCCGGTGGTAGCGATCCAAATCAGCGACTCAAATACGCTTTCGGTATTCGAAATTCAGTTTTTAGGAACCCACTAACGTAATATCATTTTAAAAAACGAGTTAAAGGCAGCTTGTCAGTTAATACGATTCAAATTAAAGGCAAACAATCAAAATTCGGATGGGGGTCCAGAAGGTCGAGAAAACATTACCAATTTGTCTAAATTCAAATAATTGTGTTTCGCGCCAATTCCGACCGCGTTGCACGATCCGGCGCGCATTCAAATTTTGATTTTTTCAACTTTGAACCGCTGCTATGACGCGTGTATTTATCGGTGTGATTTCGCATAAATTGCATCGTACTAACGAGAAAACGCTCTAATTTTTAAAACTGAAATCAGGTAGGGTCAAATTAACTGGCACACTGTCTTTAATCTTTTGAGATGTGTCTCAAGCGCTTAGTCTCTCTCTTCCCTCTTATTTTTAAGATTTTACGGTGGTCGCCTAATTTGCAGTGAATTTTGCACAATTTTCCACTTCTAATGATTTCTAAAATTTTTCCAAAAATTCATAATTTAAAAAATAAATTATTATCAATCTCCACATTTTCAGGAAATATAGAAAAATATTTTTTTTTCCAGAAAACAATTCAGTTGTGTAATTTTTTTGGCAAAAAATATTTCGATTTCACTTTTAGAACAATTTTCAGAAAAATGTTCCAGAGAAGCATCTTCAAAATTGAAAAATTACGAAATTCGTTTTTTTTAAATTTTCAGAAGCTCTGATTTTCAAAAAAAAAGTGTTTAAATTTTTTTTTAGAAAATTTATATTAAAAGGGCAAATTTATCATAAGCTGCTGAATTCCTAAAAAATTCCTAAAAATTCCCAAAACCTAAAAATTTCGGAGTTTTTAACAAAAGTAAAATATCACCAAGCTCACCTCAAATTCACCTTCGCATTCTCCAAAATATCCTCCAACGACTGTTCAACAACCTGTTGTTCTTCCGCTTCCGCTTCCTTCACCTCATCCGTCGCAATCGGCGCCTTTTCCACGTCATCTGCTCCATTTTCAGCCGGCGCAACAACTTCAGCAGCTTCAGCTTTAACCGCCTGTTCGGCGGCCTCTTGATTCTCCAACATTTGTCGAATTTGTTGAAGTCTCAATTTCCTTGCCTCCATTGCTGCAAGCTTCTCACGAATCAATACGTTCACTTGCTCTTTTCTGCAACAAGCATTGATTTGTGTAAAACAAAAAAACAGATAAAACAATTGTTTTCTTAAAATTCATCGAAACTTGAGCATGTGTGAATGTTTGTGTGTTCACCGTCACGAGAAAATGCACAATTCTCAAAAAAAAATCAATATTTTATTTTTTATCTGCATTTTTCCGTCTGAATTTTCTGAACACACAAATATCTCACATATTTCTCACAAAAAAACGTTTTTTGTTCATTTTTACACACCGTTGGATGAGAAATACTTAGAAAATGCACTTTTTCCCCTCCCAACCGAACGCCACTTGCTCTTTCTGTTTTATACATTTTTATATGTAGTAAACGGAGATGGGTAAAAGTGTAAAAAACGAAGGAGAAGAAGAAGAGCCCGAACCCGAGCAATAATAATGGGAAAAGAAGAGTAAAAGTGTCTGGATGGGATTCGAAAAAGAAAATGTGAGGGATGACCGCTGGTGGCATACGGGATCTATTGGATTTGTTTGCCATTGTGGAGTCACAGAACAGGAGTCAATATTAAACTGACCAGTGCGGGGAAGTGTTTTGAGGATGTGGTGGGGGGACTAGAAACTAGTTGGCTGGGATTTTATCAGAATTATGACTTATTAAAGTTTTCAACTTAAAGGAGGGCATTAAAGAGAATGTAAATGACGTTAAATCGCCGAAAAATGCCCTACTTATGTTATAAATGGGTTTAAAACATTTTTTTGAAAGTTAATAGAAAAAAACGAGATATCTGCAAAAATGTTTCCACCGCGGAAGAGTTTTGGTTTCTAGTCCGCGATAGTTTGGGTTCCTAGGCCATCTAATAAATTTGTGCATTTTTATTCATTTTTTTGCATTAAAAATGAAAAATCGATATAACTACCTTAAATTTTACATTTATATGCAAAAAAAAAACAAAACAATGCAAAAATTTAATAGGCGGCCTAAGAACCCAAATTATCGCGGACTAGAAACCAAAAATCTTCCGGGGTGGACACTTTTTTGCAGGTAGCTCGTTTTTTTTCTTCCGTGAATTTAAAATTTTTGAAACCCACTTCTAACATCAGTATGTCATTTTTCGGCGATTTAACAAACATTTATATTCTCTGTGATGCCCTCTTTTAATAGGCTTTCTTAAAATTCAATAATTCTAAAAAAAACGAAAATTTAAAGGACGACATTACAGAGCTAATGAATGCCCCTTAAATGAAAATAGACTTAATTCTCATTCCAAATCTGTTTTTAAAATTTTCTGAAACCACCTAGAAGCCGAGAAAATGAGCTTCAAAACAATGGCCTAGAAAACGTGTCCATCGGCGAAAACTAGTCCTCAGGGATGAAAAATCCAAAAAAGTAAACTTTAAAAAATAAATTAAGATGAAAAAAAGTCATTTTTCAAAAACTGCCAAAAAATTCAAGTGTGAAAAAAATATAACTTTATCGAAATTTCGAAAATTTATACATTTTTTGTTTTTTTTAAAGATTCTAAATTATTTAATTAAAAATTCAGTTAAAATTCACTCCAATCAGCCACATTTTCGAGCAAAAAAACTAAGACTGCAATTTTTCTGAAAAATCCATTTTAATTTGGATTAAGAATATATTTCTACCTCACATTTCGATAACAATTCGGGAAATAGTTGATTTCTAAGAATTTCAATAAAATAATAACCAATTTATGTTAAAAATTCAAATTTCAATGAGTGGGCACCTTGTCTTTAAACAACAAATTTTAAAAATTCCAAAAACCGCAGAATTTCAAAATTACAACAAAAAACTCACTGTTCAACCTCTCTCTTAATATTCTCCCGAATCTCCTCACGTCTCCGTTCCTTTTCCTCTTCATTCAATTCCTGTTTCTTCCCAAAATGCTCAATCTTCGGCACTCGTTGACTATCATCCGCAACCGCTTGTGCAGCTTCTTCCGCCAATTCCGGATTCTGATCACCGCCTCCAACAGCCAGTCCCAATGTCAGACACTGTTTTCTCAATTCTTCCAGCTCTTTTTCTTGTTTATCGTTCGATTTTTTGATGTTTGACACTGTAAACACTTGGGTAAACTGTTTTCAAAACTTAAACCCACTTTTATTGATTCTTTCCACAACTGTCGCTCTAACTCTGGCAGCTTCTTCATCCAATTCCTTTCCTTTTTTGGTTTTAAGTTCATTGATCGCATTTTTCTGAAAAAAACTGGTTTTTTGTCCAATATCCGTGAATTAAGCGCGTTTTTGAAAATAAAATGAAAGAGTAAGGTCTAAGCGTAAATTGGGCGTATGCGCCAAATTCACTTCTAAAAGTTTCAAATAAATACCTTTTTCTTTTGCAATTGCAACTGTTCGACGAGTTTCTCATTCATCTCTGAAGCAGCAACCGCCGCCTCTGAAACCTGCTTCAACTCCAAAAGTGCCGCATGCAGCTCGTCAATTGTATGCTGTGCATCCTCTTCTGATTGCTCTTCTGATTGCTCTTCTTGGATTTCTTGATTTTCAACTTTTGCTGCTTCAACAGCCTCATTCTTCTTTTTGTTCTCTGCGATTCGTTTTTCATCCGCCGCAATTTTCGCTTCAAAATCGGCAGCAATGTCAAGTGTTGCCTGCTCGTGAATGTTCTGGAAAAAAAGCCTTATTTAAATATATTGATTGATTAACAAAGTAAATACCACAATAGTTTTCAAAATATCCAAATATTGAGTTTCTTGCTCCGAAAGTGTATCAAATGCATTGATTAGTTGTTTGATGAAACTTTTGTTTTGCTGAAAAATGTGTATCTTTTTAAAAATAAAATGTTTTCCAAAAAAAAACAAACCTCATTATGTCCTTCACTACTAACTCCCAATTCTCTCAAAGCCTTTGCAATTTCAGCCTTTTTTGCACGAATTTCTTCAATTCCTTTTGTGATATTTTTACGGCGAGTGATCTGAAAAAAACTTCCTTTCTATGAATTATTTCGGAATTTTTATTTTTTTTAATATCAAAGGAACATATCCAAAAATATTTTTTATTACTACCGTAATTATTTTTCAAAGGAACATTGACCGAATATTTTAATGAGTCTTGCAACGAACACCGTGATCAATTCAGGCACTTTTTTAAAATTTTAAATTCATTTTTAAATTATTTAAAATATGGAAAATTCGAATTTTCACCGGATTGTCGTTTTAAAAAATGTTGAAAAAATTAAAATATCAGAGTTTAGAGCATAATTAATCTTCTTAGAACCGTTTGCAACTCAAAATTTGTAAACAAACTAATTTTCCAAAAAAAAATTAAATTAATACTTATTTAAATAAAAATTACCAAATTATCGTCTGTCACTTGTCCACTGCTCATCTTAATTTTTTCTGGAAAAAATATTATTTAACGTCGTAATTTCAAATAAAAAAACGTGGAACAAATAATTAAGAAAACGTTTTTTTTTGAAAAACTGTCTAGAAATAGCTAGAAAAAATTCAACTTTCACAATTAATCGTAATGATGAATACTTAAAACGATGAATAAAGCAATAAGAATAAAAAAAGCTTTAGAAAATTGCCCGAATCCGGAAAACCTCCCACTCAAAACTATGACAAAAATTTAAACCGACATAGAAGTTGACATTGATTGAAATATAGGAAGAAAATGCAGCGAGTGAAAAGACAGTACACACACACACAGCACACACATAGATAGGCTGCGTTTCTCATCTATACCTTTTCCACCTTTATGGCTATTACTATTACTCATACGCCCAGAAAACGCCCTCACTGTACGATATTTGAATAGAAATTCTACTCATTTAGATAAAAAACGTTTTTTTTGGTATGATTGGTCTACTTCTCTTTCAAATGACAGAATTAATACCAGAACTATTATTAGGGAAACCATTTTAGACTTAGAACAGTAAAAAAATTTTTCGACAAACTCAAAAAACTAAAAATATTTCAAAAATTACAATTTTCGCCCTTAAAAGGGTGTTAAACTCGTATTGAGCTCAGTCTGAACTCTTCGACTCTTTTAAACTCACCGCTGATATACTTTCACACCTTTAAAGACGGTATACCACCTAATTCAAAGCATCTACAAATTCAGTTTTAAAAAACAGATATTTTCTCTCGATAATCCAATTAAATTCTTTTAAAAAAAACTCGCTCCCTGTTACAAGAGCGTCTCAAAGTTGCAAAATTTCAGAAAAACAGGTATTTTTTGTTCGAAAACTCAGGCCTTGGCGCGATTATCTCGAAAATTTTCAAAAATCCCCAATTTCTCAAATTTTTATCGTTTTTAAAACATTAAAGATGGCCTGAGGGGACGAAATAAATGGTTTTTTAAAAAAATGTTGAAAGTATTATTGTTTATAAATAAATGAAAAAAAACTTGAAAATGGCGAAAATAATTTTTAAAAAAACGATAAAACCGTAAATCGCCCCTAATAGCCGAAGAAACGCTTTTTTGGGGTTTTCTCGGCTGTCTGATTTTTTTAATGAAAAATTTTTTAAATACTCGTCTATGCATTTTCTCTGAAAAAACTGACATGTTCAAAAAAATCAGACGGCCAAGAAACCCCCAAAAAGGCGTTTCTTCGGCCATTAGGGCGATCTACGGTTTTATCGTTTTTTTTTAAATATTTTTTTCGCCATTTTCGAGTTTTTTTTTGGATTTTTTTCATTTATTTATAAACAATCATACTTATATCATTTAAACCATTTATTTCGTCGCCTTAGGTCCCTTTTAAACACCAAAAATTTTGCTTTGACCGTCAAAAATTTAAAAATATGAAAACTGATAAGAAAACTAAAATTGTTTTTGTTCAACTCTTCTACACTTTACTTAAATATTCAACAAAGGACAATTTTTGATAACCACTTCATTCTTTATCAAAACCCGCTTCCAAACCAACTATTTAGGCAATTAAAAAAGAAAAGAAGTACGGTATAACTCTTCCGAGTAATACGGTGTCATCAACTTCATGACATAAAGTGAGAAACAACAAAAACAATTTATACAGTCGAAAACATGTGAAAACACATTCGACGGCCTTTTCAAACTAATTCCTGATGATTGAAAAACATTCCCAACTGTTTATTTTACTGATTATTTTCTCTTCCCTTTTTCCTCAAGCAAATTATCTAGTTTGCTCGAAATTCTAAATAGCAAATAATTCTCGACAAACATCATCTCTCACAAAATACTCTTCTTCAAATGAATTCCAATAGAAAACTCGCTTTTGGAACCCTTGAATAATTTGATTCTTGTATTTATAAAATACTAAAACTCAAATTAAAGTACTATACGTTTTTATGTATTTAACAAATGTTTAATCATTACAAAAAGTGCAGAATACTTACTATTAGATAAGAAAAATCATATTTTCTATTGAAAAATTTAAAAAATCGAAATAAAACAACCGATTCTCAAAAACTGTGGCAATTCTTAAAAAATCGATAAATTTTTATAACCACTAAAAAATTATAAAATTTCCAATAAATTAATCAAAATATGAACATTTAAAAAATAAAAATCAGTAATTTTTGTGCAAGAATACAAAGGAATTGTCAGAATAGAAGTGAAAGAGGGAAAAGGTAGGATCTTTTTGCGAATTGTGGGAATCTGGTCAGAACTGCTAAAAAACTAGTAAAAAGCATCTATAATCGGTTCCTAGGAAATTTAAGGATATTTTCATCTGGTTAATAGTTCACTAAATTTAAAGACAGTGTTCTATTTCAAAATTTTTACAGAAAAGCTGGGCAAATTCAAAAAAAAGGTCATCAAAAGTTCACTTCTATCCTGCCGCTTTTCGACTTATCACATCTCTATCGAATTATGATCTTCTCCTCCATCTTCAAGCGGAATCCCATCATTTACCACTTCTTCCTCAATCAACTCATCATCAACAATCTCTTCATACTCCACATCCTCCGTCTCATCATTCTCCATAATCATATAACTATGATCATCACCCTGACTATTCGAAGTTTCAGCGTTCGTCGATCTTCGTGATCTTGTGCTTCTTTTCGGTATATACCCTACTGGTCGCTCTCTTGATGTTGTTGTTGGCGTTGTTGACGGTATTTGACCGATTTGATTATATCTGACAAAAAAATTATATTTTAATTTAAAAATTTCTAAAAAAAAATTCACCTTGATTTCCTCATTGCAGGCCCTTTCAGAGTATTCGTCCGAATATGATGATTAATAATATGCCGATCCAAATTCCTTTTCGTAATTGTTGAATAATCACAAGATGGACAATGGTATGGCCGTTCACCAGTATGTGCTCGAATATGAACTTTCAGCGACGATGTTGTTCTAGAAAGTCAAATATATCGATTTTTACAAAAATATCCCTCACCTAAACCTCCTCCCACAATAATCACAACCATATGGCAATTCTCCTGTATGAATACGAAAATGAGCGGCAAAATTATGACGATAGAGTACCAATCCACACGTCGGACATTCCATTTTCGGTTTCCATCCATCGTCCCCGGATGCATTCGCCAATGCTCCAATCACCTTATTCGACGAAATATAGCCAATTCTTCCATCTTCATCCTCTTCAAAATCGTCATCATCATTCGGCTCTTCGTTCATTTTATCCAAATCTTTTTCACCTTCTGCCACTTCTGATATTAATATCGGCGGCTCTTCGGTTTCCCCTTCATCAATCTGTTCATTTCTTTCATCTGATTGCTGGAAAAATTGAACGTTTGGAGAGAATAGAAAATATGCTACTCATTATTTGATTTACGTTTTTCAATTAACTTTCGTCTGTCTCAAATTATCAAGAAAAAATCGGACAAAATAGATTTCGGCCGCGTTTTTCGCATTTCGTTACGAGACCCAATACGCTTTCCATTCTGCACCTTTAAAGATACGGTAATTTACCGCTTGCAAGTTTCTCCATTGAATTTTTCGTTTTTTTTTCTCATTTTTTAAAAAGTTTCTACATAGGACCATTACATTTTCTATTTTTTCTACTCAGAAACTCTTGAAAAATATCAGGAAATAGGATTTTTTTTAACTTTTTGATATAACATTTTAGTTATTTTCTGGTTCTTCAGTTTTTCGACATTTCTCATTCAAAAAATGTTACCTGTTTCAGGTTTGTCTCAAACTATCAAGATAAAATCCGAAACTGCTGAAAAATATAAAAAAACAACTATTTTTTTTCTTTGCAGTTCACATTGAATTTTTATAATTTATTTGAGAATTGTTGAAATTTTGAAGAAATCCGTTTTCATAATGGACATATGCAGAAACTTTTAAAAATAGCGACAAAATAGATTTCGGTCGCGTTTTTCGCATTTCGTTGCGAAACCCGATACGATTTCCATGCTGCGCCTTTAAAAATACGGCAATTTATCGCTAGCGAGTTGCTCCATTGCATTTTTCTCTTTTTTCTCACTTTTTTAAAGTTTCTGCATATTTCCATTGCATTTTTTGTCGCAAACTATCAATATCTATTCAGAAACTCTTGAAAAATACCAAGAAATAGGTTTTAATAAACAATTCAAGTTATTTTTTTTGGTTCTTCAGTTTTTCGAAATTCCAAACTCCATTTTTAATTCAAAAAATGTTACCTGCGGCTCAATCGAAACCATGATTTTCGACCCTCTCGGCCCATCAATAATCTCTTCATTTTTTCGACGACCAGCGTCTCTGAATTCACTTTTTTCCATTCAACTCTATTTTTCTTCTTCTTACCTTTCTTCCCTCGGTTCATGACAACCTTCCTCATTGTATATCTCCTGTTCCTGTACATATTTTGCTTGCGATTCCGTAACTTCGACAAAATTCTCATCTTCCGCCTAAAAATTAAGAATTGATGATCAAATTCTTCAAAACTTGTTTCTAACAACCTCTCCCGTGATATTCGGCGGTGAAAGTTGTTGATCCTCTGTTCTTCGATCCGAACTCGTTGGCTCATCCCAAGTTTCATCATCAATCGTAACATTCACAATCTCTTCCCCTTGAAGTTCTAACCGCTCAATTTCTTGATTTCTACACAATTCCACTTCATTTTCAAATGCTTCGAGAAGACAATCTTCCGCGTGCCAATAGTATTCTCGCTGAAATATTTCGATGGTTGCTCATTGTGCAAATTAAGAGTTTTAAAATTTCTCGTTTTTCTGCATTTCCAAACAATTTTTGGTTTAGAAACACTTTTTGAATTGAAATTTGGTAAATATATTTGAAAATAAAAGTTTGGTTCCAAAATGATGTAAATTATCTGATTTTTATGAAAATAGAAGAAGTTTCCAAAATTTTGAGATAGACCTCATTAAAAGACGATGATTTTGAAAGAAGTTACAACATTTAAAAAAATGAACATTTAAATTTTTGGAAACATCATAACTTGTCCTAAAATTGTCACGTTTTCATGATTTTTGTACCAAAATGCTGGAAATTATCTGATTTTTATGAAAATATAAGAAGTTTCCAAAATTTTGAAATAGACCTCATTAAAAGACGATGATTTTGAAAAAGGTTAAAATTAAAAAAAAATGAACATTTAAATTTTTGGAAACATCATAACTTGTCCTAAAATTGTCACCTTTTCATGATTTTTGCTCCAACATTCTGGAAATTATTCATATTTTATGAAAATAGACGAAAGAACCAAAATTTTAAAATAAATCTCATTAAAATCTGATAATTTTGAAAAAGGTTAAAATTTAAAAAAAAAATGGAAATTTATAATTTTAGAAAAATCGTAACTTGTCTTTAAATTGTCACGTTTTCATGATTTTTGTACCAAAATATTGAAAATTATTCATATTTTATGAAAATAGACGAAATAACCAAAATTTGGAGATAAAATTCATAAAAATCTGATAATTTTGAAAAAAGTTATAAATTAAAAAAAAAGAACATGGAAAAATCATCTTGTCTTAAAATTGTCACATTTTCATGACGTTTGGTATCAAAATGCTGGAAATTATTCATATTTTATGAAAATAGAAAAAATTTCCATAATTTTGAGACAAATCTCATTAAAATCTGATAATATTGAAAAAAGTTATAAATTTTTTTGAAATCGTTCAAAATTTCGGTTTTTTTCTAAATAATCATAACTTGTCTGCAAATTGTCGAGATTTCATGATTTTTGCACCAAAATTCTCGAAATTACCTGAATTTTCTGAAAATTAGGAAAATAAATACATTTCAAGATAAATTTCATGAAAATCTGAGAACACATATTTTCATAAAATATCAATCGATTTTCTAAACCCAAAAATCTTTAAAAAATGCAGAAAAATTCCAATTTTTTGGGGTTTTCTTTCAAATTTCAAAATCCGAACCTTATTTCTAAAATATTTCTGACATTCGACACAAAGAAAATGCCGTGAAACTGCTGTCCATTTGTGATCTTCTTCAGCCCGTAGCCTTTGCATTTTGACTGGCAAAAAAATTCTCTGAAAATGGTTTTTTGAAAAAGGATTTTGAAATAAAGCACACTTTTAAGATATCAAATCGTGATGAACGAGTTGGAAGTTTAAAAAACAATAAAATAAAAAATATAAAAGTAACCGAATTATTCATTTTCATCCGTAAAAGTTCACGTACAAGTCGAGATACAAAAAGTGAGTATGAGACCATTAAACAAAATTCAAAAAAATAGCAATATATTCACAACGCCGCCCAATCAATCGGATGTCTTCCATTCTCCTCCAACTGTTCATTACATTTCGAGAAACATTTACATCCCCACCATTTCCTTGCACTCAGTGGCGACGGATGCGCCGTTTTTATCACCACATGCTTTTTCCCATCAATCAGCTCCTCCTTCTTATGTGCAAAACCACCCCAGAGCAGGAAAACAATCGGTTTTTCAGACTGTTTCGATATTATCGAAATCACATTGTCCGTGAATTTTTGCCATCCAATTTTCGAATGCGAGTTCGCTTCGTGTGCTCGAACAGTCAGTGTTGCGTTCAACATGAATACTCCTTGTTTCGCCCATCCGATCAAATTTCCGTGGTCTGGTCTTTTAAAGTTTGGAATGTCAGATTCGAGCTCCTGTAAAATTAAAGATTTTTTTCAGGTTTTTATGGAGAATCTAACTATATATGATTAAACTTAAAGACAGGGTGTAACTTAATTACTTTAGATGAGTTCCGAAATTTAAACATATTCCTTTTAGTTTTTCAGGTTCCTTACTTAATTTTTAGAAAATTTTTAAAGATTTTCTAAAAAATATATCATTAAATGGCCAAAACTGAAATATTCGATTTTTAACATTTGCGAAATTATTTCTTTAAATATTGCATAAGACCGTCACTGCTTCGTTAAAGACAGGGTGCCAGTTAAAAATTTGCCAGTTAAAAAAAAACTGCGGCGACAAGATTTTAAACCACTGCGCTTTCGAATTTTCATGTCCACTGAACAGCACTAAACATCAATCAGGTATGTGCGCGGAAATTTGAATTTTTTGTATTTTTAAAATTTCTTTCGTTTTTGTCCGATTTTCAGCGTTCGAGTTAGTATTTTTTTTAATTTACAGATTTCATCAGCACAATTCAGCACTGGCCCAAAAAAATAACTTTTCCGAAAAATGAATCTGTTTGGCATATAATTTTAGATTTCACATTCTGTTATTCAATATCTCGAGATTGACACACAGGATTTTGGAAATTTTAGTACCAATCGATAGAAAATTCGACGTAGATTTAAAAAACACTTGAAAATTTGAAATTTCATTGATTCAAAACATCTTTAGACTCATTTTATGTTTTTAAAATTTGCAGTATGATGTCCGGAACCGCATGGGGTCGAAAAATCATATCTCAAGATTGAAACACCGGATTTTAATGATTTTGGTATCAATCGATAGAAAATTCGACGTAGATTTAAAAAGCACTTGATAATTTGAATTTTCATTGATTCAAAACAATTTTAGACTCATTTTATGTTTTTAAAATTTGCAGTATGATGTCCGGAACCGCATGGGGTCGAAAAATCATATCTCAAGATTGAAACACCGGATTTTAATGATTTTGGTATCAATCGATAGAAAATTCGACGTAGATTTAAAAAGCACTTGATAATTTGAATTTTCATTGATTCAAAACAATTTTAGACTCATTTTATGTTTTTAAAATTTGCAGTATGATGTCCGGAACCGCATGGGGTCGAAAAATCATATCTCAAGATTGAAACACCGGATTTTAATGATTTTGGTATCAATCGATAGAAAATTCGACGTAGATTTAAAAAGCACTTGATAATTTGAATTTTCATTGATTCAAAACAATTTTAGACTCATTTTATGTTTTTAAAATTTGCAGTATGATGTCCGGAACCGCATGGGGTCGAAAAATCATATCTCAAGATTGAAACATCGGATTTTAATGATTTTGGTACCAATCAATAGAAAATTCAACGTAGATTTAAAAAGCACTTGATAATTTGAATCTTCGTCGATCTAAAATTTCTTAGGCTCATTTTAAGTTTTTGAAATTTAAGGCGTGATATATATTGAACAGTACACTTTTAAACAGTCATGTTATATATACCTTATAAATATTCTTCAACGACGGCGGTGGTTTAACCCCCTTCTTCACCGAAAAAGACAATCCATGCGCTTGATTATCATCATGATACGGATCCTGTCCAATAACCACCACACTAATATCCTCAAATGGGATCAGGTTAAACGCCGTGAAGATTTCGCCTCTTGGTGGGAATACTTGCTTCTTCTGCAATTTTTGAGCATTGCTTTAATCCTAACTTTAAAATTTCGGATTTTCACCTTCTTTCTCTCATCATCCAAAAATTTCTCAATATTTTTGATATACGGCTTCTGAAACTCGTTATCTAGCAATTTCATCCAAGATTCACATCTGAGCAGCGATTTTAAACAAATTTCCTCTTCATTTTCTACAATTTTTTCCTCAATTTTTAATTTTTTCGTGATTTCATTCTCCTTATCTTCTACGCTTTCATCAATCGATGCCGTCGATTGCCGTCTGAATATTTCCAAATTAAAAAAAAAAATTTTATTTAAAAAAAATTACCGTTTCATAGCCGCTGACGCTTTTAAAAACATATCTGGAATTTTCACAACCTTCGACGTCATCTGCAAAAATTTCTCATTTTAAAATAAACATTTAAAAAAGGTATAAAATATCTAAATGGTCGAAATTAAGCCATTTCAAAAATTCAAAAAAAAAAATCAAAACCTCCAAAAAAAAAGCATCATATTATTTACAAAAAACGAGTATTTTTTAATCCTTCTGTTATTTAAAAAATGACAAAATATATTAAGAGATCTCAAAATACAATAACTCTGGACACATCTGACAAGAATACAAGCTCTTAGGTAAATAGGTGAATTACAGCAAAAAAAATCATAAATGAACATTTAAAAAAAAAGGGTTTGACACATTTTAAGACATCTTTTGAGATCAGGCAACTTGGAGTGCAAATTCGAAAAAAAATACAATACATGGTGAAAAGTTGTTAAATTTTCATTTTCTTTGGGTTGGTTAGATCGGATGATGAAGATTCTGCAAAAAACATTGATTTTTTAACAAATAATATTTAAATTATTGGAAAAATAACGAAAAATCCATTTTTAAAATTAAATATATAGCGTCGCATGGAAAAAGAGCCTTTCGCGGACAAACCGTTCAAATTAAGTGTTACAATTGTGCCCTGATGCAAATAAATCAGTTTCGACCGATTTCTCGAATTTTTGGTTATAAAATAATGGACATATTCAGTTTGGAAAAAAACAAAATTTAAAAATACCAAGAAATTGGAATTTCTCTGTATTTTTTGAAAAAGACCCAAACGATTAAATGCATGCCCCCTTAAAAAATTTTATGGAAAAATTGGTTGTGTTGTGGAAATTTTACCACAAAAATCAGTAGCGAGTCCAAATGACCCGTAGAGGCCCAAAATATCTGACTTAGGCCCTAAAAGACTGCATGGGCCGAAAAAAAATGTTATTTACCTTTTTTCAAACTGAATAGGCCCATAATTGAAAATAAATCAGGCCGTTGCATGGTAAAGGTATATGAGAAAAAAATTTGTAAAAAAATTTCATTTTGTCGAAAATCAATAAAAAATCGATATATCCATTTCGATTCTTGCGGTAACTCCCGGGATGAAACTCATCGTCGGAAATGAATGCTTTCAGAGACATTCGAACCAGTTATTGAAATAAAAACATTGTTGGTAGCTTCTAAGCTTCCTAGTTTTGTTTCCGAAAGCCCCGGGAACAGGTTTTCAGAAAAAATCCAAATTTTTGGTCTATAACTCATAGTTGCATTTTTTTTTCGAAAATTTAAAAATTTATATTTATTTATAGAATCTCGAACATTTTAAAAGTTTTTTTCGAAAATTAGGATTTCTTGGAAAAACCAAAATCTAAAAACTCACCAACTGTCACATTACCCAAAACTTTCGATTCCTGAACCTCAACTTTCACACCGCTTCCCTCAACTCCTCGTTTCAGAAAACCTGTTTGAATTCCAGACGGATTCTCAAACTTCATAGACTGTTGTGGTTGTGCGACAATTTCTGATTTCATCCTCGATTCCTCATAGTATCTTCTTCGTTCCGCTGCCGCTTCTTCGGCAGCATTTGCCATCAATTCCTGGTCGGTGACTATTTTCGTACCATTGGCGATTTTTATTTTTTCTGGAAAAATATTTTATGATTTGTTTTTCGTGGGTTTTGTTAAAACCTTTCTCATAATGTGCCTTTTTGATTCTGGCCAAAATCACCAAAGGATCATTCGATCCTAGATCCACTTCTGGAATTCCTTTCCGTCTTGGTTTTCTCGGCACCATTTTTTGTTGTTGTTGCGGTGGAATGGATCGTTGAACGTATAATGCGGTACGAGGTTGTTGAAGCAGTTGTTGTTGGATTTGTTGCGGTTGTTGTCGATGTGGAGGTGGTTGTTGTGGAATTGCAGGTTTTCGTGCCATTTCTACAACTCCACTGATTGTTTCTTGAATCGCTTGATCCGATGTCTGAAAAAACTAATATATATTCAAAAATTTCATTTTTCAAAAGATCTTTCTTCAATTAAACTTACAGCTGGTAAAAATGAACGCATTTGAACTCTTCTCTTCTGTACCGGGAACAATTTTCGGGGTGGTTGATCAGTAGGCGTGTTATTTATATTTACATTTGTCTAGAAACAGAAATTTATCATTTTTCTATTAAAAACGCCCATACTTCTAGCTTATACTGTCCAGATTGTTGCCCAATCGATTGATTTGCCAATGGTTGCGGAATTGAAGTACTTTGCATGGTCGTCGTTGGCATGGATGTTACCTTAGCCTGTATTATAACCCTTCCAGATGCATCCCGTTTGAACATTGATGATAAAGGCGGTAAATTCAAATTTATATTCGGTGGCGGAGGTGGTGTTTTTATTCTGAAATTAAAAATTTAAGTTTTTATCTGTTTGATAAAATTTATACCGATTTTCTTCATCTTTATCCGAACCATCGTCCAATAAGCTAACAATTCCATACCCTTCTAGAAAAAATTCGTCATCTTTGGGACTAGTCTTCTGAAAAAAATATTATTTTAAAAATATATAATTCTAGCTTTATTTTTCACCTTTTCCTGTATCGAATCACATTTTTTGTCTTGTTTGACTTGTATTGATAAATTGGTCTCAGACGGAGAGGCATATGACAATGAAAACTTCTGAAAAATAATGTTTTAAATTTTTTTAAATCAATAATTACTCACTTTTTCGCTCCCCATTGGTATATTCGACCCCGATGTTGTTTTTGATGCTAAAATTTATAAAATCGATTTTTTCTTTTATTAAAACAATTTTTAACTCACTCATTGAAACTGGAACTTGCTGATTTGTTTCCGAAAAACTGCTTGTTGAATAATTATGACTTGATTCAGGATTTGTTGGAATTCCGTTACTGAAAAAAAACAATGCATTTTTTGAAAATAAACAATAAAATACAATTTCTCACCTTTTTGGTAAATATGACGCAGCTAAATGATCAGACACTGGGTTTACAGAACCCTGTGATGCATTTCTCATTCTGAAAATTATAAAAATTGGAAAAAAATGGAGAAAAACACGTAAAATTGAATTTCTAAAATTATTGGAAATGCATTGTTTACGAGGTTACGGTAGTTTTTAAAATGTGTGATTCGCTCGTAATTTGATGCACCTTGCACATTTTATTTGACGACATTTGCGTGTTTAAAAATAATTGGGAAAAAGTTGAAAAATGAAGTGAAAATAGTTGAAAACGTGAAAAACTGGAATAAAAGCGAACAATAAAAAATTAAATAATTTTCGGTAACCTAAAACTTTGTTATTTCGACTTATAATTCTGGCCTAAATTCCAAAATTCACTTTTTCCAGTTTTTTTTTATTTTTCACATTATTTATTTTTCTCCCTGCCCAATTTTCCACTTCAAAAACCCATAACATGAAAGTTATAGCTTTTCCGCTTTGAAATCGAAAATCAAAAATGAGACATAAATTTCAGAAAAAAAAATGGCAAAAGTTGTAACACCAGTGACATCTCAACCATCATCCGGAACAGCTTCGCCAACGCCTCAAATCGGTGCTCAGCTCACTTCCCAGTATGAAATTACCGCAAAAACGGTCTTAGCTCAGGTAATTTCTTCCGATAAAATAATAGAAAACATGTTATTTATCTAGCTCGTAAAAATTGCCAAAATATCCCATAGAAATCGCGGGCCAACGTTGGTGAAGAATGCAGAAGTTCAAAATATGCTGGACAATGAGCTGTTTCTGATCCAGCCGGATCGAAGATCGAAATTGACCGCTTTGCAACAATTTCGATTAATTCACGTGTTGGCACAATTTTTTCAAGTAAAAAAATGATATAATATTCGAGAAATCATTTTTAATTGAAATTCTAGGAAAGGATTGAAGATGGAAGTCGTTATTCCTATTTTGAAGCTTTGTTTTTGGGAAGAGAGGGCGATTCAGTACTTCATGACTATCGTATTGATTTAATGATGCAATTAGCATCATTTTCACTACAATTTCCAGTTTTACAAGTTATAAACCTTATCACGACATGGTTAAGTAAGGTAAATATGGATTTGAAGAATTTGTGAATAAACTTACTGTTTCACAGATGACTGATCCAAAAATGGCCAACACTCACTCTGAAATGCTTATAGAAATGATTGTTGATCACTTTATTCGAACGGATTCTAACAAAGACATGGTAGGTATTTTCTACTTCAGTTCGAAGAAGCTGAAATTTATTTTGATATATTTATTTCAGTTCGAATATCTAATTCCATTGATGTACTCTTGTGGTGAATTCACAGCCATTTTTACGGCCTTGGCTCCATTACAAAGTGGAATGTGTTACGAATTGTGCGTGGTTTTGAATGCGTACCTTCAGAAAAATATGAAATTCATCATGAAACATTTGAGAGATACTCCTTATTTGTTGACCGAGTTCGCGGAACAGGTTTCATTTAAAAAAAAACGTTTTCACAAGTTTGCTTCTTTTTTTCCAGACTCTTCCACTTCTTGTTCGATATGCAATTGAAGTGAAAGATGACTCGCCAGAGGTCACGTTTTTGACAGGATCATTATCATTTATTTTTATGACGTGGGATAAAGAAATTACTCAGAATTCGAAAAATAGTCAGAAAGTTTATGATCATTCACAAATTCTAGGTATTTAAGAATAGGGAACTTTTTTGAATCGATTTAATCAATTTTACAGATCTTCTCCTAGAAGACCGTTATCCATGGACAAAACGTCGTATGGCCCTGATAACCGCCGTAACAATTGCATCAGGCCGTCCGAAACAACAAGTGGAACAAGTATGTTCAATTTTTTCGATTAAAAGGAAATATATGGCCTAGAAAAAATCCACGTCATTGGATTTCTAGGCCACGAGCCCAATTTCGTTCGCATTTTCATATTTGTTAATAAACTTGTGATTTCAACTGATTTTTATTTCAGAGACTCGAAGAAATGCAACTTCCATTAGGCTATAATTTCGGATATGAAGAATTCTTAAAGGCTGATCTTCAGGATTTCAAAAAGGTTACCGATGAAGCAGACGAAAAGATGGAGGAATAAAGATTTTAAAAAAAATGCTCAACATATTTTTACGGGTTTAATTAATTTATTTATAAAAATGGTTTCGCCATGTTCAAAGTCCTCGAATTTTATTTTAAAAAAGTTAGTGCAATTGTACTGAACTTTTCGATATATATTTCGTTTCACCTATCTGTTTTAAAACATTTGTCAAGCGGTGTACGTCTCTCGAACTCGTACACTGTCTAGCTCACCATCTCGCAGCCGATTTTTATCAATTGGAAGCATATTTTCACGGCTTGGCCGCCCGTCCAAATGTTTTTGTTGCAAATTTGTTATGTTGTTTTTTAGCATTAAATTGTTAAATGTTTGAAAATTTAAAAAGAATTCAGGGAAGATGCTTCTTCGAGCAGTAGGACGAAGTGCAGCACAGTTTGTCACAAGGGCGAGACAGAGTGTTAGTTTTAGAACGATTTCTTTGACGAGGGCTGCATGTAGCGGTGGACATGATCATCACGGTGAGGTTTTTTTGATGGATTATGAGAAATCGGGGATTGTTAACCGAATTTTGATTTATACTTATTTTCATCTTCTTCACCATATTCGAAACCCTTAACAGAACACACATTCTTGGATATTTCCTTTAGCAGTACTCGAACTGCGAAGAAAACCTTAAATATATCTAAAATGGCCAATAATCACTTTAAAAAGTGAAAAATAAAAGTATACCCGTTTATTAAGCACCACAGAACTTTGGAAATTCAGTAAAGAGAGTGTTAATTAAGATTAAAATTGGAATAATATATTTAGATTTCAATTTATTTTAATTTTCTGTAATTCGTACTGATTAAGCTTTTAAAAACGTGTTTTGAAAAATCGAAAAATTTGTGACGTACTTAGGTTTCTAGTTTTTGTTCTATATTTCTGACTTTAGGTCAATTTTTTTGCTCAAAAATGATTTTGAATATTTAAAAGGGATTTTTAAAATAAATGTTTTATTCTCAGCTCTTCAAAAATAGTTGAAGAATAAAAACGCTTCGATTTTTCAGGACCTCCACCAGTACATATTCCAGTACCTGGCTCGCTAGATTGGAGTCTTTGTGGAACACCGGTATTCGTTTTTTTTTAAATTTTTGAATAGAAAATTATGTTCTAAAACCCTGCTTTTATAGGGAGTTAGAAGAATCTCAGAAGATCGACCATATAAGCCAGGATCGGGTGATATTGGATCATTTGTCGGAGCCGCTGTTTTCGTCTTGTTGACATTTTTGGCGGTGGTAAGGGATTTTGGAGATATAATATAGTCCGAAGTTAACTCTTTTCAGGCTTTTAAAACAGATGCTTTGAAAAAAGAGGAACATTTTGCTGAACATAAGAAGCATCAGGCTGCGATAGCAACAATTGAAGCAGTGGAAGAGACTCCAGCTGTTGAAGAAGTTCATGAGGAGCCAACTGCGAGCTCGTCGGCTGAAGAAGTGCATGCTCAAACAACATCCGAATCGAGTGAACCAGCTGTTGAAGAAGTTGCTGCTCAAGAAGCTGCTCCAGCTCAGACTTCAGCTGAAACTCCAGCTCCTACTCCAGCGCCTGCTCCAGAACCAACTCCAGTCCCAGCATCCGAAGTAAATAATGGGGAGATTGTACAGAAATTACACAAAAAATCAGTGTTCTAAAAATCTGGCCTAAAAATAATTTTTCTGTTCAATCCTCCTTTTAATCATTACTCGTTCCGGAACAACCTTTAAAATTTTCCAGGAATCCGAACCAGCGCCAGAAACATCAGCAAGCAGTACAAATGAAGAGGTGAAACGTGGATATCCAATTATCGGAAAACATCATAGAATTTTCAGACAACTCAACAACCATCTGAAACTCCGTCAAACGAGGTACAATGAGCAGAGCACGTCACAATTAGTATCACCCCCCGTTTTTAGTGAATTATAATTTAGTATTACATTCGAATTTCTGTGCCTTTTTACCTTCAAATTTCGGTGAAAAAAGAAACACATGCTCATTCACTTTTTGTTATGAAAATGTCTGGATTTTTAATAAAGATTTCCGATTTTTTCTCGAAGTTTATTGAGAGAATTTTTGAATGTTTCAGACTGGGCTGCATTGTGAATATGTGATTGTTGGATCTGGAACTGCCGCCTATTATGCATCATTGGCAATTCGGGCGAAAGAAGGGGAAGCGAGGGTTTTGATGGTTAGTTCTTGGCATGGGATGGATGAAAATGTTACAAAAAATTCACTTTTTGATTTTTAGGAAGGTTTTTTAAAGATTTTCTAGTTTATTCCGCTTCGAAGCCTCTAAAAATGTATTTTCAAGACGAAAAACTCAAAAAATCCTAAAATTATCCGAAAAAAAAGTTAAAGGCGCATGGTAAGGGTCTCAAATGGATTTCCCATAAATTCGCTTAATTTTTTTTTGAAAATTAATTTTTAAAAATTTGGGAAAGCTAAACCGTTTGAAAAACTTTAAATTTACGAAATTTGGAAGTTATAAAGTTCAAAAAATTGTAAATTGGTTAAATGACGAACTCGTCTTGATGGACCCTTGGTTTTAGAAGCACAATTGAAATAAAATCTTTATTTTCCAACGTTTCGGTTTTTAAAACCATCATCTGGGAAACTGGTATAATCACCTCAAAACTTGGGTAATTAAGGTTTAAGGTTTAATTACCCACGTTTGAGGTGATTATACCAGTTTCCCTGATGATGGTTTTATAAACCGAAACGTTGGAAAATAAAGATTTTATTTCAATTGTGCTTCTAAAACCAAGGGTCCATCAAGACGAGTTCGTCATTTGCCCAATTACTAAACAATGCACAAAAAACAACTCATCTACTCATTACAATTGACAAATTGTAAATTCTCAAAAATACACCTCTGAAACATTTTTTACTTCAAAAACTCTCAAATTTCCAGATTGGTGAAGAAGACTCGCTACCCTACAATCGGCCACCACTTTCGAAAGAATTATGGTGGTATGGAGACGAAAGCTCGTCGAAAAAACTGGACTATACGTCACTTTCTGGAAAGAAACGTGACATTTTCTACGAAGTTGAAGGGTTTTTCGCAAAACCTGAAGAGATGAAATATTTGAAGCATGGTGGAGTGACACTACTTCGGGGAAAGAAGGTTGTGAAGGTTTGTGTTGATGATCGGAAGGTTATTTTGGATGATGGAAGTAGTGTTGGATATGAGAAGTTGTTGATTGCGACGGGCACGCGGCCGAAGAAGGAGGAGGTGTTTGAAAAGGCGTCGAATGAGGCGAAGGAGAAGATTACTTATTATTTCTATGTGAGTTTTTAAAAATTAAAAATTTTTTTTTAAATTTTCAATATAATTCCATATTTTTCCAATTTTTTATCTGAAGCTCGGGGGTTTGATTCTTCGATGTGATTGTTCGATTGATCAAAAAAAAATTTTATTTCATAAAAATTTTGAAATTTTCAAGATAATTCCATATTTTTCAGTTTTTGACATAATTTTAAATTTTATTAGTGTTTCTTTTCAAAATTGGTTGAAGTAGTTAAAGATATGGTACCACAAAATTGAAAATATTTTTAACTAAAAATTTCTCGAATAATTTCCAAAGTGGGTTTTTCAAAATGTCTAAAATTTATGAGGTTATCATGACAATATGATTTTTAAATCAAAATTTCAATATTCTTTGCCAATTTTATACTTTCGATTTTAGAAAATGTCTTTTAGAAAATTTCCTTTAAAGAATTTCATACGTTAAAGTCAGGGTACCACTTAAACTTAGAGTTTCTGAAATTTTCGAGATAATTCCATTTTTTCCAGTTTTTTGTTACAAAATTTCAGTTTTTATCATCATTTTAAATTTTTTAAGTGTTCCTTTTCAAAATTAGTTGAAATAGTTCAGGTCGTTAAAGACAAGGTACCACAAATTTGAGGTTTCTATTCTTAATTGTCAAAAATTCAAGGATTCAAAAAACAAATTGTTTTTCTCGAATAATTTCCAGTTCTTTTTAATTTTTAAAATTTATTTGAGGTTATCAAGACAATTTCATATTTTATAATTTTTTAATGAAATTTCAAAAATTTTGCCAATTTTCTACTTTTCGATTTATTTGAAAGAATTGTTAGACGTTAAAGACATGGTACCACTTGTATTTGATGTTTCTGATTTTAATTTGTATTGAAATTGAAATTTTTTACGAGCTTTTTAAGTTTTGAAAGCTTAAAATCCAAATAATTTTTCCAGCCGGATGATTTCAAAAAAGTGGAGACTGGATTGTCAGACAAAACATATCAAAATGTGACAATTGTTGGAAATAGTGTGCTTGCATCCGAATTGGCATACAGTATCAAACGAAAATATGAAAATGTGGAAGTTCATCAGGTTTTTTATTGCGAAAAATCCCCCTTTTCCCGTGAAAAATCGGTGTTTTTTAGGTTTTTGAGCAAAAATACAACGCGGATGAGATTCTTCCAGAACATTTGGCGAAAAAATCAACCGAAGCTATAGAGAAAATGGGTGTCAAAGTTCATTCATTGGAAAAAGTTGAAAATGTACGAAAATGCTGTAAAAATGTGGTGTTGAAATTGGAGAAAAGTGGAGAATTGAGAACGGATTTGATTATTGTTGCGAATGGAGAAGAGGCGAATAATGATATTGCGGAAGCATCCGGATTGAATGTAGATGAAAGGAATGGAGGAGTGAAAGCGGATAAATATCTGAAAGTGGCTGAAAATGTGTACACGGCTGGAGCAGTTGCGTCGTTTGAGGATTCGGTGCTGGGACAGAGGAGAATTAGTAGTTGGGAGCATGCACAAGTGTCGGGAAGATTGGCTGGTGAGAATATGACGAATAAGAAGAAGAGTGAGGATGGAAAAGCATTTTGGTGGGTTTTATAAAAAAAATATTGTGAAAATTATGGGATAAAAGGTTACGCGAATTTTTGTGCAGCAATATGAACGATTTTCATGAAATTTTCAACAATAAGCTCCAAAAATGGAAATTTTGAATGAAAAAAGTAAAAATGAAGTTATATTGAAAAATAAAATTCGATTACTTTGAAGTTTTCAATTTTTTATGGACTTTCAAGGGATTTTTTTAAAAATCGGAAAAATTTTATCTTTTCAAAAATTTTCCGTTTTTTTAAAAATAATTTTGAGGTATTGTGAAACTTTCATTTTTCCGGTAAAATCACTCACAAAACGCGGAAAATCATATAACCCCAAAAACTTTGAATTTTTCTAAGATTCGGAAATTTCCAGAAAATGAATGAAATCTGAAAATTTTCAATTTTCAAAAAAATTATTTAAAATTTCGAAAATTCCAATTTTTCACACTTCTTTGTTTGAAATTTTCTTAAAATGGAACTTTATTTGTCCGAATCTTTAAAATCTAAGTTTTTATTTGGTTTATTTCTCGAAACTTGGCATAAAATTTCAAATTTTTCGAAAAAATTCAAAATTTCTGGATTTTTTAAGTTTTTTGAATTGGCTTTATTTCTTGAAAGTCATTTAAAGCCAAAAAATAAAGGGCTTCATTTTTTTCAGGTACCAACCATCATTCTTCACCAAATTCGCTCCACAATTACATTTGAACGCCGTCGGAAATGTTGACAGTAAATTGGATACGGTAACCGTTTATGCTGAACCAAACGCCGAGACTCAAATCGAAAAAGGAGTGGTTTTCTACAAGTCGAAAGAGACGGGAAATGTAATTTTGAAAACAAAAAAGTATGAAAATTCGAAATCCAATTAATTTTCTAGGTTGTCGGTGTATTACTGGTCAATGTGTTCGGCCCGTCTCTTGACGTGGCACGTCGAATTATTGATGATCGAAAGAATATTGAAGATTTCAAGGTTTGATGCTTTTTTTTTCAGATTCTCTTGAATTTAATTTTTTCTAGGAGCTGGCCAAACTTTTCCCACTCTACGAACCACCAAAAGCTGAAGAGAATGCGGAAAATAAAAATTAAAAGTTTATGGGTTTTTCAGCGCTTTTAGAAATTTTATTTATTGATTTGACTTTTTTTTTGTTTTGTTTAGTTTAGGACTTATCGTTGTCTTGTTCTTGTTTTCATTGAATTTCAGAAAAATGATAATAATTTAAGAATTAAAAAAAAAAGCAAGAGATCGTTTTCGTTTTCTTAGGCGTTTTCTTGCAAAAAAGCTGGGTCCAATTTCAGTTTTTTGATTTGTTTACGATTGTCGGCGAGCATTTGACGATTGGCCAGTTCCATTCTGAAAAGAAGATAGGTAAGGTATTGGAAGTTTTAAAAAAAATGTGATTCTAATTTTATTTTAGATATTTTCAGAATTTATATGAGTTTTAGGAGAAATTAAAAAAATGTCTGAAACTTAATTTGGATTTTTGAATTTTTTATACTGAGATGGGGAAAATTCAAATATTTGTCGTTTTAAAGTAGAATTTCGGCAAATTATTGAAAAAATATATAAAATTTAAAACTTTAGTAAATTTCAACCTTTCAGTTAAAATTCGTTCTAAAAATTAAATTTACCTATAATTATTGGTAACCATAGAAACCCAATTCTGTTCCAATTGTTTCAACTTATTCCCAGCATCCGTTTGTGCCATCTTCCGGAAAGAATGCACCTCCATAACCTCCTCCTTTATCTTTCTCAACTCTTTTTCCTCCTCCGTCAATTGTTTCTCCAATTCTTTATTCCTTTGCAAATAACTCTCCGACGAGTATTCATCCATCAATTCCAGATTTATTTGTCTGAGAAGAAGATGCTCATTTTGAGCTTTTGCGTTTCTCAACACCTGAAAATGAGAAATTGGTGATTTTATTTATTTATATTAAACTTTCAAACCTTTCTCCACAATTTCCTATCAATTCCTTTGGCAGCTGATGGTGGCGGCAATTCGCATCTGCTCATGTCCAACTTTGGCATTTCCTCTTTTCGGCTCATTCTTTGCACTTCTTTCAGCATACATGGCGATAAGAATGCATCATAGTCTGGCACTGTTAAATGTGTCAGGTAGTTTTTGGTCGGACGGAAGATCTAAAGACATTTTTTTCAATTTTAATCGAAAAGAAGCTCATTAAGCTGTTCCATTTAAATAAATTATATTCTCCAGATCGCCAAACTTCATTTGAATTTTTGAACTTTTTTGTGAGATGGGAAAATTCAAATATATTTCGTTTTAAAGCAAAATTTCGGCAAATTATTGAAAAATAGATACATGACTTTAGTAAATTTCAACTTTCAGAAATGTTGAAAATGTGTGTTTTCAGCCAAAATCGTATAAGAACGCAATTTAGAAAATACAGCCAGTATTTTAAGAATTTTTTAAAACTTGTTTTACTAAACTACTGATCCTTTAAAAACCATTTTTGCTGATGAACTAATTTTTGCTGATGAACAAACTGTTTCAGGAGATTTTCTGGAACTTGGTTAGAAATTGGTTAATCTCAAAATCTGTAACTTGGCTCACAATCAGGGGTGCCGCCGAAAAAAATAATCGTTTTATTGGAAAAATACCTTCCGTTGAAAAATTAATTAAAAAGTTGGAAATTGAGGTGAAAAATAATATGTTCAAATTTAAAAATATGTTTTCCGCAAAACTGAAACACCGAAAAAAAAAGAAAAATACATTTTTTGGCGTAAAACAGCCGAAAATTCGAAAAACCGAAAAAAAACGGCAAACATTCTCACAATCAATAGGAGTGATTGAGGATAAATCGTGTATTTATCGATAATTTTCCGTATTAATTGCATACTGCAATTGTAAAGAAAATATGAATTATTATCATTAAAATTTACAAATTAACTAAATGGAACCTTGCCTTTAAAGGGATTCTTTACTGTTTTTGGGTTTCTATTCCATTTTCCTCTTCTTCTTGATATTTGAAAACCTATACAAGAAAAATATTTTTGCAAAATTTCCCTTTCTAGTACACGAAAAAACGCATTTCCAAAATAAGGCGGCGAATGGCCTAACAATTGCAAACACTCTCACATTCGCATGCTCTCTCGCACGCGGCCGGTTTCGTGTACTAGAAAGGGAAATCTCGCAAAAATATGTTTCTTCTATAGGTTTTCAAATATCAAGAAGAAGATGAAAATGGAATAGAAACCCAAATTCAGTAAAGAATCCCTTTAAACATTGAAAAATGACTTGAAAAGCAAATTTTATCCACATTTTTTGAAAACGCCTATAATGATGACAACTGCTAAAAACAAGCGAATTCGAAAAATGAAATTTTACAAGTTAGACTCGATTATGATTTCCCAAAATTTTAGTTCATCGCTTTTTTTGAGTTTGAGCCTAGTTATAGCTCAAGTTTCGAATTTTTTCAAATTTTCAGACGTTGCGCTGAAATAAAACATGTTATTGTCAAGATAAAAATTTCTGGCCGCTCGTCTTGCGGAGTGTCGTTGGGAATTTACTCGCAGCGCGACCGCAACGCGCAAGACCAGCTGAGAAATTTGAATTTGAGCGCGTTGCGGTCGCGCTGCGAGTAAATTCCCAACGACACTCCGCAAAACGAGCGGCCAGAGATTATTATCTTGACAATAATACATTACCCCAAGGAAAAAATGAAATCCGTTTCTTCGCCAGAGAAAGATTCACATTCAAATGAGAACGATTTTATCAAAAATATCTTAGAAACTTTTGGGAACTACATTTTATGTTTGATTTGGCATCTAAACGCTTTTAAACTCATAAAATTCGAATTTTTCAACCAAAAAATCAATAATACCCACCTTGCACTCATGCTCAATCAATTTCAGCGCCATTTGTCTATCAGCTTCATTGTATTGTGTGTCGAGATACGGTAGAGCGTCCACGAGAACCTGAACAAAATATCGATTTCTCTAATTTTAAAAATTTCTGAAATAAATACCTCTGAATCCTGCAACTGCGTCGCTCCTCCCGGCCCCGTCAATGCTAATGGTTTCTGAGACATCTAAACTCAAAACATAAGAAGTTTTAATAATAAAAAAATCAATTAAAAAAAATAAGATATAATTGCGGTTCGAACCAAAATATTAAAAATCAAGATATACCAAAAAAATGTATTTGAAAACCGGGTTTTCGAGAAAAACCGATAAAATAGAACAGGGATCGAAAAATGAAGCCAAAAATAATAATACGAGCAATTGTGAGATCATATCACCAAAAATTATCAAAAGAGAAATCATGTTACAAATATTTTTGGACTTATTCACCTCATAAATATGTTTTTTTTTGAAAAATCAAATAAATGTCTATATTTTTATAAGATAAATAAGTCATTTGATATTAGTATTGCTTTTAAAATAATATTAATATCTACTATTTTCCCCTAAAAACCTAGTCTAATTGAATAACTTCTACATGTTCATAATTATCATCATGAGTTTGAATCTTCCGCATTCTTCTGGACCCCCTAGGCTTCTTTTCCTTTTCATAACTTCCATCCTCAACTTCTTCTTTAGTCCAGCATCTCTTTTTCTTCTCCACAATCCATTTCCTATTATTCTGGATGTATTCATTTATCGAGCATTCTTTCACCACCGGCCCATACTTCTTCTTGCTCAATGTAAAATAATCCGGAATTTTCGTCTGCTTCGCCTTTTCTTTCAAGCTTCCCACTCGTTTTTCCGTCAATTTCAGCTCTTGTTTCGTTTTTTCCACTGAAAATCCACATTCATCCATCAGAATTCTCTCCACTTTTGCCGTATCAATATCCGATGGTGGTTTTAATTGAAACTGTTGGATTACATTAGGATTCATGTAAATGTTGACTGCTTCTCTGGAAAAAATTGTAGTTGGTCACTTTAAAACCATTAACTAAGAGTGGTACCGTGTCTTTAAGTCTTTTTAAGGAAAAGCAACCTACCTAACTGAATCAGAATTCGGAAAATCGTCCAGCAGGTGATATTTTTTCCGTCGAAGCCTTAATTTTCGTTGACTGTCCTCTATTCTTTCGGGAATTTCAGCACGAACGTAGGATCTGAAAAACTCCACGATATATACACCGATGCGGGAACGAAACCTACGAAAATCGGTCAAGAATAACAATTGGATCATCTTCTTCATCATTGAAATCATGCTGAAATTCATTCATAATATCGATTCCAGTCGCAACTCCGACTCCTTGAACTCCATTGAAGTAATAATCGCATCCTAGTAGAATTGCTAGTGAGATTAGGCTGTTTCGAGAAAGATCTGAAAGAATTGCACAATTTTGTTGAAATATCAATTAATATTTACATAATTCCTTCTTCATTGTCTCCATATCCAAGTGACAAACATCTTTAATAGAACTGGCGGCATTTTCAAAGTTTATTCTGTACAAATTCCTTCCTCCGAACAAAAAGTAGTCGAAGTCAGTTGAAATGGTGCCATGGACAATACCGGCAAGTTCTAATTGTGCACATTGAGCTTCTCCGTCGCCTGATGTTACTATTACCGAAACTCCAAGGTGTTTTAGCATTATCTGAAAGTAAAATAATATTTTTGTGTGATGACTCATTGCAATAATACCTGACACTTCATGACTTTATCTGCCATATCTGTGAAAACTGTTCCATCACCCGATCGCCGTTTCCTAGGGCAAATGTTGTTGGCTTCAGAAGTCTGTTTATTTAATTTCATTTGTTGGACGTCTTCAATTTCAAAAAACTTACCGTGCTTTGTTTCGAAATAATTGAGTCAAAAACCACAACTGGTCGAATATTTTGCTCTAATAGTCGTTGACATCTTAAAATTATATATTGTTTTTGGTGTAAAAACCATTTTTCAAATAAATACCTTTTAAAAATAGTTACAAGATAACTTGCCCCAGAACGATGATGGCTAGATGCACCTTGGAAACACTCATATAGCCAAATGTGTCCGTCTAAAATTTTCATTTTTCAGTTATAAATATTCATCAGAAAATTACCAATTGCAAGAGTTTTTCCACGAAGTGACTCAATTGCACACTGCTTCGAGTAATTCGACGCCCACGTCCAGATTCCGTTAATTGTCATAGCGGTTATTTCATCTAAATTTCGAAATTTCAGTTTAAAAATAAAAAAAAAAGGAAAAATGAAATTAAAAAATTTCACATTTCAAAAAAAAGCCGTAAATCAACACAAGAGTGACAACTCGTGGGTCTCGCGGCGAAATTGCGCTCTTTCAAATTTTTGCCACGCAAGTAAAACAACTCTGCATAGTAACTCTCTTTTTTTGGCTCTACGCACTAAATTTATGTTTTTTTTTCTAGAAAAATTATATTTTCAGAAAAATTCCAGAGTATTGATTATTATATTTTCGAAAAAGGAGCTCAAGAAATTTTAGAAGACATAAAAAGTTAAAATGTTATTTCAAAAATCGTTTTTTTTTCGACCTTTGGGAAAAATAGATATTCACGGAGGTTTTAAAATTATTGTAAAACAAATTTTCATTTTAATACTTGTTTCAATTCGTGTAGATAACAATTGGGAATTTTTTTAAATGAAACTCGCAAGTTTGTTAGCTTTATTTTAAAAATCAAGTGTTTTAAAAGATTTCTTTGTTGCTCGTCATTTTTCTCTATTTTTTGTTTTAACATTTCGAAAGCAAACATTTTCAGGTAATGACACTAACATCAAGTCGGAATAGTCGGCTTGGAGCCACCACGCTCCTCACCTTCGTGATTTTGGCTCTAGCCTGGTTCGTCGGATTCGCTTCCCGATTGTTCGCCATCGTTCGATTCGAATCAATCATCCACGAGTTCGATCCATGGTTTAACTATCGCGCGACCCATCATATGGTTCAACATGGTTTCTACAACTTTTTGAATTGGTTCGATGAACGCGCTTGGTACCCACTTGGTAGAATTGTTGGAGGAACTGTCTATCCAGGTCTTATGGTTACATCTGGACTTATTCATTGGATTCTTGATTCGTTGAACTTCCACGTTCATATCAGGTGAGTAATTATTCCATTTAGAAGTTGTATCATAATTTATCATCTTTCAGAGAAGTTTGCGTATTCCTTGCTCCAACCTTCTCCGGACTCACCGCTATTGCCACCTACTTGCTGACGAAGGAATTGTGGAGCCCTGGCGCTGGACTCTTTGCAGCTTGCTTTATCGCCATTTCCCCAGGATACACCAGTAGATCAGTAGCAGGATCCTATGACAATGAAGGAATTGCCATTTTCGCCCTTCAATTCACCTATTATTTGTGGATCAAGGCTCTTAAAACTGGATCAGTCATGTGGGCTTCATTGTGTGCACTTTCCTACTTCTACATGGTTTCCGCATGGGGAGGATATGTTTTCATCATCAACTTGATCCCTCTTCATGCTTTGGGACTCATCGTTATGGGTAATTTTAAACATATTTTTAAGTCAATGAGAAAAATCGATTTTAGGTCGTTATTCATCCCGTCTTTTTGTCTCTTACACATCCTTCTACTGCTTGGCAACCATTCTTTCCATGCAAGTTCCATTCGTCGGTTTCCAACCAGTTAGAACTTCGGAGCACATGCCAGCCTTTGGAATCTTCGGTCTTCTCCAGGTTTTTGTCATAAAATCTAGATTTAAAAATAAAGTTTGTTTTATAGATTGTCGCTGTTATGCACTACGCTCGTAATCGTGTATCCCGCCAACAATTCATGACCCTCTTCGTTGGAGGATTGACCATTTTGGCTGGACTCGCAGTTGTTGTCTACTTCGGTTTGGTTTGGGGAGGATATGTTGCACCATTCTCTGGAAGATTCTACTCTCTTTGGGATACTGGATACGCAAAGGTTTGGAAGTTTTTTTCAATTGAAAATTTGTTAGAATTTTCGATTTTCCATGAAAAACAGTTAAAATGCCGTAAAGATTGGATAAAATGTCGAAAAATATTCATTTTGGTCTCAATATTTCAGATATATCTTATTATTAATTTCTAAATCAATAATAATATTTTCAGATTCACATTCCAATCATTGCCTCAGTTTCTGAACATCAACCAACCACTTGGGTTTCATTTTTCTTTGACTTGCACATCACCGCTGCAGTTTTCCCAGTTGGTCTTTGGTATTGTATCAAGAACGTCAATGATGAACGAGTTTTCAGTAAGCTTTTGTTATTCTGAATTCGGATTAAAATCCGTAATGATTTAGTCATTCTCTACGCCGTTTCCGCTGTCTATTTCGCCGGTGTTATGGTTCGTTTGATGCTCACTCTTACACCAGCGGTTTGCGTTCTTGCCGGAATTGGATTCTCGTACACTTTTGAAAAGTAATATTTTAGTCCCTTAATGTATGTTAAAAGCTCAAAATTTAGGTACTTGAAAGATGATGAAAAGACTGGAACCACTAGTGTCAAGGATGAAAAACTTTATGACAAGGCTGCGAAACCAAGCAAATCAAAGGTATTTAAAGAGAATGTGAATGTGTCGTCCTTGTCCAATGTTTGTGTGAATTTTGTGAATATTTGTTTTAAAACCATTTTTGTAGCCATCAACCGTGGAAAATGATGAGAATAATGTTTCGATGAACGTTAAGACAGTTATCTCTGTTCTTTTGTTGATCTTCCTTTTGATGTTTGTTGTTCATGCTACATATGTTACTTCTAATGCGTATTCACATCCTTCTGTTGTTTTGCAATCATCTACCAGCAATGGGTAAGATTTTCAGTATTTCTAAAGCTAAAAACTATATTTTCTTAAGAGATCGTGTGATTATGGATGATTTCCGCGAGGCTTATCACTGGCTCCGAGAAAATACAGCAGATGATGCGAGAATTATGTCCTGGTGGGATTATGGATATCAAATTGCTGGAATGGCTAATAGGACTACATTGGTTGATAATAATACTTGGAATAATTCACATATTGCATTGGTTGGAAAAGCAATGTCTTCGAATGAATCTGCAGCTTATGAGATTATGACGGAATTGGATGTTGATTACATTTTGGTTATTTTTGGTGGAGTTATCGGATATTCTGGTGATGATATTAACAAATTCTTGTGGATGGTTAGAATTGCACAAGGAGAACATCCAAAAGATATTAGGGTAAAAAAACAAGGGGATCAATACAGCAATTATTGTTATTTTTCAGGAGGAGAACTATTTCACCGCTTCTGGAGAATACAGTACTGGAGCTGGAGCATCTGAAACAATGCTCAATTGTTTGATGTACAAAATGAGTTACTATAGATTTGGGGAGACAAGAGTTGGTTATAATCAAGCTGGAGGTTTCGATAGAACACGTGGATATGTTATTGGAAAGAAGGTAATATTTTAGTATCGAGAAGATTGCTTTCAATATCAAGAAAATGATACTTTTCTAAATGTCACACTGTCTTCAAAATGAATGGTTTTCTAGGATATCACACTAGAGTATATCGAAGAAGCATATACAACGGAAAATTGGCTCGTCCGAATTTACAAGAGAAAGAAGTTGCCAAATCGTCCTATTGTCAACCCATCTGATGTCACAATTCCAATCAAAGGAAAGAAAGCATCGCAAGGTCGCAATAAGAAGGGAGTAATTAGGCAAGCAGCCAAGGTTTAAATTTAAAATAGTTAATTATTTTGGTTTTCTTTAAATTCTCTATTCCAAATGTTTATATTACGGATTTTCTCGTTTTAAACAAAAAAGTCTCTGAAAGTTCAATGTGTGATATTTATATTTATTGGTTTTAATATAACTTGTTTTATCCGAAGAGTCGCATTTTCAGAAGCTTTCTATTGTTTTCGTTATTGCCAAAGCGTTGTGTAATTTATTTTATATAAATGTAATAATTTATTGATTTTTTGTATGAACAGTAGATGGTTTAAAAATAAATAGAATTATCGCAAGAGGGAACTGGGTCGATCAAGGACCAGGTTTTTATGACTGTTTTGGCGATGGTCATAAAATCAATAAAATTTGGCATTTTGTGTGTGATTTGGTTTTTGGAGACGTTTACTAGAGAATGTATCAATTATTGGTTAAAGGATTGAAACAAATTGTGCAAATTGTTGATGATTCTGAAATTCGTTTTTTGGCTGGAAATGATATGAGCAAGTTGAAGGTAATGCCTTTTTTTCCCTATAATTTTTTCTATTTTTTGTTTTCTGGAACATTTTTTGGAAATAAATGGCCTAGAAAGCCAAAACCGACGTGGTCTAGAAATCCAACTGCGGGGACTAACTTTCTTCGGGCCATTTTTTCTATTTTTTGTTTTTTCGATATTTCTCGGTCATTTTTGGTCTTGAAAATTATGTTTTTGATATAATTTGATAGGGTATAAAACTTGTGATAAACTGAACTGGATTAAAAATCATTTACTTTACATATTTTTATAAAAATGCTTAGAAAAGCCTAGAATTTTAGCAAATAATGAGTTTTTTTTTCGGAGGGCTTTAAGGAGATAATAAATGTAGCTTAAATGAAAATAGACTTCATTCTCCTTCCAAATCTGTTTTAAAAATTTTCTAAAACCACCTAGAATCCGAGAAAATGAGCTTCAAAACAATGGCCTAGAAAAAGTAACCATCTGGCCGAACTTTTTCCTATGAGTTTTCCTTGTTTTGTTAATAAATATTTATGCAGAATACTTATAATAGACCTTTTTAATTTATGTTTTTTTTTTTCATTTTTTTGATGTTTGGAGGGTAGGCCAAGTGTTTGGAGGCACAAGTGTTCGTGCGTTGAAAAAGTTAGGCCACGCACCCCGTAGAAGCGTTTAGCCTGAAGCAACGCGAAAAATAAAATTAAATCATTAAATGGGAAATCGAATTCTACTTCGACTCTTTTTTTCAACCATGGAAAATGGTTTATAAAAAAACGAACACATGTGCCTCCAAACACTTGGCCTACCCTCGATGTTTGTCATGCTTGCGGACTAGTTTTCGCCGGTGGACACTTTTTCTAGGCCATTGTTTTGAGGCACGTTTTCTCGGCTTCTAGGTGGTTTTAGAAAATTTTAAAAACAGATTTAGAATGAGAATGAAGTCTATTTTCATCCCAGATGCTTTCATTAGCTCCGTAAAACCCTCCTTTAAGTAGTTTTTTGTGGATGTTATAACATTTTTTTATTAAATAGCTAGTCCCCGGAATCATACTCAGAAATAATCATTTGCTTTATCAACACCCCCCCCCCCCCATAACTTTTAAGTTAATGACGTTTTGATTCGCCGATTTCGATTTTTCGGCGAAAACAAAATGAAAACGTTCAACATTACAACCATATCAAAAGTCTATCAACCGTAACCCATTTGAAATCAAACAGCAGCACTTGAAATACATACATACACATACTTTTTGATAGATTCTAAATGACTCATCGTGTCGTTTGGCAATCTTGGTTGACAAGCATGGAAAGTTTTCGGCTGTTGGAAGAATCGAAGAGATTGAGGAGGAATATTTGAATGGAGGAAATGATGATGGCGTTGAACGGGTTGTTGAGACGGATGGAGGTTAGTTAAAGGAGTGCTTGGAGCTAATGAATGCATCTGGGATGAAAATATACTTTATGTTCATTTCAAATCTGTTTTTAAAATGTTTTAAAACCACCTAGAAGCCAAGAAAATGAGCTTCAAAACAATGGCCTAGAAAAATTGTCCGTCGGCGAAAACTAGTCCGCAGGTACTTTTTTCTAGTCCATTGTTTTGAGGCGCGTTTTCTCGACTTCGAGATGGTTTTAGAAAATCTTAAAAACATATTTGTAATGATAATGAAGTCTATTTTCATTTAAGGAACATTTAGTAGGTCCGTAAAGTCCTCCTTTAATAGCTGAAAAAATTTTTCGAGCATCAATCTTTTTTTTTTCTTAATTTGTGTATCTTGGTGGTTAAATTTACCAGAGAGTGATTGGTTAAACTGTAACTGTTCAGAGGGTTTGCAAATTAGGAGGCTAGATTTGATTTGGATGTGTACATGAAGTGTTCATGGCTGTTTTCAATGACACATAGCTCACTTTATAGATAATTTTATGCTGGCAAAGGTACTGCTTTCAAAAACTGCACAGCAACACATTGAGCATGATGTTTTCAAGCTCAAAGTCTGAAATTTGCAAAAAAAACAAATTTTGAAGAGCTGTAACTTAGCTCAAACTCAATATCACTGAGCAAATTTTTTGCTTGTCATAACGGAGCTATTCTCAGTTGACATGCCGAATTTCAGCGAATTTGGCTGTAATAGTCAATTCAAGGTCAATTTTCAAGATGTGGCGTTTTTTAAAAATTTCAACCAAATTTGCTGAAATTTGGAATATAAACTAAGAATTGTTTCGCAAAAATAACCTGAAATTTTTACCTAGCGATATTGAGATTGAGGCAAGTTACAGCTCTTCAAAATTCAATTTTTTTTTCAAATTTTCAGGCTTTGAGCTTGAAAAAAACATGCTAAAACTTATTCTAGGTAGCTTATGAAAGCAATGCCTTTACCAGCATAAAATTTTCTTTCAAATGAGCTATGTATCATTAAAAACTGAGGGAAAACCCCAGGTACTTTAAATGTCAAATGAAAAACCGTGCTACCAAAAATGTGGTGGGTTTTGAAATTTTTTCGATTTTTAAGAAATATTTTCCGAGCTTTCAAAGAATGATGTCTTTTATTGATCAACAGCCCAAACACTGTTCAATAACTGCTATACACCCCTAAAGACAGCGTCCTACTTTGTTTCAAAATGTTCAATTATCGCAAAAAAAGCTATGTGAACTCCCGGTCACCATAAATTCAAACTGAATACGGAAGAAATTATTGTCAAAACTCAATAAAAAATCGAATAAAATCTTCATCAGGTATCGCGATTCCCGGATTTGTGGACGGACACAGTCATCCGGTTTTCGCCGGCGATCGAGTCCACGAATTCGCGATGAAATTGGCCGGCGCGACTTATATGGAAGTTCAACAAGCTGGTGGCGGAATTATGTTCACGACTAATAAAACACGAGAAGCGTCGGAAGATGAATTGAGAAAGGATTTTTTGGAAGTGACGGAGAAAATGATCCAAAGTGGAACCACTACATTGGAAGCAAAAAGTGGTTATGGACTTGATGTTGAAACAGAGTTGAAGGTTTTTGAAAAGTTTTTAAAGGAGGACTTTACGGAGATTATTATCATTCCAAATATGTTTTAAAAATTTTCTAAAACCACCTTGAAGCCGAGAAAATGAGCTTCAAAACAATGGCCTAGAAAAATCTCCAGTTTATGATCTTTTTTCGTGTTTCGTTAATAAATAGTTATGCAGAATGCTTATATTAGTCCTTTTTATGTTTTTTTCATTTTTTCTTCCATTTTTCATGCCTGCGGACTAGTTTTCGCCGGTGGACACTTTTTCTAGGCCATTGTTTTGAAGCTCATTTTCTCGGCTTCTAGATGGTTTTAGAAAATTTTAAAAACAGATTTGGAATGAGTATGAAGTCTATTTTCATCCCAGATGCATTCTCCGTAAAGTCCTCCTTTAAAATTAATTATCACTTTAAATTTTCAGATGTTACGAGTTTTGAGCAACGAAGAGGTTCGACTCGAAGTTTCAGCAACATTTTGTGGTGCTCATGCTGTTCCGAAAGTCATTGTTTTTTTTTTCCAAAAAACCTTAACAATTTATCATTTTCAGGGATCAACAGAAATCGCGCAAACTGAAATGATCTGCAACGAACTGCTGCCCCAAATTGAGAAAGAAAAACAAGCGGGAAATATGAGAAATGTGGAGAATATTGATGTTTTCTGTGAAAAGGGGGTTTTTGAAACGGAGTCGAGCGAGAAAATCCTGAAAAGTGGGAAGGAAATTGGTCTGGCGATTAATTTCCACGCAGAGGAGTTGAAATACATCGGAGGTGTGGAAATGGGAAGCAGAATTGGTGCGAGGGCAATGTCGCATTTGGAAGAAATCTCGGATGATGGGATCGATTCGATGGCGAAGGGTGGAGCTGTGGCGGTGCTTTTACCATCGACTGCGTTTATTTTGAGATTGACTCCACCGCCGGCAAGGAAACTTATTGAGAAGGGTGTTATTGTGGCACTTGGAAGTGATTTTAACCCAAATGCTTATTGTTTAGCAATGCCGATGATTATGCATTTTGGTACGCGTTTTTTTGGAATCCGTAGAGCCCTGATTTCTTATTAAATCCACTTTTTTTGACTTTATCGATCCTTTCTTACAACAAACAACTTTTTAGAAAAGTGCAAAATGCCTGCGACAATTTTCGGAGGACTAACTTTGGGAAGTTCGTCCCTCGAACGTAAAAAATTCTGTGAAGATCCAAACTTCATTTTTAACTTCATTTTTAGAACCCCAAAATTGCTCTTAAATTCAAAATAACGCCAAAAACAAGAAATCAATAAAACTGTGCAAATTACGCAAAAGTGCAAAAAATGAAAATTTACGGGAATTTCTGAGGGACTAGTTTTGAGAATTTAGTCCCTCAGAAATCCATTTTTTCTGAATTTCTTTAATTTTTGCGCTTTTTTGTACTTTAAGAATTTCTTTTGAATTTCGTTTGTTTAAATGTTGGATTGGTATTCTCAAAAAGAGTTAATTTGTTAAGAAATCAAGTATCTTTAAGAAAACCTTCACAGAGAGGAGTTCACCGAATACCGACGTCTCCGACGGTTCCAATATGGACTCGGAACATAAAAGTTATGAGTTTATAGTGCAATAATATTAAAATAACTACTCTCTTTAATTGATCTTCGTAGCAGACCATTAACATTTTCAGTTTTACGACTTTCGATAGCTGCAAACTTTTATTTATTTATTTGCTTCTGGGGATTTAAAGCAATAAGTAGTTTAGGATGCTGAAAGCTGAATTTTATGAGATAAGAAGAACTTTGGAGAGTTTATTAATCTAGCTGAGATTCCCATTCCAAATATGTTTTTTAAATTTTCTAAAACCGCCTAGAAAACGAGCTTCAAAATAATGGCATAGAAAAATCTCCAGTTTCCACCTGGCCGAACTTTATTTTTGAAGCTTTCGATCTCATGAATGTTCACGCTGAAATTAGACTCCAAATTTTACATTTTTCTTCATTCTTCATGCGATAGTGTCCGCGGACTAGTTTTCGCAACTTTTTCTAGGTCATTGTTTTGAAGCTCGTTTTCTCGGCTTCTAGGTGGTTTTAGAACATTTTAAAAACAGATGTGGGATGCGTATGAAGTCTATTTTCATCCCAGGTACACTGATAAGCTCTCCAAAGTCCTCGTTTACATAAAATGAAGCTTCTAAACTGGGTGATACACTATCTTTAAGGCTATCATGTATTGAAACGATTTGGCTTCAGGAAAATATTTTTTTAAAATATAAAATAGGTGAAAATTTTGCGCATCACCTCCAGAATTGAAAGAAAAAAATCCGAATAAACAAATAACTCAAAAAATGTTTGTATATTAAAGCATGCGTCACAATGAAAATGTCAATGCCTGAAGCGTTGGTCGCTGCCACTTTGAATTCAGCTCATTCGATTGGTCGCGGCAAATCTCATGGAGCAATTGCCGAAAACCGGTAATCTGATTTTTTTTCACAAGCCCTTCAAAAGTCCTTTTTTTTTAAAGAAACGCCGATTTTATCATCCTCAACGCAAACTCATGGGAACATATCATCTACCGTATCGCCGGACATCAAGATATAATTCAAAGTGTTTTCAAAAATGGGAAGATCGTTTTCGATGGAAAAAAGATGCCCTAAAATTCTTTCGTTTTTTTTTCGCCAAAAAATGAATAAATAAAAACATTGCGTATTCAGAATAATAATAAATCAGAACCTGTTTGAACAAAATGTGTTGAGATGTGAGGGGGGAGAAGAAGAATGAGAAGAAGACAAACATCCGTCATTTTAGGATTACTTTTTTTGGAAATGGTAAACATTTGATGTTTCGGGTGACTGGAAATGATTATGACCTTCGTTTTAAACAAAATATTTGTTTTGGAGATGTTTTCAGAAGTTTAGAGCATTTGAGTAATATGATATAACGGAGTTCTGTCGATTTTTAACTTGCCGGGGTATTTTTAAAAATTTATTAGTAATATTTTTGACTTTACATATACTTGTACTAATTCCTAATCTCTTTAAATTTTAGAAACATGTAGAAGCCGAGAAAACTCGCTTTAAAACAATGGCCTAGAAAAGTTTGACGAAAACTAGTCCGCGGGTATTATTACGCGAATAACTAGAAACATAAGTTGAAATAAACTATTTTAAGCATTTTATATTAATATTTATCAATAAAACACGGGAAAAGCTCATAGGAGAAAGTTCGGCCAGATTGACACTTTTTCTAGGCCATTGTTTTGAAGCTCATTTTCTCGACTTCTAGGTGGTATTAGAAAATTTTAAAAACAGAATTGGAATGAGTAAGTGCTCTATTTTTTTCATTAGTACATTAATTGGCTCTGTAAAGTCCTACATTAAGAAAGAAAAAAATTTTTAACTTCTCTGAAATTATTTTTTTTGAAAAATCGAAAATATTTTAAAAGAATCATAACTTTTCCAAAAATTCATAGATTTTCAGGGTTTTTGGAGCATTTTGAAGCTGAAAATCTGAAAATTCCGAATTTCTGCATTAAAATGGTCTCATATCAGTTTTTAACGCAAAAATTTAAAAAAAAATAGAACACTTCAAGGTTTTAATTTATGTATGTCAATATTTGATTTGGTCTAAAAATGAAAACTTTATCCCGATTTTTTAAATCTAAATTTTATTCAAATAATATTTTTTTAGAAATTGTCAATCATTTGAAAAACGGGTATTTAACATTTTTGTAAATTATTTTCAAATAATTTTTAATTTTTCGCAGATTGCTAAATCTAATTAAATTATTTAACGGGTAACTGCATCTTTCGTGGAATTTTTTTAAAAACCTTAAAATTTCTCTGTAATTCAAAATCCCGCCAACAACAGAAAAATCAATAAAACTGTGCAAATTACAAAAAATGAAAATTTACGGAATATTTTTTTCGGAGGGACTAGTTTTGGGAAGTTAGTCCCTCGAACGTAACAACTTCTGTGGTGATCAAAATTTGATTTTTTGTTCAATTTCTTGTGTCTTATGTCTTTTTTCAGCCAGTGGTTCTCAGTGGAAGCTTTGTAAAGCTGAGGAACTAACTTTTGGGAAGTTAGTCCCTCAGAAATTGTCCTCCATTGTTTCTGGCGGTGTTTTTACACGTTTAGCAGCATTTTTCTTGATTTTTTTGTCCTAAATTCAGCGTTTCAGTTAATACGATCCAAATCCACAGCGAAAAGTAGAAATTAAATAAACGACCGTGTTGCACGATCCGGCGCGCATTCAAATTTTGATTTTTGCATCTTTGGACCGCTGCTATGACGCGTGTATTTAATCGATATTTTTTTGTACAAATTGCATTGTACTAATGAGAAAACGCTCTAATTTTTAAAATTGAAATCTGTTAGGGTCAAATTAACTGAACAGATATCTTTAAGCTTGGGTTGGAATGCTCAAAAAGTGTCGATTTGATTGGAACTACGTTTTTTCATGATCTTTCGTACGAAATAAGGTATATCCGGATACTCTAAAAACGGAATTTGCATAAATTCATGATTACATTAAAATATCTAAATACACATAAAATAGATATTCCTGGTCACGACCCGAATGGTGAAAAGCATCCAAAACCCCCTCTCCACTTCACCCACTATTTCGTCCATTGTTTTTTTTTGCGGTTGTATCCCTCCTCCCCCTCAACATCATCATCCTAAATACAACAACGCGCTTCTGTAGTGGTGTACGTATATGCCTTCATTTCTTCCCGAAGAGGGGGGAGAACTCGTTTCTATTCGAAATTGTCCTTTTTTTGACGATCATCATATTCCCCCCATGCGTTTTTCCACCACCCAACGCAAATTTTCGACATTTTCCAACTGTCAACAAAATATAATTTCACTCCCCCCAAAAACTTCTTTTTTTTACTTTGTCTGAAACTTCACAACTTTCCAGCTTGATATTTTTCCAACTTGAGTATTTTTGCAATTTTTTTCTTTAAAGGGGGGAACCAGTCCTGTTGTAAATACTAATTGAAATCTGACGTCGGGGGGCTTTTTTTTCTCGTATCGGGTTACTGTACTGGTCATTTACTTTGTAATTATTTTTTTTCTGAAAAAAAAGGAAAAAATGAAGAGAAATCAAATCAAATCAATTAGAACTTTGACATTGCATTGGTCTCACTGGTTTTGAAATGATGTTGATAACGAGAAAAAAAAAGTTTCGGTGAGAAAAAAAATCGGAGAAAGGTGATTGTGATTATTTTGGTTTCTTCAAAGATCTTTAGTCTTTCGTTGTGAAGTCGAAGTTTCGTGGCGAGACCCATTTTTCGAGGTATTTATGATATTTATCCAGATTTCGTTTAAGAAACGCGATGAATCGTGAGAAGATGAGGTGGGAAAGCAGGGCACCCGGATCAGGGAAAGCAGGGCACCCGGATCATTTTCATTTTGTCCGAGATTTGTCCGCGGTAAGTCCCGGACAGGTGCAGTAACATACCCGATTTCCATAAAATTCACGGCAAATGAAAGCTGGAGCGTTACTGACCTCCAGACTAAAATTTTGAAGCTCCACATATTTTTCGAGTTACACATTATCTTGTTGGTGCGACTTTATTTGATCGAAAAATGAAGTAATGAAAAAGAAATTCATATTTCAGTATCAAGGATTTTAGATAGATCTTTAAAATTTCAGTCAGACTTCTCCACGATAGTCAGATAGACACCAGTGTTCCTATTCGGATATTGATCGATTCGGATCGGCTCGGCGAATATCACGAAAATTATTGTGACTTTTAAAACATTTCTTAGAATATGATTTGGAATATAGGAGAAGTAAGCCCGAGCTGATCCGAATTAGTGATCCGGATCGAAAAACTGTTAGAAACACTAGAAATACCTAATGATTCAATTATTAACGATGAAAATGCTTTAAAAATTGCGAAAAAAATTGAAAATCCGGAATATGTTTTTTAAACCCCCGCCCCCCCCCCCCCACCCATATGGCCGAGATTTCACTGATTTGGATTTCTAGGCCGCGACGAGTGCCTCGACAAATCGTAAAAAGAATACAACGAGAACCCTATGTTGTCGGATTCTAGGCCACATTTCAATTTTTTTTTCATTATTGTACTCATCTAACGTGAAGAATATCGACCCGTTCATTCGTGAATCACAACATTTTTTTTGGGCCTTGTGTGTACAGGGTTGTGATTTCAGTGTACAGGGTTGCGATTAAGTATTGATCGCAACTTTGAGCCACTGCTGGCAAAAAAGATTTTCGAAAACAATCAAAACTTTTCGAAATTCATTGGCCTATAAAAGCGGTTATTAAAACCATTCTATAAAAGTACATCAATGTACCTATTCTACACTCGTGAGTACTTAAAAGTGACTAAATTTCAACAAATTTGCGAACCTAATTTGCTTTCCGCGCTGTGCAGTTTACGCATCCAATTATGCTCGTTAGGTCCCAGTGTTTTGATCCGGATCAGATTTCGGATAAAATATAAAGAGCTAATTAGCGACCCAATAAATAGTGTCTCAATCCTCTGATTCATATTCTAATGGAACTTTTTTTAAAAAAAATTCTAAAAAAATTTGCCTGGTATTCTGCGAGCCGAAATCCGACCCGGTTCGGAACACTGATCTAGGACTTCATTAGTGTTCAGAAAGTTCGGTGAGGCCAACAATGTTAGGTACACAGTCCAAATTCAGAACCAATTTATAGCGATCAAAAAAATTCTTCTAGCGATAAAAAAATATACATTTATCAACGTTTTCTGCTGATCAGCATCGATACATAATCTAGGTATATCAATTTACGTCATATGTACGATAACCGGGTACATCGTCCGCATGATAACCAAATCAAGAAAATCCTACTTTAATAACTATGACAATACCTTTTTTTTTAATTGCTCCTTTCCAAAAATGCCCCCCCCCCCCTTCAAAATACGAAACCATTTTTTCCCCGCTTTCTTAAAGAGAATCCAAATTGTTGTCAAGATGGGGTTGGAGGTATGATCAAAGAACAATAAGAAGTTGAAAAATGCAGACTCTTAAAAACTCCAAAATAACATCCGTTCCGCAAATTATTTCTTCTTCTTGTTTCTTCTCTCTCCATCTTCCAAATACTCCATCTTACCCGTGTACATCACATGATTCGAATTTACAGTACCCCCCCCCCCCCCCCCCCCATGGCCTTTGATATTCTACTTGTTTAGAATAGCCAAGTTCACCTTGAATCTCGAGAATCGTCAAGAAGACGCGAGACGCGAAATACAAAAAAAACCACTTCTCTTCTTTTCACGTCATTGATTTTTGCAACCTTCGGATGATGATGATGGAGGGGGTTGGGGGTTCAACAACTACACATAGATTTATTTTCGCCGAATTCGAATATTTTTCCCCCCATCCATCCCTTGGCGCTACGCTCTGGTTTATTTTATCTAGACATCTTACGAAAAACTGGTTTGAGACGAAATTTTCGTAGATCCTTAGATTTTTGCATCGATAAAAATAATAAAATAATAAATTTTTTTGGGAGAGGGGGGTTGTCCCCCCCCCCCCTCCCTATTTTTAAACTGAAAGAACTATAAGTACCACCTCTCTCTCTCTAAATTTTTTGTTTATAAATTGAGAATGGTCAATTGGGAATGATAGATGGTTAGTTTACACTTTTTTTATACTCGTTACTTTTTTTTATTTGGGGGGAATTTTTAGTGTTAATAATTTGATCGAATTTGGGGGTTTATTAAGCGACAAGCGCTTGTAGCTTACAAAAAATGAAGCGACTTCTTCAAAATCGATTTTAAAGAATGTTGATTAGAATTTAAGGGGAGGGGGACTATATGCGGGTTATAATCGATCTTACTTACCTAAACGATATTTGCAAAAAAGTAGAAAACGGCACCCGGAATCGAACTTTGGTCTCAAAAACGTAAAAAGGTTCCGGCAAAGTGACAGCCAAGTTCGATTCCGGGTGCCCTTTTTTCTATTTTTTTGCAAATTTTTGTCACTAGGTATTGTCAACTCAAATATTCTTGATCATGCAAGTTGGTTTGATCTACCCAGAAAATCTAAGTTTCTGACAAAGTCATTCTATTTTTACCTGCGAGCGGTTGCGCTGCGGGAGTTTAGAAGAAAATGGATGATCCAAAATTTTAAAGTTGGCAATGTATAAAATTTAATTTCATATCGACTAAGTAACATTTATAACCTGCGTATCGTCCTCCTTTAAAGAGCGTTGTTGGATCGATTGGTCTCGGCACGAACATCCAGAAATCCTAGCATTTTCTTACGCAAATATGAAATACGACTCTTGGTTTGAATTTTGAAAACTTTCTTTAAACATCAACATTTTTCTGTTCTGCAACATTTCTTCCAGATTTTCATCATGTTTTGCTCGCATCTCGCATCCACGCTTAATACACGCTTCCTCTTCCGGTTTACCTAACGTACTCAGGGAATTTTTCGCAGACCCGCGCATATAAAAGTAGCGGATCCGCCATTTTCCTATGCGCGGATCAGCCATTTCAACTAGTTACTATTGAAATGGCGGATCTGCGCACTGGTTTTCGCCTTCCCATGCCATGACAGCCCCGGATCCGCCACTTTTATATGCGCGGATCCACGGAAAATTTCCTGGGTATTTTAAGAATTTTCAAAAACGTGTTTAGGAACAAGGGAAGCTTAGCAAATGTGTACTCATTCCAAATCTGTTTTAAAAATTTTCTAAAACCACCTAGAAGCTGAGAAAACGGGCTTCAAAACAATGGCCTAGAAAAATTGGCGAAAACTAGTCCGCGGACATTATTACATTAAGAACCCATAAAAATGCAAAAAAAGTGGTAATATAAACTAATTTAAAGGAGGGCTTTACTGAGATTATGAATGTGCCTGGGATGAAAATAGGCTTCAGACTCATTCCAAATATGTTTTTAAAATTTTCTAAGACCACCTAGAAGCCGAGAAAACACGCCTCAAAACAATGACCTAGAAAAAAGGGCCACCGGCGAAAACTAGTCCGCAGGCATGAAAAGTCCAAAAAAATGAAAAAAAAATCATAAATTAAGATGAAAAAACATTAAAAAGGACTACTAGAAGCATTCTGCATAACTATTTATTAACGAAACACGAAAAAAACTCATAGGAAAAAGTTCGGCCAGGTGCCCCTTTTTTCTAGGCCATTGTTTTGAAGCTCATTTTCTCGGCTTCTAGGTGGTTTTAGAACATTTTAAAAACAGATTTGGAATGAGTCTGAAGCCTATTTTCATCCCAGACGCATTCATAATCTCCATAAAACCCTCCTTTAAGAAAACCTAATTTTTCTCAAATATTCATCGATAAAAGCTGATAGAAAAAAGTTCGGCCATGCGGAAACTGGAGATTTTTCTAGGCCATTGTTTTGAAGCGCGTTTTCTCGGCTTCTATTTGGTTTTAGAAAATTTTAAAAACAGAATTGGAATGGGTATTTTCTCTATTTTCATCCCAATTACATTTATAAGCTGTGTAAAGTCCCCCTTTAAGAAATTTATTAAAATTTGTTCCTTGATTCATATATGCCTATAGGTTCCAGTCTTTGTTACCGAGCTAAAATGACGGACGTGACTATGAACACTTTCATTTCTCAAACCTGTTTTTATTTTAATTGTAACATTAGTATCATTAAACACCTCTTCAAATACCCCCATTTTTTTCAGAATGACCTTTACCATAAAAACTTCAATCCTTTTCAAAACCCCTCCGTTTTCCTTTCACAAACTGTTTAAACAAATTGAAAAAAGAAACGGGTGGAAGCCTGTAACTAGAAAAACCGCCAACGATTTGACCCCATCAGACAACTGAAAAAAAGGAAGAAGAAGAAGAAAGACACTGACTGAATGACTGTTCCAAATCGTTTTTCTCGAAGGAATCCGATGGTGGGTGATTGTGTGGCTGTTCGACCTGCCCTCCCCCCTCCCCCTCCACCCGGTCTTCGGATTTTTCACTTTCGTCCATTTTTGCTAACTTCTTTTGTCATATTCTTTCATTGGACAAATTCGTCTCAGAAACCAAAATTCATTTCATCTTTTATTTTTTAATTGATGATTAGTCTTTCTCTCATCTCATGCCTCACTGTTCTCCCCCTTATTTTGGTCATCATCATCATCACCATCGTTTCGATGTTTTGAACGGGTTTTTTCCATTTTTTTTTTGATTTTCTTACCCATTATAGGTTATATACTGTAAAATCGAAGGTAAAGGTTTAGTAGGAAAGTTCGGGGGAAATTTATTTTCTTGGAATCAAAATATCTCAAAGCTTCAACGATTGGAAATTTCAGAGTTGCATTTTTTTAAATGTCAATGCATCGGTTTTGATTTTTCAAAAAAAACTTTTTAGTAGCTTAAAATAACGTAAAAATACAATAGACTGTTGTTAGACGCGTTGCGGTTGCGAAGCGTATCTGCTTATAAGTTCAAAAGTATTTAAATTCAAAAATCGTGAACAGCGGTTTCATTGTCACGTTTAATTGCTTTTAAAGGCAACTTGTCAGTTAACACTATCCAAATTCTAGGCAAAAAATCAAAATTTGAATAGTAGCCCAGGAGGGCCAAAGAACATTACCAATATGTAGCCAAATTCAAATAATTGTGTTTCGCGCCAATTCCGACCGCGTTGCACGGACACCGACCGCGTCGCACGGACACGCGCGCATTCAAATTTTGATTTTTTCAACTTTGGACCGCTGCTATGACGCGTGTATTTATCGGTGTGATTTCGCATAAATTGAATTTTACTAATGAGAGAACGCCCTAATTTTTGAAACTAAGAACAGGTATGGTCAAATTAACTGAACAGATGTCTTTAAATACCGCTATTGGATAGTTGTGAAAAGCATAAAGGCTTCTTAAAGACAGTGTGCCATTTAATGCTTTGTCTCTAGCAGAAAAAAAATCCCAGGATGTAAAACACTGGGCGAAAATTTCAAATTTGGGTACAAATGAGCATTAAAGGAGGACTTTGGGGAGCTATCGAATGCAATTCGCGTGAAAATAGACTTCATTCTCATTCCAAATCTGTTTTCAAAATGTTCTACAAATACGTAGATGTCGAGAAAACGAGTTTCAAAACAATGGCCTAGAAAAAGTTTCCGCCTGGCCGAATTTCTTCCAATGAGCCTTTTGCAGGTTATATTGATGTAAAATACTTACATTAGTTCGTTTTAACTTAATTTTTTGCATTTTGCTAGATTATTGACGTAATAAAGCGCGCGGACTAGTTTTCGCCGGTATACAACTTTTCTATGCCATTGTTTTGAAGCGAGTTTTCCTGGCTTCTATGCGGATTCAAAAATTTTTGAAACCAGAATAGTCTATTTTTATTCCAGTTGCTTTTGTAAGTTCCTTAAAGCCTTTTTTCACCCATCCACAATATAAAATAATGAATCGAATGAGCCATTCTCTATCAGAAAATTTTTAAAAAAATCGCAAAACTTAAAATACGATTAGAAGCTTTTTTTCAAATCGAAATGATAAATTCCGGACGTAGTCTTTCACACCATGTGCAATCCAAGCAATAAGATAAAAAGGTGAAGCCGTTAATCTGAATACATGGTACGCTGTCTTTAACGGCTTTAGGTTTTGAATTTCACCAACTAGTTTTTGGTAGAACGTACAATCAGAATTATTTTGTCTTGACGCGGGTTATAAACGATTCTAAATCGAGCTGCAATTCAATTTTATATACCTAAGTGAAATAATTTGCAAAACAGTGGAAAGGGCACCCGGAATCGAACTTTGGTCTCAAAACGCTTAAAAGCCGAGTTCGATTCCGGGTGCCCTTTTCTATCTTTTTGCAAATTTTTTCACTATCGTCTAGGTTTGTAAAATTGAATCAACATTTATAACCGGCGTACAGTACTTTTTTTAATGGTAAGTTCCTTGACCCATTAGGACATTTTTTCGCAGTGATCTCATCGAACTTTCTGAACACTACTGACTACACAAGTCCTAGATCAGTGTCTCGGATCGGATTCGGCAAATATCGGGCAAATTTTCCAATTTTCAAAAAATGTTATCAAACAGAGGAAGTAACCATTTTTTGAAGTGCTAAATAGCCGAGATCAGGATCGGAACACTGCCCTAGATCTAAATTTCCTTAAAATTCATGTTTGCCGAATATCGACCAAATGAGGGCGACGCTGACCATTTTCATTCATGTTTAAAGACAATGTGCCACTTGATTTGAATTTTTTTTCAAAAATTAGAGCTTCAATATCTGATTGCGCACCGGATCGTGCAACGCGGTCAAGGTTTAAAAAATAATGATTATATTAAAAAACAGTGATTATAATTAATTTAAATTTTATTTTTCTGTGAACTTTGGGAATTTCTCGTCTGCCATTTATTTCCACCTTATATCCTTAATTGCAAGAAACGTGTTCCTTGCCCGCGTCGCGCGATCCGGAGCGTGATCAAATATTGATTTTTGCACCTATGGTTCCTAATTTTTCTTGAAACTAAATTCAAATTAACCGGCACACTGCCTTTAAAATCGTTTTCAAAAAACCTATTCCTAAAACTTTCACAACACTTCCTTCTCTCAACCCTGCAACATTCGCCCCCTTTTGTCATATGCTTCTCATTTTTTCCTTCTTCTTCTAATCTCCTTCCAAAAACGGATAACTGTTCCTTCAATCCTTCAATCTCCCGTTCAAGCTACACAATATAAGCGGATAGATCCCCCCTCTGTTTCGGGTCACCCAGTTTTGTGAAAAGAGATGTAGCTTCATGTTTCATGCGCCTAAAAAAACGTGCAACAACTTATATTCAAACGTAAAAATAATTTCCAATCTAATCAACACCAAAGTCCATCAATCCATTCCATTTACTTTTCATTTAACAACATCTTCTTAAGTACCGCCCATTTTTTAATGGCTACCGTACCTTTTTTTCTTCTTCTTTTTCTCCAGTCGTCCCTATTATCAGCTGATCGCTCAACTACTTAATAGTTTGTTTTCAACATTTTGGTAGTTGTAACAATAAAAACACTTGAAAATCCATTGCAATATATACCAGGTTTTATTGAATTTTTCCCTTTCTGTGTTTGCATTTCGATTGCCTGTTCTGTTTTTCATGCTCACGACAAACCTGTCAAATCGAAACGCCTGCTTTCATCTCGTTTATTATCTTTTTCCAACCTTTTTCGATCTTATCTTTTTGAAACGACACTTTTTTTTTTGAAAAAAATATATAAATGTCTATTTTCAGATGACCAAACCGACTTTACAACCTGGTGTTCATGGGGAGGATGAGAAAGAGACAATTAAGATTGATCCAAAGGTAAGATTTTGATGAAAACATGTGGAGAAGTTGAAGAAACAAAAAAACTGGTTTTTCGTTTTACGTCTTGAGCAGTTAGGAGTCACTGGTGGATTGGTTACTGTAGATAGGGTCTCATCCGGAATACCATTTCTAAAGGTTATCGATTTTAGACATTGGTAGAAACAAACATGTTATTGTCAACTCAAATATTCTTGATCGTTTGAGGGCTGCTTAACCTTACAGACGCTCCGCACGCACGCACGCCGCTGCCGACACTCAACACACTGGAAAATTTGAAAAATTAATTTTCCCGCGAAGTGTGAGGGTGAGCAGTCCTCAAAACGCAATGATCAAGAATATTTGATTTGACAATAAATTTTGAATGAGTATCTTTTGCTGGATAAGTCACTTTTACCTAGTAGATCTCAAAATCCTTACACTCACAAGTGTTGCCACTTGCGTAGCGGTTGCGAAGCGGTTAGAAATAAAAAAAATAATCAAGTAGAGAAAAGTTTAATCCGATGATTACATAAAATGTTATTCTGATCTCAAATGTGAACTTTGAACAACAAACCAAATCATGCGAAATTTGCCGAATTGCATCTTTTGAACTTCTTAATCGTTTCGCATGACTTTTAAATATTCGAGAAGACATCATCATGAAGAACTTTTTGTACACGATACGGTATTCCGGGTCATATTTTTAAATACTTAAAAATATACGACGAGAGAACATTAAGTATTTCAAAAACTAATAAAAATAAACCTGGTAGCGAATTACTCAGGTTAATTACGGCTTGTAACGGTTCGCGTGTGGCGGTAAAAAGGCACGTTGAAGCACGCGTGCCGCTTTCGAGCCGTTATTTGGCACGAGAGCCGATTTTGCGGCTTGCGTGCCGAATTGGGAGGCAAGCGTGCCGATTACCCAGTGGCGGCACACGAGCCATTTGAAGCCGATAATTCCTTGAGTAGATGTCAAAATAGATTCCTGGATATATTGGAAAAGCTGTAACATAATGACTTGCCTTGACTTGAATTCACTTGATTAAGTGTCACATTTCACTCATTTTTTCGTTAAGATGTTCTTTGGATCAATTAAATCGGTTAGGTGGTTCAACTGCTAGAAAACTTGTAAAAATAATTGACTATCGTATACGTGGCTGGTCCGGGATTACGGTCACATTGATACGTCAATCTGAAATTCATAGTGGTCTTTTATTATCCTTAGAACGCTGAGTTTTTTTTTGACCGCTCATTTTCCGCTGCTCCACTGATGACCTCGAAGGCGTCGCGACCGCAACGCGTCCGACCAAATGAAAAATTCGAACTTGAGCGCGCCGCAACGTCTAGCCGAAAATGAGCGACCAAGAAAATTTAGCTTGACAATATATCTCCAGGAAAGGTAGCTTCACTGGTAAATTTTGAAAATTTTTTGCATCCAGATGATTCATGTAAAGTGTACGTTCGCACAATGACACAATTCGTTTAGAGCTCTAGACTAGGGTCTAGGGAAGACTCATTGCAGTTTTCAGAAAAAGTTTATTTTAGGAACTTCAATCGTATTTCTCGATGTGAATCCCTTAGGTAAACACTAATAGAATTACACAAATTAATGAAACTTACATACTTTGTCTGATCATCTGAACCCCCGAAAATGACCGGTTTTGTTCCAGGTATTCACCGTCCTCCAACCAACAGTGATCCCAATGCCAGCCGCTCCACAAGTTGTTCACAAGCCATCCAGCTGGAGAACCTATCTCTGCAAGTGCTTGATCGTGTTTCTATTGTTCACCAGTTGTGCCGCCGCCTTGATCTTCTTGGCAAATGTTTCTGACCAAATGTTCGGACATCAGGTAAAGATCGATTTTCTGTAGATCACACGAAAACTTAAATATTTCTTTTCTAGAATACTGAGAAGCCAACAATGGAAGCATTGATCTCAGGAGCACCGGTTGATGGATCATCGGAAAAATCAAACGATGATGGGTTAGTTTCAATTCCATTGGCTCGTGTGGTCGTCGTTGAGGATATTTCGAATAATGATAATAATAGAAAGGTATATATTGAACATAAAGCTTCTTTTATTTTAATATTTTAGATCGTTGATGGATCTGTCGAGGATAGAAAGTCCTTCGAACAACCACAACAACGACCACTCCATCCAGATGAGATTGAGGTATTGATTTTTTGAAAATATATATAATGCAACTAAAAGTTCGTGCTCCAGATGCTCCAAGCTGAAGAAGCCAAAAGAGCATGGCAACACGAAATGGAGGAGAAGATGATGGTCCAACAAATGATGGCAATGAGAATGTGGAAGATGAGAAGAGTGCAAATGGCTCTTTATCAACAACAACAGATGATGAGATTGGCTTGGCTCCAACAACAACAACAGCAACAACAGCAACAGCAACAAGCTCAAGAAGAGATGGCCCGTCAACAATGGATGAGAGCAAGATGGGAAGACGAACAAAATCGCAGACAATTCGAAGCACAAAGAGCCCAAGAGTTCTGGCATCAACGTGAAATGGCTGAAGCTCAGCAACAACAACAACAACAACAAGAGCAACAACAACAACAATTCCAACCATTCCACCAATTCCAACAACCACAACCACAATGGGGAGCTCGTCCACAACAACGACCAACCGTATGGCAACAACCACCACAACATTTCTTCTTCCCACAACAAGCTGCACAAGCTCCACAACATCCACAGACTCAACAATTCCCACAACCAATTGTAATTTATATATTATAGGGGATATTTGAAAAAAAACATATATTTTTCAGCAAATCGCCGAAATCTTGCCAGCTCCAGTTCCATCAGCTCAAGATAAGATCTACGAGCAACTTCAAAAGAAGTCACAATCGATTCCAGTTGATGCACCAACTAGACAAATTTGTGAGTTTTTTTTTCAAAATCATATTTCCAATCTAAGAAGTGGGAAAGGTAAGACCAACGTAATGGTTTTCTTAAAGACAGTGTAATACTGTAATTATCGAACAACATTACTTAGTTTCATTGAAAGAGATGACCAAAGAAAAGAAACAAACAAAATGAAACAAAGACTTGAAATTACACCATGAGATGGGCGAATCTTAACCGGAGTTCCAATTCAATAAACATGTTTACAATTATTGGTTCAAGTTCATGAAAACTTATTTATGAGACTATATTGATCAATTACGTCGCAGAACAGTTACCGTATTAGGTTGGAGCGGTATAAACCTGGAGAGAACATAGAAAACCTTAGTAGCCGTGCCGATGCATAGAGTAACATGGAATATCTTGTATAATGAGTCGAGTAATGAACCTCAGATATCGCAGAATAAATATGGATCACCAATACATAGGTAAAGTAACCATGAAGCAATTCGATGCACCATGTACTGGACCTATTCCATGATTCTGACTCAGGGAACTATCTGCACGCGTGCCGTGGCGGCTTGTAATCGGCACGCATGCCATCCAATTCGGTACGCAATCCGATTACACGTCGGAAAGGCTTCGAAACGGCTCGCGTGCCAAAACAGCGGCTCGCGTGCCGTTTACAAGCCGTAATTACCCTGAGGAAAATGACGTTTTTCTATCGATCCTAGATGAAACCAGTGAAATCCTAGTGCATCTACTTTCTGGGTAACTCGTTTTGCGTAGCATCGTAGGGAATTTCTTCGCAGCGCGACCGCAACGCGTTGGAAGGGGCTAGTACAACAGAAGTACAACACCCTCAGCTCCTTTCAACGCGTTGCGGTAGCGCTGCACTTGGATTCTAGGTATCCAAGAACTATTTCACGAACCCGATCTTGTTCTATATAAACTAAAGCAACATATTTACAGGGACCGCCATCACCCCAACCACTGGATCTCCATTGTCTGAGGAAACTCCAGTAACCATCCCAACCGTCACATCAACTGAAGCCCCATCTTCCACTCCAGATGCTGTTGAAGTCTCCGATACTATTTTGAGAGACATTTTCTCAGCTTTTGATGAGCAGAAGAATTCCGAGGTAAACTTCCTTTTTTTTCAATAGCTGATAAGAAATCATCGTTAATTTAGGCCGCTGCCGAAGACATGAACAAGCCAAAAGAGCAACCAGAGATGGAAGGAAAAGGAGCAATTGTGATCGAAGATCGCTTCCCAAAATTGGAAGAGAGAACGACGACTTCCGAGCCAGAGGAGGAATCCGACGAGCAAGAGGATCCATCAGATCATGAAAAAGAGCTTGATCCATTTGCGGCAGTTTTGAAGTTCTTTGAAAACGCGCCAAAGGCTATCGAGACATCGACAAAGACTGCTCCAATTGTTGACGCACAAACCCAAACGACTAATGTGTTTGAAGCGTTTAAAAATTGATTTGTGATAAATTCTTAAGTTTTATTGTTTCCACTCAAAAACACCTCCCGGATAATATTTGATATACTTGTAATGCTTTGATTGTCACTTGTGAAAAATTGTCACCTTGTAAATATCTTAACTAATAAAATTTCGTTGTTCTCCCAGGCTGTTTTTTTTTCAGAAAGATTGTCTGAAAGCAACACAAAATAACAAAGTTGTTTTCAATCAAAGACTGATAAATCACGTAATATCAAAAAAAAAAACTTCCTCCTTCTACTGATTTGTGTCACTGATAGGTCCGTTCCGTTATTTGAAGAAAAACCTCATGTCCCCAAAACTGATCGAGAAAATGAGATAACCAATATATTGCCATTTGTCTCTATCTTTTTCTATTTATTTATAATCCATAGAAAAAGGTGTATATTTTCATATTTTCAAATTTTAAGAACCAGTTTTCGATTAAAACCCACGTTTATTTTCTTCTATTATCACCAAATTTGAGTTTCTGATAAAATACTAAAAATTCAGGGGCGTGTTCATTATTTCTACGTTAAATTTCAATTATTCTTCCAATTTCAACTTAATTAATTTCAATAAACGAGGGTAGGACAATTCATTAGAAAACTAAAATATTATACGACAAAAATATTTTCGACAATTTCCTAAGAAAACAAAAATATTAGATGACAATTTCATTAGCGACTAATTCATTGGAAAACCATTTCCTTAGAAAATCGCATTGGAGCGCGTTTGCTGGAGGGTAGTCCTTGTGTTTGTAGCGTTTCAAGACGCTAACGATATTTCAGGCGCATGCGCCTTGAAATGTCTGCGTCTCTCAACGTCACATGATAAGGGCAGTTGGTTGCCGGCCCTGATCGTTGTCTGCATGTGCAAAAATGTATATTCCGCGCGCAAGTGGGCGCGGCCGGTTTAATTACCCAAGTTTTAAGTCTACCTCAGGTTAACCTCAAACTTGGGAAAATGAACCGGCGGCGCCCATCTGGGCGCGGAATATACATTTTTGGACATGCAGACAACGATCAGGGCCGGCAACCAACTGCCCTTATCATGTGACGTTGAGAGACGCAGACATTTCAAGGCGCATGCCCCTTAAATATCGTTAGCGTCTTGAAACGCTACAAACACAAGGACTACCCTCCAGCAAACGCGCTCCAATGCGATTTTCTAAGGAAATGGTTTTCCAATGAATTAGTCGCTAATGAAATTGTCATCTAATATTTTTGTTTTCTTAGGAAATTGTCGAAAATATTTTTGTCGTATAATATTTTAGTTTTCTAATGAATTGTCCTACCCTCCAATAAACATTTTAAAAAACCGTTTTAAAAAATTGCCAAATATGAAAAATTCGTGGTGTGTGCAAGTGCGCTCCATTGACGCAACCATCATTAGGTTTGGCGGTAATTCAAATTTTAAGAAATTCGAAAATCAGCGTTTTTTGCATTAAAACCGGGTTTCTAAGGGTGTTTGGAATGTAAATTTCGAAAATAATGTTTATTTTGGAAGAATAAGAAGCAGTTTTCTTGAAAAAAATCAATTTTTACAAAAATTTCACCAAATTTCAATAGGGCGTTCTTGCAACCACCAAGTTCAATTCCTACATCAATTATTTAATCAAGCATTTCTGTTTGATTTCCTGATAAAAATTCGGAATTGTATTGACACAAAGATCTTGTTAAAACTTATGGAGAAACACACTTTTTATCAATTCCCCTTTCCCGACCACCAATGTTGCCAAAAAATATGAAAAAAAAAGAAATCAATAAATAATGTTCAAACTTCACTGAAACATCAGTAGTTTTGTTGTTTTTTTTTCGCAGTTTTTATTTACATTTTTGTTCGATTTTCTTGTGATAATGATTCATTGCGAGAAGATGAACAGGCGGTGGCGGAGAAGAGGAAGGAGGGTGCCCAAAATAAACATTACAAGCCACGACGAAATTTTTATGTATTTATGTTCGTGTGCAGTATCTGACAAACTGTCTAGTCATATAGTGCAAGTGATTTTTGTCTAATTATTTTGAAACGTTTTTAATTTCACATTTTTACCATCAAAATATTATAATTTTTCTGAGAATTCATTAAGAAAATGTTTATAAGTTCAATTGTGAATTCAGAAAATTATTTTATTGACAAAACTATTTTCATATATTTTTTGTTTCATCAATTCAAACCGCGGTTTACGAAATTTGCTAAAAAAATGACGTGAAAAAAAAAGGGGGCGGGCAAATGACGCACACTTTTTCTGCAAGGCGCGGCTAACCCCTAATTTTGGAGGAAATTCAAATTTTTACCCAATTTTTCACAAATAGTTCAATTTAAACATATTTTTGAAGTTTGTTTTAATTCAAAAAAATATTTTAAAAAAGTTAAATTCGTATTCCATCCATTTAAAACCATTTTAAAATGATGAGTGTATTTTTTTCAGTTTCCGGGCAGAAATACGTTGGAAAAGTCAATAATTGTACATTATGTTTATAAGTCCATTTGCTGTTAAAAATAAGGTGTATTTTTTCATTTTCCGATTGAAATAGTTATTTATACCACGGTGGGATAAAGTGAACCGAAATTGTCATCACGAACAACGTTTTTGTGTGCGTGCACAGTTACGACAAATTGCACACATGCAAAATTAGGAGTTTTTTACAAATGGCATTTTAACGCCTACAACGCATGAAAATATGAAGTTTTTGCGTTAAATACATAAAACACGGCTTAATCTAATTTTTTCCACTCCGAATTACAAAATTTCGTCCCTGAATAGCTGAATATAACCCGTTTTGTGTAACCGTGCCGCACGATTGCAAAATGCCACGCCCTTAAAAACGCCCCTTTTTCTGTGTTCAATTTTTAATTGTCGTAGTGAATTTTCTTAGTTATAGTCGGTTCACTTTAGTCCACCGTGTATACGCCTGTCAATTAATTTTTTTTATAATTCAGTGCATTTGCGCGTAACTGTGTACATGTAACGGTGTTTGCAGATTTTTTGACCAAGTGTTCGTTTTTACACACTGTGGCATGTAAATGCACTAAATTAAAAATCAAAATTAACTAATTTTATTCCAAACTTCGCGAGAATGTAATATCATTATTTATTATAATTTTTATCACTTCCTGATGTCCCACGAGAACTACAAAACCCATTAACCACTCCCTCAAGTCCACTGTGAGCACTTCCACCTCTCTCAAAAGCTTCTCCTCTCCACCTTTCTCATTTTTCACTTTGAAAAAGCAACAAAAAAAAATCGAAATTGAAACGTATTTGTATCCTTTGTTTTTCGTCTCAACAACACTGGGTTTTAATCCGTTTTGTCACAACAATACATATATTGTAGAATCAACAACACAATTTTAAATGCATTAGGTTTTCTATTTTTTTATTTTAGAAAGAAAAAAAAGACTGAAGCAAAAAAGGAACGTTAATATGTTTTTTTTTGTTTTGGACACTTTTTAGTCGTCTTTTTTTCAAAAAAACGTCCCCCTCTTTTTTAATCTTTTTTTTTTTGAAAATTCGTTTTTTTCAGCAGTAATATTATGTTTTAAAAAACATTTGAAGTACCACACCCTTGGTTTTCTAGTTCTTTTAAATTTTAAAGATGGGTTTTTCAAAATATTGATTTTTTATGTAAAATCTTAAGTTAAAGAGAGTGTACCACATATTTTGAAAAAATCGATATGTGTAAAATGTTTCAGTATTTTTAAGACTTCAAAACCACTTTTCTCCTTCATTCGCTTGTTTTATCAACTTCTAATTTGATTTTTTAAAAAACCCTTTTCAGCTATCAACTAAAGCTCAAACTTCAAAATGCAGAAAAATAGAGGTAAGCTCAATTTTTTGAGTTCAGATCAAAAAAAAATTTTTTTTTGAAAATTGTTTACTAAACTCGTATTTTAAAAGTAGGTATATAAGCACAGAGTCAATAAATGTGATTGAGATGAACAAAGACCTAGCTATGTACTTTGAAATTTTATTGCTTCTATATATATATTTGGCAAACATAATTCAAATCCAAAAAAATCTAAATCCAAAAAAACTGCTCATGAAGTTTTTGTTAAAGACAGGGTCTTACTTTCACGTTTTAATTTTTTCTGAAAATTTTGTACAATTTATTGAATTGCCCCCCAAATGAAATTCAGAATATGTTTCCCTAGGTTGAATTTTTAAATTTTGTTCTAGAGTTAAAATTTTTGATCAAAGTTTTGAGTCTTCAAAGTTTCCCTAACGTTGAATTCTCGTAATTTGGCTGAAACACGTCATAACATGATTTAAAAAAATATCATTATTAGCTCAATTTCAGTCTTTGTGACCTCAAATAAATATAAACTCGTTGGGACTGCATGATGCTTCCAATTTATTTTTGAAAATCATTTTTCTCATAGAATTTTTGGAAATTTTCAAAAAAATGTTAATGAAAATTATCTACAACTAATCTCAAATAACTTAAAACTTTATAAATTTCAAGTTTTCAACTAAAATTACATTAACTGAACCCCCCTCTTTAAAGGTTTTCCTATCAAATTCTGAGTTTCTATCAAAACGATTCATTTCGAGCATACCAACCCACATTTACAACAAAAAATTCAAAAAAAGGTGCAAAAAATCGACAAAATTCAGAAACAATGGATTTCTGAGGGACTAACTTCCCAAAAGTTAGTTCCTCGGCTTTACAAAGTTTCCGCTGAGAACCACTTTCTGAAAAATGAAATAAGAAGCAAGAAATAGAACAAAAAAATGAAATTTACATAATTACAGAAGTTTTTACGTTCGAGGGACTAATTTCCCAAAGTTAGTCCCCCCGAAGATTTCCGAAAATTGCCTGCCATTTTTCTTGGATTTTTTGCGCTTGTTTTGTAACTTTCACAATTTTTTTTAAAAATTTTTGTTGTAATCACGTTGGGCTAAAGTGAACCGATTATAACTAAGAAAATTCAGTACGACAATTAAAAATTGAACGCAGAAAAGCGGGCGTGACATTTTTGCAATCGTGCGGCACGGTTACACAAAACGCGTTATATTCAGCTATCCAGGGAGCCAATTTTGTAATTCGGAGTGAAAAAAATGAGATTAGACCATACTTTATGTATTTAACGCAAAAACTTCATTTTTTCGTGCGTTGTAGCCGTTAAAATGACATTTGTAAAAAAAATTCGAATTTCTACATGTGTGCAATTTGTCGTAACGGTGTACACACACAAAGCGTTGTTCGTGATGACAATTTCGGTTCACGTTAAAGTGGGATAATTATCCCACCGTAGTAATAGAAGCTTATTATGCTCAAAAATATTAGATTTGATATGAAATCAGCGTACGAAGCAACAAAGCCTCTTAATCACTCTCCAACTCCAAGAAGCTACCTCAATATATCCAATTTATAACAAAAAAAAGAAGGTCCAGATGTTTTTCTATCCTAGCGTGCCATTTCCCTCATTGTTCCCATATAACCTCCTCACTCTGCGTCTCCACTCTTCTCCCCACATCTTTTTTGCATGCTACTTGGCGTGTGTCTCTCACTATTTTCTAAATATTTTTTTTTCCCTTCACCAGAGCAACAAAAATTGTTTTTGGAGCTGTTATTTTAAACTCTCATAACTCATTTTTCGAGAAGACACACTGTTTGTACATGGGTTTCGGAAAATTGTTTGCCATTGTGAATACAATTCGTTTAACGCAACTAAAAAAAAAAATTTTGGCTTGAGGTGGAATGTTTGCCGAGTTAGGCATTTCCTAAACCTCTCGTACGCATTTCTTTTAATTAAAAAAATCTGAAAAAATTGAATTTTTTGTTGTATTTTCCATTGTACACAAATTTCCAAAAAATCAGATATTTCTGATGAAATTTAACTTATTTAATAATAAAAAATTGCTATATTTTATATTTTAATGTTATAAAAAAAAGTAAAGTACATTTCTGAAAATAGCAACGCAACTTTCAATACTATTATTATTATTAAATTTAGGTTTATAATTTTTTCTAAAAATAAATAAATGACAGGTTTTTATCTTAAATATCTTCCAATACGGAATTAATTCCTCTACGTCAAGAGATTTAATATCATTCTGAAATGTGAGCAATTTTTCGCAGGGTTTTTTTCTGTGTATTTTAAGGGGGTTACTAACTTTGGGAAGTTAGTCCCTCGAAAGTTGCTGTCCATTGAAAAATGACATACTTATGTTATAAATGGATTTCAAAATATTTTAAAAAGTTCACAGAATTTAAAAAAAACGATCTAACTGCAAAAAAGGTTTTTACGTTTCCACCGCGGAAGAGTTTTGGTGTCTAGTCCGCGATAGTTTGGGTTCCTAGGCCACCTATTAAATTTTCGCATTTTAATTCTTTTTTTTTGTTTTTTTGCATTTAAAATGAAAACCGATATAAACACTTTAATTTTACATTTTGCACAAAAACAAAAAAAATTTAATAAAATTAGAAAAATTTAATAGGTGGCCTAGGAACCCAATCTATCGCGGACTAGAAACCAAAACTCTTCCGCGGTGGGTCATTTTTCGGCGATTTAACGTCATTTATATTTTCTGTAATGCCTTCTTTAAGCCAGAATTCTATGAAGCTAAACACTGTCTTTAAAATGAAAATAGACCTTTTATTCAATCATAATCTATTTTTGTTTCAAATTTTTCAAAAAAAAGAGCATTTTGCTTATTTTTCGTCGATAAAAAAATTTTTGGTTGGCTCGTTCTTGAATTTTCTTCGTTTTAATACTACATATAATTTAGTTCGGAATCGAAAGGAGCAATTAAATAAAATATTTGTCAAGAAACCCTTTAATAAGATTGATTTTGAATTTTTTTCTCGATTATTTTCAAAGCTTTTTCTATGTTCTTTGAAAGTCGAACTTAGTGGCAAGTTTTTAGATCTCAAACTTTGGTCTCAAAAACGTAAAAGTTTCCACCAAAGTGGCAGCCAAGTTCGATTCCGGGTGCTCGTTTTTTGCACTTTTTTGCAAAATTTTCACTATCGTTTAGGTATATAAAATTGAATTTCAGATCGATTTAACAACATTTATGACGCGTATAGGTCACCTTTGAACTCCTTTTTAAAAATTTCTAGAATTCGAATTTTTTTTTATTATATTATTTAATTCACATTCAAATTGTAATATTTATCGAAACGCTCAAAATAATATTTGAAATGATATCTCGAGACCTTTTTCTGTATATAATTTTCAAAAAAATTGAAGTTGCAAAAATTTCCCACTTAACCGAATTTTTTAAATCTTTAAAGGGACTCTTTACTGAATTTGGGTTTCAATTCCATTTTCATCTTCTTCACAGTATTTGAAAACCTGTAGAAGGAAATCAATTTATCGAAGCTTCCTTTTCTAGTATACGAAAAAAGCACATTTACAGGGTAAGGCAGCGAATGGCCTAACCGCTCGGCCGCGCGCGAGAGAGCATGCAAATGTGAGAGTGTTTGCAATTATTCGGCCATTTCGCTGCCTTATTCTTGAAATGGGTGTGTTTGAGTACTAGAAAAGGAAAATTCGCAAAAATATGTTGCTTCTATAGGTTTTCAAATATTGTGAAGAAGATGAAAATGGAATTGAAATCCAAAAACAGTAAAGAATCCCTTTAAAGAACACTTATGTCAACAACCCATTCAAAAATCTTTAAAAAAAACCTTTTTTTCTGAAAATCATATATCCTCTACCATTGTTCACATTCTATATTTTCCTCGACCATCCTCTAATGCTACAAAACAAAGCTACAACACAAAGTTCAAGTTAAATATTTACTCTTGGCCATTTTTTTGAGGTTTTTGGTTTTGACCATGAAAATTCTGGGAAAATTTTTTGAAACGCTACATTCTTCACATTTTTTTAAAATGATCAAAAGTTCGAAAATCACTGTGGAAAATCACTGTGACGCTTTGTGTGCGGTTCACCGTTACGACAAATTGCACACATGCGAAATTTCAAATTTTTTTTCGACTTGCATGAAAAAATGAAGTTTTTGCGTTATATACATAAAATATGGCTTAATATAATTTTTTTCACTCCGAATTACAAAACTGCCTCCCTGAATAGCTTAATATAACGCGTTTTGTGAAACCGTGCCGCACGATTGCAAAAATGCCGCGCCCACTTTGCTGCGTTCAGTTTTAAAATGTTATACTGAATTTTCTTAGTTATTCACTTTAGCACACCGTGAAAATAATTATTTCTTTTGTAATATGTACTGTTTTAAGATCGTGCAACTTTTAAATGGGACACTGTCTTTAACAATCTCTACTTTTACCAGATCGGAATTAGCTTTTATAAATAATTTTTTAAAGAAAAATTTTGAATCTCCAAAATTCGAAATGAATTTGAACTTTCATAACTATATAGAGACAAATTACAGGGGCCGAAGAATCATTAATGAGTTGGCAATCATACGTCGTACCATTACTTGGAAGTGTATTGTTGTCAACATTTACCTTTCTAATTGGTATAATCCAATTCTTAAATTCTTAAAATAATTCTTAAATTTTGCAGGGAAATATGACTATTCTTACATATGGATTCTATTAATAGTAGTAGTGAGCGTTACAAAAAGTTATTTATGGCGAAAAAGGGAGTCTCGTCTAATGTCTCTTCGATCAACAGCCCTTCGAGAACGAGAAGTAGTACTCGCACAACTTCAAGATCTTCCAGCATGGGTTCAATTCCCCGACACGGAACGCGTCGAATGGATCAACAAAGTCATCCATCAATTGTGGCCCTATGTTGGGGAATATGCGAAGGTTTTCATGACGGATTTCATCTTGCCGCAAGTTAAGGCACAAATGCCGGGGATTTTTAAGAATTTCAAATTTACCAAAATGGATATGGGCGATATTCCGTGTCGCGTTGGTGGGATCAAGGTTTATACGACGAATGTTGGAAGGGATCGTATTATTGTTGATATGGATGTTGCGTATGCCGGAGATTCGGATTTCACTGTTTCGTGTTGTGGGTTTACGGGAGGAATGAATAATATTCAGGTAAATAAAAAAAAACTGTGATTTAAACATACATTTTTAATAAAAACTGGATTTTATCTTCTTTAAAGAGATGGTGTCACTTATTTTTTCAAAATTCAAACCAATTTTATTTTCATTAAAGGGGGGGGGCTTTACCGAGGTAATAAATGCGTCTTGGATGAAAATAGACTTCATTCTTATTCCAAATCTGTTTCTAAAATTTTCTAAAACCACCTAGAAGTCGAGAAAATGAGCTTTAAAACAATGGCCTAGAAAAAGTGGCGAAAACTAGTCCGCAGGCATGAAAAATCCAAAAAAAAAACATAAAACATAAATTAAAATTTTAAAAACATAAAAAAAGACTACTATAAGCATTCTGCATAACTATTATTAACGAAACACGAAATGAAAAAGTTCGGCCATGTGGGCTCTTTTTCTAGGTCATTGTTTGAAGCTCGTTTTCTCAGCTTCTAGGTGGTTTTAGAACATTTTAAAAACAGATTTGGAATGAGAATCAAGTCTATTTTCATTTAAGATACAGTAATTATCTTCGTAAATCCCTCCTTTAAACACTATTCGGTCTTAAAGACAAGGTGCCACTTAATTTTGACTTTTCTGTTTACATTCTTATGGACTTTAAATTTCGTGTTTTTTTTTGTTTTTGCCAAGTTCCGTTTCTGTTATAATATGAAACCCAAATTTCAATACTTAATAGGTCCGATATGGAAATTTCCAACCACTTTTGATTCCAACTAAGATTCTTTCTTAAAGGCAAGGTGTCACTTGACTTATATTTAGTGTCATATGCTATTTTCTTAATTTAATCTCATATTCTTTAAAAAATAAGTAAATGTAAAACTTTTCGAAATTATTATACTGTTGAAAATCAAGTTAAGCAACGTTGAGTCGTGTTAATACTAGGATCGGAGACGGCTTCGGAATCCCGGATGTCGTAAGCATTTTTTGAATTTTTGTTAAAATTTGTGAAATATTTCAATTTTGAGAAATGTGAACCATTTTGATAAATTTTACAACTTGGTTTAATTACCCAAATTTAAGGTGTGTAATAATTTCGGACCTTCTTTGAAATTAAATTTAAATTTTGGAAAATTCTTAATATTTTACGAAGGCAATGAAAAAAGAACTTCAGACTACATTTACAAATTTGAGAATTTTGTAAAAATAAAATTGCTTTTTTTTGGAATTTCTGAAACCGTATTTTTTAAATTAAGATCTTCAGTATTAAATACCGAGGAACTAAAATATTGTCATTAGTGGTATCCTGTCTTTAACTATGAAAATTCTCCCCAATGAATAAAAATTCCAGTTTGCCGGAAAACTACGCGCCACTCTCAAACCATTACTTCCTTATCCACCAATGGTTGGTGGAGTATCCGCTTCATTTTTGGAAATGCCAAAAATGGACTTCAATCTAACAGGAATGGGTGAGATGGTCGAGCTGCCCGGACTAATTGACGCGATTCGAAGTGTTATGAACAGTCAAATTGCTGCACTTTGTGTACTTCCGAATGAAATTGTTGTTCCATTGGCTCCAAATGTCGATGTGACTAAGCTCTATTTCCCTGAGCCAGATGTAAGTTTTTGCACTTTTAAATCTTTTTTTCACAATTCATTAACTTTTAAGGGCGTTATTCGTCTCAAAGTAATCGAGGCGAAAAATCTAGAAAACCGCGATATTTCATTCATCAAAAAGGGCAAATCTGACCCGTATGCTGAAATTCAAGTAGGATCACAATTTATGAAAACAAGGACAATTGATAATGATCTCAATCCGATATGGAACGAATATTTTGAAGCGGTTGTTGATCAAGCAGACGGGCAGAAATTGAGAATTGAGCTTTTTGATGAGGATCAGGGGAAGGATGAGGAATTGGGCCGGTTATCGATTGATTTGAAGAGTATTCAGGCGAGAGGGACGGTGGATAAGGTAGGATCTTTTGGTAGGGATGGATCGTATGGATTAATTATTTCAGTGGTACGGACTTGAAGGTTGTAAACACGGAGATCTTCATATAAAAGCCACATGGATGAATTTATCTCCCAATATTAAAGATATTGAAAAACAGGAATGGGAATCAGAATGGGGACAATCTGATAAACCATTGCATTCTACACTTCTTATGGTTTATGTTGATACAGTATCCGATCTTCCGGTATGCTAAAGAAAGACTTTACGGAGCTAATAAATGCGACTGGGGTGAAAATAGAACTCATACGCATTCCAAAACAGTTTTTAAAATTTTCTAAAACCTCGTAGAAGCCGAGAAAAGGTCCCCAAAACAATGACCTAGAAAACGTGGCCGAACTTTTCTCTTCGCGGACTAGTTTTCATCGGTAGGCACTTTTTCTAGGCCATTGTTTTAAAGCTAGTTTTTTCTTCTAGGTGGTTTTAGAAAATCTTAAAAACAGATGTGGAATGAGAATGACGTCTATTTGCATCCCAGACGCACACCTTAGCTCCATTAGGTCTTCTGTTAATTATTTCCTGATAGGAATATTATAATTAACATAAAATTACAGTACCCAAAATCAAAATTGGAACCATCTCCATTTATTGAAGTCTCAATGGGAAAAGAAATTCAAAGAACACCAGTTAAAGTGAAGACTGTCAATCCATTATTTCAATCAAAGTTTTTGTTCTTTGTTAGAAATATGGAAGGACAAGAGTTGAAGTTTGAGGTATTTATTTCCCTAATAATGCGAACCAGTAAAAAAATAAATTACTAGGCAATCGACGATGGAACTAGGCGATCGCTTGGAACTTGTACCATCTCATTGTCAGCTTTGGCGAAAGAACCCAACATGGAACAGAATCAACAGTTGCATATGCTCACACTTGGAGTACATCAAAGCCCGATTGTTGTGACAACGAGATTGAGAGCAATTGTTAAGGGAAAAGCTGAGAATAAGGGGAAGCTGGATCATGATGTTTTAGAAGAGTATGGAAATGCTTATCATATTGAAAGAGGTGCACAAAAGAGCCACCATTCACATAAGGAACAGAATGGTGATGCGGTTGCCGTAGAACCTTCGAAGACTGTTAACACACACGAAAATAATGAGGATGAACCAGAGATTGAGGTTAAGCTCAATGTTAATGAATTCTCGGTAACCTAACGGTTTGTAGATAAAATACTAATGGATAGATTTTCAGACTCTGCGATCGGATTCAATGGGATCGTTGAACAGTAGTTCTAGAGCGAACAGTAGATTGGGTAGATTGTTCAGATCAAAACATGAAATGAAGAAAAATGGGATCAACGAAGAAAACCGAGGAGAAATTGAAGTTTCCATCGACCATGATCCATCAACCAACAGACTTTCGGTCAATGTATTCCAATGTAAGGATTTAGTAGCTGTTGATAAAAAGGATGAATGCAAATGTTATGTGGCGGTAAAGGTGATGGCTTTGGATACTAACAAGTTGATCTATAAGAAGAAAACGCCGATTGCAAAGAATACAAGAAGCCCGCATTTTGATAATTGGTAGGTTTTGGGATTTTTTTTTCATTGTTCAAATTAGGGACTCATAAATATTCTATGTAATCGCGAGAGTACACATATTCGTAAACTTTCCGTGAAAACTCAGCTCTTATTTTGCAACTAATTTGATAATTTTTGAAAATATTACATCATTCCATCAAATTCTACCTATTAGACATTTTTTTTTCTTCGATTTCGAAAATTCTATCCCAGAAAGTCCGTACCAAATAACCATATTTAATTACAGCTTCGAAATTGATGTAAATTCTTCCGATTTGTTAAACTACAAGTTGAAAATCGATGTAAAAGATGATACAAATTATGGAACATTTGCTGGGAAACCGGTTCTTGGATGTGTGAGTTTTTTTAAAGCAAAATAGGGGAAAAATTAAGTAGAAATCATTTTTTTAAAACATTTCTCAGTAACAGTCAAAAATTCTAATTTTTCTCTAATCGTGGCGAAACCTTTCCACTGAATTGTGGTATGTGCCTTTAAACGCACAGTATGTTTCAAAATATAATTTTTCATTACTTTTTTTTGTAGATTGAAATCCGTCTCGATTCCTTGAACGAATGGAAATTGAGCCGACGCTGGATTCCACTGATAGCTGATAGAAAATAAGAGAGTATTAAAAAATGTTCTTTGTTTCGTTTTTCTTCTCCATTTTTTTCAAACGGGTACACCACTTCTGTTCTGTTATTTTTATAGGCTTTGTTTAGAATTAAAACATCGAAAAAATATATGTTTAAAAAGTTTATGAATTAGAATTTTCAAAGGTATTTAATACAACTTGTGATAACTTTCTTTCATAACGACTCGTTTTAATAAATGGTGTTTTTTTTGTTTGTTTGTTTCTGATAAATGGAATATTGATTGAAAGACACATTATTAATATTTAAATCCTAAAAAGAGGAGGAAGGTAAAAATGATAAATAATTGAGATATGGGAAGTGAGGAGGAATTGTTTTCTTCAAGCATGTCTTGTCCGTTGCAAAAATCGCCAACGCAGTTGCAGAATGTTACCTGAAATAAACAAATTTCAATGTTTGATGTGCTACTAGTTCCGTAGAAATTAAATTAAACGGCGATTGCAAGTTTTCGCACATTCCCCGCCCACTTTTCAAAACAAATACCGTCTTTAATTTTTCCGGAAACACCAAAATTAGAATTTTTCTTAATTTATTTAAAAAATTTTATTCCCCGCGCATCGCTGTGAGTCGATACGCAGTCTATACGCGTATTGAGTTGATACGCAGTGCAAAAGAGCGCACAATCCACATATTCGAAGGGAAGCAGACAAATTCAATGTTTTTTAAATATTCGCAATAAAAAAAAAACCCACCACTTCAGTATTCTTTGACAGTGGATAAAGCCTTAATAATTTTCGATCAGTTATCCGACAAATTCTTCGATTATCATGAGCGGATAGAACATTTTTAACATCATCATCCAGTCCGAATAACAGTAAACGATCAACACATCCACGCATCACCCCATGTTGTCCAGAAAGATCTGAAATTTTCCAAAGCTAAATTTGTGTTGTTGTTCCCTTTTATTCCTAAATGTCGTTCAACACATCCAAAACAATGCAATTTTAATGAGTTTCGAGGAGGAGAAGAACACATGAATTGTGAAAGAAATTTAGAAAATGAATTGCAGGGAGAAGAAAATAAATGAACAATGTGTTTTTTTCCCTCTTTTGTTGAACTCTCAAAGTGGTCAATTTTTAATTGGATTTTTTTTTCGAACAAATGAATGATGTCTTCTAATTACGTGTGTTTTTAGTGCAGACGCGTGCAATTGGAAAAAGGCGAATTTTAAGGAAATTCATTTACAAAAACGTTCTCTAAAAAACCAGGAAGAAAGCGCGCTCCATCGAACTGATGTGAAATTAAAGAAAAATGATGTTTTCCGAATGATTTTGTGCATATTTATTCTCACATTTTTAATTGGAATTCATAAATTTTCTATGTTTTTCTAAACCAAAAACCTATAGAAATAATTATGATTTTTTAAAAATGAACTTCAAATTTTCAATTTTCCAAGTTTTCCCTAAATTAATTAAAGTAATAAAAAAGGTAATATTGTATTTCCGATAGAAATAACAGAATATTTAAATTTAAAAAAAGGTGCGTTTCCGATCATTTTTAATGCAAATTCTGGGAAATTTCTAGCCTTTCCTTGTGCCAAAATACGTATTCTCAAAAATATTTCTATAAATTGCAAATATTGACTAAAAATGGTCTGAAATTACGTTCTAAAATTGTTATAGGTTTCTGAAAAGTATAGTGAACGAATTTAAAAAATGTGAATTTGTAGGAATTTTTTCTAAATGTGCCACTGGTGAAAATAGGAATCATACTCATTCCAAAGCAGATTTTAGAATTTTCTAAGATCTCGTAGAAGTCGAAAAAACCAGTGACCAAACAATGGCCTAGAAAAATCTTCAGTTTCCACCTGACCGAACTTTTCTCTTCGCGGACTAGTTTTCGCCGGAGGGCACTTTTCTAGGCAATTGTTTTGAAGCTCATTTTCTCGGCTTCTACTAGGTTTTAGAAAATTTTAAAAACAGTTTTGGAATGAGAATGAAGTCTCCTTTCATTTAAGGCACATTAATAATCTCGGCCAAATTCGATTGCTAATTTTTTTTCGAATTTAAAAAATGTTTCGTATATAAAAATTGAGTTTAATTAGATCTTAAAACCCGCGTAACATCCCATTTTAATAAATGTCGATTGCTCATGTCTATTTCGTACATTTTGACTAATTTTTTCTATTTCACATGAAAAATCTTTCAGCAATTCTCCCCATTTTTTTTATTCCAACGCCACCGCCGCTAACATCGCTTCTCCAAAACTCGATGAATAATTAATTAGTAGAAGACCTATTACATCACTCTTCAACCTCCCCATTTTCCTTGATCTCTCTTTTTTTTCAAAACAAATATTATTATTGGTGTCCACTGAAAAGAGCATTTAAATATATATCCCTTTTTTTGAAAAAAATTACTCAAATTCCCCGCCACAGTTTGCAGGCAGAAAAACGCGGTGAAAGTGGAGAAAACCACAAGAACAAAAAAGAAAACCAAGTATTTAGTAGTGTGATGATAAATCAAACGGCCCAATATATATTGGATTTTGATGGGTTTTATCGTGTTTTGAAATCTGTGCGAGCCATTGGCTACTTGGTGCAAAAGAGCCAACGTTATTTATAAATATTTCAATTTTCTAAAGGAGATCATAAATTTTGGATTGGTGGTGATTTGTGCGTGTGTTCTAAATGAAAGAAGTGGGTCATAAAAGTGGAAGTTGTTATTATGATTGGTTGTCAATTTTCAAAATTGGTTTATATTTTTTTTTGGGGGGTAATAAACACAAAACTAATTGGTTTTTTGGCCTTCTTCTGCACAATTGTGTTTCGTAATGAACATGATTTTTTTTGTGTGCTTCTCAACGAATTTTGTTTTGGTGTGCTCTAATGAGTTTATAGATATATATTTTTGTTTTTTCCAAAATATGAAATTTATTGACTTGGATGCAACCAAAAGTGTATCATTTGAACTAGTAAAGGACATGCATCCTTGGGAGAGTTCTCGAAAGATAAATGTGTTCGAGCTTCATAAAAAATGATGTCAAAAAATATCGAAAAAGGTGTTTAAAAAAATAAATTTTCTAAAAACACACAATGTCTCTGCGTCTCTCTTAAAACAGCGAGTGTGCACATGTATGTGAGAGACGCAGACATTGCAAACGCGCTCAACGGCACTTCTCGAGGAAATCACCGCTCAATGTTTTAATTTTTAAACTAAAAATAAGGTTTTTTTGTAAATTCATATTTTTGCGAATAAATTCCTTAATTTTTCAATGTAACTACCTATCCTTGAAAAAACTCGCCTCGAAGTAATGGCCTCGTAATTTTTCCACGAGAAATAGAGTAAATTCAAATTTTCAAATTCGTTAAAGCTTTAAAGGAGGACTGTGCTCATATTGTAAACGTTGTTCAGTCGATTTCCGAAACAATTGTGAATAAATTGCAAAAAATTAGAAATATGGGCAACCGGAATTGCATTTTCTGACAGTGAAATTGGTGATTTTAAGACCAAAATTTTTGCAAATTTTTTTCACAACTTTCGATTTAAAAAATTAAATTCTGAATAAATCTAACAACGTTTACAATATGAGCACAGTCCTCCTTTAACTAAACGCTTGTTTTTGAAAATTTACCTCATTTTTCGTCGAAAAAAATACTAGCGGACTAGTTTTTCGTGGTGTTTTCTAGGCCATTTATTCGAGGCCCTTTTTTTGGGCTTCTCCGTTTTTTTCAAAAAAAAATTCAGTTGCACTTTGTCTTTAAAGCCAAGGATTCCTTTGAAAAACGTTCACTTCCCCGAGTTTCCTTTAATTCATTTTAATTCAAGTTTCAACGATATTTTTGAAATTCAAAAAACACTCTCTTTTACAGGTTTCAAAGGGTAAACGTTTGAAACCGGAATCAGCAAGTGCGCTCCAGTGTACTGGATGTAGAATTAATGAAAAATGAAGCTTTTCTCAATTTAAATCGAGTTTTTTATAACCTTTATTGGTCTATTGATCTTTAATTTACTCAATGATAGAAATTCGATCAATATTAAGTTGTACCTTGTCTTTAAAAATATTTTTGATTTTATGGCTTTCACAACTGTTTAAACTCTGATTTTTCATTATTTTTAGGAATTTTAAAATATAATTATCGTCCAAGATATACGGAATAAATCAAAAATAGCACACTCGTTCGAAATAATTCACTAAAGCCTTCCTTTTCCTTCTGATTTATGAGATTCTCTCCTGTTTTCAATTCATCAATTCCATAAAACAAAAAAAGACAGAATTTCGGACACGGAATTCGGTCATGTGAAACCAATAAAACGTATACATATCTAGATATATATATGTATTTCTCGAGTATGTATATTCGGCTATATGTACATATCAATGCCCTCGGTGGTTAATGAAAAATGCGGAGCGTTGGCGGCGGTGACGGCCCGAAAACGACCATGACTTTTGGCAGACCCCGAAGAAGAAAAAAATTGAGACATGTATGTATCCCGCACTCGTGTGTGCATGCTGCACTTTTTTTCGCTTTTTTCGGACTTCATTCATTTTTCGATGAATGAATTAAAAAGGAGGCAAAAAAAAAGAAGGGGGGAAACATTTGAGAGACAAGGAAATGTTGTTTGTTTCAAAAAAAGTTAGTTCATGAAATCTAGAGCAACTCACAATCTTGATTGTCGATTCTTTCGACAAGTGTGAAGCAGGCTGTAGTGCATGGAACCACTCCGATTCCGGCGTCCGGTTGCCAACAACGATCGGTGAAGTTTTTCGGCGGATAATAATGATGCATTAGTTGTTGCCATAATGGGAGATAGATGAATGATGCGCAGCTGGAATTATATATTTTTTAAAAATGATGGTGGATGAGGAAGTGAACACTGAATTTTGCTAGTTGTCCACTGAAGGTTCCAGTACAGTGGGGCGCACTTTCTGATTCCATTTTCTAACGTTTACCCTACGAACCCTGTTAAAGACAGCGTTCCACGTTTTATACCAATTTTAAAATTTTATTTATTTCTTTATTTAAATAAATAAAATTTTTCCTGAATTTCAACAATTCGTTGTCCGCTTAAACTTGAATTAAAATGAGCTGAAACACTGTCTTTAAGGACAATCATGGAATTCGTGATATGAATAAAAACCGCCTGTTTAAAATGGAGGGGTTTTCAGAAGAGCCGTTGTCTTTAAGGACAGAGTACAACTGAATTTTAATCCCATCTGTTGAGAAAATTAGAGCTTATAGAGTATTTTTCGAATTTCTAAAAATGTGTAGAAAATGGGCAAAATAATATTTTTGAGTCATAAATGCATTTTTGGTATCTAGCGCGTTTGGAATCGGTTTGCTTCTACAGTAGCCTCTGTGTCGGATTTTATTTTCATTGAAAGAAATATGTCTAGTACTGTACTCAAATATGGCCTATAACTAAAAATGAATATGGGGATTTGCAATAGAGCGCACTTGCAACATCATTGTGTGAACAGAGATTCTTTAACTTTTTCGAGAACTGAAAAAACGAGGATTTTCAAACATGTTTTCTTTGTAGGTTTTCACATCTAAAGAAGAAGCTGGAAATAGAATATGAACTCTTAAATAATCCCTATAGAAGATAAGAATTTCTTTAAAAAGGGACGGAGAGCACAGAAAATGTACTTTTAAACGTGTATGTTCCTTTAAACTTCTACAGTAACCTCTGATTTCCAAATAAAACATTATTTACGTTTTTATTTTAAAAAGGGGCTCCGGAGAACTCAGAAAACGGGTTTCGGATGAATAAGAGTATAAATAAATAAAAGTAAGAAAAGAAATAAATTCAAAGTCGACCGTTTCGCCCCTAAGCTAAGACGGTCTACCAAGGGGTTGGGGCTCTTCAGTTAGATTATCTACCAATTGACATCAAAAAAATGTTTTTAAGTCGAAAAAATAAGAAAAATCGATAAAAATTTAAAAACTCGAATATGGACAATGGCCGAAGAAATGCAGTCAGGGTTTCTAGGCCATCGTTGCGTTTTTCCTAATCAGGATTTTTCTAATAAAATTTCCTAATGAAAAATCATAGAACACACAATTTAGGTTTCTGGGTCATCTTTCGGTATTTTTCCATATATGGCCTAGAAACCCAAATTGAGTTTCTTCGGCCATTATTCGATTTTTGACATTTTTATCGGTTTTTCTTATTTTTTCGACTTAAAGACATTTTGTTTAGTATAAATTGGTAGATAATCATATTCTTATTAATCTGAATCCCATTTCTGAGCTCTCCGGAGCCCCCCTTTGAGGAAATTCTTAAATATTTGGCCTTTAAAAAGCTTGAACTGAAAAAAATTTATTTTTAGTATGATGTATGTGTTCAACTCGATAACTTTTATTGTGTCTCGGCACAGTCCAACTTTAAAGGAAAAGGGTTAGAATTATAAACTCCAAAAAAATGTATATAATTTCAGGTTATTACATATAATTCTATAGAAGAATACAATTTCGTCAAAGAAAATGTGGCAATTTTTTGGCCGAGCATAATTGTATCAAAAAAATGTATTTAAAAAAATTAAAAAACAACTTACCTAAAACAATGCGATTTTTGAACTTGCAAATAATCGTCAACACTAAACACCACCCTGAACAGAATTCCAAAAAGCGGCCACCAAAACCTCATATCACATATTTTGCTCACTATCGGAATAAAGTAAATTGAAAAACGAGTATCTGAAAAATCTGTGGTTTTATTTTGTTATATCTCAAGCCTTGTATAGAAGACTAACGAGCTGTATAACAAAGAAAACAAGGTGAGTTGTCAAGAAACAAAAAAAAGAAGAAGAAGAAGAAGCAAAACCACACCTGACAACCAAAAATAGGTAAAAATTTCGCTAGTGCACTTTTCTTGGAATTGAATTATTTTGCTATTGAGTTATGTATGTTTCCAGAGATATAAATAAGGCACCTGGTTGAGAACGAAGTTAATCAAAACAGCTGGTGGCTTAAATTACCTTTTTATTCAATTTTTGGGAGCCGGAAAATAATACGAGGGTGAAAATAAGAGTATTTTATTTCTCGGAAAATTTGTAACAAAAACATGTTTTAATATAGCCAATATTTTAAAAATATAGTTTAAAAAAAATTTTTTTTAGAAACATTTTTAAAAAATGACCTAAATTATCTTGAAAAAACAGAATAACCTCAACCGTTTTGATTTTTTTCGGTGGACGAGCCCAGTCCAGTGGAGCGCAATTTGAACAGCCAATAGTATGCAAGCGCGCTCCATTGGACAATGCGGTGTACTGTAGACATTCCGAAGAAAATTTTTAAAAAAGCGCGCTGCGTTTTTAAATAAATAAGCAAAATAAAATTGATTACGTGAAATTTTCTGAAATTTTTAAAGGCACATCAATTTCTGATGAATATTTCGGAATCTTAAAGGCACTCTTTGAAAATATTAAAAGCACATGAATTTTTAAAATTCTTAAAGTAGGGCCACTAAATGTAGTTGTGGTGAAAATAGACTTCATACCCATTCCAAACCTGTTTTTAAAATTTTCTAAAACCGCCTAGAAGCCGAGAAAATGAGCTTCAAAACAATGGCCTAGAAAAAGTGGACACCTGGCCGAACTTTCTCCTATGAGTTATTTTTCGTTAATAAATAGATATGCAGAATTCTTATATTAGTTATTTTTTATGTTTTTTCTTTTAATTTATGGTTTTTTTTTTGGATTTTTCATGCCTGCGGATTAGTTTTCGCCGGTGGCCCCTTTTTCTAGGCCATTGTTTTGAAGCTCATTTTCTCGGCTTCTAGGTGGTTTTAGAAAATTTTAAAAACAGATTTGGAATGAGAATGAAGTCTATTTTCATGTAAGGTCCGTTTATTATCTCCGCAAACCCCTTCTTTAAAGGCACATGCGTCTTTAAAATTCTTAAAGGCACATGAAACTCAAAAAATGTTAGGAAAATTTTAATTCGTTTTAAAAAGTTTCGAAAACAGAACTCAACAACAACGTTTCAGTTATTTTTGTTTCTCGATCCATTCAACAGGTGACGTAGTTTTCAAAGATCAATTTTAAAAAATGAGCTAGAACAACAAAAATCGAGCACACCCCCCCCCCCCCCCCCCATCTCCTTCCAATAATGAAAAAACCACCGAACACAAATACTAAAAGACATCAAAAAAAAAATAAAATAAAGAAGTCCGAACTCATTTTCAACTTGTGTATGTATTTCTCTTTCTCCTCCCATTTCTTTCAATGATGAAGTCCCGCCCACTTTTGCCGTCAGCGTAGCGCTACCACCTCAAAACCGCCGTGTGCATTTTTCTTATCGCGGGCAATATATATGAGCATAGTAAGGAGGGAGGGCGACTAAAATAATTAGGTTTTTGTGGTCACTACTGCCTAAGAAACAAGTAGATATAGATGAAGGGAGGAAAAAAACGAAGGAAAGTTTTCGTCAATTTAATTATAATTAGTATTTTGGAAAATTCGTTCTGGTGCGCGAATTATTATTAGTGGTGGAATTTCCCAGGAGAGAGAGAGAATTTCTGATATGCTGTGTTGTTTTTTCGTTCGAATATGAATTGCAAAGAAATATGTATAGGAATAATGTAGTGTATAACCTGTAAATGTTTTTTTGTTTCTTAAAGACAGTGTCCCATCTTATTTTAGTTCAACTTGAGTAGGTCTTAAAAAGTGGGATACTGTCTTTAAAGTCATAAATTTGCGTGCAATCAATGGAATTTGTGTTATTTGGAAGTTTTTAACTTTTACGGCTTTTAATAAATTATCAACTATTTTTTAGAAGGTTTTTCATCAAATTTTCTTTTTTTCAAACACTTTTTGAATGAAACATGCAATTTAAAAAGTTTATAATATTCACATACTAATTATCTAATTTTCCAAATCTGACGTAATTCTAAAAAGTGAACAATTTCAGATTATTCTGAAAAATGGGGGGGGGGGACCAATTTGTAATACTGAATTTTTTTTATTCAAGTTCAGAGTTATTCAAGCTTTGAAGAGCCAAAAATTCGAGCTAATTAAAAAAACAAGTATTTGCAACAAGCTTTGAATTTAAAAAAAAATCAATAAAGCACATCTTTACAAAAGTGTGATCCGGAGTCCCCCTTTAATTTAAAAATTTTTGGGCAGCAATTTTAGTACCTGCAAAAATTGAACTATGTTTGCTAGAAAAAATTTAAATAATAATTTTTGTTCGCTCTATTTTTATTTGTATTTTTTTCAATTATTGGTATAATAATTGAAAAAAATTGGACAATCGCCGCTGACAAAAATGTTTTTAAATTAAAGGCCGAGCTCAGAAAACCGTTTCCGTAAATTCCGAACCATTTTTTTGCGCATCACTACGATGCTACGCAGTGACGATGGTAGTTGTTATGGTTCTGAATTTACGGAAAAGTCTCAGAAAAGGGTTTCAAACGAATAAGAATACGATTATCTACCAATTGGTTGCAAAATATGCTTAAGTTGAAAAAATAAAAATACAAGAACAGATAAAATTTTAAAAAAATTTTTAAATTTTCGATTTAAATTTTTTTCATTTTTATCGTTTTTTCTTTAATTTTTCGACTTAAAAACATTTTTTGCTGTCAATTTGTAGATAATCATATTCTTATTCATCCGAAATCCGTTTTTTGAGCTCTCCGGAGCCCCTTTTTAAAATAAAAATGTTTTATTTGGAAAATTGGAGGTTACTGTAGAAGTTTAAAGGAACATACCTATTTTCAAAAGTCACATTTTTGAAATATTTTCTAGTTTCGTTTAAAGGGGGGGGGGGCTGAGGGGACGAAATAAATGGTTTAAAAATGATGAAAGTATGATTGTTGATAAATAAATGAAAAAAAAATCCAAAGAAAAACTCAAAAATGGCGAAAAAAAAAATTCCGAAAAAAAACTCATACCCCCCTCTCTTCGCCCTAATGGCCGAAGAAACGCTTCTTGATTTTCTAGGCCGTCTCTTTTTTCTCGGCCGCCTAATTTTATTTTTTGAAAAATATTTTTTTAATACTCTCTTATACATTTCTTTTGAACGTTTATTTGTTTTAATACTCTTTTATGGATAATTTTCTCTGAAAAAAAATTGGAAAGACGAGAAAAACAAGATTAAAAAATAGGCGGCCGAGAAAAAAACAAATGGCCTAGAAAACAAAAAGCGTTTCTTCGGCCATTAGGGCGAACACCTGGGTTATGGTTTTTTTTGAAATTTATTTTTTCGCCATTTTCGAGGTTTTTTTTGGATTTTTTTTTTTGATTTATTTATCAACAATCATACTTTCATCATTTCTAAACTATTTATTTCGTCCCCTCAGCCCCCCTTTAAAAATTATTTTTTTTTCGCAATAATTTGGAATTTTCCGACGAATTCCTTCCAAAAATTTCAATTTTTCTGGAAATGTAAAATTTTCAAAAATCTCACACAATTTTTAAATTTCGTTTTTTGAACTGGTTTGTTGGTTTTCACATCTATTTAATATACAATTTTAATAAAAGCAAAAAAAACTGAAATTAGGTATTTAATACAATAAAAAATCCCTACAAAATTTAATATAGCAAGCAAAAACAAAAAAAACAAACAAGAAAATCTGAAAATCTTAAAAAAACAAACGGAACACATGTTTTTCCCCCCGTATTCAAAAAATGGCGAATAGTTGATGAGGAATAGAATAGTAAAAGTCATGTTACTTTCTCAAACAAAACATTCCGCTTTTTTTTCGACTGACTTTTTTTTTACGTCGAGGTTAATGAGCATCAGAAAATAGCTGGAGAGCTTTTAAAAATTCTTTCCAAAGTAGGAGAGGGGGAGAACAAAATGTTTAGTAGCTATTTTATTGTTTTGTTTCAAAATTTTATGTTTTTTTTTGGGTTTGTCGCCTAGGCGACGATTTTAGTACCTGGAAAAATTGAACTATGGTCGCTAGAAAAATAATTAAAAATAAATAAATTTTTTTTTGCTTTAAATTAAATATTTTTGAGAGCTGCAAGTACTAGATATTTCCAGCACAATTCTTTAAAAAGCGTTCTGAAATTTGCATTGCTTTCTATTTTCCTGAATCAGCGTTTCAGTTGTATTCTTTGAGCCCAGGTGAATTTTATAACTTACAATGGAGTAAAAAATATGATTTTGCTCAAATTTTAATATATTCAGGCCCAATACCGGAGGTACAAATGGAGGGTTTGAGAAAATGTTATAAAATTCGAAATTGAAAAAAATTACATTTAAAAAAGTTTATTTTGAAGTTAAAGGAGTACTTTACGGGAATAATATATCTTTCTTCTTACTAAGCGAATAGTTCTGTGTGTGTGTGTACCAGCATTTCACATGAATAACTTTTTGACCCCTCGCGCTTCACAAAAATACAGTTTGGATCACGGGTTACTGTAGGCTTACTGTAGCTACAGTACTCCAATTTTTTTCACATTTTTTTCAGAATGGTCTGATCGAGACCAAACTTTCACGGCGTTAAACGACTGGTGTACCTTAAATGAAAATAGAATTCATTCCTATTCGAAATCTGTTTTTAAAATTTTCTAACCTAGAAGCCGAGAAAACGCGCCTCAAAAAAATGACATAGAAAAAGTGGCCACCGGTGAAAACTAGTCCGCAGGCATGAAAAATCCAAAAAAACCCATAAATAAAAAAAAAACATAAAAAGGACTAATATACAGATTTGGAATGAGTATGAAGTCTATTTTCATTTAAGGCACATTTATTATTCCCGTGAAGCACTCCTATAATATTAAAGTGTGCCTTAAAATAAATGTACGTTAAATGAAAATAGACTTCATTCTGATTCCAAATCTGTTTTTAAAATTTTCAAAAACCACCCAGAAGCCGAGAAAACAAGCTTTTAAACAATGTCCTAGTAAAAGTTTACACCTGGCCTAACTGTTTCCTATGATTTTTTTGTGTTATATTTATGAAAAATTATTAAGTAACTTCATCTTAAGGCATGTTTTTGCATTTTCCAGCATTCTTCGCGTAATAATGCCCACGGACTAGTATTCGCCGGTGGAAACTTAGGCCATTGTTTTGAAGCTCGTTTTCTTGCTTTCTACGCGGTTTTAAACCATTTTAAAAACAGGTTTGGATAAAGTGCGATTCCTATTTTTATCGCATGCACTGGCTCGGTAAAGCCATCCTTTATTAAAATGGCCAAGTCAAATGAGAACTACTTTAAATTCAACAGAAACACTGAAAATAGGCCAATTACTACGAGCTCGAAATTTCATGCTCAATTTATGAGGTTGAAATGAGCTATGATTATTCAAATTTTTTATATTATTGTTAAGGAAACATTAGGAAGTTCAATGTCCATTGCTTTGCGTGAATTTTTCAGAAAACGGATGTTCTTTGTGTTCTTTGAGGCCCATTCTTAGTCGATGTGCATTCGTTAATTTTTGATTTTAGCATGCAAGAAAATGTTTTCAAATATTTTTCTGAAATCTCTCATATAGTCACAAAGTTTTAGATGTTCTTGATAAGTTATGAATCTTCAAAGTACCGAAAATCGATAATTTTGGATATTTTGCAAAGTCGTAAATCTGCTCAAACCATTTTTTTTATCATTTTGGGTCCAAAATCAAGTAATTTTGGTAAAAATAATTTGGTCCAGGTAAATTTCTTCCTTTTACAGCTAGATAGAATTGACTGGTACTCTGTCTTTAAGTTTTGCTGATTATATCCCCTAAAAGAAGGCTTTAACTGTTGCTTAATCGATCTGAAATTCCATTTTGTATACCTAAACGATAGTGAAGAAATTTGCAAAATGTAGAATAAGGGCACCCGGAATCGAACTTTGGTCTCAAAAAGTTTCCCCTAAAATGGCAGTCAAGATCGATTCCGGGTGCTCGTTTTTTTTTTGCTTTTCTACTTTTTTGCAAATTTTTTAGGTATCTAAAATTGAATTTCAGATCGATATCACCTCTTTTAAACGCGAAATTCATCAAAATCACGAAATTCACATTGATCACATGATATATTTTCAATTTTTGTGATAAATTCACAAAATATCAGTAATTTGTAACAAAGATCTTCGCCAAAAAGGAGGCAACAAAAATATCAAATGTCTAGAACATTCTTTTCTTTTCGATTCTCAAGGAAATACCCATCACGAATAATGATTGAAACCATATTAACAACAGTGACAATTGATAAACCCGAAATATACCCAATTTGTAGGCGTGTTTGTCAGCCTACAGACACGTGGTTGACCACAATGTTATCTAAAAATAACGCAGAGAATTTTTTTTTAGACAAATATGCTTGATCTGATTGAACGGTCGAAGTTCTATATATTCTGTGTTCGGGGTAGAGATACAGAGAAAATGGGTTCAAAATTGTAGATTTTTCTGATCAAAGGGTTTCCTCACCAACATTCACCAACTTCACCAACACCAATACCAATTTCTTCACCAATACCAACACCAAATGCTCTTTTCGATTAAAAATCTTCGTATTAAATTTAAACTTTAAAAAAATCAAAATCCATCCAAAAATTAGTTAACTGGCTGAAATTTGCCCCTTGCTCGATTACAAATAATTTTTTAAATTGAATATTCCATTCCAGCCCTTTAAATATGAAAAGAAAATAAATTCCTCTAATCTTAAATTTAAAAAAATGAAAATAAAATTTTTGTGCATTTGCGCGTAGGATTAGCCGCACAGCTGACGCAAAAATGCACAGAAATAAATACCCCATTTTTTCCGAGTTTTGAGAATAATTCCAGAATTTTGGGTGTTTCATAAAAACAATATTTTTCGTCAAAACCAGCAAAACTGATCAACGAATAAGATCTTGACCAAAATTCCTTCGCTGACCGCTTCAGTTTCTTTTTGATCATAGACTGTTCTAACAACGTCACGTCCTGTTATCTTAACAGAATTAAGGCAACGAACGACAGGGGTTTTTGTTCGTAAAACACTGTAAGAAATTCTTCTTTCATTCTTTGAAGCTAGTATGAAACGCATCCAATTGCTTTTGTGATGTAATGTGCTGCAAAGATGGTTCGAAACGAAACGAAGCTTGTAACGTGTGTGATGTTTATCGTTCTATTTATCCAAACCAATATATATATTTCTCTGAACCGCCTGCGATGATCGTGTGAGATCAAAAACTGTCCGCAACGTATAAATAGCCCTCTTTCTCGCGCATTTTTCTTGAACGAAACCTTCTGATCAAAAAGTTTTCCTCCAATACAAAATGAGATTCACTATTTTGTTCTTTGTCGTTTCAATCCTCCTTCTTACTGTTGCTGGTTAGTTTACTCCTTCAACTATACGATATTTACATAATTGCTCCAAATTTTTCAGATGCTGCAACCCTTCGCCAAATGCTTTCAAAAGCCATCACGAAGCGAGAAGGACAAGATGCTGTATATTCGAGATTTTTTAGCGGCTCGTGGTCATTTTAGATTAATTTAAGAAATGTATAATAACTGTATATATTTTAGAACTTGTGGGATAAGTTCTAATGAGATGAACTCTTGAAAAATAAATATTTGTTAAACATTGGATACTTTTTTTTTCAAAACGAAATCGAATATTTGCGAGGAGAACTCCTTTAGCGTCTTTTAGAACCAAAACCGTTTCTATCAGAGGCTGAATGACCTTCCACCTCATATCTATCCTCTTCAAGCTTCCTTACAAAGAAGTTATTTTGGGTTGGGATTTGTACAAATATTAGTTCATTATAGGCTCAAATTGAACATATCAAAGCTTAACTGACAGAGGGGGGTGGGGGGTAAAAGAATTTGATGACTTTAATTACTGTTCCCTCAATTCTATTCCAAACGCGCTCCAAAAATGGCACTTTGCCAACACACCTTCCAAAAAACAAAATGCAAACGATTCCTCACGTGAATAACGTGAAGCGTTTGCATCTTGTTTTTTAGAAGGTGTGCTGGCAAAGTGCCAGTTTATGGATCGCGTTTGGAATTGAAATGAGGGAACAGTAACTACGTCCCAATTTAGATTCTTGTAGTGGTCTTGAGGAAGTACTTTATCAAGCTCCATCTTATTTCGAAGATCAATCCATCCACTGAAGGACGTCAATGAATAGATTTGTCCTTCATCACGAACTTCAAAAACTTTACAAACTTGACTCTCTCATGAACTTTGTTATTGTCAACTCAAATGTTCTTGATCATGCAAGTTGGTTTTGATCTACCCAGAAAATCTAAATCTCTAACAAAGTCATGCTATTTTTACCTGCGAGCGGTTGCGCTGCGTTATTGCCAAGTTAAAAATTTTGGATCATTCATTTTCTACAAAAAGACCGCAGCGCAACCGCTCGCATTTAAAAATAGCACGACTATGTGGTAAAAACCAACTAGCATGATCAAGAATATTTGAGTTGCCAATATTTTAGTAGAAAATGGATGATCCAAAATTTTTAAGTTGGCAATAACTATCTTAGTAGCCACCGGCTTGATTGGTATTGTTACTCCCGCCTCGCATAACTAGACAAATCGTCCCACACAGTGAAGAAGTTTACCTCCTGCCGACATAAGCTCATCCATCGAACTGATCACCTTCGCTGGAAACTGACGACAAACTCCAAATTTCACCTCAAAATCGATTTTTCCCCCTGTTCATTTGATTACTGAATCTTTCGCACCACGTTCTCCACGATCTTCCATCACCTTCCAGCTTTTAAGTGCAGCTGATCAGTTAACACGATCCAAATTCAAGGCAAAAGATCAAAATTCGAATGCGAGCCCAGGTGGTCCAAAGAACAACACCAATATGTAGACACATTCAAATAATTGTATTTCGCGCCAATTCCGACCGCGTTGCACGGACACTGACCGAGCCGCACGGACACGCGCGCATTCAAATTTTTATTTTTTCGACTTTGGACGGCTGCTATGAAGCGTGTATTTATCGGTGTGATTTCGCATAAATTGCATTGTACTAATCAGAGAACGCTCTAATTTTTGAAACTAAGAACATGTAGGGTCAAATTAACTGAACAGCTGTCTTTAACTCCTCTCCCTGATCTTAATATTCCCTTGTTCTCTTCTCAACTCATCCACCTTATACGCCCCTTTATTTTCTCACCAAAACCATACTAGAACTTTTCCGTCAATCATCCCGATACCTGTGCTCTTTATCCCAATCAATTATAAGCAGAAACCTCAAAATCAGGTGGCACCATGTCTTTAACAAACTACTCTGTCCAAACTGTTCTATTTCCGTAAACGATTTTCTTTCACATCGTGATTAACACGTCAATTCAGTCACAATGATCTCTGCCAAAACTGCACTAAAATATCATTCTTCTAGAAACTTCGCTTTCTCTTCTTCGATTCTCACCCGTCATAAAAGATGTAGAAGAAATGACTACCGTCTCTAGCAAGCATATTCACAACCACTACAATTGATAAACCCAATATATACCCAATTTGTAGGCGTGTTTGACAGTTTTCCGACACGTTGTTGATCATCAAAAAAAAAGCGCAGAGATTGTTTAGACGACGTTCTTGCAAAAATGTTTAATAAATCGGTTTGGTCTGCTTGAATTGCAAACCTTTTTCTGCGTTCGTATGAGGGACAGAGATACAGAGAAAATACGTTCGAGATTGTGATTTTTTGGTCATTGGATTGTAGATCTTAGTGAAAGACAAGATTCAACGTTGCAAGCGCGCTCTATCGAACCGCGTGTTGGACTATTGCCTTCTTGGCACGAAGAACCTTGCAGAACTCCGTAGATCCACACAAATCAACGGAAAATAACTCTTTTTTGATGTATTTCGGGTTTTCAGGAAACTCGAGTTTTTTGAGACATAAATATAAGGAAAAACACAAAAAATCGTTTTAAAAAATCGAATTTTAAAATTCCCGCGAAATTGTTCTGCGTTTGCGCGTAGGATGCATTGCAAAAACGACGAAAAAATGCACAGAAATATTAATTTCATTATTTTTGAGTATTTACCCTATTTCTTCCAATTTTTGCTGTTAAACGTTTTATAAATAGAAAGAAACCACGAAATGATCGATCAACGACAAATATATCAAAAAATTCGTTGCTGACCAGTCATCCCATTTGATCATATACTGTTCTAACAACGTCACGTCCGGCAATCGTGTCCAAAAAAAGAGACAACGAACGAAAGTTTTTGTTCGTAGAACACTGTAAGAAGTCGTCATTCTTTGAAGCAAATCTTTCACTATTGTATAGCAATAAATTAAGGTTGGTTAAAAAAAGCTTGTGACAAAAATGCGTGTGATTTTTATCGTTCCCTTTTCATCATAACAATGTCCTCTCTGAACAGCCGTCGGCGATCTCATGAGACTATCCAAACCAAACAGGGCGGTACATTTCTTTCTGATAGTTTGATATTCTTGATAGTGATGATCGATCAACGTTCAGAAACGTATAAATAGCCATCGTTCCCGGACATTACCTTTAATAAACTTTCTTCTTTCAAAACTAAATAAAATGCGATTCACTATTTTCTTTTTCGCCATTGTTGCAGTTCTTCTTCTTGCGGCTGGTTAGTTCCCATTAATTCAAATTGTTCTACTAATTGTTTTTTCAATTTTGCAGAAGCTGCAACTCTTCGTGAAACGATGGCAAAAACAATCAAAAAGCGAGACGAAGATACACAAGGAAAGCAGGCTACATACTCAAAAATCGTTCCAGAGCACATTGTGGAAATGTTCCTTCGTCGGCATTTCTAAGCTAATTTGTAACCTCGCGATAGGATTTCGGGTTTTGCAATATTATCACTTTATTAAACTTCGACATATCATTTTTCGATCAATTGTTTTAATTCATGTAAATAAAACAGTATTAAAGACAGTATTTCACTTATTTTCACACCAAATAAGTTTAATTGGGGAAAAAATAATTTTGTTATTTGAACTAATGAAAAATGGGAAAAAAATAACTCTATTTAGAACTTTATAAGTTTCTCTGCCAATATCTAAAATTAAGGTTAACATTCGTATCAATAAACTACGGAAGGAACCCAGGTTATTTGATAATCCCAAGGATTCCTAAAGAAGCACTTTACGGGAGCTAATGAATGTAACTGGGGTGGAAATAGACTTCATTCTCATTCCAAATCTGTTTTTAAAATTTTCTAGAACCACCTACAAGCCGAGAAAACGCGCTTCAAAACAATGGCCTAAAAAAAGTTTCGAAAACTAGTCCGCGGGCATTATTACGAAAAGAATCCAGAAAAATGCAAATTCAAATATTAATACGGACTAATTTAAGAATTCTTAATAAATATTCGTCAATATAATACGAAAAAAGCTCATAGAAGAAAGTTCGGCCAGGTGGCCCCTTTTTCTAGGCCATTATTTTGAAGCTCATTTTCTCGACTTCTATTTGGTTTTAGAAAATTTTAAAAACAGATTTGGAATGAGAATGAAGTCTATTTTCATTTAAGGTGCATTTATTGGGTCTCTAAAGTCCTCCTTTAAACGTAGCTGACACTGTGGATTACCTTTGTATTTAACAGATGCAAGTGTAAATTAACGTCAATGTTAGGATAGAAATCGATCGAAAAACCAAACAAAAATTTAAATTTCTGCAATAGTGACTCCCTTTTATACTTCTTTGATTGAACCCTTGTTATCCAAAAGGCCAGGCCAAGTCTCCTAAGATCACAAGTTCATCCAAACCAATAAAGGCGGTCTCGCCCGATTTTCCTATTTTTATTTTCTTGATTTTTGTGATCGACCAACTTTCTGAAACACCTATAAATAGTCCGCTCTTCCGATCATCATCTGCAAGAAAATTTTCGACTATTTTCAAAAACAACTCAAAATGAGAATCAATCTTATGATCCTAGTCATCGTTGCCGCTCTTCTAATCGTCGCTGGTGAGTTGAATCTTTTTTTGAAATTAAATTAATTCTACAACATTTCAGAAGCTACAACTCTTCGTGAAACTATGGCAAAAATTATCAAAAAGCGAGAAGAAGATACACAAGGAAAGCAAACGACATACTCAAAGATTGTACCAGATCACATTTTAGAAATGTTCCTTCGCCGGCATTATTGAGCTCATTTTTTGGACCGCTTTTGGGCTGTGTAATATTGTCATTGACTATTGTGTAAATTTATGTAAATAAACATGTACATAGTGTAAAACCCACAATTTTGTTAAACGTGCTCAAAAAGCATTTCAAAACAAAATGCATATTTAAAGGAAGACTTCTGATCATCCCAAGGATTCGTCGTTAAAGAAAGACCTTTACGGAGCTAATGAATACAACTTGAATGAAAAAGTAGACCTCATACGCATTCCAAATCTGTTTTTAAAATTTTCTAAATCCACGTAGAAGCCGAGAAAACGCACTTCAAAACAATGGCCTAGAAAAATTTCGAAAACTAGTCCGCGGCCATTAGTAAGTGAAAAATTCAGAAAAATACAATTACAGAAGCTAAAATGAACTAATATAAGCATCAATAAATACTTACTAATAAAACTTCCAAAAAATCCCATAGAAAAAAGTTCGGCCGTTTGGAAACTGGAGATTTTTCTAGGCCATTGTTTTGAAGCTTGTTTTCTCGGCTTCTAGGTGGTTTTAGAAAATTTTAAAAACATATTTGGAATGAGTACTTTCCGTATTTTCATCCCAATTACATTTTTAAGCCCTGTCCGCTAAGTCCTCCGTTAATAAGGGCTCTCCAAAAATATGTACTTAAAGACAAAGTGTCACTGAATTTCTTAGATTTTTTCAACAAAAAATCTGTTTTTAATGTGGAACTAATTAACGAGAAAGGTGAAAACAAAGTATATTTCTAAATATTTAATGTTTTGAGTTTCACAATAACATTTTCAAAATTCGTTAACTAAGTATTTTGCATAAATATTTATTAACGAAACACGAAAAAAGCACATAGGAAAAAGTTAGGCCAAATTTTTTTGCTGAAAATATTAATTTCTACAAAAAATTTCAATTTTAAATGTGCAAATTTTAATTTTCGAGGTAAATTCTCAATTTTTTATTTAAGTATTAAAAATAAGTTACAGGAACTAAAAATGCGCAAAAAATTCAAAAAATTGCAATTTCTTGTCATTTTTCGCATTTGTTTGCAATTTTCGGCAGCATTTTTAATTTCTGGATAGGTCCACAACTCAACTGATTATGGACTCCATTCAGAACAATTTATACTCTCGGAATACGTTCAAAAAATGCTCAAATTGCCTCGAATTAAAATGTTGGCTTTTTACGGCTTCATCTTCGGTTTATTTCTGAACGAACTGCACCCGATTCGTTCCTATTGTCTGAGAACAGCGAATTGGTTTCTTCCATCATAAAATACAACATTCTCAACACAAACAAAATCTTACAAAAACGCATTCGATCGCATTGAACCCCCAAGACCAAAGCAATCTATCAAACCACCAAACTGAACATTCCATGTGCTATCTTCATAACAATTTGTTCAACCATGTGTCTGAAATCTGTCAAACACGTTTCTTCTCTGATAAGTTTATTCTGGGTGTATCGTTTGTCACGTTTTTGTGATATTCGTTTTAAAAATATATTATTTAACTGAAATTCGGTATATACATACTTATTTTTAGAATTGGGTGAATCTTCAACTATTAAAAAAAAATACGTCATGAGATCAAAAACGTGTGAAAAGGGCGAGATTTTCGAAATTTTCGAAAGACATCTGATGTTTTTATAATTTTTTAAATTTCTCTGAGTTTAAAGGGATGTGCGTTTAAAGGGAGGTGTGTGCCAAATGTCTAAGGGGTCTCGTGTGGAACACCGTCAGAAGAGGGGGCCGTTTGTCAAAAATAGTTATTTTTGAAAGAAACAACGTATTATTTATTTTTAAATGGCTACGAAAGAGAAATTTTAGTTATCATTATGAAGGAAATGATAATACCCATGATTTCATGTGAAAAGCCTGGTCAAAACTTCTTTATTCACGAACTTGAATTTTCCTGTCTCTTAAATTCACTCTTCTCACCAACATTCAACGTCTCCGGTGTGAGAACCTCAAACGAAACTTCCAATCCTTCCGAGACCACACACATCGCTGCCGAGTTATCAAATTGTCCGCAATAGTGCGGTGCCGAGAATACGGTAATCAATTTGCGAGACGCGAAGAACTCATAACCATCTTGGACAACTTGATGCGCGCGAACAATCTGAACCGAAAGACTGTTTCGAAACCTTTCGTTTTTCTCTGCTCACTAAATCAATATTCAGAAGTTTACAAACTTTATGCACCATGTCTTCACCAAACGTCACGCTTGCTCCCCTAATACTTGGCTGAAATCCAGTCTGTTCATTCATTGGATCTGCCCAAAGAAGGTCCATTTCTAGCGAATCGCTTATAGCATTATAGGGTCTGAAAATTCTCTTTCCATAGAAGAGGTTCTTAAAGACACACTGCCAGTAATTTTAATAATTTTCTAGTAAGTTTTAAAGAGTCCAAAATAGAATAAAACAAAATATAAAGATTCTAAAAACTATTGCAAACTTCCAGAAAATGTTTTTGTACGAAAATTCCAGGATCTCGATTTCAAAAGTTAAATAATGGCTCAGAAGAGCTCAAAAATGTGTTTCAGATGAATAAGAATTTTATTTCGACCAATTAATAGCAAAAACCATTTTGAAGTCGAAAAAATAAGAAAAACCGATAAGAATAAAAGAATGGCCGAAAAAATTCAATCTGAGTTTCTAGACCATCTTTACATTTTTGCCAATAAGAATTTTCTTAATAAAAATCTAAAATTTCCAAAGAAACACAATTTTTTGGTTTCTGGGCCATGTTTCAGAATTTTTCCATATATGGCCTAGAAACCCAAATTGCATTTCTTCGGCCATTATTCGATTTTTCAATTTTTTAAAATTTTAATCGGTTTTTCTTATTTAATTTAAGATTTGTTTGCTATGTTTGATATTTCTGTGTCACAAATGCATTTTTGCTATCTGTTGGACCAATGAGGAAAAACATTTTTGTCCGTGCACCGGAACACGGGGTTTTCTTACTACCAAATCTGAAAAGAGGCTTGCGAAAATGCGCAAAAGGGTGAAACGCGTCAATCAAACACTTATGCTGACGCAACTTGTAAAATTAGCGAAAATTCAAATTGTTTTCTCTCTTACTCATCAAAAGAATTAATCTTAGCATTCGTTTCAATAAACTCAGAAACAAATCGTATTTTCGTGTTATTTTACTAGTCAAAAAAATGCGGAAGTCGTTCCTAAAAAATCGATTTGCAATAGAGCGCATTCGCAACATCGCAATTTGAAATTTTCCGCGATGTATCTTTAAAGACTTACGCATCAACATTCTTCAAATCTGCTAAACATGTCAAATACGGACTAATTCCTCCATGCATACAAAGTATCCGGCATCCTATTAGACCAGTTAAAGGCATCATATCCATCATTTCCTAAAATATCAATGTGTTTGGAAAATGTGTTCGAGTACAAAAACTAACACTAAACGAATTATAAATCAGATCACAATGTGTGGCTCGTCGAGTGAAAATCTCCTCCTTGAATCCATATGTTGAATTGATGTGACTGCATTCGTGGTTTCCACGTAGCATGAAAAAGTTTTTAGGATATCTGACCTGAAAAGAAGATTGGTTTGATCTACGCGAAACTAATAATCGTCAGAAATTTTCGGGAAAAGAAGCTAATCCTTGCATCTCAAGTTTTATCGGTTGCTCACCTTATAACACAAACAAAGAAGTATCGTCTCTAAACTATTCTTCCCACGGTCCACATAATCCCCGAGAAACATATAATTCGATTCTGGCGGAAATCCTCCTTTATCGAACATTCGTATAAGATCAGAGTATTGACCGTGAATATCACCACAGATTCGAATCGGACCGTCCGTTTCGACCATTCGTCCCTGTTCGGTGAACACTTGTTTCGCCAAGTCTGGAAAACGATGATGATTTTGGTAGAATCGTTAATTGTTTAAAGACAATGTTTCACTAGCTACCGGGTTTAAGAGAATGTTTCCATTGCTTTGAATTATAGTTCACTTAATAACTTTACTTGAAACTTTAGAAATTTCTCTGTCAATTCTAGAATTAAGCTTAGCATTTTTTCGATCAAGGAACTCAGGTTATCGGATCATCCCAAGGATTCGTCGTTAAAGAGGGACTTTACGGAGCTAATAAATACAAATGTGACAAAAATAGATCTCGTACTCATTCCAAATCTGTTCTTAAATTTTCCTGAAACCATGAAGAAGCCGAGAAAACGAGCTTCAAACCGATGGCCTAGAAAAAACTCGTTTCCACCGACGAAAACTAGTCCGTGGACATTATTTCGTAAATAATCTATGAAAATGCAAAAATATAAATTAAAATGAACTAATTTGAGAATTCTCAATAAATATGCCTCAATATAACATGCAAAACAAGTTTTAAAAAAAGTTAGGCCGGGTGGAAATTTTTCTAGGTCATTGTTTTGAAGATCATTTTCTCGGAATGGGTATTTTCTCTAAATTCTTTCTTAAGCCGTTTCCGTTAAGTCTTCCGTTCATAATGGTTCTCCAAAAATACTTAAAGACAAGGTGCCACTTAAATTTGTAGATTTTGCGATTTATCGCCAAAAATCAGAAAATTTTGGCGATGAAACCATTAAAACGCCGATGTTGCAATTGCACCCTAATATGTGAAAGTCCATCCGGAGAGAACGTTCTAAATCAGCTGCGGGAGCTCCCATCATATAAGCACAATTTTTGAACGTTTTTTGCTTATAACCATTGAGCAAAAATAGATACGAAAATGGTTTATGGCTCATATGATAGGTCTCGTCAGTGGCTATCGATTGCCATATATTTCAGTTTTTACAACCTACAGTAACCCGGTGAAAAATCAATAATATAATGGTAGTTGCGTTTTAACATTTTCCGGCTTTTGAAGTTTTTTTTTAAATAGGCTTCATAGTTAGTAAGTTTTACCTATGAATCAACAAAGATTTCGAAATTACGCTTATTTTCGGCTAATCAATTAATTTTTAAATGAAAATAAAAACTGGCACGGTCTCACCAAACAAAATAAAACAGGTATATGGACTGAAAAATAGATAATTAGAGATTTTTTTTAATTATGAGCTAATTTCCAAGTTTAGCAACAACTGCTCCCTTTCCCCAATTTCTTCTTAAAAACAAAAACTACAAGTGAGACACTATCTTTAAGCAACTCATTTTTCCCCGTCAAAACTCACGTATAAGCCTCAAAATATCCATCGTATCCAAAAACTTCGAAACCCCTTTGCATAAAAATAGTTTGAGTATAAAATTTTCGACAAATTCTCCTAAAAATTCCGATTTTTCTTTTTCTCTAGATTTTCCGATATTTCTTACGATTCTGATTAGGTTTCGCACTATCAAACAACTTATTTCTTATAGCTCTCGACAATATCACCTCCGGTTCACCTTCATCTGTCAGCTATAATGAATTTGTCATAAGAATTTCAGGAAAAATATCCAAATACCGAAGATTTTTTGGACATTTTTTTTGAAACACTTTCTTTTCACCAGATGCTAGCAAAAACGTAATATGAAATGAAGGTTAGATGTTTATTTAATTTACACGGAAAACGAAATGAAAATATTTTAGAAATTATGAAGATTCTTCAATTTCGCCAGCAATTGCAACAGCCTCGATTTCGACCAAACCACCTTTTGGGAGAGCGGCGACCTGAAATTATCTCATAAATTGTTAAATTTTCTATTTTTTAACAAATTTACCTGATAAGCGGCTCTGGCTGGGTATGGAGATTTGAAGTATTGACCATAAACTTCATTGACTGTTGCAAAATCATTTATATCTTTCAAGAGAACGGTTGTTTTGACAACTGAAACAAAAAATTTGGATTGTTGGTAGTAAGACGCTACGCGTGAACGGTGTCATAGATTTTAACAAATTTTTTTTCGGAAAATGTTTAATTCTATTTTTTAATATAAAAATGTTTAATTTATGATTTTCGTAATTTTCATAAGTATTTGTTAAAAGCTGCAATAATCCTTAGGTCCTCAAAACAATATTTTGCAGAAAAATCTTTTAAAAAATTGTAAAATAAGTGAAATTGAAAAAAATGTTCAAATACTCAATTTCATAACCAACCACTGTTATAATCAGCTCCAGCGGCCTTCAAAACCTCTCCAATATTTTTCAACGATTGATGAGTTTGCTCAACAATTCCATTCTTCAAGTCTCCACTTGTTGGATCCAATCCAAGTGATCCAGAAAGGTAGATGGTGTTTCCTGCACGAACTGCTTGACTGAAAACAGGAACATTTTTTTCTTTTAGGGTGAAATTTCAATGCAACTGTATCATAATGGGGCTTAAAGACCATTAAATTTAAAATGTTCAGGCCTCAAAAAAAACTTTAACATTTTTAATGTTTCAAAAAAACCGATAGTTTTTGAAAACAAGTATTTTTTCACAATGACCCAATTTCAAAAGTCACAATTTCGCCAAAATATAGCTTTTTTAGATGAAATGACTCCAAAAAAAATGTTTTCAACGAACCTATATGGTCCAATAGCAGCTGGAGCATTAGAAGAACTGATAATCTGACGAACAACCTTTTGAGCCATATCAGCGACTTTAGTTCTCCTGAAAATCACCATATTCCCTTTGTTTTTTTTTAACTCATTGAAAAAAATCAATAAACAAGTTTTACTTTGTATCATCCGCGTGCGATTCGTCAGCATCAGATCTTTTGAGCGCGTTGGCGTGTGGTGGAAGCATTGGCATGATTAATGCAGCGAGTACTATAGAAAAAACATACATTTTGTTTTGGTTAAACACTTTAACACAAAGGAACGAAATATGAGATTTGCAAATGAAATAAACAGAAATGGTGAGAAAAGCGAAAAAGATTGTAAACAAGGTCAATGTCGATAGACTGATAAAAGAAAATAAAAATTTAGCAGTGAAACGCGAAACGGCTATTAAGTTGTTTAGAACCTCCCACTTTTAGAGATAACAGATTCTAAGAGGTTTGCTTATCAAGAAAACAGAATTTAACCAAATTGGCGGGAGGTCCCGCATTTGGAATAAGATTTGATGAGAAGCTTAGGCGCATTTGAAGAATTTACTCCCCATTTTCAGTCGAAGAAAAATATGTTATTTCCCCTTTTACCCTAAACTTCCAAATATCTCGGCGCAAGGAACTTTTCTTATTTCATCATGTCTTCATTAAATTTTGAACAACAATTTTATTGATTACATAACAACATTTATTGGACTGGTGCCACTGGTTGAGCTGGTGGGATTTGGACAACCTCCTTCTTCTCTTCCTTATGTTGGGATTGTGGTTCCTTTGGCAAAACTTCCTCTGCTGGTTCCAAAATTTGGACGTGGTCTGGAAGGGCGTTCTTTGGTCCATTTTGTCCTCTTGGGTCATGTGGAAGCATGATCTTGACCTTGATTCCGATGACTCCTAAACGAGTGATGATTTTTTGAATGGAAAAAATAAAATTAAAATAATACCTTGACGAAGTTGGACGTGTCTGACGGCTTGTTGAATGTAGTCGTTGACTGGGTGACCTGAGTGGATCATAAGTCCATCAACGAATTTCATGGCCTTAGCACGCTGACCTCTCAGCTTTCCAGAGACAATAACCTAAAAGCAAATGTTGTAAAAATTACCAAGGAAAAAATAAAAATATTTTACCTCAACTCCTTGAGCTCCAGACTCCATGATGAAGCGGAGAACTCCGTAGCAGGCACGGCGGACAGCAAGTCCTCCGACGAGCTTGTATCTGAGAGACTCGCATTGAGCAACAGCGCAGAGTCCTCTGTTTGAAACCTTCTCGGCGTAGAGCTAGAATTTTCACGATAAGAATCAAAATCAAAAAACCGATAAAAGCAGAATTACCTCGACTGATCCCTCTTCGAATCCGAATCTCTTTTGGACGACTGAGGTAAGTTCCTTAATTCTGCGTCCACGCTCTCCAAGAACGTTTTGGGTACGGGTGGCCATGATGATGACCTCAGCTCTGGCTGGGGTGCTGCGCACCTAAAATAGAAGACTTCCTTCGATAAAACTAAATTTTTAAAATGAAACCTTACCTCAACTCCGGAGTAACCATCTTCAGCGAGTTCCTTCATCAAGAAGTTGTTAAGCTCGGCTTTGAAGATTCCGCCGATGACGGCCTTCTTCTTTTTGGTGACGTTTTGAGTAGCAGCCATGTTTCCCACCGTTCGAGAACTGAAAAAATAGAACGTGCCTAAAACGAAAGTACAATAAAAACAAAATTCAAAACGTCATGTAAAACGTAAAATGAGAGTGAATATAGCGTGAACTGAATTTGAAAATAGTTTTAAAGTACAATCGAATTCATTTTTTAAATCGATTACACGATCAAGAAAATAGTTTAAATATTCAGGATGATGTGCACGAACAGTGTAAGATCTTAATAATGCTTAACAGATTTATCCATAATTCCAAAAAATCAAAAAAATCCAACAAAAATCGTAAATTTTTTTCAAAAAAAAGAAAAGGAAAAATCATTCAGAGAGACACCCCAATGCATTAACATTGAATACTCAGCCAAGTCCAGTCCTATTTGGCTGCTTCGTTTCAAGATATCTAACGCTCCATTGGCAATGTTCCTTTAACGCATGTTTTCTTTTCCGTCTCTTTTGGCGTTGGTTCGATTTTTCCAATTTTTTTTGAATTTCTAAATAATTTTATTTTTACTTTAATTTAAATATATTAATTTTTAGTAGATGGAGGACGGAAAAATCGTACTCATAGGAAATGAAACAGACTTATTGCATTGCGGATACAGCCATGCGATTAAAGATTCTGGGAAAAGGTTTTTTTTTCAATTAAAAATGTTTTAATTTAATTTTAAAAATTTTCAGGTATCCCAGTGCAGTTCATTACACTCATTGCATGATTCTTACCCAATTAAACGTAGATGAATCGATTGTTGATGAGCTTCTTTGCACATCAAGCTACGATGTTCCAACAAAGGTAATTTTTGAATATTTTGACTCATAGAATTCAAGTTTTCAAGGCTCAACAAATTCTTCTCGAGAACATGCCAGCAGGACATGATTTGAACACTTTGGCCCAATATCTCCAAGGAAGTCGGCAGTCTTATACCATGCAAGGTTTAAGGTTACGAGTTGACCAGGATCAAGGTTTCAGTTTTACTTATAAGAATGTTTAACTGAAATCAAATCTTCAGATTTTGAAAAGGCGTTGATGGAGACAAAAGAAGCGCTACTTATTGTCTGTGATCCAAGAAATAAAGAGCTAGGAATAGGTAAACGACCTTTTTTTTTCGATTTACAAAGAAAATACACTATTTTAGGTATGGACGAACAAATATTCGTCGATTGGATGACTAAAGAAAAAGCCGACGCTCGTCAAATAGGTTTCTGGATGAGAAATGAGCAATCCAGGCCTGCAGATTTAGGGCAGAATCAGTTAGGATTCTTTTTAATGTGGCTACGATATGAAGTAAAGGAGAGGAAAAAATCGCAGCTTCTAATTCGAGAAGTTCTTCATGTAAATGGATTATCATTAGATAAAGATGAAAAACCAGTGAAAATTAGTGTCAATGATTTGGTGATCTCGTTGCAGGTATTTTTGCTCATTTTTATAAAAATAACACGATGAAATACAATTTTTAGGGAATCTTCCGACCATTAAGTAATTATTATCCATTTCCATTTGAAATGAAAGGTGAACGATATCGATCTGTTGAACATTATGCATTTGAAAAATTGTTTAATGCTCTGAAATTGGATGATAAGTTGATTGAAAGGATACAAACCACTCCGCTGCCTGTTGATGTTATTGTTGTGGCTGATAGGATTTTTAGAAAGCTTGAGGTATTGTCATTTAAATTTTAATAAAAAATAGATCTGATTTTCGATCGAATTTGGCTTGAAACTTTGTACCTTAGTTTTTTATTTAAAAAATTCCGATTTCTATTTTTTTCGTCAAAATTCGATCTAAAAAACGAAAAACTGCATGAAATAAGCGAGTTTTGATTTCGGGAGCTCCCAGAAGATGAGCCTTCGTAAAAAATTCGGAAATCAGGCTCTCACACCAAATTTTCATATTTTAAGATCGCTCCAGACGTCCTCCTTGAAAAAATGGGAAAACTCGACAGATGGAGGCAATCCGCCATGAAACATAAAATTGTGCATAATGAATATCTTCAACAACTATTGCTTTCAACCGGTGATTCCATATTGATCGATTGTGCAGAAGGTGACCAGTTCTGGACGTGTCTAGCACCGGAGACTGAAATTCAACGACTTTTGACAAAAAATTATGTGAATCCTGAAAAACTAATCGAATGGATGAGAGGCGATGAGGATGGACATACGCCGAAATCTGTGGAAAATTTGAAAGGGAATAAGACGGGATTGTTGTTGATGGAATTGAGGGGGAAGTTGGCTGCGGCGACACAGAGTAGAATTCCATTGGTATGCCTGAAAAAATATAGTTTTTAGTTTAAATATGGTTTTTTTTCTCTCTTCAGATTTCACCAATTCAAACCGGTCCACTAAGTGCAATGGTCACAAATAATGTGATTTGTTTTACACCGGAATCAGTTTGGCATCCATTGTACCCAGCTGAAATTCGGGTATCTGATACGCAGACATTACCTTCACCAGCTCATTATGTTGCAGTTCAGGCTACAAAGTATGTTTTTGTTTTATTTTGAAAAATTTATGGAAATTTTCAAAAAATTGTGAAATCCAATTTTCAGATTCCTGGGAATGAATAGCCAAGATACAGAATATATTCTAAACGAGACATCTTCGATAGAATGTTGGGTACGGTTACATGAAGTCATTGAATCGAGAGGAAGGGGGCTTGAAAGAGAACAGAATTGGTGGATGGAAAAACGACAGCAAGCGATTAAAGAAGCGTTGCAATTGATGCTGAAACAACATTCACCTCTTCTAAAGGCGCTGTTGGATACTGGAGATTCATTACTAGTTAGTTTTTTATTTAAGACAGGGATGGGCCAGTACTGGGAAAGGTTTTTCTGAATGTAACCCCCCCCCCCCCCCTAATTGAGAATTTTATCAATAATCTGAGCACCCCATTGACAAAAACTCTAAAAATCAAGGGGTTCCTTAGTTCTATAGCTGAAATTTAAATTTTTCTTCGCGTCGATTTTTACTCATTTAGAAATACCATCGATTTTTCAGGTTTATTGCTCAAGGTTTTCATCAATGGATGCAGAATTGACAATTGGAATGAGAGAAACAGATTTAAGGGTTTGGATGCATGAAGTTGATGTAACAACGAAGCAGGTAAGTGTTTTATACGATATTCTCTTCTTGAAATATGTTAAAGGAGGGCTTTATGGAGCTCATGAATGCGTTTGGGATGAAAATAGACTTAGACCAGGTGGTCACTTTTTCTAGGCCATTGTTTTGAAGCTCATTTTCTCGGCTTCTTGGTGGTTTTAGAAAATTTTAAAAACAGATTTGGAATGAGAATGAAGTCTATTTTCAACCCAGACACATTTATTATCTCCGTAAACCCTCCTTTAATAAATCTTATTCAAATCACTGAAAAAATCAACTTTTGAAATTTCAGCTGATCGAGCTTTCCTGCCGACCAATGGCGTTCCGGCCCCCATACCTTGGTGGAAATCGACTAGGTCTTATTCTAATGGAATTGAGGAGAGAGTTCACACTGGAGGGAATATTCCCACAAACATTACCCGAATTGCCGCTCAGTATGTTCAACGAAAACGTGTTGAAAAGTCTGAAAATTTTAAGGTGTCGACTCTATTTTGGGATCTGATTCGCCGACTGAGAATATGGTAACGACGGAATTGTTTGATATTTTACAGCCGTCGAATTATACCAGTTTATGGATAAGTGAGTTTTTTTTTTCGTTGAAAAAATGAAAAAAAAATTTAAAATCCCCTAAAAATGAAATTTTAGATCCTTTATTCCTACTGGCAAAATCTGGAAATCAAGAAGCTGAAAAAGCGTGTTATCGCGTGAAACAAGCGCCGAAATTGGTGACAGTTGATGATGAAAAGGTTATGGCGATTGTTGAATCATTGTATCAAATTGAAGGAGCAGAGGTTTGTGATTTTCTCAAAATTGTTGTGATTTTGCTCATTTTAGGATGAAGAAAACGAATTTTTGAATAATATTGAAACGGAAGACTTGAGAGCAGTTTTTATGAAAGTTTGTCAGAAGGTTAAAGCATCGATGGCGGCATTGGATCAGCAGAATGTGGAAATGCAGTTTATGGCTATTGAGGTGAGAATTATTTTTAGAATTTCTGACAAAAATTGTGAATTTTTGAATTTTAAAGTTATATTCGCTAAAAATCAATATTTTTCAAAAATTGAATTTTCAAATTCTAAGGTTATATTCGTTAAAAATCAATATTTTTCAAAAATTGAGATTTTTTAAAAGAATCAAAGCAGATGTTTTGAATTCTTAAAGCTTAATTGAGAATGACTGAAAAATCCACGTTTAAAATGACTGGAACCTTGTCTTTAAGACATAAGTTTTCAAAATTTAACAACTGATTCCAGGCTCATCGGTTACAAGGAATTCGTCGAAGTCTCGTCGATACAAAAGAAAAAGAAACGGGACAGCCAGAACCTCCTGTTGTCCCAACCCTACCACAATCAATGTCCGCTGCGATTCCAGCACGAATGCCGGCAGGACGAGAAGCATTCGATTATGAATCTGACTTGGAAGAGCTTATTGAAAGACCTCCGAAACTTATCGAGAAAGCGGCGAGAAAAGAACGACAGGAATATAAAATACCGACGATTAAGAGGTCGATTGGAAGGGATCGTGATAGAGAACGGGAGAAGGAGAGGGAGAGAGAAAAGGAGAGGAGAGAGGTAAGAATTTGGAAACAAAGAAATTCGTTTAATCTGAAATATGAGTACGAAATTGGGAAAAATGTATTTTTCAATTAAAGGGGGGGGGGGGGTCCGGAAAATTTAAAAAATGGTTTCAGATCAATAAGAATCTACCAATTGATAGCAAAAAAATTTTAAGTCGAAAAAATAAAATTAAAAGCCGATAAAAATTTAAAATATTGAAGAAGTGCAATTTGGGCTTCTAGGTAATATAAAGAAAAATACCGAAAGGTGGCCCAGAAACGAAAACTGTGTCCGAACAAGTTGCATTTCTTCGGCCATTATCCAGTTTAGATTTTATTTTTATTTTTATTGGTTTTTCTTATTTTTTCGACTTAAAAATTTTTTGACATCAATTGGCAGATAATCATATTCTTATTCATCTGAAACCCATTTCTGAGCTCTCCGGAGCCTCCTTTTACTTATTTGCAAATACAGAATTGAAGATGTTTTTAGTTTTTGTTTAAACAATGAAAACTGAAAATATTTCTTCTTTTAACAGCATGATTTCGATTTTTTAAAAACCCCTATTTCCCATATACCCTAATTTTCAAGATTTTTTGAAATAGGTGCAAACGCGCCCTAATGAACGTTATGTGAGCCGTTATTTAAATTTAGGAAGATTAATTATTGAAGGAATTTTGATTAGAATTTATCAATCAATTCATAAAGTCTCATTTTTGAAATAAGTGGGACGATGTCTTTAACTTCCGAAATTGATTATTGCTCGAAGTTCATGTGTTCCAGATAAAATTTAATTTTAAAATAAGTGCTCCATTTTAATTAAACTGGAAGCTCTGAATTTTATCATTAAATTGATTTTGTTTTAGGAATCATCACGTAAACGCCAACGTTCACCATCAGAAAACAAGAAGCCCGCATTTGCGCCACCTCCAAAACGAAAAGACCCAACTCCTCCGCCACAAGCACCGCCACCACCACCAAAACCCAAAAGAGATCCGAACGAAGAGCTTTCAGACGGTGAAATTTTGTCAACAGATGAAGAGGATAATAATTAAGAACATTGAATTGTTATTCTTCGATATTAGATTCTTTGCCCAGTTTCAGTTGTTTCGGGTTTTTTTTTTGTTTTCAAATTGTTAAATTAATTAATTTCATATAATTATGCTACTTTAAAGACGAGTATTTCTTTTTTCGATTCTTTGAACTTTGTTTCTGTTATATTATTTTTTTTATATTCTGCTTCAGACGCACAGATCTCAAGTGGTAAATTATCCTTAAATACAAATTACTTCATTTTTTGGGGGTGATTCAAATGTTTTTGACAAATAAATTATGAAAATTCAATTCAGCGGGGGGGGGACAACCTTTAAAAAATCAATAATCATTGATATTAATCTCAAATGTTGAATGTGGTTTCGGGTCTGGGTTCGATGTTGTCAGATTTTGGGTCTTCGACACAATCTCTGCCACAAATTGTTCCTCCTTTTCATTTTCCAAATGGTTTGCCACGATGATACCTCCCTTGCTCAATGGTTTGATTGGTTTGTAGCTAAAAAACAGAAAATTTAAAAAAATCGGGTAAAATGAAAAATTACCTGTTAGAATCGGATAAAATAATATGTTCTCTTTGGACTGGAATAACTCGTGCCGGATTTGTGAGTGTATGCGTTGGTTTGGTGTCAGCGGTAGATTTCCTGGAAAAAATGGTTTTAAGCAAACGAAACTGGAAATATTCAAAATTTCTAATTTTATTTTTTTATTTATAAATTTTGAACACCATTCCTTATTGTTCTTTGGCTTTTTAGATTTTTTTTTTAAAAGTTATGATATTTGCTCCTTAACCAAAATCTTTAAGAACCTACTTGGCCGGCTTCTGATCAACTTCCATCTTCTCATCCTCCGCAACCACTGCCGCAGCCGCAGCCTTCTTTCTCTGCTCCTGAGCAGCAGCAGCCGCCAATGCAGCCTTCTTGGCCGTGTTCTTCTTTCCAGTAATCGACAAGACGACCGTCTCAATCTTCTTTATATCCTTGTCTTTTTTCGATTCAGCTTTCGGTGGATAAGCAAATCTTTGGCTGTTTGCAGTACAAGTGTATTCAACAACCGGCGTCTGAAGATGAATATCTTTAATTTTTCCCCAAAATTCTGAATAATGAAACAAACCTTCAAATTCTCATTAACCAATACCAAACAACTTGGCTTCGCCGCCAACGCAATAAAGAAATGCATCGAATGCCAGAACCATCCGTGCAAGAAGCACATCATTCCAACCATACTTGCCATATCAACTTGTCCATCACTGTTATGCATCAAAATCGCCGCATTCTGTCCTCCAATATCCAAAATTCCTTGCGCGATAATTGCTCCAAACTTCACCAAACTATCCTCATTCTTCTCTCCAATCTTTTTCAACAACTGCTTTCTGAATCCGTTCACTTTTGGACACGTGTAATCCGTTTGTTGGCACATGATCAATGCAATTGCCAAAAGCGCACCATTTCTTACGAATCCTTCCTTGTCTGACATCATTGGCTCAAGAAGAGCAATCGCTTCCTGAAAATCATGACACTTTACTGATTTTCGCAGATTTTAAAACAAAACTTACCATATTTCCAGATGCCGCACACGCGATTCCAAGCGCCATTGCTGCACCATATCTGACATGTCCGTTAAAATGCTCTGTGAGCATTCCAATGTACAACAAGCATGTGGCCGGATCTCTGAAATTTAATTTATTGAAGCTTAAATTTTAAAAAATAATAAAAAATCAAACTCACTTGCTCAAAATGAAACCAATTCCAATGGTTGCATATCTCTTCACATCCAAGTTCGGATCAGTCGCTACCTTCTCCAACAACCGTCTCACAACATCCGGATTACCAGTTCCAGCATAAGCCATCGACAACATACAAATTCCTGTCGATCTCAACATCGGGTTACTTTTCGCTTTCAACGCTTCCTCAATGAATGGTTCAGCTTCTCCTTGCAATCCAAAAGAGGCGCACGCCAATCCTGTACGAATTCCACGTTGTGTCTTGTCATGTTGGGTATCGACTGTGTATTGCTTCAACTCGTTGAAAACCTCTGCGTTCAAGTTTCCAGCCATGATAAGACCCATCGAGATTCCAGCCGCTTCTCCTGATACTGCTTCATCTCTTTGAAGAACTTCACGAACTTTTTCGTAAGCCTGAAAAAAAATGGAAAAAATTCGGATGTTCAAATTATTGCTCAAAACTGCATATAGAACTAAAAACAAGCCCTTACACTAATCGAAGAAGACCCCAATCCAGAAAGGCCATATCCCAAGCAACTTCCATGTCGAACCGGCTCATTTTCAGCACTTTTCAACCATTGAGCCAATGTGCTCATCGCTGTGGCATCCCCATGTTTCGCATGGATCAATCCATAAGCCAGCATTGCTCCTCCCTCTTTGAATCCAAATCCTTCGACGGATCCATCTCGTGGAAGGTAAGGATCAAGAACTTTCAGCGCATTCGCTTCTTGTCCATGATGAATTAATCCAAGCGAAGCGACCGCGTTGAATTTGTTCCAGTTAGTAGCTTTTCCAACCCAGTTCAAATTGTTTCTCAAGAAATCATCACAAGTAGTTCCATATTGCATCAAACCATTGGCAATCAATAGAGCATTGTGTCCAGAAGCCGTTCGAATATTCTCCCGAACTTCTTCCATCAATACCGAATCGGTGTGATTGTGACGAACGAAAAAGTCCAAATATGCTTTGACGGTTTCATGACCGTTGAGAATCGAGTGAATTCGTTCCATTGGGATCGGGTCTGGTGATTTCTGAAATAGCAGATTTTTTTAAATATTTTAAATTTAGGGATTTCACCTCTAAAGATTGGAAACGATGCAAAACTCTGTCCAAGAATCGTTGACTCGCATTTTCGTAGAGATCGAATGCAATTTGATAGGCGACGCTGTGGAGTCCCTTATTGATTAAATTAACAATTGTATCAGCAGTTGCCTCAGCATTGTCAGTGAAAACATAACATTCACAAATTTTTGACATATCCGGAGATGGACACTTCAAATAAGTCTTTACAACTGTTTCAATAACTGCCAGTCGGAACGAGCGTTCGAATCCTCCAGTAACCACACGATTGAGGGTTTCAACAAGGATAGCTGCAATTTTTCTTTTTCGAGGAAGTTTTTTAAAATATCATTTTCCTACTCTGATATTTATGGGTCAGCTCACTTGGCAACGCGTTGATTGCTTTTTCAATCAGTGTCAGATTTTTCGTCTCGAATCCAAGTGAAAGAACATGCCAGATTTCCTTCTAAATTTTTAAAATTATTAAATTTTCGAAAGATAAATTTATATTTTTAAATACCTTCTCCAAATTTCTGTCGACGATCTTGTCAACGAGAGCTTGCAACTTTTGCGGGACTTGAACATCCCTTCCGCTGGTTTTAATCTCCTTGTAAGTGTCAATAGCGGTCTCAATAATCTTGTTCACATATTCCGCATCATCTCCAAGACCGGTTTTAGTGGTTGGCACAACGTTGAATTCTGCACGAAGAGCGAATTCAAGAGCTTTGTCATATTGTTCCAAACAATAATAGACTTTTGAGATCAGAAGTGCTGCACATCCATGCTCCGGAAAATCATCAACACTCAAGACACGTTCAATAGCTGGAAGCGAGTCGGCAACTTCAAACCAAGTGTTTACAAGAATATCCCAGTCGTTAAAAGCACGAAGAATTGTGAGCTTGTCATTATTTGAACTGCGTGGCGATTCGAGAACTCGCATGAAGGCACTCGCATTTGTTGGTCCTCCTGGAGCGCTTTTCCATCTGTTCAAAAGAGTCAACATCTGTAAAATGAGAAATATTCAACGTCGTTCTTGAAAAAATAAGCGAAACTCGTTTAAAACAGGAAAAAAATCAAGAAATGAATCAAAATTTGAATTGTCATCCTCTGCACCAAAATTGCGCCAACAAAATCGTATAATGCGCCAGTGTGCATTACATTGCTCCTTTCTCGTGCATATTTTTCCAGAATTTTTTCAGCTTCGAATTTTCGCGAAAAACTTCGAATAAAACAAGTTATTGAAGTTTCCAATAACTCAAAATATCACAAAAAATAGTATAACAATTACAGCATCCTGTGATGCCAGAAACTTGGATTACAATCGCTGAGAAATGTTGCGAATACGAAGAGGAAATTGACGGAAAAGCGTTTTTCGACAAAGTCATTTCAATTTGGCGAGAATATCCAAACGCGATCAGCACGCGAATCACAACGGCAATCAAAGTTGATTTAGAATCGACGGTTGGGCAGGAAGTGTTGAACAGTGCTGAAAATCAGTTGGGAAATGACGCCGAATTGCACAATGAAATCGAAGTTTGGAAGTTTATTACAAGAGAGTTGAAAAGAGATCAACGAAAACGTTATTCGGAGAATGCTTTTGAAATTTCGTTTTATGATGGTAAGCTTTTATTAATTTTGCATTTTATAAGTATCTTCTTTTTGTTTTCAGAAAGTACGCTTGTTCGTTTCCTTCCAGTTACATTAGACGGCTTGGAAAATCCATGGTTCATTTCTCCATATTCTATTGGATGTCAGATTTTGAATGAAAAAACGTGAGTAAACTTAGTAAATAAAAAACGCAAAACACATTTTTCCAGACTCAATATTCAAATCTTGAAGCCACTTCACGCTCCAGAAGAAAACTACACCTATTTGAAAAATGAAGGATTTGCCAAACTTCAGTCTTGGATAAAAAATGTCGATCTTTCGAAGTAAGTAATCCCTGAATTTGTGAAAATAACAAATTTTAATATTTCAGAGAAACAAGAAAAACAAATTCATTAATGGACAAGGAAAGCTACCACAAAACGTATCGCTATGTTAGGAATACATATGGTCGACCGATATGTGAGACTTGGACTGAGAAATCAAATGCAGAGAAGTCAGTTTTCGAGGATTGTGCAATTACAGCCTACATTCTTGTAACATTATACCTATTTTTGAAATGTTGATAATAATTTTATTCCAGGAATCCATCCAACTCAACAATCTTCCAAAACCTCGCAAATTTGTGGACCTTGGCTGTGGAAACGGGCTTCTTGTCCATCTCTTGAACAAGTGTGGAGTTCCGGGCTATGGTGTTGATGTCAGATCCCGCAAAATTTGGAAAAACAAGTTCCGTTCTGATGATTTGAGAGAAACAACCGTCGATCCGCAGTTAGTCGTCTCACATCAACCACATTTAGATAAAGATGTCGATTTATTGATTGGAAATCATAGCGACGAGCTTACTCCGTGGATACCAGTGATGGCCGCCAAATTGAGATCAAGCTTCTTTGTCATCCCATGTTGTCCATTCAACTTCTTTGGAAAATATATAAACAACGGAAGTCATCTAGGAGCTCGTCGATTTGTCAGCCAATATGAATCATTCTTCGAATGGACCGTTTCTGTTGCACAGCGTCTTGGTTTTGAAGTGAAAATCGATCGTTTAGCAATCCCGAGCACTAAAAGACTCTGCATTATTGGAAAAATTCCGGAAGATGGTCTTGCCACGAATGTTGACGAGATTATAGACATTTTGACGGAAGGGAAGACGTTTATCGCCAGACCACATGAAATTAAGAGTAAAAATTGCATGAATATAGCAATTCCGGATCGAGAGAGGATAGCAAAGATGATGTTTGAGTATATTTTGGAGAAAGGTGAAAAGATTGAAGGGTATGTTTTATAAAGTTTATTAAAACAATATAAATTCTGAATTTCAGAGTTTGGCAAGCTGGCGGAATCGTACCGTTGAGTGAACTTGCTGGAATTCTTAACGAAGACGACAAGAATTTGATGAAAGCTCAGTGTGGAGGATTGCAAACATTCCTTCGAAACAACCATCAAATATTCCATGTTTATGGAGGAAATGCTCGTCTTCGAGATTTAAGAAATCCGGATACGAGGAAAAAGACCAAACCGAATCAGAGTCGAATGAAAGCAGCGTGTTGGATGGCTGCCAATCATCCGAATGGTTGTCCAGTTGGAGCGGAACGATGTCATTTTTCGCATTAATTGTTTTTTTTTTCTTTCGTCGAGATTGTCGCACATTCTCTCTGTGATATGGGTATCATCTGTTATTTTATTGCTTGTTATATTTGTTATTATAATCCTGAAGGTAATGTTTTTTTTAAATATAATTGCAAAAAATAATAATAAGCTGTTGACATAATGAGATTTTGATGACAAAAATAGAATTTGTTTTCGAAATAGCAGGATTTAGGCCATTCAATGGTTTCGGTAAGGTTAAAATTATTTTTTCCAGCTAAACTAAATACATTTATCCATTTTTAACCAAAAATTCGTATTTCTAAAAAAGCAAAAATTTATATTTATTTGAAAAATTCTAGAAAAAAATAATTTCAGAGAAACATTTATTAATTGACATTAACTTTGTACATGAAATTGACGCTGAATTGCACTTGTCAGCATTTTAATTCTGAAAAGAAAATAATAAGATGGGTTTTAAAATTAAAGGGAAACATACTATTTTCTCTTTTTCATCAGCTGCTTCATCTTTACGGTCTTCATCCGCAGAACTTTTCACATTTAGCAAACGAGAGAAGACGAATGTCAAGATTCCAAAAATGACACAGCACGCCCATGAGACCACTGTCGGCCATAACCAGAACAGAGCGGCAATGCGTCTTGGACTAAGCAACGGCGAGAGGTAGCATCGTTGAGTTCCGCGAAGCTCCAGTACGCATACCCAATTCTCGTCGCAATCACTGAAAAATTAAATTTTTAAAATCATCAATTTATAAATTGACCTGTTCGTCCGGCATTTTTTGTCAGACTTCAACTGTGTCTCGCCATTAAAATGGTTCAAGCCCGTGAAGATCAATCTTTGTTTTCCCGGATCACAAAACACATGTTGAAACGGAAACGGTGGTGGGCGGTTTTGGTCGCATTTCACGTTTGTAATGTAGGGAAGGGTTCCTCTGAGGTAGTCCCCGTTCGGCATAGGAATCCCTGAAAACGTCTCACTTAGAAAAAAAGAACAAAACAATAAACTAACAGCTAACACAACAGTGTCCATAAAAACAGTCACCGGATGATTGTGGGCACAATCCCGTCGAAATTCCTAAGTCAGTGTTCGCATTGTAGCATCTTGGTTCGTTGAATACTGGAGTGGCACCATCTGGGCATCTCCATATCTTATTATCAAGATCTGAAATTTTGAATTTCAAAAAGTTTTCAATTCGAATAGTTTACCTTCACAACAAAATCCTTTCCAGTCACACCACTTGTTCGTTTCTGGCTGGTTAGTATCATTGTTACAAGACGCGAACTTGGTACAACGTTTTACTGGGGTTACAACGGAGCCGTGGTCACAACGTAATTGAGATTGGCTGTCTGAAATTTTTGAAAAACATAATTTATTTGTTTGAAATTACCGTGACAGCACATCCGCTCTTCGTTTTTATCAAATCCAGGTATAGGTACGCAAGAAGGACTGAAAAATAAGAATTTTTTAATGAAATTATGAAAAATTCTTTAAAGGAGGGACTTACAGGACTAATGAATGCATCTGGGATGAAAATAGACTTCATTCTCATTCCAAATCTGTTTCTAAAATTTTCTAAAACCTCCTAGAAGCCGAGAAAGCGAGCTTCAAAACAATGGCCTAGAAAAAGTGTCCACCGGCTAAAACTAGTCCGCAGGCATGAAAAATCCAAAAAAACATTAACAAAGGTCTAATATAAGCATTATGAATAAATATTTATTAACGAAACACGAAAAAAGCTCATAGGAAAAAGTTCGGCCAGGTGGCCACTTTTTCTATGCCATTGTTTTGAATCTAATTTTCTCAGCTTCTAGGTGGTTTTAGAAAATTTTGAAAACAGATTTGGAATGAGAATGAAGTCTATTTTCATTTAGGGTACATATATTATTTCTGTAAAGCCCTACTTTAAAGCTTACTTGGCATTGGAGATTCTACAATCATTCGCTTGTCTACAGAATTGGTTGCTCTTTGGCAATGAACCTTGAATTGATTGGTGTTTCACTTGGCAGATATGAGCTTCAGCGCACACTCCAGGTTTTTGTATCAGTGTTCCTGTTTTGTTCAAAAAATTCACATTTATTCCTTTTTCAAGGAAGCAAAACGTTGTATTTCCGTGAACTAATGTGCAATTAGCATTTGTATCACATGGTGTCAAGCCCTTTACGTCCTTTTTGATAGATTTCACTGCGGGTTTTCCAAAGTTTTGGACTGAAAATGAATTTATTATCATTTTGTTGAATTTTTTTTTGCACATTTTGAACTCACATTTGTAACAGAAGCTTAGTGGGACCGCTTTATCGCCTACTTTTCCACTCATATCAATGCCTCCACTGGTTTCAAATGTCGGATTGGCCGCTTCACCACAAAATTCATCGTGTCTACAATTCGAGTTCAAATTGCACGCCTTTGGAGCCAATTTTGGATGTTTCACGCTGAAATCTGAAAACAAATGTTTATTAAAGATTTTAAATGTTCGCCTAGACTTCCAATCGTGCGGCGGTTGCAAATCTATGCGCCGCACTTTACAGAAGGCCCCGCCCACCAAGATTATTATTTTTTGGGGCACGTGACAGTTCGGGAGAAAATCGGTTCGGGAGAAGGACAGTTCGGGAGACGACAGTTCGGGAGACGACAGTTCGGGAGACGACAGTTCGGGAGACGACAGTTCGGGAGAAAGACAGTTCGGGAGAAATTGAAAATTTTTAGAGGAGGAAAAAACAACTTGGGATAAAATTTTTTTGCAAAAAAAACGTTGATTTCGAACTAGGAATCAGTTCAATAACTTCAAGGTATTTTTCCATTCATTTCAGTTCCCACTTTTCCTCCTCTAAAAATTTTCAATTTCTCCCGAACTGTCGTCTCCCGAACTGTCGTCTCCCGAACTGTCGTCTCCCGAACTGTCGTCTCCCGAACTGTCGTCTCCCGAACTGTCGTCTCCCGAACTGTCCTTCTCCCGAACCGATTTTCTCCCGAACTGTCACGTGCCCATTTTTTGAGCTCAACTCATGAGTTTTCCCAATAAAAAATTATCGATTTTTATTTTTTTTAAAGATAACTTGAAGTGTATATCGATGACCCTAAGAACATCCGAAAATTATTAGAAAACAAAAAATTTCATTTCAAAACGAAAAAGTAATAAAATGTAAGTTTTTTTTGGGTTTTTCATTTCACTCTTTTTTTAAAAGAATAAATCACCAAAATAGGTTAATTTTCACTGGACAAAAAATAAAAATAAAATTTAAAAAATTCTGGTGATCGGGGAGCTTGAAAAATTTAAAAAAAAACAGACCTACTGGCAAGACCAACTCCTTTAGTTCTTTATAGGCGTACGAAATGGGAAGTGCTGGAAAATGAAAGGAATTTTAAATGTTCTAAATTGATGTAACATACGACATGAGACTTCTACATCTCCCATTTTGACACTGTACCACTTCTTTCCAACAGTTTTCCATGAGTAAATTTTCCCATCGACAGGCGTGTATGTATGCATTTTTGTTGGGCAAAAACTGTCGAGCTCTCCTGAAACGAAGTTTTTTTCTTTTGAGAGAAGTTTCAGGTGTTCGTACCACAACAAAAAGTTTTACTATTGTGACGATAACATGTAGAATTAGACGGACAAGGGTTTTCTGATGAGCAATTTTGCAGACTTGGCTTCCCATTTGGGCATTTTAATTGACCGTTGATCAGGATGCAAAATACTCCGAAGAGTATGGCTATGATGATGTTTAGTTTCATTTGAAGTATTACTTTTTCGGTGCAAACTAAAACTTCATGCCGGGTTTACTTTGAAAAAGTCGATTAGGTGGCTTTATTCGAGTTGGAAGGTCCACGTCACGTGATTTTTAAGAGTTAAAAAATTCAATTTTCTGTGTTCCGAGCCCAAAGAATCTAAAAAAAAAGTTTCTTAAAACCTAAAATTTTAAAATTCGCATTTAGACAATTTTCACCAGTAAAATGCTAAACAAATAATTTGCTGCCATGCTATCTTCAAACTGATGCACACGGTTAGAAAAAGATTTTATCTTAAAGGAGGGCTTTACGGAGATAACGAATGTACCTTAAATGAAAATAGACTTCATTCTCATTCCAAATATGTTTTTAAAATTTTCTAAAACCACCTAGAAGCCGAGAAAAAAAAAAACAAAACAATGGCCTAGAAAAAGTGGCCACCTGGCCGAACATTTTTCTATGAGCTTTTTTTCGTGTGTCGTTAATAAATATTTATGTTTTTTTTGAATTTTTCATGCCTGCGGACTAGTTTTCTCTAATGGACACTTTTTCTAGGCCATTGTTTTGAAGCTTATTTTCTCGACTTCTAGGTGGTTTTAGAAAATTTTAAAACCAGATTTGGAATGAGTATGAAGTCTATTTTCATTTAAGGTACATTTATTTAGTAATTTTAATTTTAAAGAATTTATTTGTTTTTCTTCCCCCGCTTAACGTGATGTTGAATGCGCGCTCCAATGATAATGTATCCAAATCTAGCAGCTTTTCGTATTTTTTTCAAAAATTATTAGCTTCGATAAAAATAATTTTAAAAAAAAGTTAGGTACCAATAAACACTCAGAATTTTCTAAAACGTCCAAAAACATATTTTATTGAAAAATGAAAAAACATCCTAAAATTCAAAATTTCGTGTTTCAATTTTAGAAAATAATAAATGAGAGAATTTCCGCTCGCTTGGACAAATTTCTCAAATTTTTTCCAAATAGGAAAACGTGAAATAAATAAAATGTTTCGGTATATTTTTCTTCATTTTTCTTCATTTTTCAAACCCCAAAAATGTGTTTTCGCACTTCTTATCTATTAATTTTCTTGTTCGGTGTATTCATAGGATATTTGTTCCAATCTATATTCAATCAATATCCTCAGAAATTGTATTATCCGTCTCAAGGTATGAAAAAGCGGGAGGGCTCCCAAAAACAAAAATTTCAGACAACTCTAAAATCGCCTACGAAATCTCGAACAATGTCAGAATTCTGTGCTTCATTATGACTACGAAAGAAAATCATAAAATTCGGGCGGTACATGTGAAATCGACATGGGCGAAGAGATGTACAAAGTCTCAATCTTATTTTCTGAAACGCTTCTGAAAATTGTGTATTTTCCAGATTTATTTTCATGTCAAATGAGAGTGATGCAGATCTCGATTCTATGAAAATCGATGTTCCAGATGGTCGCGAGTTTTTATGGGAAAAGACAAAAAAATCGATTGAATTAATATATCATGAATATTTGAATGACTATGATTGGTTTTTAAAGACAGACGATGATACATATGTGATTTTAGAGAATTTGAGGTTTTAGAAGAAAGAATAACATCCTAACTTATTGGGGGATTTTTCAGACTTCTTCTTCTTCCATATTCTTCATCAGAACCTTTAGTATTTGGTTGCAAATTCAAATTTGATTCAAATGTGAATGCGATTTATAATAGTGGTGGAGCTGGATATGTACTAAGTAGAGAATCGGTTAAAAGGTGGGACATTGTCTTTAAAGGAGGGCTTTATGGAGATAATAAATGTAGCTTAAATGAAAATAGGCTTCATTCTCATTCCAAATCTATTTTTAAAATGTTCTAAAACCACCTAGAAGCCGAGAAAATGCGCCTCAAAATAATGGCCTAGAAAAAGGGCGAAAACTAGTCCGCAGGCAAGGAAAATCCAAAAAAAAAATGAAAAACATTTAAAAAGGACTAATATAAGCATTCTGCATGACTATTTATTAATTGAACGCGAAAAAAGATCATAGGAAAAAGTTCGGCCAGGTGGACACTTTTTCTAGGCCATTGTTTTGAGGCGTGTTTTCTCGGCTTCTAGGTGGTTTTAGAAAATTTTAAAAACAGATTTGGAATGAGGATGAAGTCTATTTTTGTTTAAGTTACATTTATTATCTCCGTAAAGCCCTCCTTTAAATGTGGACCGTAGGCAAAAACTAACGTTTCATGTAAATAACAGTTAGGGACTAGTTTTAAAGACAGCTATTCAGTTAACTTGACCCTACCTGTTCTTAGTTTCAAAAATTAGAGCTTTCTCTCATTAGTACAATGCAATTTATGCGAAATCACACCGATAAATACACGCGTCATCGCAGCGGTCCAAAGTTGAAAAAATCAAAATTTGAATGCGCGCGTGTCCGTGCGACGCGGTCAGTGTCCGTGCAACGCGGTCGGAATTGGCGCGAAACACAATTATTTGAACGTGGCTACATATTAGTATTGTTCTGTGGACCACCTGGACTCCCATTTGAATTTTGATTTTTTGCCTTGAATTTGGATCGTGTTAACTGACAAGCTGCCTTTAAGGGGCTTGGTTTTCTAGACCACTGTTTTCCGATTTTAACTATTGCATATGTTTTTTTTCGCCAAAAATGTGCTTACTTGAAAAAAAATATCTAGTGGTCTAGGACTATGGATTTCTAGGCCACAGTCCCAATTTTGCATTTAATTTATCTTGCCAATTTATTCTGGACAATGAATTTACCCTAAAATTCAAATATTCTTTTCAGATTTGTTGAACAAGCCCTTCCAAATTCCTCAATCTGTTCGAATGAAAAAAGACGTGCAGAGGACGTTGAAATTGCGCATTGTTTGAAAAACGTTGGTGCAAAATTTGTGGATTCAAGAGATGTCTACAGAAAACACAGGTTTAATCCATTTCGAGTTCCTGAAATGTTGACAGATGGGTATCCTTCATGGTTCAGGAATTATTCTGTTTATCGAATCGACAAGAATTTGGACAATGTATCGGGTAAATTAATTTTTAAAATTTTTATTCATGAATGTTGTTTTTTTTTCAGATTTCGCCATAACTTTCCATTACATATCATCTTTTGAAATGTATGTCTACGATTATCTGATTTATCACCTTCAACCGTTTGGTAATTTGAAAACAATTTTTTTTTTTGAAATTTTTATTTCGTCAGGTGTTATTCGACAACTTCCAGTTTCCGAAAATGAAGATTTGCTGGAAGCGGCGAAAAAATATTCGAAAAAAATTCGAGGCCCTGATATTAATCGATTTACATGAAGAATTTGCGATCAGGTTTTTATTTCAAAAAAAATTGTTTTTATTGTTTATTCGAACTCCCGCTTAAATGTATAGTGCAATTGCGCGTCAAATAAGGTGTACACGCTGACGAAAAATTGCAGAATTTCTCCGTTTTCTGATTTTTTGTTACTAAATTCTTCTTTATTTTGAGTTTAGCAGCGTAAAAAACAGACATTTTTTAAAATTGTCTTCATAAATATTAGTATGAATATATTGTCAAGCTGATTTTTCTTGGCAGCTCGTTTTTGCGCGCTCTACGGATAACATTGAAAGCGTTGCGACCGCTCGCGTGCGACGGAACTCGCACGTGCAATTTTTTTTTAATTCTGTGGAAGTGGGTGTTTTTCCACGTTTTTATTCGATTTTTTTGGTTATTTTTTTGCATGAAATCTTATTTTTGCAGATCACAACAAAATAAAGCCGCCCGCACCTCGAAAAATGGATAAATCGCTGAAAAAAAGGTATTTTTTTTAATTTAAAAAAAAAAATTATAATTCCGTTAATTTAAAATTATTTTTCGAAACTTTTGCATAACATTAGCATCAATAAAAAGGAAAGCATAGAAACTAATGAAAATTTAGAAAAAAAGTGAGATTTTCGAAAAATAAATAAAAATTTGTGAAAAAAACGAAAATTTATTGAAATTCTATTTTTTCAGACGTGACAACGAATTACGGATGAAATAGAGGATGGAAAATGATAGCATTGATATTAGGTAAGATTTCAAAAGGATTGTATTGTTCCGCAAAATATATTTTCGTAGGTTAAACACAGAACTTTTCAGGTTCCAAGTTCTTCGAGCAGCAATGTCGATGTTTCTTCCCGATGATTAAACCTTCTATTGTTTCTTTTTTTTTACGAAAAAATGTAAAAATAATAAATTGTTAACTATTTATTTTTTAACAAAACTATTGCAATATATTGATTTAATGATTTTCAGTTTCGGTCCTCTATGTTCAACGACGCTCCTTCGAATGCTGATTCTGAAAAATTAAGATTTAACTTACGAAAATAGTCATACACTCTTACGACAAGGCAACTGGAGCCTTCCCTTCTACTTCTTCCTTCTTCATTCAAAAAATGAGCATAATCGGGAAGAAACATCGACATTGCTGCTCGAAGAACTTGGAACCTGAAAAGTTCTGTGTTTAACCTACGAAAATATATTTTGCGGAACAATACAATCCTTTTGAAATCTTACCTAATATCAATGCTATCATTTTCCATCCTCTATTTCATCCGTAATTCGTTGTCACGTCTGAAAAAATAGAATTTCAATAAATTTCCGTTTTTTTCACAAATTTTTATTTATTTTTCGAAAATCTCACTTTTTTTCTAAATTTTCATTAGTTTCTATGCTTTCCTTTTTATTAATGCTAATGTTATGCAAAAGTTTCGAAAAATAATGTTAAATTAACGGAATTATAATTTTTTTTAATAAAATTTAAAAAAATACCTTTTTTTCAGCGATTTATCCATTTTTCGAGGTGCGGGCGGCTTTATTTTGTTGTGATCTGCAAAAATAAGATTTCATGCAAAAAAATAGCCAAAAAAATCGAATAAAAACGTGGAAAAACACCCACTTCCACAGAAATAAAAAAAAAATTGCACGTGCGAGTTCCGTCGCACGCGAGCGGTCGCAACGCTTTCAATGTTATCCGTAGAGCGCGCAAAAACGAGCTGCCAAGAAAAATCAGCTTGACAATAGCATCTAAAATGACTGATTTTTTAAACAAAAAATCAAGTGTTAAAAACCAAAAGAATCATTAAAAATGATGCAATGACGACCAATAAAGCAGCAATAATAGCAACAATCAGGCTTCGACGATGAGTGCTCGGAATAATTGTTGAGTTTCGAGGACGTGGGTTTGGAAGAATGGTTGTAATTACAGTGGATGTTTCGTCCTTTTGTGGGTTGAACACAATTAATGGTGATGATGATGGGAATGGAGATGATGGTGAGATGGGAACGTCCCATTCTGACGAAGTGGTTGCGTAGCGCAGGTTTTCTAGACGTTTCGATTCACGTGCCGCTTCGGCTCTGGAATTAAATTGTTTTTCGAAATTTCAGCCTTTTCAGTTTGACATTTTTGAATTCGGGATTTTTTTTAAGATAATATTAATTATCAGCATCATATTGTCATTTTTATAATGCGGATGATTGCGAAGGAAAAAATCTGCGGCATTTTTTTATTCATCCATAATTTTCAGCATTCCAATCTCGGGTACTCAGGCGGGATCCCGCACGTAGCTGAACGGAATTTCGTGCGGGATTACGTTAAAAATAAAAATGTGCGGGATTAATACAGTAAGATTGTACGTTGAAGGAACATAGCCAAATATGGCAAGAATTATATCTGCATACAGTTCTAACAAGATGTCTCTATTCTCTCTTGCCCCTTTATCTCTATCGTTAAATTCCGATGTCTTCTTGAAGGAAGAGTTTTAAAAATTGGCCCATTTTTTTTTATGTCCCCGACATCTTACGGGCGGCGCCCACTGCTACCTTTTTCATTAGAGAGTTTGGCGTAATCCCGCACGTGATCAGAACTTACTAGGGAAGTACACTCTAGTGTATACGACGCTAAAGTAAAGGTATAGTGGAAATTAAAGGAACATAAGACCTTAATAAACTGTGAGAAGGAAAATTCTCAATGCGGCCGTTTTGTCCAGTAACCCGTGCGTGACGTCATCACGGTCCAACGCACGGTCGCAAAAAATACCGAATTTTGACTGCATGTAACTTTTGAACCCGTGAATCAATTTTTATGATTCATAGCTCATTAGAAAGAGAATGATCTCATCTTTTAAAACGTGGTAATAAACATTGTTAAAACGTAAGAAAAAATTCCAATACACTCAACATCTTCAAAAAATAGCCTATATTTTTTAATGAAAGCTAGTAATTTTTTGAAACCATGTTTTTTGGATTCCAAGTACCTTACTAGCTATAACATCAATAAGCTTGTATACGCTTTCCACAAAGTTGAGCGAGAAAAAATCAAAAATTTACATTTTTCTCACTTTTCGCATACTGTGTTGAGCGTTGTGAAACGGCTCAGGTCCAAATATGATGATTTTCTTTCCGTTTTGTTACGTACTTTGATTCTGAATCATTTTCAAAGATTTATGTACATTTTTATATCAATCGTAATATACATTTATCTTTAAATGCTTGTTTACAGTGTCAAATTAAGGAGTTTGTAAAAAATTGTAGTCAAACATCAGGAATTAATAGTAACATGATACTTTTTTTTTCTCCCGTATGAATGGAAGAATTATTAAATTTTCGGATCATAATTATCTTGATTATGAAGAACGGTTAAAACTGTTTAATCTTCAAACTCTAAACGACAGACGTGAGTATCTTGATCAGAAGTTCCTTCGAAATGTTCTGTTCAATAAGGCAAAAATATCCTGGAAACAAATGTTCTCAATCAAAAAGATTCGGACCCGGTCACAGTTTAATATTATCTACCCAATTCCAAAAAAGGGAATCCGTAAAAGAGCTTTCATACCAAGAACTGTACCAAAGTTTTTGGAGAGAGTCAAAAAACTCTCTGAAAAGAATATCAAGAAATTATATTATGCCATAAATGAAAGTCAGATCAATGCAGAACACTGATAAGATTGCTATTTTTTTTTCCTCATGTATAAAAAAAGGAATCTATACTCTTCAATATTTGTTTTAAAAAAGCTTTTCAATCCATTTAATAGATTTTTCATTGTGTCCAGAACGGGTTATAAATCAAGCTCACAGCCGTGCGGTTAGATCTCTTCACAGCATTCTTACTTCTTGCCTCCCCCCCCCCCCCTTATTCCGGTTTTTGCAAATATGTTTCTACATTTTATTTTTTCTTTTTTCTTTTTCTTTCAAAAATCACGGTTTCTTTTTGTTATGATCATATTTTTGTTATATTTTTATTCTTTCGATTGTGAACTGTTTCACACTTTTTTCACGTTGCTTTTCCGCGCGTAAATAAATAAATAAAATAAATAAACATTTGTACAAAAGGAGGATTCAGATAGAAAAAATCTTTGAAAATGATTCAGAATCAAAGTACGTAACAAAACGGAAAGAAAATCATCATATTTGGACCTGAGCCGTTTCACAACGCTCAACACAGCAGTGTTCCGCAAACCCACGAAACATGACTCATTTGACACATTGTGTCGCTATAACACATGTGTCATTTACCTTGTAGGGACACATGTTTCATGCGACACATTTAATTTTCATGTGTCGCGACACATGTGTTACGCGAAACATAGGATATCTCATGTGTCGCGACACATGTTTCATGCGACACATGGAATTTTCAAGTGTCGCGACACATGTGTTGCGCAACACATGGAATTTTTCATGTGTCGCGACACATGTGTTGCGCAACACATGGAATTTTTCATGTGTCGCGACACATGTGTTGCGCAACACATGGAATTTTTCATGTGTCGCGACACATGTGTTGCGCAACACATGGAATTTTTCATGTGTCGCGACACATGTGTTGCGCAACACATGGAATTTTTCATGTGTCGCGACTATAGCGAGACAACTGTTTGACTTTTTTTCAGAAAATTGCCCGTAAAAAGTTAATTAACCATCTGGCATGGAAATTTTTGGCATTTTCCCGGTACAAAGTGTCCACCGGTTCTTATCGAAATTAGCAAAAAACTTTTTGACGAGTTTAAGAGGCAGTGGGGTTCGAACCCCGGTGTCAAAATCAAACCGATGTCTCGCTATAGTCGCGACACATGTGTTGGGCTAAACATGGCCGTGTAAAGGTGTCGCGACACATGTGTCGTCGCGAAACATGTGTCTACCAACACATCAAATCCGGATCGAGCCAGAAACCGAGCACAAACACGCCAAAAACGTCACAAATTTGGTGATTTTAAAAATGTGAAATTATTCGTATTTTCGCGTTTTCTTGGTGAGTTCGAAATAGAAATTATATTTACCAGTTCCTAATAAGTTTCTCTTCCATTTTATCAAATAATTGCTAGGTTTTTCTAATTTTGAAACAATAAAAACCGAGCTGAAAGTGCTGAAATTTAAAAAAATTTTCATATTTTCGAAATATTAGAATTTCATTCGAAAGCCTATGTCGTTTTGTACTTATCCTCAAAAAATCATCTGATTTCATTGATTTTGAAACGTGAATACTGATACTTTTAAAAATGCACAGAGATATTGAGAGCAAAAGAATACGCGCTCCACCGCACCCCCGCGAAAATCAAGTATTCAAATTTTTTGCGACTTTCAATACTTTCAGTATTCACGTTTCAAAATCAATGAAATCAGATGATTTTTTGAGGATAAGTACAAAACGACATAGGCTTTCGAATGAAATTCTAATATTACGAAAATATGAAAATTTTTTTTAATTTCAGCACTTTCAGCTCGGTTTTTATTGTTTCAAAATTAGAAAAACCTAGCAATTCTTTGATAAAATGGAAGAGAAACTTATTAGGAACTGGTAAACATAATTTCTATTTCGAACTCACCAAGAAAACGCGAAAATACGAATAATTTCACATTTTTAAAATCACCAAATTTGTGACGTTTTTGGCGTGTTTGTGCTCGGTTTCTGGCTCGATCCGGATTTGATGTGTTGGTAGACACATGTTTCGCGGCGACACATGTGTCGCGACACCTTTACACGGCCATGTTTAGCCCAACACATGTGTCGCGACACATGAAAAATTCCATGTGTTGCGCAACACATGTGTCGCGACACTTGAAAATTCCATGTGTCGCATGAAACATGTGTCGCGACACATGAGATATCCTATGTTTCGCGTAACACATGTGTCGCGACACATGAAAATTAAATGTGTCGCATGAAACATGTGTCCCTACAAGGTAAATGACACATGTGTCGGTGGCTTTTATGTGTCATTTAGCGAAATGTGTCGAATTTTCATGTGTCTATGCGGAACACTGCAACACAGTATGCGAAAAGTGAGAAAAATGTAAATTTTTGATTTTTTCTCGCTCAACTTTGTGGAAAGCGTATACAAGCTTATTGATGTTATAGCTAGTAAGGTACTTGGAATCCAAAAAACATGGTTTCAAAAAATTACTAGCTTTCATTAAAAAAATATAGGCTATTTTTTGAAGATGTTGAGTGTATTGGAATTTTTTCTTACGTTTTAACAATGTTTATTACCACGTTTTAAAAGATGAGATCATTCTCTTTCTAATGAGCTATGAATCATAAAAATTGATTCACGGGTTCAAAAGTTACATGCAGTCAAAATTCGGTATTTTTTGCGACCGTGCGTTGGACCGTGATGACGTCACGCACGGGTTACTGGACAAAACGGCCGCATTGAGAATTTTCCTTCTCACAGTTTATTAAGGTCTTATGTTCCTTTAATTTCCACTATACCTTTACTTTAGCGTCGTATACACTAGAGTGTACTTCCCTAGTTAGAGAAATCAGTGGAATTTCACCATGGCGTAATCCGCACGTAGTCCACGTGCGGCATCCTGCATCACTATTACTAGGGATTACGCCGAAAGAAAATTCCTCACACTAATTACGTGCGAAAAATCGTCAAAAACACACTCTTTAACAATCGATTGATTCAAATAACCCTTTGGGGTATAATATCCGCCTACAACCTGCGCCGTCGACGGTACCGGCACAGCGGTGTACATTTTAATGGGGGTTTTCTGAAAATTTGAAATAACATCGTTGACCGGAAGTCCGAAAAAAATGTATCATCATAAAAATTGTTCAAAAGATTTATCGATAAGCGTAAAAACGAAAAAAAACGATTGGTGAGTCAGAACATGTCGCGTTCTTTTTTACGAAAGGGAGGCAGATAATGAAAAGAAGATGAAATTGAAAAAGTGATGAAGAGGAGGGCAGAAGTTATTGTTCTGTTCTCTTTTTCAGGTGTGTAATAAATTTGTTGTGGGTTTAGAGCTACAAAGGTTATTTTGATCTATAATATCTATAGTTTGATCATCTTTCTTCTTATTAAACGAATAGTTCTGTGTGTACAAGCATTTTTCATGAATAACTTTTTGACCCCTCGACCGATCGGCCCCATACTTGAGATATTGTCATGCATCTCGGAGAGCTTCAAAAAATTACCGTTTGGATCTCGGGTTACTGTAGGATTACTGTAGATACAGTACTCCATTACTTTTTCACATTTTTTCAGAATGGTCGGATCGAGACCAGGTAGCATCTTTGAAGTATTGTCAAGATAATAATTTCTGTCCGCTCGTTTTGCGGAGTGTCGTTGGGAATTTCCAAGCAGCGCGATCGCAACGCGCTCAAATTCAAATTTCTCAGTTGGTCTTGCGCGTTGCGGTCGCGCTGCGAGGAAATTTTCAACGACACTCCGCAAAACGAGCGGCCAGGAATTTTTATCTTGACAATATTGTAAAGTCACTGTGAAATATTGGAACGGATTACTGTAGTATTGTCAACTCAATTATTCTTGATCATTGCGTTATGAAGGCTGCTCAACATCACAGCAGCTCCGCACACACGCGACGCGGCTGCCGACACTCAAACACACTGAAATATCGACGGGAAAAATAATTTTTCAAATTTTCCAGTGTGTGTGAGTGTCGGCAGCCGCGTCGCGTGCGTGCGGAGCGGCTGTGAGGTTGAGCAGCCTTCCGAACGCCATGATCAAGAATAATTTAGTTGACAATATTACGGTGCTTACCTTAACCTAAAGTTAGCGCGTTTTTCTCTGCGTCTCTTCGTTTTACACACTATTACTCTGATTTTTCGTTTCCGCGGTCTTAAACGTCTGGTTTGATCTATGGCAACCGCTGGGCGCCAAGATTTATATTTATTGCATTTGTCAGTCGTTTTAGATTGCGTTTGCTTTCTGAGTTTATATTTTACTAATCCATCCATTGTTTTGGCTTGGTTAGTAATAAATTGATGTTATTACGTTTGCAAAGACATAACAAAATTGGCGATCAGGATAGAAACTTTACTTTTGGTCATAGAAGTACCAAAATAATGGGTCTTTCGGTTATTGAGGTACCAAAAACAGGTTGTTTTTGGTGAAAATAGTACTGAAACAAAAGGTTTCATACTTGTTGCCAACCGCTGCTTGAGCAGAGTGGTTAAAGGAGGTTAACTCTGTGTTAACGATAAAAGTTTTGGGCCTATACGTGGTTGTAAGTCTAGCATTATGGCTGACGATATAAGAATGATTCTGAATGAATTTTCGAAGTCTAAAGACGACGAATTCAACAGAATGCGTTCCGAGTGGAAGGAACAACAGAAATCAATGCAAGGCCAGGTAGACCAGTTAATGTCTTCATTGTTGAAAAACCACGGTACCAAAACTGAAGTCGTTGAATCGCAGCCGGGAGGATTTGATCACCAGAAGTACAACATTTTTGTTTTTGAATAGATTACCAATTTTTGAGTTTGTAGAGCCAATGGCTTGTTCGACATGGCAAATTTTTCAGAGATGTCTTCTGAAAGTTTAAAATGTTTGATGTGGATTTTTGGGTTAAAATCATTGAAACAGGTCAAGTTGCGACACCATTTATTGAATTTTTTGGAGTCAAAGGAGAAAAGTAATGTGTTATGCACAGTACAGATGTTGCATGGTGAATCTGAAAAGTTTGAACAAGAAACTTCTGAAAGGAAGTTATTGGTTTCAAAACATGTCGAGGTTAATAAAATATCGAATTCGAATAGGCGATTAAGTTTTGATGATGTATCCACATCCGAAAATAAATCTGTAAACCAGGTTCAATTTAAGCCAAAAAGAGTGTGTTTTAATTGTAAAAAGTCTGGTCATGAAAAACTGCAAGGGAAAATAGAGCAAATGTTCAAAATGTGGTCGGAAGGGTCACTTGGACGAGTTCTGCGACAGATTGAAAAGATGGGAACCGTTTGGTAATTTGAAAAAAATTTTATTTTTGAAATTTTTTATTTCGTCAGGTGTTATTCGACAGCTCCCAGTTTCCGAAAATGAAGATTTGGTGGAAGCGGCGAAAAAATATTCGAAAAAAATTAGAGGCCCTGATGTTAATCAATTTACATGAAGAATTCGCGATCAGGTTTTTATTTCAAAAAAAAAACATTTTAAAACATTGTTTATTCGAACTCCCGCTTAAATGTGTAGTGCAATTGCGCGTCAAATAAGGTGTACACGCTGACGAAAAATTGCAGAATTACTACTTTTCAGATTTTTTGTTACTAAATTCGTCCTTTTTTTGAGTGCAGCAGCGTAAAAAAACAAAATATTTGTAAAAATTGTCCCCATAAATATTATTGTTCAATTCCGCGTCGAAGAAATGCGTAATTTACAACTTTCTTGATTTTAATTTTTTTTTCTGAAAAAAAGGTGCGAACAAATGCAAAAAATCTGGGAAAAGTACAAAAACGTCGTGAAAATTCTCGTTCTTCGAACTTTTCATGCAAATTCAAAGAAATGATTTATTAAAGACCTTTGTCAATAAAAATATAAGTAAATAAAAGTTTAAAAATTGAGCAATAAGCGAGAAGAATACACCGTATTTGTTGTTCGACATAAAGGGAATAAGTATGAATAAAGCATCTAAAAATGACTGAAAAGGAAATTTTTTACAAAAAGTCACGTGTTAAAAACCAAAAGAATCATAAAAAATGATGCAATGACGACCAATAAAGCAGCAATAATAGCAACAATCAGGCTTCGTCGATGAGTGCTCGGAATAATTGTTGAGTTTCGAGGAAGTGGGGTTGGAAGAATGGTTGTAATTACAGTGGATGTTTCGTCCTTTGGTGGGCTGATCACAATTAATGGGGATGAGGATGGGAATCGAGATGATGGTGAGATGGGAACATTGCATTCTGATGAAGTGGTTGCGTAGCGCGGGTTTTCTTGACGTTTTGATTCACGTGCCGCTTCGGCTCTGAAATTCAATGATTTTTCGAAATTAGGCATTTTTGGAATTCGGGATTTTTTTAAAACATAATATTAATTATCAGCATCATATTGTCATTTTTATAATGATTTTAACAATTTTTTCAACGATTACGAAGGAAAAAAGCTGCAACATTTTTTTATTCATCCATAATTTTCAGCGTCCTAATTATAAAACAACTTCAAGGTCAAAATTCAAAATTTGATGAAAATTGAAAAAAATGGTAAAATTTTGAAAAATATCGAGGGATGGAGCTTACCAATCATATTTTTATTATAATTTACTCAATAGCTTTTTAAAGAATATTTTTGGAGTCGACGTGAATATTTGATTTGTTGACAGGAATCCGCTCATTTATAGAATATCATAAAGTGGCCCACTGTCTTTAAGACGAGTTCTTTGTGATAAACAAAAAGGATGTATTGAATGACTGAAAATGAGCGTAAAATAGGATTAGGAGGATTAAATTTCCTCGTGTTAATTGAAAAAACAAATGTGATTCCTCATATTTTTTCAATGTTAATACGTGTGTAGTTTTGCACTTCTTGGAAAAAAACTAAACTACCATTAACTAGATTTTTCTGTAGAAAAAAAAACGTCAGAAACTCACTCTTTAACAATCGATTGATTCAAATAACCCTTTGGGGTATAATATCCGTCTTCAACATGAGCCGTCGACGGTACCGGCACAACGGTGTCCATTTTAATGGATTTTTCTGAAAATTTGAAATACAATCGTTGACCGGAAGCCCAGAAAATTCAATTATCATCGTATAAATTGTCCAAAAACATGTATCGATAAGCGTAAAAACGAAAAAAAAACGATTGGTGAATCAGAACATGCCGCATTCTTTTTTACATCGAGAAAAAGGGAGGCAGACATGAAAAGAAAATGAAATTGAAAAAGGAGGTGAAGAGGAGGGCAGAAGGTATATACATTGCTGATATTTTATTTAATAGAACAATATTGTTTTATTCTCCTTTTCAGATGTGTAATAAATTGCTATGACGTTTTCATTTTATTGTAAGAAATATAATAAAACAATAATTTTAATTCCCTTCTCTGCGAAAACACAGAAAAATTGATTTTTTTTGGAAATACTCTTATTTTCGAATTTAAAAACAACGAAAATTTGAATTACCGCTCAAATAGGTAGTGTAATTGCGCGTCGAATCGTGTGTACACGCTGACGAAAAGTTGCAGAAAGTTTTACCTTCTCGCGAATTTTCATTGTTTTTCTGTATTTTTTTCGAATCTGGAACAATTTTTGTGCAAAATTGAAGTTAAGGATTTTTGGACAAAAAACGTCTGGGAAAATTTTACGAAAAAAGCAAGACAATTCGTTTTTTGAAGGGGTTTTAGGCACGGTGACACATTTATGCATATTAGATGGTTTTTTTTTGAAAGAGAATGGAAGTTAGGGATGGCTTTTAAAACAGAATTCGAAAGGGGATTTTTGAGAAGAAATTTCTTGAGAAAAACTAAAGAAACATGACGTTTTTTAATAATAAAAAATCCTGATATTAAGAAGTGAAATAAAAATCAACAAAACACCAGGAAATTGGCTTCAGAGTTTATCATTGGAAAAATGTTGCAACTACTACTATTTCCTGATAAAATCAAGGTTATTGGTTTCTTAAATGCATTATTAAATTTCATTCTAAGAAGGTTTTATATAATAGGATAAGAAAAAGGAAACAGAAAAGAAAAAGATTATCCAAAACCGCTTTAGCCACCCAGATTTGTGCGGATAAAAAGCCAATGTGGTAGAGAATGCGTATAATCGATTAATGAGAAGTAATTAAAGGACAGCAAAAGTTAATAAATGACGAATAGGAATAAAATGCATATGGGATGAATAAATCACATCATTTTTGCGAATGAGTTTGTTCGTTGAGTTGAATAAATAAAATAAGGTGCAAATTTTTAAAAAAATCCAAGGAATACTAATAATACAATTGGTATTACACAAATTAGGTCTATTCATGTGAATACAAATGCATGTTTTTGAAGGGGGTTGTGGAGAAAGATGAGAAATAAAAAAGTATTATGGATTAGGTTGTAAGAAATGGAATTGGCTTCGAGTATTCCTGATAAGGCTAATGAAATCAATTTTTTCTGATTAGTTCACAAACCTCGAATTTTTTAAAAATTTTAAAGGAGGACTGTACACAAATTGTAATGTTATAGAATCGGTTCAAAATTTGATTTTATATACCGAAATAATGGTTAAAAAATTGCAAAAAACTTGAAATTTAAAAATAAGGGGCACCCGGAATCGAACTTTGGTCTGAAAATCACTAAGTTCGATTCCAGGTGCCCTTATTTTCACATTTCTACTTTTTTGCAATTTTTTTCACTATTGTGTTGGAATATAAAATTTAATTTTAAATCGATTGAACATTTACAAAATGAGTACAGTCCCCCTTTAAATTTAAATTATTAAATTTAGTAAAAAGTAAAAAAAATGGGAAAATGAACTAGAATTTGTAATGGAAACCATTAATGATAATTAACGGAACTTGGCTCATTGCCAAAAAGGGTCACAGATTCATACAACGAAATTTCAACACTTTTTTGACATGAAAATATAGAACTTTCAAAAATTGTTTTTTCCTATTTGAACGATCACTTCCAAAATATATGGGAATTCTGTGAAAGGAAATTGTTGTATGACTAATCACATTTTTTCAAAAACGAAATTTATTTTTGAAAAAAAAAACATCATGCCTGAATTTTAAAGGGTTTCGGTAGGGTTACGAAACCCTCGAGGAGTACTAAATCGATTTTATTTAAATAAAACGAAATTTATCGTTTACATCAGCAATAAATGTCAAGTTGAAATTTTTAAAGGCGCATAAGGCGCAAGAAATCGTTAAAAATCACAAAAACCTAGTTTTTCAACTTTTATACGTTGAAAAAGTCGAACATTTCAATAAAAATATCTCGTTCGACCCAAGTGGGATTATTTTCATAATCTCTTTTGTGATCGGGAAATTGAAAAATAGAAATTTTTTGTGTTCATAAAAACATTTCAAGGAAGTTTTTCTTTGAATTAAAAGAAATATATAGATAGACGGCGGATTTTTAGAAAAGGGTTTTTTTTCGGAAAATGGGCGTTTTTTCGATATAGTTTGCACTTTGAAAATATCATATTTCAAATTTAAATGCCCATTTTGAATGGGAAAAAAAAGCATTCCTGCATAAATGACGACAGTGTGCGTAATTCTTTATTATAAGAACATTTCAGACAAATAATCATAAATGATGGAACGAACATAGTTAATCTTTAATAAAACCGATTAATGAAGTATTAAAAATAGAAATAAATCCATGTTTTCTAAAAATAACATTGGTTTATTATTTTCAGATGACTTGTAATTCATGTCTGAAAATCACTGAACAAAGAAAACTAAACAAATGCAAAAAATTTCTTTGTATTTATTCATTCACGCGAAAAAATTTGTCATATTTTTTTTAATAACAAAAAAGACAAAAACAGCCTAGGTTCCACCGAGATTTGAACTCGGGTCGCAGGATTCAAAGTCCTGAGTGCTAACCGCTACACCATGGAACCACATGCTGTTCGGCGCTGAAGGATGGACATATGATTGCGCCCGGAGGCAATTTTTTCAGAATGAACGAAATATGAAAATGAACAAAAAAGTGAATTACTTCTTAAAGATTCCCACAAACAAACCAACATAACAGAAAAAAAGGTTCACTATCCACTTTATCGTGGGAAATTAACAATTGTTCACCTAAAAATAAATATCTTACTGGTAAAAATCGAAAAAAAAACGAAAGTTTTAGTGAAAAGCATGGGATAGGTGTCGAATTACAAAAAGTCCAAATGGTATATAGTTTACCGTTAGGGTTTTCGTCCAAAAGTTGAAAAAGAAGAAGCTGCCTTCTTGTACATTGTGCTCAATTAACCAATTGTTTGTGCACTGATTCATCAATGTAAATAATGGAGAAGTAGACCGGTTAAACAACCGGAACACAACTATACGTGTATTGTTTTTTTTTCAACAGATTGGAGATTTCATTGTGAAAGTTTGATGTGCAAAATTAAAAGAAATTTTATGATTCGCAAAAAATCAAAATTACTTCGAAAGATTCAACATTTTTGTAAACTGTTGGAAGATTCGAATAATTTGCAACATAAATCATAAACTTAAATTTAACCGGTGAATAAGTACATAATACTACAGTAAGTTTACTAGTAAGTTAATGGTCTCGAAAAGAAAAACCAATTGATTGTAAATTTACGAGAAATTCATTTACTGTTCGCTCAATTTGATTCAAAAACGCGCACCACTGTTTTCGCAAGCTTAAATGGCCTTTTCCGTGTCCGTATTGAAAATATCATTTTTGAGTCATAAATGCATTTTTGGTATCTATTGGACGAATTACGAAAAATATTGTTTTTTGTCCGTGCACCGGAACACCCCAAAAAATCGAGGTTTGTCAGGGGAGCGCGTTTGGAATCGGCTCTCTTCTACAGTATCTGAGTGCACGTTTAAAGGGAGGTATGTGTCAAATGTCTCAGTGGTCTCGTGTGGAACACCGTAAGAAAGAGGGAGCTAGCTATTCGAGCAGTTTGCCAGAAATACTATAATTATTCCGCGTTGGTGTTTTTGAAAAAAAACCCCATTCCGAATTTGATTTTGTAATTCTTGTGAATTTCATAAACCATAAAATGTCATCAAAAATCAATTGATAATAGTGAATTTATTAATTTATCATAACCGTAATCCAAGAATTTTCAATAAATAATTAATTCGACACAGTCCGGTTACTTTCTGGCAGAATATTGTGTCTGGAGAAGTCGACAAAGGCCTTTAAAAAGTTATTGATTTTCCAAAAATCCGTTGAACAAAAAAAAAACAACCTTCGAAATCTCCAACAGCGCCGCATTTTGAGGCTCGCTGAAACTTCTCCCCGACGTTTGATATTGATTGGCTCGTCGGCGGTGAATCGGTGTTGAGACTAGGATTCTTTCCTCGAGTTCGTACATCGGATCGCAGTTGAGGCCATCTTTGCAAGGGATGAAAACGGGCGATGGTTTTCTGGAACATGAGCATTTTGTCTTTCAATGACCATGAATGAGCATTTACCTGTTATAAACACTCTGAAAATCGATTCTTTCAGTGTATGCATGTTTCTTAATATCATCCAAACTTGCAATCCTTTTCTCTTTCTGAAACTTTAGCATTGAATTGATGAAATGTATGAGATCTGTTGGCCAAGATGCTGGATATGGTACTGATGATTCTTTGAATGATACGTACGCCTGAAGATATTAAATTCGGAAATTATTATTAAAATTTTTGGATTCCGAGAGCTCAAGAGCTTAAAATTCCGTAGAAATTCCAAAATAAGTACATTCCAAATCAGTTTTTAAAATTTTCTAAAACCACCTAGAAGCCGAGAAAATGAGCTTCAAAACAATGGCCTAGAAAAACCTGGCCTAACTTTTTCCTATGAGCTTTTTTCGTGTTTCGTTAATAAAAAGTTATGCAGAATGCTTAAATTAGTCCTTTTTTAATGTTTTTTCATTTAAATTTATGTCTTTAAATTTTTTTTTGAGTTTTCATGCTCGCGGACTAGTTTTCGCCGGTGGCCAATTTTTCTAGGCCATTGTTTTGAGGCGCGTTTTCTCGGCTTCTAGGTGGTTTTAGAAAATTTTAAAAACAGATTTGGAATGAGAATGAAGTCTATTTTCATTTAAGTTACATTTATTATCTCCATAAAGTCCTCCTTGAATTCCGAACTGAATTTCAAATGAAAATATTAAGACATCAATGGCTACTAGTTTATGAAATCAACTTCAGGGAGCTCCCGCTTTTCCGGAAGTTTAAAAAACAATAATTATTTTTTATTATGAAAATTTTAAGCACTTCAAAAATAGTGCTTGAAAATATTTGTGAAAAGTCCAACAAACCTCTTCAGGCTGTGTCCTGGATCCGAACTCAAACGGTGTCCTCCCCCTCAACATCTCATAAAAACAAACGGCCAATGCCCACCAATCAACTCGACTATCATACCCATCACCAATTCCAAGATAAGTGGCATAAATCTCGGGCGCCATATAGGGACGAGTACCCGAATACGAGGTAGCCAATTCATCAAACTCCAATTGTGTTGCCAAGTTCAAATCGGTCAAATGTGCGTGGCCCTGCTCGTCGAGCAGGATATTCTCCGGTTTGATGTCACGATGCACAATTTTCTGATTGTGAAGATATTCAACTGCTAGACTTATCTCGCAGAAGTAGAGTTTTGCGCGATCTTCGGCGAATTTGCCTTGTTGATGGAGATGATATCGTAAGTCACCGCCTAGTAAAAGGTCGGATACCATGTACATGTAGTCTGGATCCTGGAAAAAAACGGTATTTTTTGTTAAAAATCAGAAGAAGGGATTTTTTTAAACTTTAAAATTATTTGATTTTTAATTTATTTAGAGCTTAAAGACAGTGTTCGCTATCCAAACTCGAGAAAAAACATCAAAATACGAATGGGGGTCAGAAAGACGAGAAAACAATGCCAATACGTTTCCAAATTCAGATAATTGTGTTTCGCGCCAATTTTTCCGTGTGTAAATTTCGCTGTACTATTGAAAAATAACTCTAATTTTTGAAATTGAAATCAGGAGGAAGAGCCAATTTAACTGATACACTGTCTTTAAGGAAGATTCAATGTATTCTAGGGGATGCCAAAAATTCCTATCTTGTTAAAGACAGGGTATTAGTTTTTTCAACGCTTGTAGAATTCATTTGAAGAAGTCTAATTTATCGATAATACTGTTTTTAAATTCTCAAAATCAATATTTTCATAAGATTTTCGAAATTTCAAAATTTGGGGAAAGTAGCTTTAGTAACTTTACTTTCCCCAAAGTATCGATTTTATAAATATATTCAAGAATTACCTGAAAAGTATACCAAAGGTTAACAATAAAAGGATGTGAGATTTTCGACAACAAAGTCAACTCTCGGATAACATTCGCAGCGACTCCTTTTTCTATACATCTTCGTTTGTTCATATACTTCAACGCGAAATATTTCTTCGTCTTTCTTTCTTGAACTATGCACACCTAAAATATCAAATTTTTTCCAAAAAAACGCTTCAAAAAATACCTTTCCAAACGCTCCTCTCCCAATACTTCGGATAATCGAGAAATTCTGTAAACTCGGTGAGAATGACTTGCTTGACGCTGACGTCGAAACGTGCGAAGTGACATCACTGCCACGTCTGGCCACACCCATTCGGCCACCCATTCATCGATGAAACCAACTATTTTCTAGAATTCTTCTTTTTTTGGACAAAATTTGGATGAAACGAATATGAAAAGAGCAGTTAGAAATTAGAGGAAAAAAACAAAAAAATCATTTGAAATTTTGAAATTTTCATTGAAAAATATTTATGGTATACTGTCGTTAAAGCCGCAGATTTGAAAACTAAGATTTCCAAAAAAAAACTGAGTAAAACTCCAACAAAATTCAAAAGAGGACTAATGAATGTGTCTGGGATGAAAATAGACTTCATTCTCATTCCAAATCAGTTTTTAAAAATTTCTAAAACCACCTAGAAGCCGAGAAAATACGTCTCAAAATAATGCCCTAGAAAAAGGGGCCACCGGCGGAAACTAGTCCGCAGGCACGAAAAAATCCAAAAAAAACATTGAAAAGGGACAAATATAATAATTTTGCATAACTATTTATTAACGAAACACGAAAAAAGCTCATAGGAAAAAGTTCGGCCACTTTTTCTAGGCCATTGTTTTGTGGCGTGTTTTCTCAGCTTCTAGGTGGTTTTAGAAAATTTTAAAAACAGATTTGGAATGAGAATGAGGTCTATTTTCATTTAAGCTACATTTATTATCTCCGCAAAGTCCTCCTTTAACGTCCTGGAAGGTCTCAACACGAAAAGTAGGAAAAAAAGCTTGCCAATTCATTTTCCATTTTTTAAAACTTAAATTCATGCTTGAAAAGCTCTGTATTTTTCATATTTTTAAATGACCATATATGCTTTTCAGTAAACAAAATCCAATTTGAGTCATGAGTTTTTTTTCCAAAAAAAAATTGTTTTTTTCGAAAAACACGTAGATTTTTGAACTTTTGTCCTGAAATAGCAGTAAAAACTGATATAAAAGTCAACAGCGATTTTCTTTTAAGAATTTAAAATTATTTTTTAAAGAAATATGTAGTTTCGTTTTATGCGCCTTTAAAGGTCTCGACGCGAATAGCCGACTGCCTCTTCGCCCAGAGACCTTTAAAGGCACATAACAAACTATACTGTAGATTTTTTTTTTCAAAAATGAGCTCTCATAGAGAATATTTGAGGGATTACACAAACAAAATGGTTTTTTCCCACCCGAGCAAGAAAAGAAAAAAAATTCCACGAAAAAGAAGATTTTTCGGTACAAGTTTATTTATATTTGAAAAGAAAAAAAAAGCGGGGGGAGAGGAAATACACAATCAAAAATGGTGAAAAAAGAGATGATGCAAAATTACGCCCACGACAGCAAAAGAAAAAATGATCCAATTTGGTGTCTATTTTTAAGCGTTCACGCTTAAAAATTTTCGAAAAAAATTATTTACTTGCACAAGAATATTTATTTTTGGAAAAAAAAGATTTTTGAGAGATTTTTCCCCAAAAATACGAAATGGAATGGATGTGTTTTTTTTTCTGGGGTGAAAAAAACGCCTAATTGTGTGCATTCAAACATAATGCCTTTCGCTATTGAAGGGAAGAAGAAAAAAACGGGCGGTCCCTCACAAAAAACATGAATTTTTGCTGGTTGGAAAATGATGTTTAGAAGCAAGGGTCATATAATGATGGAATTTTGATGAATGTGATTTTTTCGCTCTCTAAAAATGAGAAAAATGAAGAAAAGCAGATGTATTTATTTACAATTATTCAAACATGTGGGGTTTTTTGTTTGTTTAGATTTGAGAGGTTTGGAAATGTGTGCATTTTCAGAGTTTTATTTTTTGCTATTCTCTTGAGAGAGTGAAGAGGATGTTTGAGAGACGCAGAGTGTTCTATGGAGCGCGTTTGCTTTTCAGGAATTTTTGGAAATGCAAAAAATTACTTTTTTGAAGTTCTTCGGCTCATTTTTCAAAAATAAACTCTAAACAAACGTGTTCTTGGGATAGATTCACAATAGAATGAAAGAGACGCAGAGTCCTTAAAAAACTGAAAAATTCGTTTTCACCAGAACAAAAAATGCACAATTTTTCACATGTCCAAATGACCCGAGCCAACCAAATTCATAAGTACTTTATCCCCATTCTTTTCGTTCGAAAAAAAAGGAAAATTTCCCCGAGAAACAAATTGAAAATGTTGTTTGAGTGGCAGGTCTTTTCTCTCGCGGCGGAAAGGAAAAAAATTAGGTCAGAATTTTGAATTTTGTTTTCTATTTTATTTCAATTGAAGAGCATGAAAGATAGAATTAGTTAATTTCTGACATTTGAGGTTTTTCAGCGAAATTTCTGTTTTCCATGAGTTTTACAAATTCCTGTTTAAACTCGAAACTTTGGAGTACCTCGAGAAATAAGAAAATAAAAACTATTAATTTTCTGTCTCTTTGTATTTAAAATCATCATTTTCTTAGTTTTAAATTTCGGGGGAACACAAAATCTAGTTTTTTTTTTCATTTCAAAAATTGAATGCACAATAAACTTTTACAATTTTCAAATCCTACAGTTTAAAGGCGCAAGGCTATAAATTATCAAGGGTCTTGAAAGGAAAAGTAATGAGAAAGAATACGGTACATATTATAGAAAAATTTCCCTTTCATTCAAAAAGAAACATCGAAAAAAAGAAGAATGTTAATAAAACTAATATTAAAAAATAATAATAGTAGTAATAATAATAATAACCAGGGATTTCTAACCAACATGCGACATGCTCCATATTTCTCCATATACATATGAAAAGCAGACTTTGCTCTTCCTTTCCGCCTCATTTTCGTTGTCGTCGCCGTCGTCGTCTTCTTCTCCTTTTCCCTCTATCCTGTCGTCGCCACAAATTTTGCCCTACATATATGTGTCTCCATCGATTCTTCTTCCCTTATTCTTTCTTTTTTCACGAAAAAAGATAGCCCAACGACATGAAGAAAAATTGAAGAAGGAACAAGAATTACTCTCACACCGAAATCATATTTGTGCAAGAATGAACTGAATTCGTTAGTCGACTTTTTATGTGTGCATTCACTTCTGCGAAAAAATGCACATATTTTGAAAAATGGAGGAAAATTAAGGAATCACTTAAAAATTAAAATAAATGAGCTGGAAATAAAGAATTTAAAATTTTGATTATTGAAGTAAAAAAGCATTTTTTGGTTTTTAATAAAGAAAACTAAGATAAAATGAATGAAATTAGGTCTGTGCCCTAGTTTGGATTTTTCGGCCATCCATCTCCGTTTTCATACCCGTCCCAAAAATATTATTATCCAAAAAATTTTCAAGCTTATCTGACAAGTATTCAACTAATGGCCTAGTAAATTAATCTGTTGGGTTTCTAGGCCACATTCTTGTATTTCTAGGCCGCAGAAATTTTTACCATTTTTAATCGATTTTTAGGTTATTTTTTCTATTTTAACACATTATCAGCTGAACTGAAATTTTATCTAACTTCAGAAACTGCAACAATAATATCTGAAATTCCAATTTCTAAAAAAAAATTCCAAAATAATAAGAAAATCAAATTTATGACACAAACTTCAAAAAACTCCCAACATTCACAACTTTTTAGCTTCAAAAAACGCCTTCGTCCTCCTAATAATCTCTCCAAACCCCAATCCACTTTCAGTTTTTCCACCAATCCATGCTGACAACTTGCTTTTCGTCGCCGGTTTCGAGAATCGTTCATCAAACAGATAAACCGCTGCATAGTCCCTCCGATGGCGGATAGCTCTTCCAATTGCCTGGAGAAAATCGATATTTTTGGGGGAAGATTATTTTTTAAAGATTGACCTGATTAACCGCATGCATACACAAAGATTCATACAGCAATTGTCCACCATTTGAAATTTGAGAATCCAGAAACTACAAAAAAGTATTATTTTGGACGTTTTTTTGACAAATTAGGAACCAACGGCATAAAATTAATATAAAAACATAGTTTTCAAAACAATTTACGCCAATTGGATTTCTAGATCATAAATTCAAGAAAAAAAGCTCTGTATGAGTTTCTCCATAATTTTAAAAGCTAAAATTTATTGTAAAAGACGACAAACTACACATTTTTGAAGGTTTCTCTAGAAATTAGTAATTTTTTTTTAATACCTTCATTCTCTCCCTCAACTCTACACTAGTCTTATTCGGATACGGCAATCCAATAACAATCACAGCCCTGCCAAGTTCATCGCAAAAATTAATCCCCTCGCTCATTTTTCCACCAACAACCGCGAAAAAAACCGCACCATTTGGCGTTTTCGCCGCCCTACTATACATTTCCCAAACATTCGATGTTGGCGACCGACTTTCCGTGAAAATTCTCTTCTTCTCCTTGACGCAAAAATTATTTATCATTTTAAGGTGGAAGAAATATACCTCGATCCTTTTCCAAATCCCAAAACTTTTCAATTTTTGCTGAAAATTGAACAAAAAATCATATGAAGGCACAAAAATGACTACTCCATTTGGCAAATGGTTCAGCAACGCTTGAAGTGATAGGGCCAATGATTTTAGGACCGTTTCATTGGTTCTTGTTTGATAGGTTAGTTGAAACGGCTTTCCATCCACAGTTTTTTCTGAAATTCAAGATTTTTCGATATTGTAAATGAAAACTATTCGAAAAGAGCGGCGGAAGAAGCTCTTTGCTTTAAATTAACTTTTAAGAACTCTGTATTTTCCAAATCACATTCTGAAGGAAATTTTTGAATAAAAATTTGATTTTTGCATCTATCTAGATTCCAAAAAAAAATCGATTTGTGAAAACGAGGCGTAGTTCACCTTTAAAGTAGGACTTTACGGAGCTAATGAATGCCATTGAAACTAGACTTCATAATCATTCCAAATATGTTTTTAAAATTTTCTAAGACCTCGTAGAAGCCGAGAAAACGCGCCTCAAAACAATGGCCTAGAAAAAGTGTCCACCTGCGAAAACTAGTCCGCGGGCACCTTTTTCTATGTCATTGTTAGGAAGCTCATTTTATCGACTTCTAGGCGGTTTTAAACAATTTTAAAAACAGATTTGGAATGAGAATAGCGCCTATTTTCATTTAAGGCACATTTGTTATCTCCGTAAAGTCTACCTTTAAAGGCAACGTGCGAATTTCAACATTTTTTCTTTAAAAAATGAGAAAAATGTCCCATTTTTGCAATTATTTAAAAATTAGAACTTCTGCCCATAATTCGAATTATTGGCATTCAAACATCCCCTACAGGTTTTTTAAAAAACACAGTAAAGTGCTAAAGATGACATGATACTTTAAACTCAATGAAAATGGTTCCGTTCAAAAGTAATATTGTCAAGTTAAAAATTTTGGATCATTCATTTTCTACTAAAAAACCGCAGCGCAACCGCTCGCATTTAAAAATAGCACGACTGTGTGAGAGATTTAGATTTTCTGGATAGGTCAAAGGTCTTTAGAATTTCGTTATTGTAAGCTTTATTGAAATAGTTACCTACAACCATTGAGAGCAGCTGATCATCATCAATAACATGCGAACAAGAGAAACGTTGAATTTGGGATGAATCTTTGATTCCTCTTGAAAGAGTTTCAACCTAAAAATAACATTTATTCGTTAAACATTAATACATCACAATTAATTGATATAGAATCAAGTTATCACTCCCTTTAATTAATTCAAAATTCTATTAAAATGTAGAACTTCACAATTCATCAAAACCCACCAACAACTGTGCCGGTTCCATAGTTCCACCAACCAAAATCGTCGATCTCGCCGCATTCACCACTTCCGCCAAGCGATCAGCCGGATTCAGAAGCATATACCGAAACTTTGCTTCATTATCCGCCAGTTTCTCAATAACAACCCGTCCATCTTCACATTTATTCGTCAATGCATCAATAAACGATTTCAGCGAAAAAAGTGGCGATGGTAGGGTACGAACTGGCACCTTTTCTTCTTCTTCTTTCGCCTCTTCTTCCTTCTTCGCCATCAGTTTCGCAATTCCAGTCAGTTTTGGCTTTTCGTTCTCTTTTTTCATTTCCTTTAAAAATTACGACTATTTTCTGCTAGATGCTAGAAAATTCACCATTTTCTGCATTCTCATATAAAATCCATGAAATTTCTTGCACAGGTCGCTTTTTTCAATATACGCAGCTAGTTTGAACAAATTAATCTCAACCACATTCAGCCTTCCAATGAGTACCGGTACACTTAAAACTTCATCTCGATTATTTTCAGATTTCAAGTATCCAAGCATCGAATTTGTGAGAATTTGTAATTGTCGCATGTATAGCAAATTTTTGGCTTTGAGGCGGAGTCTGAACAATTTTTCTTTTTAAAAAATATTTTTTAAAACTCTATAACTCACTTATACGTCTCAATATATTCTCTAATCAATTTCAGCGCTACTGTCAGCGATTTTGTGGAGATTTCAGCGGAATAAAGCGAACCTAAAACTTGCAAAATTTTTGGGAGCATTTTTCGATTTTTAAAAATCACCAATCGTATTTAGTACATTATGAGCTTCATCCAACACCACTACATTTCCTTCCAAATCTACACCCCATGCTTCTCTGGTCCCATTGTGTAGAAGTACTTGATAGGGTAGAAGTACCAATTGACATAAAGGGATTGATTTCCTGGTTGCAAAGTACGGACAACCGGTTGAGGCTTTTCCTTGTTTGGTTACCTGAAAAAATCGGTAAATATATGTTTTTTATTCAAAAACACGAAATTTCCGGAGAAAATCCAAAAAATTTTAGTAAATCGCTGAAAACTGAAAATGTTATGATTTTCCACTTTTTTTTTAAATATTCACCTTATTTCAATTGTTAAAAAAAAAACTTTAAATTGATTGTTTTGCACTCTATAAACTGGTTTATTGATTTTTTTTGATAATTAATTTTTAAAAAGTTTGATGTTGTGCTTTTAATTGGAAATCTGTTGAAAATGCAATATTTTGTTAAAAATGACCTCACAATACATTTTTAAATAAAATTATTGGAAATTGGGACCCCTGAACCGGCAGGAACTTTATCAAATCCATACCTCCATGGTATTCCTCAACTTTTCCGCCAAAATCCCATTAACCACCTCCTCAATCTGTTGCGAATTATAATATTCACATGATGAGCTACACTTCTTTCCAGTTGTTCTCTTCTTCAAAACCTCTCCACCCTTCTCATCCTTCGCCTTCTTCTCCGAACTTTCCTTCTTCTGATTTTTCCGCAATTCCATACATTTCTCATTAATCAAGTGATTCAATTTCAGTTTTGTCACTTCCTCATTTACACACAATGTACCTCTCGAAGCACACGTGACAACTCTTGGCTTGAATCTTGTTTTCGCCAGCTCTTCGATCAATTGGTCTAATTGAGAATGAGTTCGAGATGCGTAGAAGATTTTCACACATTTTATTGATTTTTCGAAATTTTCGGCATTTTCGTCATCTTCTAAACTTTTTGAGCATTCCCCATCTGATTGATAGTCATCTGGTGCGAATTCCTGTTAAAAAATCAATTTTTCTTCAATTACTTCAAAAATTCTTACATCTTTCTCCTCTTCTTCCAATTTTAGATCAATTCCCAAATCATCTTCCACATTTTTTCTTTTCCTCGATTTTATCTCAATCAGCCCTTTTTTCGAGTTCTCAATCCTTTCATCAATTCTAAAGTTTAGTTAATATTCATGTTAATTTCTTCAGATATTTAATTTTTTTAAACCTTTTCTGAATTTCCTGCTTATTTTCAACATCGTCGAGTTCTCTTCTAGCTTCCATTTTCCGGCGATGTCCGGCAACCCAATCATCATCTGAATTAAGAATTGGATTTCTAGTTTTTAAATCGATAAAAAATTTTAATTTTAAAGTGAAGAAAAAAAGGCTCCATGGCATAGAAAACTAATTTCGGGGACTAACTTTCTTTGGGCGAAAAATATATTTTTCTAATTTTATCTATCATTTTTTTTTTTGGTTTTTATTATATACCCCATTCGATAAAGAACCGATGTCCTCTCATCCTCGATAGCCCCCTTTTACTTGTCGCAAATGGCTAAAAAATAATTTTTTGAACATAATTTGCAAGGCCTTCTTTTTCCCGATATTTCTGCTAATTATTCTAAGAAAATAATCATGTCTCAGAACCAAAGAACCTTTTTAAAATATGCCGGGCCATAAACATGTGAATTTTGATTATATTGCCTAGAAAACCAAATGAAGGCCTAGGAACTGAGGGTAGGCCAAGTTTTCGAAGGCACATGTGTTCGTCTTTTATAAAGCTTTTTCGTTTTTTAAAATTTTTTCATAGATGAAAAAAGTTGTCGAAGTAGAATGTGATTTCCCATTTAATGATTTTATTTTATTTTTCGTGTTGCTTTAGGCTAAACGTTTCCACAGGGTGCGTGGCCTAACTATTTCAACGTACGAACACTTGTGCCTACGAACACTTGGCCTACTCTCCCATTTTCAGTTTTCTAAGTATTGCTTTGCGATTTTCTTTTTTTTTCTATTTTCCAAAAAAAAACGTTCTAAATCACTTTGTAAGTTTATTTATTGTTTCCCCTGCGGAGGATTTCAGTTTTTTGAAATGGACAAACATATTTTTAAAACTTTATGTTGTTCATACAAATGCTGAAAATTTTAAAATTGCTAACTTACGCCCGAATTCTTTATTCACAAATTTTAAATACCAAATGAGAAATTTCACGTTTTATTTTCAAGAAGGACTCAAAAATTATTTTATTTATTTTTCGTTTATTGTCAACTTAACATTTTGGATCATCCATTTTCTACTGAAAGACCGCAGCGCAACCGCTCGCAGGTAAAAATAGCATGACTTTGTGAGAGACTTAGATTTTCTGGGTAACCTACCAAAACCAACTTTCATGATCAAAAATATTTGAGTTGACAAACCGTATTGTACTGTCAACTCAAATATTCTTGATCATGCAAGTTGGTTTTGATCTACCCAGAAAAGCTAAGTCTCTCACACAGTCGTGCTATTTTTAAATGCGAGCGGTTGCGCTGCGGTCTTTTAGTATAAAATGGATGATCCAAAATTTTTAACTTGACAATAAAGTAAGTGAAAACATGTATTTTCAGTTTAAAAAATAGAAAAAAATAAAATAATTTGGAAAATGCCATTTTCTTTCCAAAAAATCCCCCAATTTTCACCATTTTCAGCCTCCTCAATCGTTCTTCTCGATTTTTCAACAATCTCATCCATTTCCCTCTTCCTCCTAATTTCCGCATTCTCTAGCCACGTCATCGTCGAACACAAAACACTCAAAGACTTTCCGGTGCCTGTCGGCGATTCGAAAATCCCAATTTTTCCCATCTCAATACATTCCTCAATTTCTTTCATCAATCTCAATTGAATTTCATACGGTTCGAATGGAAATGAGTAGGCATTTTTGGACATTTCTTCAATTTTTCAAAAAAATCAAATTAAAATCCAAAACCTTCGAAAGAATAAACCAGATAAACATTCGATTCTACAAACTATAAATTTATATCAAACTGAAAAGCGTTAAATGTGTGAATATATTTTTGAGATCAGTTACACTGGGTAATATTTAGAATATCAAAATACAATGAACATTTGACAAAAAAAATTAAATATTCGGGAACTTTTCCAATCTATCAACGGTTTTCTGGTATCCTTCCACGGTTTGTTCGTAAAGCTGCTGCAATAATTGGATCTTTTGATTTTCATCCAATTCACCGGCGGCCGCTTGAATGAGTTCTTCTTTTTTGAGTGCAGAGTTTAGACGTTTCCAGTCTTTGTCTGTTTTTCTCATTGGGGCGTGAAGTCTGTAATTTAAATGTTTTTTTTAAAGAATTTTAATTTTCAGAAAAATATTAACATTGACCAAAATGCTCCTATTTCGTTCAATTTTCTAAAAATTCATGGAACTCACATCGTGTCTCTAAAAGAGATGAAGTTTTGTAAAATTGGGTTCAAATCACATTTTTCAAAAAGTTCTCACCTTTTCTTAATATCTAATCGATAAGCTTTCAATTCCGCAGCATCCTTCTTATTTGTAATTCTGAACCTCAAAATCTCATAAACCCTTCTTGCTTGCTTCTTCCCAATCTTAAACTTTTCCAGAGCGGCAGTTCTCATCTCATCATTGAATCCTTCCTTCAATTTTTGCGGTGCAAACTCGGAAAGTCCTAGACAATTGATACAATCCACATAGTCTCGAAGATAGATGAACGAATCAGCTGGATCTTCAACAGTTATGTCCATTACATTGGAAGTCGCCCAAAGATCTCTATAGATTGATTGTAAGAATCGAGCGCCATTTCCTCCGCTTCTAAAATGAAGCGATTATGGATTATTCATGAAGTTTCGTTACCTATATTGCGGAAGGAGAAGAATCTGCGCAACTCTTGGACGAATCTTATCCGGGTATGCATAATATCTATAAAGTGAGCAATATCCAGCGAATTTTCGAATTTTCTTTCCATCTCCATCGCCACTGTCACAATTTTCGTATCTAGAAACAGCATCTAATTTTAAATTTCTGGTTTAAAACTAACACAAAGTAGTGGAGCCATTGTTCATCGGTATTATCAGTATATGTAGCTGCTTCAATGTACCTTTAAAGAATTTCAATTATTTCAACAAAAATCATGTTATTCTTACCATAAAGAAAGAGTTTGAGCTCTGGCTAAATACTTATCAAACTCTGGTGAAGATTTAGAAACCTTGAACATTTCGAAGCTATGCTCACTGGATTGAAATTTGTGGATAAGTTCACCAAATGGAACGAAATTCTTTTGTTTGTTCAAAATCATTTGGAACTGCTCGTTTGAAACGATAATGTCCATTTGTTCCGATGGAAGTTGGTCTTTTAGTAATTTGTGAATATCATCCGCTTCCAAATCGTTGTCTTTTTTAAATTTAGCCTTGAAGGTGACTTCTGGGTAGACGTACAGAGAAAGGTCGGAATAGTTGACGGTTATCTGAAGGTCTTCGTAACCGAAAATTGTTTCGCTGAAAATTTTAACTTTTACTGAATATTTACAACCATAAGATCTCACTTTTCTCCAAAATGTTGATATACAAACCCTGGGTCATATTTCTCGGTTTCGACCAATTGGTTAATATTGTTAACTGAAATTTTTGCAAAAAATATTATACTTTTTGAAAATGTGTACCAAATGTCAGTTTTACAGCTTCTAACCCATCTGAAACCCATTTTGATTCGCTTCGAACAAGAGCAGATTCGTCGACGATTTCCATGACCATACTGAAATTCAGAACGCTCAAAAATTTAAAAAATAAAAAAAAATTGTATTATAATCAATGTTTGTTGAAAACTCAAATTTTGGTAATTTATTTTCGAAGTTTAGACAAAAAAGAGGGTAAGAAACATAAATTTTACCACTTTTTGACGAAAATACAACAAAAAACCGAATTTCAGAATAAAAATAAATTTATCAAATTTCGAAATTCAAATCCTCGTTTTCGCGCTCTTCGTAAATCTACACAAAAATCGCCAATCGTTGCGAGAACCCGAGGGCCATACGAACCGCAACGCACACGCTCCGCCGCCGCCGTCACACATTTGTCCATTGAAAACGGGCCTCCCTCCTTGATTTTGTATGTTTGTCGCGAGTCTCTCGCCACTTTTTTCGAAATTTTGTTCGCGTTTAGCAAAAAATGACGGCTTTTTCAACGCTACCTCGTTTTTTGCCTCATTTTCGATGTTTATGAATTTAAAATTGATTTTAAATTTATTGTGCTTTTTTTGTTTAGATTAAATTATCCAATTTCGCCTAATTGTTCAATTCACGTGACCTAAAAGTATTATTTAAATCTATTTAATTAATCAAACTGTTGAAAACAAATTATTTGTTAGGGAAATAAGTCATTAATGTCGATTTTCTACAAAAATCGTTGATCGCGTGATGCAATTTATCGATTTTAAGAAGAAAAGTTGGTCAAAGAATAGCAATTAGTAATTAATGATGTAATATATTCTTTATTTCAGTTTCTTCTTTTAAAATTCAGTTATAAAATCGATGCATATCCTTTTTTCAGAAATTACCTTACCTTTCAACGGAAATCAACAAACATCGAGCCAAAGTTATTGATGGGCTATCCCATCGAATAATGTATGATTGTGAAGGACGAAGAAAAGGAAAACAAAAAGGTTTCAACACATTCTCAAAGCGCCAGCCACACCAAATCCACTTTCGGCCATCCTTATTGCATGGTTGTGAAAGGGGCCATAACTCAATCGAACAGCCATCATCTAGCAGTGGGTATGGAACATGAAAAGCCGCTGGCACCTATGGTATATGGAGGTGTTTTGCAAACTTCAACATCAAATGGAATAAGTGAGTTGGTTGACGCGTCGCCAATGTCGGATGATGAAGCGGAGATAGAGGCAGCAGCTGCACAGTCGGAAACGCCTTTGCCGAATGTTGTCAAAAATTCGTTTAAACCTTTGCACGTTCAGACGAACAATTTCAATGGTTCTGGGGTGAGATAACATATTTTTATATTTTAAAATAAATATTTTGTATTTATAGTCCGAAACTTCCACTGTTTCCGGCCCAAGATCATCACTATCAACATCTTCAAGCGTTCCCTCTGCTTCACACCTCAAAAGACCACCAATTCCGTCACCGATGATTCGCAGAGGTTGGTATTCCTCTCCTTTTTTTCAAATAAAAAATATTTACGTCAGATTACCAATCCCAAAGGGTTTCCACCTCAAATGTTCCAAATATCATCATGGGACCACCAAGTCAATCGAGCTCTGTGCTTTTGAGTCCCGCAGGAAATATAAACAACGGATTTTCGTAAGAAAAAACGAAGAGTTATAAAATAAAATCGTGCTTATTGTAGGCGATCAGGTGAGACACCACCTTTATCGCCAGCCACTGGACACCTGCAAAGGGCACCTTCCAAACGGTTAGTTATGATTTTATCAAGAATTTTTTCAAAAAAATTGAGGAAAGACGTTTTAAGAATTTTTCAATGAATAAAGACTTAAAGCCATTTTTAAAAAAATCTATCTGACTGCATTTGAAATGTGGCAAAGGCGTATATTTAGAAATTGTAATAATTTCGATGAAAAATCAAATTTCGCATGCTTTTATATCTAAAATTTGACGTTCGGTGCACTTTGGATTGTAGTTGCTTCTTTTTTCCTTCATTTTCGGAAATGAATTTAAGGTCACAAAAAATTCCAGAGATCAATATGCTCATCCACTGGCGCATACTCAACACCTGGGAAGACCGCCGATTCCAAATCGTCCTCCGAACTATGTACCAAACCTGGTTACGCATGGTAAATACGCTTCACACTATTTTTATCAACCATTTTTTTTCTATTTTAAGTTTCCAACCCGAATACTCAACGGAAAGACATTGAACTCAACAAGCGACGAATAATGGCTGATAAATTGCAAAAATACCGAGATGACGGAAGTGTTTCGGTGTTTCTACCGCAGGTGATTTGCTTATTATCAGATCCTCAAAATAATGGCTGAAAATTACAGATAGACAGCCATACAGCAACACAAATGGCAATGTATTTGAGGAGGAATCGAATGGAATGTTTGAGGGATATGCCGGCTGAAATTCGAAGTGAGGTTTTCGATGAAAAGATGGAAGACGCTTCTAGTTCTACGATTGTGGCAAAGAAGTTGAAAACTTCGATGGTGATGAGGGTATGTTTGACACAGTATAGAAGAATATTAGCAAAACTAACGGTTTTAGACGCGAGACAATGAGCCGGATGACGTGACAGATATAAGTGAAGGTGAAGATGATGAAGAAAGCTTGGCGGAACGAGTTTGTAGAAATACATTGGGACCGACAAAAGTGCCATTGGAAAGATTGAAATGGAATGAGAACAAAATGAGGATTGGGAATTTAAACGCATGCCTGCGGCAAATGACAAATGATAGATATGGGTTGTTTAAATCGTTGCAAGATCAATTACAAGCAATCGATTTGTCGTCTGGAGTAAGGTTTGGCACTGAAGATGTGGTTCCGAAGAAAAGGCAGAAAATTGACGGAGAATTCCATGTGTCGAATGATGAGAAACTTGTGAGGAGTAATGCGGAGGATTATGGTTGTTCGAGATGTATGCCAATGGTTTCGTGGACGAGGAGGAAGCTTCATCGAAATGTTTTCTCGTGAGTTTTGAAGAATATTGATACAAAGCTTTAACTTTAAAAAGGGGAAGTCACGGTTGTGGGGAATATCTTTTTATGAAAATTTAAAAAAAAACTCCTCTGTAAGAACTTATATAAAAGTGCTTTATTTTTAAATAAGCGCAGATTTAAGCTTAATTCAGAATTTTCCAGACGTCGCCCAGATGACCATGTATTCGATCCAAACGTTCCGAGTTGTTCGACTTCATTTGACAAACTTCCGAAATATGATAATCAGATTATGCCAATTTCGTCTGAAAGGGTAAGTACTGCATTCATGCTCAAAACAAATTTATTATTATTATTTATTCAGGTTGTAACGAATTTCACATTCGGAAACAAACAAAAGAGGACATATGAAGAATATACATATCAAAGCTATGAAGAAGGAAAAGGAATCGTTGAAATTCGAAATATTCCAATGGAGAATGCGGTTAATTATGTTTGTAAAGTGAACTGTAAGTTTCGAATTGAAAATTGTTGTTTTAAAGTTGAATTATTTCAGATTTACCTCTAGAACAGAGAATTCTTAAATTCTCACTATGGATGTCATTAACACCGTTGATGGTGAGTAGAAGGACGCTGGATAGGTCGGTATTTTTGGATCCTGGAATTGACGAGAAGAATAGAAACGGAGCACATCGGCTAATGGCTATAAGGTTTGAATTTTTTAATTAAAAGAAATGAAACGAGGCCTGAAAATTGATAAATTCTATAAAAATTAAATTAAAATACATAAATGCATTTGTTGTTTACAAAAATTTTTGGTTTACGTATTTTTTGAAGAAAAAGTGTCGCAGTTTTCTCATTTTTTACTTTTTTCAAATGAGTTTTCCAAGGAGCACGAATTTCAGGGAGAAACGAGATAATCGTGACAGAAAGAGGGAACGAAAAGAGGAAAGTAGTGATGATGAGGATTGGTCGAAAACTGTAAGAATTGGAGATGGAAAGAAACGAGGTCGAGGAAGGCCTGCAAAAGCTCCTAAAAAGATTACGATTGTAAGAGAAATTTGAGAATTTCAGCTGTAAATTATTGATTTTTTTCTAGAACCAGCGGACAATTGGGACAAGAAGTGCAACTGGTACTCGATCGAATTTCAGAGCTGATATTGGGTTTGATGATTATTTCATGGACGAGCCTTTGAATATTCCTCTTCCGCCAAAAATTGCATATGCGGTATGTGATTTAAAATGTTTTTGAATTTATGGAAAAGAGCCGAAGTTTAAAATTTTCATGCTCAAAATCAAAAATAATATTTTTTACAGCGAATTCATGTTCCAACTTGGGTCTACATTTCTGAAGACTTCTGGAAGGAGGATGAGGACAACACGGCAGATCATTCACCGTCCCCAGCGATTACGGATGAAGAATTGTGGTGTTCGGTGGCAAAAGATCATCATAAATTAGTGTTTTTGGAGAGGGAACGGGTGAAGGTAAAACTAAACTTTATTATTATTTAATATATACCAGAAATTTTGTTCCAGAGAGATGCTAAGAAGCACAAGCATTCGAATAAACTTGCTCCTTTGAAAGCACCGGGATCGTCGACACCGCATCCGTCGACTGAGGAAGTGGTGGATGAAGATGCATTATTGCAGTTGCTGCCGCCGTTTGATGTTAAGGAATACGAACCGAATCAGGTAAATACTCTTTCAACAATCAAAAATTTTAATATTAAGTTCTCAGAAAAACAACTTTGAAATATAGAATTAACGAACTTTTGCTTTTTGGAAAAATTCGAAATTTTTTAAAGTTTAATGTTATTTTATCTGTTTTGAAGTGTTTCAGAATTTCAAAAGAGCAAATTTCTAGCAGGATTTTCTTTTAAAGCAATTTTTGAATGTAATGTTTAATTTTTTGTTTTCGAAAAAAATAGTGAGGTCTTTGAAATGTCCGAGTACCATTCAAAGATCAACTCTTTCAAATTTTCAGCTGAGTCGTGATCGTCGTTTTGAATCAATCGAGCAGCCGTATGAAAAACGTGACTTTTTCACCAAATAAATATTCCTTTGGCAAATTTCATTTTCTTCACATAACCACTCAATTTTCACATATTCCTTCCCCTCACAACACATTTCATACTGTTTATTGTATTTATTTTAATCGGTAAAAATCTCAACAAAAAAATGAATTTCTCTTTTTATGAGTGTTACTTTACGCTGTCTAAATGATAATTTTTCTAAAACGTATCTCTCTTGTTGTTTTTTTGTTCCCCCAAAAAATTCTGTTTTTCCATCGACTCTCTTCTATCTCTCTCTCGCATAATGTCAAAATGATCTCTTTCTCTGGAAGTGTTACCGAGTGCCTTCAATTCATTTATTTTTTGTTCCATTTTTTGATTCTCTTGAGAATTTGGATTATTTTTATGGCGATACTCGATCTTTTTCTGTTTTCCTTCAATTGTTCCTCATTCATTGACGATTTTTCGTCTTCCCGAGTGTAGTTTTTCTTTTCTTTTTTTCAGTACTCTAGTATATTTGACCGGTTGTTTTTTTTTCCGTGCCGAGCATTATGTCGTAATTATCTTAATTTTTTAATTATTTTTGTTATATCGTCAACACCATTTTTATTTGGCGTGAGAATGGTGTTGTTGCTAAAATTGTTTGAAAAACGGATTCTCCCGCGCAGAGCCGTTTTTTTAATTCAAAAAATTTGAGAATACGGATGAAATTTTTTGTTTTGAAAAAATTTAGAATTCAAAGATTTCTATGCTTTTTTGGAAGGAAATCCGAAATTCTGAGTTTTTCGAAGCTATCGAAACTTCTTTTAGAAGCAGGATTTTGAATAAAATTTCATATGAAATTTTATTTTTAAAAATTTTTGAAAGACTTCCTAAAAGATAAAATTTTGGCAAGAATTTATATTTCGCACTTTTTTTTGCTGAAATTTCTGAAAAATGATTGATTCTCCAGCCAAAAACTGTTTTGTTTTATATATTCATTCATTTTAACCTAATTTAAAATATTTTTCTCAGTTTGTTGCGCTTCAAATACTCCTTTTCCGCCTTCTCGAATTTTTTGTTGTAAAAACCCTAATTTATTTCGTTTTGAAAGTGTTTTCTCAAGAAAAAAAACTCTTGTTGTTGTTAAGAAACCGCCAAATAATTCGTTCTCTACACCTGCAAAGTTTCGGAATTTTTGATCAAGGGAGATTGTGAACGCTCTTTTTTTTTATATTGTAAATATCATCTTTTTTATGTTTTAAATGAAGATGTTGAGGATTTGGAAAGAAGAAGAAAAAATGTGGGAGAAATGCTTAAATGTCGGTGGAAAAGCCGAACAATTACTTGAATGGTGCAAGTTTGCCCTATTGGAAAATGAACTTTTGAATTTTTTGTTGGACACCGCACGTTTTGTTTAATAGAGAGAAATAGAAAGCGGGGAGGGGTTTTATCAGATGTTCTTATTATTATGATTTATATGTTGCTTTTTTTTGTAAAGATGAAAATTCCAGTTTTTATTGATTTTTTCGAGAAATTTCAGAAAAACCCAATGCAATTGATGAATATAAATGTTGGAGGGTTAATACAGAACGCTGGGATTTTTCGGACGAGGACAAATGGTAGGGAATTGGGGGAAATTTGCTAGAAAAACAGAAAATTTTAATTTCAGAGAATTAAATAAATAAAATATGGAAAATATTTCTTAAAATTGCATCATCTCAGGTTTTTTCAAAATTTTTCAGCTAAACGAGTTTTCCGCTCTAATAAGGTTAATTTCATGGGTTTTTTTGTGATTTTCAAGAGTTTCGAAAGTTTTATTGAAATTTTATTATGTAAAACAAAAAATGAAATTATTTTTGGGAAATTATCTTCAAAATTCGATTTTTTTTTTTAAATTATTTTATTTTACACCCGAAACAATTTTTTTCTTCTAAAAATTAAGAAAAAACCATTTTTTCAATCCAATTTTTTAAATTTCAGGACTTCGTCGCGGTCGTGACGTCGAAACGGCCGCAATTTCCATGCCACGTGCATATTTGTCAGTTTTTCGACAAATCGGTACAACTTGTCCGAATGCTGAAGTTTTAAGAGGTTTTCGTTTGTGCAATATTTTAATGTTTTTTTTAGAAAAAGTCGATTTTTAGATGCAATTTTGTCAAGAAAGTCGCATAAAAAGCTCCCGGAAATTTCGATGACATTGGATCATAATACCACTCTGAAATATGTGCCAACAACATCGTGTTTTTGTGAGTTTTGGTGTTTTTTCTTTAAATTTTCAAGGCGGACGTTTTCAGATGTTCAAAAACGAGGATTTCGTACTCGTCGGCAAACACTTGGATTGGGAAATGGTGGAAGGAATGTGCCGAAAGAAGAAGAGCCGAAAACATTGTAAATTTGTGATATTTCAGCAAAATTGTGTTAAAAAGACCAATTTTTATTTTAGATTGTCGTATTTGAATGAGCTGGTGGGAAATAAGAAGCCCAAGTCGTCGGAAGATAAAGGAGTTGAAAAATGGCAACAATATGAAGCGGATTTGAAGAAATTGCCAGAAACGCAGCATCGAACTTTTACGGTATGTTGAAAATGAGATTTTTGTGAATTTCGTGAAAAAAATTGCTAAAAATGGTGTAAATTCGAGTTTTTCGATGTAAAAATCGTTTAACAGACGAAACGCTCTATTTTTCACTGAAATTTTATAGTTTTTCTGAATGTTGGGAACTTTTTTCAAATTTATTCTGAATTCTTAGAATTTTTTAAACAAAATTACCGTAATTCAATTTTTTTTTGAAAAAAAACGAAACTCGCAATTTTGGGTCAAAATTCGAAATCGAAACGATAAATTCTTTAAATATTCGAAAATTTCCGAGATTTAAAATAGATTTAAATTAAAACGGTGAATTTTTTATTATCAACTCAAATATTCTTGATCATTGCGTTCGGAAGGCTGCTCAACCTCACAGCCGCTCCGCACGCACGCGACGCGGCTGCCGACACTCTACACACTGGAAAATTTGAAAAATTCATTTTCCCGCCGATATATTTGAAAAATTCATTTTCCCGCCGATATTTCAGTGTGTGTGAGTGTCGGCAGCCGCGTCGCGTGTGTGCGGAGCGGCTGTGAGGTTGAGCAGCCTTCCGAACGCAATGATCAAGAATAATTGAGTTGACAATATTTACATAATTTTTTTAAATTATTGAATTCCTTTTTTTCCGTTTACAAATTCCCTAAAAAATCCCTTTTTGTTGAAAATTTTAATTTCAAAACCTTTCAGGACGGATTCGTCAAAGGACTTCTCTCAAATTCGAACGGTTCAAAAGCAAAAGAGCCGAAGAAATCGAACACCTTGACAAGATTCTACATTTTTCTGGTATTCTGCATCTTTTTGGGATATTTGACAGGAAGTAGGTTTCATTTCTATTTTATTCAATCCAAATGGTTCATTTCAATCAATCGGAATTGAGTTTTTTCTCAAAATTAAAAATAATAAGGTATTCGTGTGCGTGTAGGCGATCGTCAAATCGGCTCATTGTTCTTCTCGAATTCGCAAGAGGTTAATCCGGAAGATGTCCAAGTGTCGTTTGATGATGTTCGAGGAGTGAGTTGTTTTGCGGAAATTATTGTTTTTGAAAAATCTTCCAGATGGATGAAGCAAAATTGGAAGTTGAGGAAATTGTGTCATACTTGAAAGATCCGGAAAAATATTCGAGATTGGGTGGAAGATTGCCAAAGGGTGTACTGTTGGTTGGACCACCTGGAACGGGAAAGACTTTATTGGCGAGAGCGATTGCTGGAGAAGCACAGGTGGGGTTTTTTTAATAAAAAAATTATTATAAACTTCATTTTCTTGATTTTTAAAAATATATTTAAAAAAAAGACTTTCAGGTTCCGTTCTTCCACACAGCTGGATCAGAATTCGATGAAGTTCTTGTTGGTCAAGGTGCGCGAAGAGTTCGAGACTTGTTTGACAAAGCAAAAGCTCGGTAATATATATTTGCTTAATGTTTGGAAAAGAGCCCATCAATTTTCAGTGCTCCGTGCATTATTTTCATCGATGAAATCGATTCGGTTGGATCGAAACGAGTGTCAAATTCTATTCATCCATACGCGAATCAAACGATAAATCAGTTGCTCAGCGAAATGGATGGATTTACGAGAAATGAAGGGATTATTGTGATTGCGGCAACGAATCGAGTTGATGATTTGGATAAGGTTGGGTTTTTTGTTTTAAAGAAAATTAACGTAGAAGGTTTGGAATTTCAGAAAGGAATATTTTGAATTTTGTTTCTAAAAAATTTTACATTTGAAGGTCATATTTTTGAAAAATTTATTTTTTTCAATTAAAAAATAGCAAAATATAGTCTGAAAAGGAGTTATTCAAAAGTTTCCGATAAATTTTCAAAGTTCAGAAAAATAATTTAAAATTTCGAAAAAATTCAAAAAAATCGCAATTTTTAGGCACTCCTGCGTCCAGGACGGTTCGATGTCCGTGTCACAGTCCCAAAACCCGACTTGGCCGGCAGAACAGATATTTTCAACTTTTATCTCTCAAAAATTGTGCATTCTCTTGACGTAAACCCGAAAACTCTTGCCAAAGGATCAACTGGATTCACTGGCGCAGACATCGAAAATATGGTGAATCAAGCGGCTTTAAAAGCGGCAACTGATAATGCAGTCGAAGTGACAATGAGTTATTTGGACGAGGCTCGTGATCGTGTTTTGATGGGGCCAGCAAGAACGGGTGGAAGAATACCAGATGAGGAGGCGAATCGAAATACGGCTTATCATGAAGCTGGACATACGTTGGTTTCATTGTTTACGAAGGATGCTACACCATTGCATAAAGTGACAATAATTCCAAGGGGGCAATCGTTGGGACATACTGCGATGCTACCGGATAAGGATAGTTATCAACTGACAAAGTCGCAAATGTTGGCAACGTTGGATGTAATGATGGGAGGAAGGGTGGCAGAAGAATTGATTTTTGGAGATGATAAGGTGACAACTGGAGCTGCTGATGATTTGAGTAAAGCTACACAATTAGCGGTACAAATGGTTAAAGTTTTTGGAATGAGTGATAAGGTAAACACCCTATGGATAAGGTTTTTTTTATAAATTTATATTTTATAGGTCGGTCTCCGCGATTTCACAGCTTCAGACAGCGAGTCAGCATTGGTGAAAGTTTCGGAAATATCACCACAATTGCAAGAAGTAATCGATGCTGAGATCAATCGAGTACTTCACGAAAGTTATAAAAGGGCTAAGGATATTTTAACGCAGAAAAAGGTTATTTTTTGCTGATGTATTGTATTTTTAAAATACCACACTTTTCAGAAAGAACATCAATTATTGGCTGAAGCATTGTTGGAATATGAGACGTTGTCAGCAGAAGAAGTGAAAAGAGTGATCAAGGGTGAAAAAGTGAAAAGGCCCACACCGGCGGCAGTTAAAAAGAGCAATGAGAAGAAGAGGTGGGTTTGAGATTTAATATGATGGACCTATTCAGTTTGAAAAAAAAATACAAAAAATGTCGAGAAATTCAATGCAGAAATTGCAGAGAAATGTTGAGAAATGCAGAGAAATAGCAATTTCTCTGCATTTCTCGGCATGTCTTTTTTTCGACCCAGACGGTCTTTTTGGGTCTAAATCAGATATTTTGGGCCTCTAAGGGCCATTGGGACTCAATACTGAATTTTTGGTAAAATTTCCACAATCATAGACACGAAAACAAACATTTTCCATAAAATTGTTTAAAGGGACACAGATTAAATCGTTTGGGTCTCGAAGAAAACCAGTTCAAACAATGCAGAGAAATTGAAGTTTCTCTGCATTTCTCGACATTTCTCTGCAATTTCTGCATTGAATTTCTCGACATTTTTTGTATTTTTTTTTCAAACTGAATAGGCCCATGAGAAAAATTGTTTCGGAAATCACAAATAAACTCGATTTTTGGCTGTCTACCTAAATTTTACAGATCGGAACCTATTATTCAAAGAATTTCGGAGATTTATAGATTTTCACAATTCCAAGAAAGTTAATAAATTTACAAACCCCAAAAAAATATCGAATTTTCATAACTAAATTGGAATATGCTGAAAGTAAGTGGTACATTGCCTTTAAGGTTAAAAAAAAGCATGGCACCCAATTTTAGAATTAAAAATTATGAAAACTCAGTTTTTTTTTCGAAAATATTTGAGATTAGGCCAAATTTTCGGTCTTCTGAGCAGTCAACTAATTTTTTTCAAATTCCAGGAATGCACCATCAGTTGTATTACACCTTTTCGAAGAAGAAGGACGTGGAAAACAATAGTGTTTCTCAAAGTGATTTGTTAATTCCTTGCTTTATTCTATATTTAATTCATTATTTCATTTATTCACATCTTTCGTCTTCCAATCTGTAATTGAATCTCCTACCGGTATAGTTAGCGTTGTCTTCCCCCCTTCTCGTTTTCTCTAGTACGTTTGTGTGATTTTTCGTGTTATTTTTATTTTAGTTAAAAAAAAACAAACGGTGAAATTAGGATCATCAACTCTGAAATTAATTGATAATTGTGACGAAATGGTATAAAATTGAGGAGTTGCTGGAAAAAAAACATGTTAGACTCTCGATATTCAGCCCTAATAAAAATTTATTTTGTGAATATTTTTCTTGCATATATTTGTTTGATCATTTTGACGTCATTTTCCTCAACAATTATAAAAATTCCAAAATGTTGTTGTTGTAATTTTTTCCAAGGAAATTTTCAATTTTTTGACGAAATTCTTTAAATTCAATTTTATGGTTCTCACAGAACGGATCCGATCAGTGGAGCAAGAACATATCGTCGATCAGAATCAATTTCTTATTTCAAAGAATTTCGGAGATTTTGAATGGACTGAAATTGGAAGTTTGCCGTTTGTGAATACTCTCCCTTTTTCACACACTGCAGAAAAGGGGTGAGGACGCCGCAAATGTAGATTTTCCCGCGCGGGAAAATAAGCGTCATGCGTTATATTTTTCAGCGTTTACTTCGGTCACATTTACACAAGGTGAACACGATAGGTTTAATTTATTGTTCATCATCCCGAAGCCATGAAATCACAATTTCATTTCTATTTTTTTTTCAAATTATAATATCATTTTTTTCGTGGAAGTTCTTACTTTTGAAACTTGATCTTTGTTAATTCAGTTTTGTTCCAGAATGATATCAGACACCTTAGCAGCCGGACGACACGAGTTTTCGTCAACCTTCGAGGGTGAAAAAATATTATTTGACGATTTCGGAAACAAAATATGGTTCGTTAGGTTTTTATCAAACTTCGATGTTGCAAGTACACGGTGCACAGCGCGGCAACTACGACGTTTCGCCCACCGGTGGGAAAAAAGCTACGCAAAACTGTCCTGGATTAGTTTTCTGCAGCGCACAGAAAAAGTGGAAACCTAGGCCACACGTTAGCGCGGAAATTTAAATTTCTAGTCCACCACTCAAGCGAAGCGAATCAGCGAAATCAATAAATTGCAATTTTTGATTATTTGAATGATTTCTATTGATTGAAATAGCAAAACATCCAAAGAAGGAATGTGATTAATGTATTTTTAAAAAATTATATTAATTTTTTGAAAATAAAAACTTCATCGCATATTAATTATATTGTATTTATATCATTCGTTATATCATATATAGTTATAATTAATGTATAACCGATTCATGTTTAAATTTTTAAGAAAGTGTTTGATTAAATTATAAAAAAAAATTTCAGTGAAGATCGTTTTTTTCAATGGAAAAATCAGATTTTCGTTTTTTTCAATGAATTCTGGTTGGAAAAGGGGTAAAAAGGCATGGCAAAAAAAGTGTATTGATTGAAAATAAGAAAAAAAATTAGTTTTTGCGAAAAATCCGAAAATTATTGTTTTTATTGGTTTTTTGTCAAAAAGAAATAGCCAAAAAAGTGCGCGGCGAGATTGCGAAAATTTGAATTATGCCCCGCCCTCCTTTTTTTCGCAGTTAGGACGCAATTTCAACTGTTGCGCGTAGCTTTTTTCCCACCGTGGATAAACTGAACCGAAAGTGCCATCACGAACAACGTGTTTCTGTGTGTGTGTGTGTACACCGTTACGACAAATTGCACACACCCAAAAATTGGAATTTTTTACAAATGGCATTTTAACGCCTACAACTCATGAAAAAATGAAGTTTTTGCGTTAAATACATAAATTATGGCTTAATCTAATTTTTTTTTACTCAGAATTACAAAATTGCGCATAGCTGAATAGCTGAATATAACGCTTTTGTGAAACCGTGCCGTACGATTGCAAAAATGACACAGCCTAAAAACGCCCCTTTCTCTATGTTCAATTTTTAATTGTCGTAGTGAATTTTCTTCGTAATAGTCGGTTCACTTTAGCCCACCGTGTTTGCAAAATAAAAGTATTATTGTTTATAAATAAATGAAAAAAATCGAAAATGGTGAAAAAAAAATTCAAAAAGAAAAAACTATAAAATCTTAGATGTCCCTAATGGCCGAAGAACCGCGTTTGGTTTTCTAGGCCATTTATTGTTTTTTTTTTGAAAACATGTTTTTCTCTTTGAATTTTTTTCGTCATTTTCGATTTTTTCCGTTTATTTATAAAAAAATCATACTTTTATCAATTTCAAATAATTTATTTCGTCCCCTCAGGCGTCCATTAAAACGCAACAATTATTTCAGGGAAATTCAGTTGTTCATGAACGATGGGTTTTATGAAGCTGCTGTTGAATTTGTGTTCGATCATAAATCATATAAATTATGGTCATGTGATACTGAAATTGGAATACAAATAACAAACAAGTCCGGAAAAAGAGTCACGAAAAACATGGAACACTGCTTCAATGCTTCTTCAAATCATCTTATTTTTCGAAAGATGGTGAGGGTACAAGAAAGTTTTCCCAGATTTGACCGTTGGCTACCACGATTTAAATTCGTTTTTGATATCAAAATCAAGTCAATTGTTGGAATTCAACAATGCGAATTCACTAATTTCGCTATTCCGAGAAATAATGAGTCAGAGGTTATATTTCTCGTTGGCGATGATAAGCTATATGTTCATAAACATGTAAGTAATTTTTAAAACAAGTTACAAATTAAAATAGTATACATTTTCAGGCGTTGCTGGCTTTTTCCATAGTTTTTCGCGAAATGCTTAGCAATGGAAACGAAATCAATGAAATTGAGATTGAAAACGTAGAAGTTGAGCATGTTGTTGAATTTCTTCGATTACTTTATCGACAAAAACTACAGCCATCCAGTGAGTTTAATTTACAGAGATATTTAGAAAATATATATATATATAATGCAAGTGCGCCCTATTGAACAACAATACGTAGAAGTGTTATTAGTTTATTAAAGTTGGCTCAAGTTACAGAAAATATTGAAAACACCAAATTTTAGACTTTAAAGGAGGGCTTTACGGAGATTATGAATGCGTCTGGAAAGAAAATAGGCTTCAGACTCATTCCAAATCTGTATTTAAAATTTTCTAAAACCACCTAGAAACCGAGAAAACACGCCTCAAAACAATGACCTAGAAAAAAGGGCCACCTGGCCGAACTTTTTCCTATGAGCTTTTTTCGTGTTTCGTTAATAAATAGTTATGCAGAATGCTTATAGTAGTCCTTTTTAATGTTTTTTCATCTTAATTTATGTTTTGTTTTTCATTTTTTTGGACTTTTCATGCCTGCGGACTAGTTTTCGCCGGTGGCCCTTTTTTCTAGGCCATTGTTTTGAGGCATGTTTTCTCGGTTTCTAGGTGGTTTTAGAACATTTTAAATACAGATTTGGAAAGAGTCTGAAGCCTATTTTCATCCCAGGCGCATTCATAATCTCCGTAAAACCCTCCTTTAAACGATTGACATAGTGCTCTAGACTATTGCATTTTCGGGCCTTTGTATTTTTGGTGTCATTATAATCGTATATGTTTATCTATAAATTTGTTTTCAGAAAATAATGTAAAAGGAGTTCTCGAAATGTGCTATAGATATGATGTTCCATTTCTTATGACGGAGTGCGAAGAATATTTGATGTCAACCGAAGAAATAACAATATTTGAAAAATTTCGTATCGCTGAATTGTACAAATTGTCAGCACTAGAGGTAATGAACAGTGTCAAAAGTATTCATATATTCCGTTTGTTTAGGAGAAATCACTGGAAGAAGAACAACAACTATATCCAATACAAAAACTATTTTTAAATCGAGAGTACCGAGATTCCAAGGAGTTTTATGTGAATATTAAAAAAGAATTTGTAATCTTTTGAAACATTACTATCCAGCTGTTAAAAAGAGATTTCGGATTTGTGTCATTTGTATTTAATTTTCCCTTTTTCTTCTTGTTATTTGAAAACATGAGGGCAAAACATTTTCTGAAATTTCCTGTCTACGCCTAGTACAATATTGTCATCTCAAAACGCAGTGATCAACAATATTTGAGTTGACAAATGTTTAATTTTTTTTTAATTTTCAGGAGGAGGATTGGAATGAAGACATAATCGACCGAGAAGCTGTAGTCGCCATTCACAATTCACTTGAAGAATTAACAAGGTCGGCATTAACCAAAAGAACGTGAAAGCCCGAGTCAATTTCTTCGCGAAGGGAGAGAAAGTTTCATGCATTTTTAGTATTACATATTATCTCCCAAAAGGTTAAGAGTCTCCCCTTTTTCACTCCTCTTTCACAATGCTGTCTACTCTCTGCCGTGGCGAGACCATGGCGTACGATTGTCCACGATTGCCCCCCCCCATTTTATAACCTTTTTTCAAATAATAAGTCCGTTTTTTTCTATCATATTGTTTCCGGACGTCGAAAGTTTTTTTTCGTTTTTCAATAATTTTTTGCATCACATATAGTTTTATTTAATAAAGCGAATAAAAAGTTATCGTCTGTGTTCAGTTTATAAATCGAAATCATACTAATAAGAGAAAGATGATCAAAAGAACCCTCGGTTTTTCTGTTTACAATTTTTGGCACTCCTTAGAACGAGTGCTCCTATTGTATGAATTTGGGCGGTCCGAAACTAATGCAAAAAATTCATGAATTTTTCTCTACTTTTCTGAGTTGAATTTCCGACTCTGTCTTGGGTGCTAATATTGCCAAGATGAAAATTCCTGACCACTCTTTTTGCGTAGAATCGTAGGCTATTTCCTCGCAACGCACTGGAAGCGTGTTGTATTTCTGCTGTACTAGATCCTTCCAACGCGTTGCGAGGAAATTCCCAACGACACTCTGCAAAACGAGCGGCCAGACATTTTCCTCTTGACAATCTTTCTTCTTACTAAGCGAATAGTTCTGTGTGTGTGTACCAGCATTTCACATGAATAACTTTTTGACCCCTCAGCCGATCTGTCCCATACTTGGGATATTGTCATGCCTCTCGGAGCGCTTCACAAAAATACTGTTTGGATCTCGGGTTACTGTAGGATTACTGTAGCTACAGTACTACAATTTTTTTCACGTTTTTTTTCAAAATGGTCGGATCGAGACCAAACTTTCATGGTAACATCTTTGGAGTATTGTAAGGTCACTGTGAAAATTTGGTGCGGATTACTGTAGTATTACGGTAGTTACCGTTTTTCTTCAAATACATGTTAATTTTCGTCATTTTTAATTATTTTTTTTTGTTAAAAAAATAAGACAGGTTAGGATTTAAATAAAAATAGACTTTTATTCTCGATTTGGAGTTTTTTTTGCTAAAAAATGCTATTTTTTCAGTTTTCCCCTATTTTCGCTTGAATTTTCTTTTGGAAATCAATTTATTCCACAAATTTTAGTTAGGCGAAATTAAAGAATTGTTTGAAGAAAAACGAAAATAAAAAAATTTTCACCGGCGTCTATATTTCTGTGCATTTTTTCGTGAGCGTGTGTATGCAATTTGTCGTCAACGTGCTCACACACACTGCAAGTCCACAATGAGGTTTTCGGTTCAATTTGGCCCACCGTGATGTTGTAAGTGAACATTTCAGTATTTTTTTGTTGAAATATTCATTTTTAGTTGTAACAAAACCAGGATCACTACCGTTTGATATCCGACAAAAGATTCAAAATGAGAATTGGGATGATCTAGTAACTACAATAGAAAATGAAGAGGCTCTTTTGACTCTTACCCTCGCCAAAATCAACGAAATGGAGCCTGATTTGATCGTTGGCCACGATTTGTCGGCGATGATTTCGGTTCTGGTGGCAAGACTTGAGAAGTTGCGAATTCCAGATTGTTCAAGACTATCGAGGTTAAAGAAAATAGTTTGGAATGGTGGCCAATGGGAATCGACGGCCGGGCGGTTGATGCTTGATTCAAAACTCGCTGCAATGGAACTGGTGAACGCCCGTAGTTACGATTTGACGACGCTGACATTTCAACATTTGAAAATGGAAAGACAGGAAATAAATTTTAACAATATTGGTCCGATATTTGCGTCTTCGGATAAGCTGGCAGATTGGATCAAATTTGCGTGGAATGATTCGTGGTTGTCGTTAAGACTAGTTGTGAAATTGAACGCGATCCCCTTTTTCGGACAATTATCAAATGTCGTTGGAGGATTAATGGTAACTTTGAAATTTTGAGGGTTTCTGTATTGCTTATGGGGGAAACTGTATTGCTTATGGGGGAAAAAAATCTTAGTTTTGTTGAAGTCTATTTTCAAAAGATACTTTTTCAGACGCCACCAATGGTGGGTGGCCGAGCGCAACGAAATGAATTCCTGTTACTTCATTCTATTCACAACTCAAATCAATTGCTTCCACCAAGGCATGTTATCACGGGAGATGTTGAACTCAAGGCTGCTATGGCACGGATTAAAACCGTTGAAGCGGAAAATGCGTCGATGAAATCCCGATTTACCGAAACTTTAGAAAACTTCACATCGTCCCGAGTAGCGTACGTTGTTTGTCTGGAGAATGAAATAAAAAATCTTCGAAAGGAAGTGCCACAACTACGACGGAAGCATCCGGTGGAGTGATGGCACCGCTACCGGAAGCTGTTCAAAAGGATGAGAAGAATGTTCAGCAGGCTATTGCGAAGGAAGCGGCCGATGAAAAGCTGGTGGAGTATTTGGATCCGAGAATTAGTGCGAAGCCGGCGGAAAGGTAGGGGATCTATTTTTGGAAAATTTTACTTGAAAAAAAATGCATCTAGATAGGTCGCATAGATTTCCAAAAACCTCCCTTCATTATTTCAGACGTCGACGCGGTTTTGTTTTCCACGAAAAGGGTGAATTTGAAAAATTGGCGAATAAACAGAGAGCAAGCATGAAACACCGAATTAAGATCAAGAGCACTGAAATTGATCGATAATGGTGACGAAATGGTGTAAAATTGAAGAGTTGCTGAAAAAATGTTAGACTCTCGATATTCAGTCCTAATAAAAATGTGTGAATATTTACCTTGCATATATTTGTTTGATCATACATCCATCCGTTTCCTCAACAATTATAAAAATTCCAAAATGTTGTTGTTTTCCAATAAACAATTGCCATTTGTCAAAGTCGGAACAGGCGAAATTTTCAATGTTTTGTCGAAACTCTTGAACTTCTAACGGATGTTTTAGTGATTTTCGATAAAATGATATAATTATGCATTGGGCTAGAATAATCGAGGCTGAAAATTCTTGCTGTGGGATTTAGAGTCAAGAAAACTGACCGTTTTCCTCCAAAAACTCCACTCCATCGATTTCGACAACTTGTTCCGCCAATTTTAAAGCCACATGAATGTTTTGGTGTTCAAGAGTTGTGAATGAATTTCTTCCAATGATTTTGTAGACATCTGCTCCGAGTTTTCCATCGTTTTCTGGCATTTGAGAACAGTCAATGTATAAACAAGGATTTGGGTTGAAAAAAACCGCGTTCGGGATGGAGACGAACAGAAAACATGTTGAATTTCGCCTGGAAAACGGAATTATTGTGATTTTTGACAAATTTTGAAGAAAAACGATTTAGACAATTCAATAACGTTTATTTTTTTCGAATAAAAAAAACAATTCAATTTCACCCGAATCATAAATATCTGAAATTTTTGCTGAAAACTGAGTATTTCGCTATAAACTGCCTTAAATTTTTCAAAAATCTCAACAAAAATTAGAAATTTGCAGCTTTTCTTCTAAATATTTATTATTCCAAGAAATTTATAGAGGACTTTTTATTTTAGCCAATTTTAGATCAATTGAATATCTAAAATAAGAAAAATTCCAAATTCAAAAAAATTTGGAATATTTTTAACTTCTAAAGAATCTAAAAAATTACAATAAAAACCATACCTCAAAACCTCAATCGATTCAAACGTATGCTGCGTCTCCGCCAACCTCCAACGACATTCACCAATCAATTTCTGCGTTTGAAGCTCTAAAAATCTGAAATTATGTGATTTTCAGCTTGAAATCTGTAGTATTTTCTCTTACACATCAAAATTCGGGCTAAAATTCCGCACTTTCATTGTTAAACACGTAAAAACATCAAATCTTCGACTTGAAACAATTTCCCAGTCTATTAGTGCATTTTTCGGGGATTGGAGCTGAATTTCCGCTGACAAAATCTAAAAATATTTATTTTTTCATTTCTTGCGCTAGTATACTAACTTCTTTCACAAAGTTCCTTCTCTTCGTACTATTTTCAGCAGTATCGATTTCTAGAAGTACCTAAATTCCAGACTTTAAAAAGATTCTAGAATTTTTAGATACCTCTTCCAAAATTTCTCGTTTCGCTTTAATTCGCTTTTCTAGAATTTCCACGTCATTTCTCATCGGTTCCAGAAAGTCTTCCATCTGACAATGTGAGCTTTCAATCACATTTTATCAAATCGAAAAACAGGAAGAAGAAAAAAAATCAATAATCGGAATATAAGTACCAAAATTTATAAAAAATGAATAAAAACCCAAAGAAATTTATAAATAAAACAAAGTCATTTGACAAATAAGACTAATCACGGATATAAATTTTTTTTTGACAGGGGCAAACAATAAAAATGCCAAAAACTCTGGAACCTTTTAGACAATAAATCTAACAAAAGAAAATGATTATAAAGTTTTTTCGAAACAAAAAAAACAAATGAGATCCAACAAAAAGAAAAAAAAATACGATTGAAAATCAAGCAATCGGCAGACTATCCTGTCCTTCCAACAAAACTGTCGTACTGTAACAAAGATCCCAATATTGAGCGACTCCGTGTTTTTCGAAAAACTCTCGAGCTTGCTTCTCCAAACTTGCAGTGTGAACGGTGAAATCCTTGAAATTTCGGCGTTTTACTTGACCTTCCCAGATCTGCAACAAAAAAATCGATAAATGAAAAGTTCTAAAAAATCTCGAAACACATTTTAGGATTTCTTTTTTGAAATTCATATTTTCCAAGTTTTTCATAAAACTGAAAATTATTTTTTTTATCGTTAAAATCCCGCAATTTACAGACATAAATATTGTTTTCTAAATTTATCTATTTTTCGATATTTAAAAAAATTGATTTTTTAAATGAATCTCTGCAAATGTCCAAAACTATTTCCAGATTTTCTAGAATTTTAAACCTTGCAAAAAAATAGGGAAAAAATCGATAAAAACACATTTTTCGCAATACTTGAAGTTATTTCTTTTTAAAAACCGATTTTATAAACCACCTACCATCTCGCACAAATTCCTCTCTCCAGGCGCATCCTTGTCCGCATCCTTCTTCTGCCCAATAACCTCATCCGCCCATTTAATTCGATTCAACATCAAATTCTTATAAAACTTCTGCTGTTTCGGGCCCCCTTCAACCACCACGACATTCTGACTCTTATGCATCATAACACAGCCAGTCATTTGCAATTGTTTCGCGTTCGTCTCCACTTTAAACTTCTTCGATGGATGTGTCAATGATTTCACGCGATATACCGAAACATTCACCGCTGTTGATGTATCCTCCGAGATTTTCTTGCTCTTTTTCGCCTTTTTCTGATCTTCCGTTAATTTTCTTTCAGCGTTCAGTGTTTCGTGTTTCTTCAATCGATCAGCCATTTGTTTTCTCACGTGAGCTTCCATTTTCGTTGGATCTTGAATCGCTTCATTTCCCAAAACTCTCATCAAATTGCTGATTTTTACCTGAAAAAATGTATTTATTTAGAAATTATTTAAAAAATTGACTATTTTCCCAAACCTTTGCATCTGGTGGCTTTTCCAATCCCAACCGTATCTTTTCTTGTTTCTCTTTCAGTGCTTCTTTCCTGTTTTGTCGTCGGATCTTCTTATGTTCCTTTTTCGTCAAGTAAACCTTCAAATATTGAGGTACCAATGGGTCAGTTGGTGGTCTCAACGAAATCGGATGTTCCACCAATTCCGATATCGTTTGTGAAAACCTTTCGTGGTCAGTAATTTCCGGAATTTCATCGTAACTGAAATTTGAACAATTTTCAGGTGAACAAAAATGTTAATAATTCTTACTTCAGTTTATCCATCACCAAAGAATCCCACCATTCGATATCCGGTACTCCAGCTTCGCCTTTATTCGTCGAAGATGGCGTAACCATTGCCAATTTTACCGCTGATGAGATACCCGTTGATTGTGCAGCTGATGAGACTTCATTCTAAACAAAAAATATGAAAATTGATGCTATAATATTCAGAAAATTATAAATATATACCTGCAATTTCTCCAACTTTGCCATTGCTCTCTGTTTATTCGCCAATTTTTCAAATTCACCCTTTTCGTGGAAAACAAACCCGCGTCGACGTCTGAAATAATGAACGGGGTTTTTGGAAATCTATGCGACCTAATCTAGATGCATTATTTCTTAAAGAAAGTTTTAAATTTTCCAAATATAGATTCCCTACCTTTCCGCCGGCTTCGCACTAATTCTCGGATCCAAATACTCCACCAGCTTCTCCGGCTTTTCATCGGCCGCTTCCTTCGCAATAACCTGCTGAACCTTCTTCTCAACCTTTTGAACAGCTTCCGGTAGCGGTGCCATCACACCACCGGATGCTCCCGTCGCCGCAGCAGTCAGTGCACTCAGTTTCGCAGCGACTGGCGCATTCGCCAATTTAGCCTGAAAGTGACGTATTTCATTATTGGAGAATTTATTTCTGTAATTTCCTATTTCACAAAACGGCATAAAAAGAGCTAAAAGTTTTCAAAACCCCCTTACAATTTATATCAAATTTGGCTCACCTTCAACATTTCCACTCGACTCTTCTTATCCATCGAAAAATTCATAAACATCTGCGCTTCTTCTCTTTTAAGTGCCAGCGTTTTCTGCGGTCCGGCCAACGCTTTTCCAGCATTTGTTGGATCATTCACAGCGGTTCCTGGTATCTGCCCTTTCGCCACTGCCATCAGACGCTTCTTCTCCTCAATTTCCTGTTGTGCTTTGTACATCATTTCCTTCGCTCTGAAAAAATACAAGAAATTCAGTCTGAAACGAATTTTTTTTCAAAAAAACCTCAATTGATCCTCAGTTGTTGCCAACTTGTTGATTTCTTCACTCTCCTGAAAATTCGAGTTTTGTTTAATTTTTTGATGACAAATCTGCAAAAAAATACCTTCGGATCCTCTTTATACCGTTTTGCACCGTTTCCATTGTGTTTTTCATCCGGCCTATCTCTATTCTTCTCATCTTTCTTGCTTCTTTCCCGTTCTCTTGATCGATCACGTCGTTCTCTAAAAATGTGACACTTCTTGAAAGAAATTAGCCTTGAAACCAAAAATATCGAATTTTAAAGTTTTTAATCACGTTTTTTTTTGTATTCGCCGACATTTTCCAAAATAAACGCACCTCTTCCTATCCGATGATCCATTATCATCCCCTCTTGGGCGTTTTCTCAACTGCGGATAAGCATCACATACAGCATTTATCACTTTTGTCGCTTTACTCGAATCCGTAACCGCTGATGTGACTCGTTCCTATAAATTAGATTATTTTCGGATGTTCTGAACGTTTATCCCGAAGAATATTCCTCCAAAATTCTAATTTTTCAACAAAAATTTGGTTTTGAATCATTTTTTCAAAAACTAGATTTTTCTTTAAAAAGTACCTTCAATTTCTCATAATCATATCCTTTCTTCAAGCATCTCTCCACCGCTTCAATCACACTTTTCTGCTCCTCTCTTCTCGACAAATAACGATCACAAATATCCTCCACACGCCCCATTTAACAACAAAACTTCTGAAAATCATTATTAATTTCTGAAATTCTAGCTATAATCAAAATTCAGATAGAAAATCGATAAAAACAACATTTCTAGATTAGTAACTTAAAAAATACAACATTTTTCAACCAACCATATATTTGATATATACCGGCCAAATTATAATTCAACAACAGTCACAATAAAAATCAAAAATACAACCAAGACACAAAATAATTGAAAAAAATCGAATTTCACCGAAATTTCACAAAACTCGTTCTAAACAAGCAATTTAAAGAAATTTTTTGGGGGGGACCAAAAGTCCGATAAGAACATCAAGAAAAAATTACTGAAACATCAAAAAAAAAATTTGAGAGATCTATTAGACAAAAAAAACAAAAAAAAAACGTAAATAAAAATGTGTCACAAATAAAAGGTATGAGAGCAAAGAAAAAAAAATGATAGATGAAATGTGTTATTTTATGACAAAAAAAGTGTGAAAAACCCAATTTGGGCCATACTGGGAAAGAAAGGGTGCATAATCTTGGCGGGAGAATGGAGCCCTTTTAGAAAATTCTCCAAAGTTGCTCAAAAGTCGATTTTTTTTGAATTCAAAATTTTCGGCATTACTCTATTCCGGACTTTCATCCTTCTCCTCCTCACAAATACTCCTCTTTTTCAACGCCGACGACAACAATTTATTCAATGTTGATCCATCAATTCTCTGCTCATTCTCCTCCTCTTTCAGCTCTTTGAGCTCGTCATCATCCAATTGTCCTTTAATTCCATCTGTCACTTGTTTCTCCAGTTGTAGCTTCTTTCTCGCCAACATTAGCATTCCCGTTTCAACCGTCGATTTACTTATCAGCCTTGTGACGAACACTTCTTTCTTTTGTCCCATTCGATGGCATCTGTCTTCAGCCTGAAAATAGCAATTTTTTGTAGAAATTTAAAATTTTCATTATATTTTGAAAACTTAAATGGAAATATGAACATTCCATTTTTTGGGGGGAATTCAAAAGTTTGAAAAAATGCTATTTTTTAAAATGTCTGAAAACTGGTTGAAATTTTAGAAAAAAGCATAAAAAAATTCACTTTTTCGTTAATTTTAAAATTATTTTTTTAAACTATTGAAAATATCGTTCCTTCCTTAACTTAAATAATTAAAACTAACCTGCTTATCATTATACGGATTAAAATCGATATCATGAATGATAATATGATTCGCCGACGTCAAATTAATCCCCAATCCTCCCGCTTTCGTCGACAACAAGAACACAAATATCTCATCGGACACGTTGAACTCATTGATCATCTCGTGTCGATCCATGACCGGCGTCTGTCCGTCCAACCGCTTATACGAATATCCCCGAATTTCCAAATAAACTTCCAAAATATCCAGCATCGATGTAAACTGCGAGAAGATCAGCACCTTGTCTCCCATTTTCTGTATTTTCGGCAGCATTTTATCAAGTGCATCGATTTTTCCACTTTGTAGTGCTGTTTCCTCATCCAACAAGTATCTCGAAGTGCTTTCAAATTTCTCACACAATTGATGGATTTTGATGTCGGATAGGTAACCCAAATCCTCCGATACATGTTCCCAATTCTTTCCGGCATATGGTTTTTCCTAAATTTTTTTTGAAAATTATGTATTTACCACTTAAATGTTTCAAATCATACCCTATGAACCAAAGTTTTCGCAATCTTATCCACCTTCTCATCCGAATACTGCGATCTCCGCAACAATGGATGATTGGCAGCTTGTCTGAGACGCATCAATGAACCATACGATTCTCCAGGATCATTCATCGATCGAAGCCTTAAATTTACATTTCTTTTTCCGATTTTATGAAGAAATTCAAAACTTACGTATCCAAAATATCCTCATACAGCTCCTTTTGATCCTTTTTCATCTCAACTTCCACAATATCCTCATGTTTCGATGGCAAACTTCCCAGTACTTGATTTTTCAGCCTTCTGAGAATATATGGCTGAAGGATTGCTTTCGCCTGCTCGATTCGATCCTGCTGATACATTACACGTCCCTTTGATTCTAGTGCTGGTCCCATCTGACAAAAAATCATATATATATATAATTTCCAATCAAAATCCCACAAACCTGCTTAAAATGCTGCAGCAGATGCGTAATATCCTCACAATATTTATTGAAAATCCTAAACAACACAAAATACATCAGCGAGATCAGCTCAATGAGATTGTTTTGAAGCGGTGTACCGGTTAACAGGATCTTCCTCTTACCCTTAAAAAATCAACATTTCGCAAAAAAAGAAACAACAAGAAACAAAAACTCACCCTAACTTTCATCAATCCCCGATATCTTTCCGAATCACAATTTTTCAGCATATGCCCTTCATCATAAATCACATAATTCAATGAAAAATTCTTGAAAAACTTCTTATCATCAGATTTTGAGGTTACCATATTGTAAGTCGTCAAAATAACGTCGATCTGAAATTTTAGATTGAGAAAACAGATTTTTTTAAAAACAAATTGTTGAATTCATTTTAAAACCCGACATTCACAATTAAATACAAGGTTGCGTTCAAATCCATTTCAATTTCACCCATTTTAAGGCATCAATGCTTGAATAGAGCATTAATGAAAAGATAATGGGTATTTTCAAGCAGCAAGCAGGCGGAATCGAACCCCCCGACGTATTGCTCCACGCGCCTCTCTCTTATCCATTACACCAACTGTGTGCCAAAATACAAACAAACAAAATAGCTTACATTATCTTTCTGTTTCTTGACTCGATGGCGGAGGTGTTTCCGTTCGTCTTGGTTACCATAGTATGTGAGAAGCTGAAAATAATTGGAAATTATTATAAATAAGAAGGTTTTTTAAACATATTACATTTTTCCGGCATCCATGGATTTTATAGAAATTAAAAATTATAGAAACAGTTTTTTTCAGAGTTTCTAATATCTCAAAATCGAAAAAATGGATATTTCAAGATTTCTAAAAAAAAACAACAACAGAAAATTTAAAATAAATGATCAAAAAGGAGGCTTTCGAAAATGCAAAATTATGGAATTCATTATTGATATAGGTTATAAAAAACATCCAGATTTTGAAAAAAACTATATTCGGGCCATAGGTGGGATACCGCGAATTTGGCATTGTAACGACTTTAACCCTTTTTCACTTGAAAAGGTGTAACGACCTTAACTTGATGCGGATTCGAAGAACAGTGATGAAAACATTGGTCATATATTCGTTTTTTAAGTGTTTTTCAGCGTTTTTGCTGCATTTTACGTTTTGTAGCCGCCTAACCTTTTTTTTGTATCGAGCTTTACTCTGAGATTTCGAAATGACCCTATCCCACCTATGATTCTGGAAAAAGGCGGAATCTGAAGGTGGAATCGAATATTTTAAATTTTCGGTAATTCGAAAAATCAATGATTTCTCGGTCAGAAAGTTCTCTCCCCCCCCCCTTTTAAGTAATCCCCAAAAACCCACCTTCAAGCTCGGGCACCATTTATGAAATTCTCCTATCCAATTCTCAATAGTCGACGATGGTACAACAATCAAATGTGGCCCAGCTTTTCCAGTCTGTTTCAGATATGACAAAAACGACACAATTTGAATCGTCTTTCCCAGACCCATTTCATCACCAAGAATCGCGTTCAATTCCTTGTTGTGCATCATAATCAACCATTTTACTCCAACTTGTTGATAGTCGTGTAGTGTGCACCTAAATTGAGATTATAGTCCATTTTCTTTTTTTTTAAAAACCCCCTATTAAAAACGTACCCCTCTGCCAACAATTTCAACTTCAGCGGTCCCTCTGTACACCTTTCAAAATCTCTCGTAACCGTATCAGCATGATCTTTACAATCATCTAAAATCCGTTCCAAAATTCCCTTCTTCTCTAAATGTTCCATATAAGCATCTACAGCGTTTGTACCTCTTGTAACCCCTTTCAAAGTTGTCATCTGAAAGAAAATATTAAATTAATTCAATCTCCTCCCGCTCTCTCATTCTCACCATTTCAAAATAAGTCCCAAATGGTCGTTTAGCCACAATAAAGTTCGCAATCTTCTCATTAACCCTAGCTTGCATCAAAATGGTGTCTTTATCAGCTTCTTCGAAAAACAGCCGACATTGCTTCTGATTCCTATTCTCGCCTCTTCGAACTCTTCTCTCTTCGGCGTCACTATCATCTGATGGTGTTTCATCATCTTCCGCATTTCTATCATCATCCCCATCATCCCAATCCTCATCCGATTCTACTTTCTTTTTCTGCTTTTTTGGTGGTGGAGCAGTTATAACCTAAATCAAACCATTTGAGGTCATTTCTCAAATAAATCTCACCTCATCTACATCTTCACCTCCTGATTCATCTTTGACAACAAAATCCTCGTCATCACTCTCCTCAATAATCACTTTTTTCTTCTTCTGAGTCTTTTTTGCCGCTCCGGTCTTCATTGCATGTTTCATCGGTGACGCCTGTCCATTTAGACGAGGTTTTCCTATCCATATATCTTCTTCCTCACTAGAATCTGATAATGTTCGCTGTTTCTTCCTAAATGGTTTCAAGTTCGATTTTCAGCAACTTTTTTTGATTGAGAACTTCTGGGAGATGTTAATGAATACGAAAAACTAGGATTCTGGATGTCACAAGTCTGGATCAATTATTTTCACAAATTTCATAATTTCATATTGAAATTTAACATTCATCGCAATAAGTTATAATAATTTTCTCAAAATAAGGTTTTTTGTTTAATTTTCTGCACATTTCCCCTGAATTAACATCTCCCAGGATTCATTCCTTACGGTGTTGGCTCTTGCGGACTTTCAGCAGCTTTTCTGTAAAAAAATCAATATTTTTATCTGAATCCCAAAAACTATATCCTACTTGGCAGGAGTTTTGCGTTTTCTTTTGAACACATCTTCATCCGCATCGTCATAGTTTCCATCCTCCTGAAACCCTCAATTCCGTTTCAAAAAACTTCAAAATTATTCCTTGCCTCTCCCGACGCATCCTCATCATCTATAAACTCCTCATCATCCTCATCACTTTCCTCCTTTTTCGTCTTTTTGTGCTTCTTTCCAACTCCATAGATTTTCATCCCGTTTTTTGTCGGCGTCTTGTTCGTTTTAATCGACGAATTCTAAACGCCACTCTTTTTGTGAGGGAGAGAAAATTTTTAAAAAAATTAAAACTCACCATATTTGACAAAAAAGCCTTCTTTTTCGCCTCCAAATCATTTGACAACTGCGGAGCCGGCTGATGTGCAATCCTTACCTTTTCCCCGTTGTCAAATTTGCTCGAAGACATGACTGAAAAAAATTAAAAATTTCGAGATCCTAAAATTATTTGCTTTTTGGATATGAAATAATGAGAAGAAATACAATTCACCATTTAGATTTAGCGTTTTTACAAAAAATAAAATGATCGTAAGAAAAAAAGACGTCAAATGCGCATTTAAATGAAAATCAAACATTTTTTGGATATTTTTTAAAACTCAAAAAAAAAGTTTTTCGTCATTTTCTAATTAGATTTTCAAGCATTTTCAGCTAATCCTTACTTTATTCTAATATTCAAGACCTTAAAAACAATGAAAAGAGCAAGAATAAACCTGAAAATCGCTAATCCTTTTTTCGAAACACCGAATTTGAAAGCGAAACCGAAGCGACTAAACAACGATGCAGCGTAATAGCGTACTTTCGTAGTAGGTTGAAATTCGCGCGGTTTTTTGAATTTTCTCTTCCCTTTGTCGTTTTTCACAGAATGGAACACAATATTTTTCATATTAAGAAATATTCAAATCATTTTAGAACACAAATGATGTAAAACTAGAGAAAATGAAAATATTTAAAAATCCTTTTCTTTACATGGCAATAAATTAATCTTTACACAATCGTTCACAATAAAAATTACAAAAAAATTCAATTCCTTAAAAAATTTAATCAACTTCCATCGCTTCTGCCGAAATTCTATTAGACAGACCCGTCGCCAAGCCAGCTGTTCCATTTTTCATCTTCTCTGCTACCATATCCCAATCAACTTTGAATTTGTTCCGTCTTTCTTGCATTCGGATGATTATCTGAAAAAATTGAACTATACAAAACGCTTCCACCTGTTCTAAAGTTCAAATTATTGATTGAAAAAAATTAAATGAACAATTTTTTTAAACAAGTACATACCTGCAAAGCATCAGCAGCCACTGTCTTCTTCTGTTGCTCCACTAGCACATCAGCTTGTTCAAAAATCGCCAAAACCAGTGTAGTGACATCAACCGAAGTTTCGGGATCCCATTTCTGCACCGTTTCACCAAGCTCCACAAACATATTCTGTTTGGATTTCCATGCAATTGCCGGATTTTTCAAATGTTCGATTAGTTGTTCGAGTGTTTTTTGAGCATTTGTCGCTGAAACAAATAAATTAGGCTATTTGTCAGCTTATTTTGAAAACTCGATTGATATTCTATTTTTTTCAATAACCTTCCAGATTCCCTTTTTAAAACATTTGAAAATATTGTTCAATATGGTTCAAAATAAACTTTATACAAATATTTATCACAACAGTAATGAAAAAAATTGCAAAAAAAAACCAGAAGAGCACCCGGAATCGAACTTTGGTCCCAAAAACCACCAACGGCACGGAAATTCGATTCAGGATGGCTTCTAAAAGGTTTTTTTTGCTATTTGATTATTAGAGATACTAATTGTTCAATTGAATTAATTAAAAATTTGAATTTTCTTTAATTGTTATGTCCCTTTAATGATTTACGGTATTTTCCATAAATTTTTTTTACAATTCAGTTTTCTTGACGAATTTATCCTAAACCCTTTTTCACAAACCAAACTCTACGAGAGATTGCAACACAAGCAAGACAAACGCGCTCTAGCGCAAATGTGCGCTTTTCTCCCTATAACTCGTTTTTATGTCACATTTTCTATTTAATTCCCATATTTTTGTCTTTTAACACTCCTTTTAAAATCGCTAATTTTATATTTTAGAATGAAACCCGACAAAAAACCATCAAAAGAAAAAGCGCCATACGAGACAACGAGAACATGTTGCATTTGTTTCGAGACTCGAGCGAAAAAACACATGAGAATTGTTCCAAAAGACGCCGAGTTACGCAAGAGATGGGCTTCGATGGTGGGCGATTATTTCTTGGAACTTACCAGCAACCGAAATCCACCATATGTATGCAAAATGCATTTCGATCTCCGGCCAAATGGTACAATTAGTAATGGAGATATGCTTCAGGTTCGTGTATGAGAAAAAACGAGTTAAAGTTGATTTTATTATTATATTTATCTTTATTCAACATTTAAATAAATAAATAAAATAATATGAGAACCATTATTTATTATTTTTTTAGAAAACCTATTTTTTCCTATTTATTCCACAATTTTCTTCAATTTAGAAAATTAATGTTTGAAACCCTTTTCTGAAATTAAAAAATCTCTGAAAATCAACTAGAAAACAAATACAATTTTGTTTTAAAAATTACGATCTTTGAAAATTTTGATTTTTAAAAAAATCAATATTTTTTGGAAAATACATGTGCTACACCCAATTTTTCCCCAGATCCTCTCTAGAACAGGTGTTCGAACACGAGACCCAATCCACAGGTTCAATTTTGTTCAATTCCAAAAGGTGGCACCCTGCCTTTAATCAAATTTCAACGTTATTCCCTTTTAGAGAAAAACCAGTCTAATTTTTCCAGAACTATCACCACATCACCGCAACAATCAGCAGCGATAAAGTGATCATTGACAAGAACAACATCCAAGTACTTCTCGATCACGATTTTGGCAATATTCTTGTGCATAAAATGACGAAAACCGATGAATTAGAAGATGATGAATATGTTCTCGAGGACTTGAAATTCGAACATTATCAGTCTACGTCAAATGCGACTCGGGGAGCGATTGGAGGACATAGACAAATGTATTAGCTGAGAATAATAGAGAAATCGAAGATTAACACGTGCGGGTCGATTCAGGATCAATAATTTCATTAAAATTTATATTTTTAATCCTTTTTTTTTGTGGTTATGATATTTTTGCAAATAAATAATTAATATTTCAACCCCCCTCCCCCCCAAAACAAAAAACACTCACCACTTCCAAAAGCCACCAATCCCGCCGCCAATGCCGTCAAATTAGCCGTCACAATTTTCGACGCCCGAATCTCCTTCTCCAAATTCGACATTTCCTCATCATCCGACATCAATTCCCCATCACCTTTCGTCACCTTTTCAATATTTTCAGCCACTTTTTCAGCCAACCATTCAGCCGTCTGCTCATCCTTCATCGCCGCGCAATATCTCGCCAACGCCGCCAGACCAATCGATGAATAGTCTACATTCCGTTTCGAAGCTTCTCTTTTCAAAACCTTCGAAATTTCCCCCAGCTTCTCCTCATTCGTCCCCTTTTTGTATCCCTCTCCGCCAGCTTCTAACGTCTTCGCCAACGCATTCAAAATCTCCTCTTTTCCCGTCCAAATCCTTCCGCTTAATGTCGGTAGCAATCCGTCGACAATCCTTCCAACCGCCTCATTTCCCAACTGCTCTTTCAAAACCTCTGCCGTTTTTGCAATCATCCGTGCGGTTTGTGCACGAACCGTCCATACCTCATTATTCGTCACAATTTCCAATCCAACTCCAATTATTTCATCCTTATACAATCTTGCGGCCGCCGACGTACTCGGCACCAATTCCGCCCATAATTCACTCCATTCTTCGTGCTTCAATCTCGCCGCTTCGTCGCCTAAAACCCCCTTTTTTCGTTTTTTAAAGAATAATCGAATATCCCTCACCTTTCGGCACATTGCGACAAGTCTCCAAGAAAACATAGGGCACAATTTGTGTAGCATAACCCGCCAACAATTCCGAACAATTCGCTGCCAAATTTCGAAGCACATGTAACGCCGACTGCTTCATTTCCTCATTCTCTGTTACCAAGTCTCGAACAACAGTCTTCACCAGATTTATCATCAAATTCGGCGAGACAAACTTCGCCAAATATGACATCGCATTCGCAAACTGCTTCCGAATCGATGGATTTCTATCCCTAACACCTGGAATCAACGAATGGAACAATTTATCACACTGCTGCTTATGATCCATCATTAATTGCGGTGCTCTTAACGCTAATTGCGTAATTAATTGAGCGGTTGCTGATCTCGTCGACATTCCGATCGATGCTCTCAATTGATCACACAGTTTTGGGGTCACTGCGATCAAAACCGATGAATCAATCTAAAAAAAAACATAAAATTGAAAAAAAAAGGAAAAAAAGCTTATTACATGCGGCAGTAGATCATTAATCGCTGTCATCATCGGTGATGTTCTTGCCATACTTGCTCGAGCATCGTCAAGCTGCAAAATTTCCTTTTTTAAACATTTTAAAAAAATAGAACAAAAATTTCATGAATTTTTCATATTTTTGGTTTTTATTACATTTAAAAAAATTTTTGATTATTTTTTTAAAAAACTCACATTTTATATTTCAAAGTCTAAATTTTTAAATTTTTTCAAGATTTTCAGTGTTTTCAAGCTTGGATAAATCAAAATTTAAAATAAAAATCGCATTTTCACTGGAAAAAAACTTTAAAAATCTGAAAATAGACTCCAGAAAGTCAAAATTCAAAATTTTCGAAATTTGGGTACTTCACCTCTCCTCTAGAAGTGTTCAAATTGAATAATCAAGAAATATGAACTTCCGGGAGTTTCGCACAAAAAACTGACTTCTCATTTGGACATCTAGCGTTTTTTAACAGGAAAATGTGTTTTTTTTTGTTTTAAAGGCCTTCCTCCTTTGACGGCGTCCGGGGGAAGCGCCCGAGAGCTCAGAAATATTTTTCAAATGAATAAGAGGATACCAATTGATATTTTTTTAAAAAAACTTTGAAGTCGACAAAAAAGACCGAAAAAATGCAATTTGGGTTTCTAGGCCATATAAGGAAACAGTACCACGAAACCAACATTGTATTTCTTCGGCCAATGTCCATATTTAATTTTTTAAAAACATTTTTATCGGTTTTTCTTATTTTTTGCTATTAATTGGCAATATTGGTTTCTGGGCCATCTATCGCGGCATTTTTCCTTATATGGCCTAGAACCCCAAATTGCAGTTCTTCGGCCATATTCGATTTGTTTTTAAAATCTTTGTTGGTTTTTACTTTTTGTCGTCTAAAAATTTTTTAAAATATCAAATGATACCCTCTTATTCATTTGAAAAACATTTCTGAGCTCTTCTGAGCTTCCCCCGGAGGCCTTTAAAACAAAAAAACATATTTTCCTGTTAAAACAACGCTAGAATGTCCAAATGAGAAGTCAGTTTTTTGTGCGAAACTCCCGGAAGTTCATATTTCTTGATTATTCAATTTTAACACTTCTAGAGGATAGCTGAAGTACCCAAATTTCGAAAATGTTGAATTTAGACCTTCTGGAGTCTAGTTCCAGCTTTTTAAAGATTTTTTCCAGTGAAAATGCGATTTTTATTTTAAATTTTGTTTTTATCAAAGCTTGAAAACACTGAAAATCCTGAAAAAATTTAAAAATTTTGAACAGAAAAATTTGAAATTAAAAATAAACAAAAATAAACATACCGCTTCCAATTGTGCCGAATCCGACCGCACCGCAATATAATTCAAAATCGCCGATTCGTTATCACTAATCGAATCCAACAGCGTTGGGATCAATTTATCAAGGTACGGTTTGAGTTGTCTTCCAGCCGTCTTTGTCATTTCCAGAACGAGAGCAAGGCTGAGAAATGGGGGATTCAATTAAATACTTTTTTTAAAGACATACCAGAAAATCTTGTTCGCTTTCACCGTCGCGTTCACAATCCCCTGATCCACAATCGTCGGTAAAACTTTCGATAAAAACGCATCCGCTTTCGCGGAATTTGTCGAAGAAGCCAGTCGAACGACGAGCCGACGAATCGATTCAGCGGTCTTGTCAGCGGCGAGTCGTACCGATTCCTGGAATGAAATCGTGTTGAATTTTAAAGAGAGTAAGACAACTAGCGATATTAGAAATCTAATTTTATTTTTTTTTTAAATTTTGAAACCTAGAAACGCCGGTTTTTAAAAAAATTAACTCGCTTTTTACCATTTCCTATTTTCGGGAGCTCTCGAAACATTCAAACTCATATTTTCAGCTTCAAATCCAAATTTTTGTTGAAATTTCTTTTTTTTTCATGAAAACTTAAATTTCTGACCAATATTTTGGGCATTTTAGTATTTTTCTAATGAAAATCTCAAGAACGATGTTTTCTCAATGAAAAAATCTGGATTTTTCATGCATATTTCAATTTCCAACCCTCTGGAAGCTTCCCTTTTATTTTTTTAAAAGTAGTTTTCATAAATAATTGAATTTCCCATCTTCGGGAGCTCTCGAAACTTTCCAGCTCATATTTTCGGGTTTAAAATCCTAATTTTTGTCAAAACTTCGTCTGTTTTCATTCAAAATTCAATTTTCAACCCTTGGAAGCTCCCGCAACGTCCTACATCTTATCTTCCGCTTAAAATCTCCATTTTCTGAATTTCGAAAAAAGTTTGGCAATTTTGTATACAAAAATATGTCAAAAAATGAATATTTTGAAATTATTTTCAAAAAATTCCAAAATTTCTGGAAAAAATCTGATTATTTGATATTTTCAGAAATTTTACGATAAATCAGGATATCAACTTCATTTGATAGAAAATAATTCTAAAATTGTAAAAAACAAGTTTTTTCCAAATTTCTAAATTTTTCAGCAATGTTTTCCAGTTTCTTCAAAAAAGATGATATAAAACAAAAAGTTCATGTTTTCTGTCCCCTCAAAACCCACCTTAATATCATCCCTAACCCTCAAAACCGTCTCCAAATACCGCGGAACATCCCGATGCATTTGTTCCGTATCATGCCCTCTTAACAAATCCGACAACGCCAAACACGCCGATTCCCTAACTCTCCACTCCTTATGCACCAGTGCCGGCTCTAATTCCTTCGCAATCTCATTCGCAAATTCATCCACAACATTCCTTCGATTCGACGTCAAAACCGTCCAAATCGATCTCATCGACGCTTGAACCTTCAAATCCGGATCATATCGATAGCGGAACAATTTCGGAACTAGCGATCCGAAATACGGCTCCAATTCATCTTTTGCTTGCTCCAAAACGACACCAAATCCAAACGCCGCTCCTTTTTTCGCATTCCATGTCGCATTGTGTTTCGCCAATTGCATAAATTTGTAGACAAGATCCGGTTGATTCAAATCCGTTGCCAGCGAGCACAGTTCTTTGTAAGTCGTTAAGTTATCCCTGAAATATATACATTTTTTGAAATTAAATTGAAAAATCGTCAAAATTCTCGAAAATTCCTAATAAAAATTAAACTTTTCTATAAATTTCTTTAAAAAAAAAGAGAATAATTGTATTAAATGCACCGGTGGGTACCTAATTTTAACATTTACCCATTTTTCAATAAAAAAATTTAAATTATGCAGAAATTTCACAAAAATAGCAATATTTCTATTTTTCAACATATTTCGGAAAGGTTCTAACATTTAAAAAATCCCATAACAAAATTCTCTCAATATTTTATTGAGATTTAAAAAAAACTATCTAATTAATCTATTAATTCACGATTTCATAGAAATTCCTGAGCATTTTCCAGCCAGCTCTAAAATATCCTAAATCTGCGTCAAAAATTCCCAAAATTCCCACAAAAATCAGTCTAAAATGGACTGGGTAGAAAATATAACACTATGAGCACTATTGAATAGGACTTGACGCAGATTTATGATATTTCAGAGTTATTTGGAAAATTTTCAGGATTTTCTAAAATAACTTTTTTGAGATGAATTATTTTTTAAAAAATAGGTTAGACATGGTTTTTAAAGAAGGGAAGGGCTTTACAGAGAATATAAATTACCTTAAATCGCCGAAAAATGACATACTTATGTTATAAATGGGTTTCAAAAACGTTTTTAAAAGTTCATAGAAGAAGAAAAACGGAAAAAAAACGAGCTACCTGCAAAAAAAGTTTCCACCGCTTAAGAGTTTTGGTTTCTAGTCCGCGATCGTTTGGATTCCTAGGCCACCTATTAAATTTGTGCATTTTTATTCATTTTTTGTTGTTTTTTGCATTTAAGATGAAAAATCGATCTAAATACTTTAAATTTAACATTTTAAATGTAAAAAACCAAAAAAATGCAAAAATTTATTGGGTGGCCTAGGAACCCAAACTATCGCGGACTAGAAACCAAAACTCTTCCGCGGTGGAAACGTTTTTGTAGGCAGCTCGTTTTTACCGTTTTTTCTTTTATGAACTTTTAAAAAAACGTTTAAAACCTATTTATAACATAAGTACGTAATTTTTCTGCAATTTAACGTCTTTTATATTCTCTGTAATACCCTCCCCTTCTTTAAAAACAATTTCTAACCTATTTTTAAAAAAATAATCCATCCCAAAAAAATTATTTTAGAAAATCCTGAAAATATTCCAAATAACTCTGAAATCTCATAAATCTGCGTCAAGTCCTATCCAAACCAAAATTTTAAAAAAAACATACCCAGTCGGTGTCTTTCCCAATTGCCCCCTCTCAAACAACACCGTACTTCCATCAACCTTCCTCTCCGTCCTTCTTCCTTCCGTCAGCGCTCCCATCAAATTCGAGACCAGCTCTTTTTTCAATTCACCATCTGCTACACCATAAACAACGCCCATTCCCTGAAAATCCTTTGGTTCAAAATTTTATTTTAAAAAAACAAACCTTCGACGCAATATCCTGAGTAAACTCATCATTTTCAGCCAATCCATCCGCAAATGCATTCTGAACAATTGACAAAACAGTCCTATCCGAAAATGCACTTGCTCCAAGCTTTGACATCCTCTGAACCACTACCAATAACCATACAAGTGCCGCTCTTCGCAGATGATGATTTCCAGACGTTAATTTCTTTAGAAAAATGAAAATTCTAATTTTCAAAGCACTCCAATATTACCTCATCAATCAATTGCGTCAAAAATACCGTAATCCTACTCTGCAACGTTTCCAACTCATTCAAATCCTTGACAACACTCTTCAAATGCATCTCCTCCTCCGATTTCAAATAATAATCTCTTCTCGAACTCGAATATTTCCCCAAAATCGCGTCCAAAATCGCTTCTCCAACTGTTAATTGAAGTTCCGGTTGTGGTGGCCCTTCGCCAATGCGATAAAGTGATTCAATCGATTTTTCGAAATTCTCTTGACACGTGTCCACTACCAACCATCCGATGACCCGCGACGCCGCTTCACGACACCTTTGCGATAGGGAATCTTTCCGCGATGCCGCGATTTTTTCACAAATTTCGATTAATGAATTCTTTAATTCGGCTGGAATTGCGAGTGTCTGAAATTATCGTCGGGTTTTTTAAAAATATCATTTTATTTAAATTTACCGCTTCTTGGAAATTCTGCAAAATGAATCCAATCGCTCCCAATGACGCTTCCAGCATCGAAGATGGTCGTTCATACCCATCTACTGCAAATTTCAGAAAAGTTCCAACAATTTCCAATGCCAATGGAGTTGTGTTTTTCTCTAGACTCTCGTTTGGTCCACTCGGGGTGACATATGCCGCTAACGTCCAGCATAAACCGGGGATTCTCTGTAAAAACATGTTTTTGGCGTTTTTAAGCGGGAGTTAAGCGGGATTTAAGCGAAGAGGGCACTTTAAGCGGGCAACTCTGTCAAAATCAATAAAAATCTACTATTATATCCAATTAGTTGGAAAAAAAATTATAATAAACCTTGTCAGCTTGAAAAAGTGTACTTCATGGCCGAACTTGGATTTCTAGGCCATTTAACTTTTAAAAATTTGTGGAATTAATTGTTTTTGGCTAATTTGTCGGGTTTAAGTGTACTTCATGGCCGAGCTTGGATTTCTAGTCCCCCGTTTGTATTTCTAGGCCATTTAACTTTTTAAAAATTTGTGAAATTAATTGTTTTTGGCTAATTTGTCGGGTTTAAGTGTACTTCATGGCCGAGCTTGGATTTCTAGTCCCCCGTTTGTATTTCTAGGCCATTTAACTTTTAAAAATTTGTGAAATTAATTGTTTTTGGCTAATTTGTCGGGTTTAAGTGTACTTCATGGCCGAGCTTGGATTTCTAGTCCCCCGTTTGTATTTCTAGGCCATTTAACTTTTAAAAATGTGTGAAATTAATTGTTTTTGGCTAATTTGTCGGGTTTAAGTGTACTTCATGGCCGAGCTTGGATTTCTAGTCCCCCGTTTGTATTTCTAGGCCATTTAACTTTTAAAAATTTGTGAAATTAATTGTTTTTGGCTAATTTGTCGGGTTTAAGTGTACTTCATGGCCGAGCTTGGATTTCTAGTCCCCCGTTTGTATTTCTAGGCCATTTAACTTTTTAAAATTTGTGAAATTAATTGTTTTTGGCTAATTTGTCGGGTTTAAGTGTACTTCATGGCCGAGCTTGGATTTCTAGTCCCCCGTTTGTATTTCTAGGCCATTTAACTTTTAAAAATTTGTGAAATTAATTGTTTTTGGCTAATTTGTCGGGTTTAAGTGTACTTCATGGCCGAGCTTGGATTTCTAGTCCCCCGTTTGTATTTCTAGGCCATTTAACTTTTAAAAATTTGTGAAATTAATTGTTTTTGGCTAATTTGTCGGGTTTAAGTGTACTTCATGGCCGAGCTTGGATTTCTAGTCCCCCGTTTGTATTTCTAGGCCATTTAACTTTTAAAAATTTGTGAAATTAATTGTTTTTGGATAATTTGTCGGGTTTAAGTGTACTTCATGACCGAACTTGGATTTCTAGTCCCCCGTTTGTTTTTCTAGGCCATTTTGCTTTTAAAAATTTGTGAAATTAATTATTTTTTCCTTATTTTTCGGGTTTTAAGGATAATTTTCAAAAAAATCGGTGATTTTCATCAATAGTCTCCTAAAACCGAAAAAAACGGCAAAAAATAATGAATTTCGCAAATTTAGAAGATAAATGGCCTAGAAAACACAAAGGGGGGACTAGAATTCCAAGTTCGGCCGCTAAGCACACTTTTTTCCAATTTGAACTTTAAAAAATGGTTTTTTCTCAATTTTAATTATTTTTTTCGAATGAATTTGAAATAAGTGTTGTAAGAAGTTTATTGGTATTAAAAATCAGCTTCCGAATAGACCCCCCCCCCTTCCTTTAAGAAAATTACCTTATTGATAATCTCATCTTTTGCAGTAGTATATGACGATTTCCGCATTTCCACATTATCAGAAATCAGCATTGAAAGAAGGAATGCAATGGTTTGCGACAATTCCAAGCGTGTGGAGTCTCGAGCTTTCTAAAAATTCGATTTTCAGTTGAAATTAAAAAAAAAAACAAAAACCCAACCATAGCACAAGTACTAATCGCCATTCCAAATCTCTTCGACGTGTTCTTATCACTTTCCGACGCAATTGGCGAATTCTGAAGACATGTCAAAAAACAAGTGGCAATTCGATATTGATGTACATCGGTCGATTCACGAATCGCGAAAAGTGTCATTTTCGTTGCCATCGTTATAATTTCAATGTTGTTCGTTTCGGTTATCATTTTCACAATCAACGGCGCTACCGTAATCCAATAGTCGTCTCCTTCAACGATTCGTAGTTCCGCCGGTTTTTTCGTGACAATCGTCTCACAAACTGCCCAAAGATAGCGGGAACACTGAAATTTTCGAATTTTTTGTTTAAAAATTGAGTTTCTGATTTTTTCAAAAACCAAAAAAATCGATATTCCACATTTTTTCTGTTTTTTTTGGAATTTCACTTTAAAGATAGAGAGTCACTTATTTTTTATACCAGAAAAAATTCCGAGAAATTGGAATTTCTCAAAATTTATGAACTCCAGTTTTCAATTGATTCGCTCTAAGACCCAAACGATTAAATATCTGTCCCTTTAAACAATTTCAGGGAAAAAATTTGTTTTTGTGCCTATTTTGGTGAAAAACGATCAGGGATCAGCCCAAGTAGACCTAGGTGGCCCGAAAAGCCTGAAATAACCCAAAATGTCGAAAATAACATTTTTTTATACCTTTCAGCCCGTTTTTTAAAGGAACAACATGCTTTCTCATATTTTTCAACCGTAAATTCGAAAAATATATCAATTTATGCTTTCAAGTTCAATAAAATGGATTTTTTCGAAAATTTTGACATCAATCTAGACTTTAGATGTTATTTTTAAGAAATATCTTTTAAAACACCCGTTAAACGAGCTTCTCGTAATTTTTCTCAATTTTCAGCTTAAAAAATCCTACAAAAACCCCTTACCATTTGATGAATCAATCCATTATAATCTTTACTATTCGTCTGCTTCTCCTCTCCACTTCCACTCTCAATATCATTTCTCAAATAATTCCAAAACGTCGAAACGACCAACTGAACCGTCGGTACACTCCTTTTCAGCGAGAGCTCCAACAATCGAATCGCCTCCTGTCTCATCTCCTCCCTACTATCACCCGACGCTCTCAACAACATCCATTTCAAGTCCATCTCATTCTCATCAATCAGCGATTCGATATATTTCAGTGAAACCATTCGACATTTCGCATTCTCCTGAAAATACGTATTTTTAAATAATTTGAAAGAAAAACTATGTTTACATGAGTAACATGATCCGAAATATATTTCTTCAATTTCTCCGACGTCGACTGGTCACTTTTCGATTGACAAAACGCTGGAAGCCACGCAACCAAGCAATCAACAATCGAATAGGCCACATCTTCCTCCTCAATTGCAATGGTTTTCAACAATTCATCAACAATTGAAATATCCTTGAAAACCAGCGAGCAATCCTTCTTTCCAAATGTTCCAAGACATCTGTATACCAGGCTGAGAGTGGTGCTGTTCTGGAAAATTGTGATTTTTCTAAAAATTTAGCAAAACGCCGTTTTGGAGTGCTTAGGTTTCAATTTTTTCTAAAAAAAATCAATATTATCCCAAAAAAATCAATAAACCGTTTTTTTGCAAAATTTTAACTTGAATTGAATTTTCAATCGATTGAAAAAAGCATGTACCTACTGTTGTCTCATTTCTATTACAAACGCGCTCCATAGACTGGCACTTTGCCAGCACACCTTCCAAAAACAAAATGCAAACGAGTTCTCACGTGAATAACGTGAAACGTTTGCATTTTGTTTTTTAGAAGGTGTGCTGGCAAAGTGCCAGTTTATGGAACGCGTTTGGAATAGAAATGAGACAACAGTATTAAAAAATTTAGAAAATTCAAAAAAAAATCCCCTACCGTATTCGCTGGTCTGACCATTTTCCTCAATCTCATAAAAATCTTATCTCCCAACAATTTCAAAGCCGCCGCCGGCATCAAATTAATAATTTTATCAAAATAAATCAGTGCAGAAATTTGAACCTTCGGCACTTCGTTCGAAATTCCATCAAGTGCTATCTAGAATTTAAAAAATTGGGTTACTGTAACAATTCTATCGTTTTTTTAAATTTACTTTAACATTGTTCATATAAATAGTCGGTGCAATTGTAGATCTCGATAAATATTGTAGAACCTTCTGTTTTACTAGAACATCTCCACTTTGGACCTGAAATTTTGAAAATAGTGTTATTTTTTAATTAAAAACATGAAAACTCACAGTTACAAAAGCTGAAGTTGGTGGTTTGGTCAAAGCTGCAGAACCCAAGTATGACTGATTCAGAATATTGACAACATCTGGGCTGTCGACGATTTTTTGGCTGAAAATTGGAAAATGGATGAAAAATCGAAGCAGTAACTGAAAAACGAGGAAAAATTCAATGCAAAACTTCGTAAAAACGATTATCAATATATTACAGTAATTTTAAAGGCACAGCCTGAAGAACAGGAAGTATGGATTACATTTTGCCAATTTTTTCATTTTTTCGCCCTAAATCGGATTTTTTTAGGGTTATTTAGGGCTTTTCGAACCTTTCTCGGTATTTTTCAAATTTTTTTCCAAACTAAAGGTTCATAAAAAAAGAAAAAATCAATGAATCTCGTAAAAACGATCATTCATATATTACAGTAATCTTAAAGGCACAGCCTGAAAAGAAAAATATTAAAAAAAAATTTCTGGCTACTGTAATTCATCCCAATTTCCAGAATTGAATTTTTCTCTAGTTTTTGCCATTTTAGGTCCATGCTTCATTTTTTTAATGCACTTACATGTCAATTTTTCGAAGTGCACTTTCAGCAGCATCGTCTACTCTGAAAACTTCTGTTTTAAATTTCAGTTAAAGTCGTTTTTCAACGAACACATTAATATTTGCCGCCGCCGCTTGAACCAAAATCGGAAACGCTGTTTTATCGTCAATCAATCCTTTTGCCAATAATTTCATAATAATCATCTTCTGCTCCGCCAATTTGAACGATTTATCCAGCAATTTCGATCCAATTGCCTTGTATTTTTCGGGGCTTAGGCCTTCACAAACAATTGGCTGATTTTTTGAGATTTTTTCGAGTTTTAACGCAATTTCGTTGCTGAAAATCATCGAATTTTATATTTTAAACATACTTTTTTAAATCCTACTAATCTCTCGCTTTAAACGTCATTGTATCCAAAAACAATTGTGTCAATTGTGTTTTATTGTTTTCAGAAATTTCAAATTTTGGCCAGTCTTTGTTCTCAAGTGTTGATAATTGCTCCAATCCGGGATAACTCAAGCTAAGAAGTCTGGAAATGTAGTTTTTAAAAAATTTTTTAGAAATTTATGCTTTTTTTCAGAATTGCAGTTCTAAAATCTCTAAAAACTTACTCAAACCGATAGTCAATGTCTTTTCCATTCCGATCAATAGAATTCAAATAAAGCGGCATGATTTCCAACTGTTTCTGTGGATTTAGTCGTTGTTTCGCGTATTTCAGATAGATCAGGGCCAAATTCTAAACAATTTCTTCAGTATGTCACCTGAATCCGTTAAACAACTCACAGACGGTAGAATCTTATCCCCGGTGAAAATCGACAACAACTCATCGACCGGAAAATCGATCGCCATGTTATTTTTCACCATTTTGTTGTAATGAGTCAAAAGCTCATGGATCTTCAGCTTAAATTCAGGTTTATCGTCAATTGCGTTGATCAAATCGCAGAGATTGTTGGTGGTGAATCTTTGCAATTTTGCATCGGTATCCGCTACCACAAGTCGGAGGAAAAGACGTTCGACTGGAAGAATTTTACTTTTTTTTTAAATTGAAATCCAGTCCGGGAAAAGCTTACTATCTTCAGATGAACTTATCGAAATTTTCAATCCATTGTTTTGAGGTGATGTCATTCTGAAAGACATTTTTTATAACTTCGAATAATATTTTTAAAATAGCAAAAGTTTAAATATATATTTATAAATAAAAAACTATCAAAACGTTTTTTTTCTAATTTTCATTATTTTCCTTCCTTTTTTGAAATTTCAGAATTAATAAAAAATACCCAATTATTTTTATACATTTTTTCAATAACAAAAACGTCCAAAATCTGTTTTAAAAAATCAAGAAATGAATACATTTTCAAAAAATAAAATAAATTTATTGTCATCCTCTGAGAGACCTCACAAAAATGAGAGAGGGAAAAGATACACGATTGACGCTTTTTGCGTTGTGCGCGTTTGAAAAAGCGAGGGAAATACAAAAAATTCAATTTTTCCTGTCCAAATATTTATTTTTTAGTATTATAATTCAATATTTCACAACCAAAGATTCAAAAAATCACAGTTTCATAAATTAAACATTCAAAACGCTTCCATCCTCTGTAACTGGCGACCCATTCTCTGTAACTTCTTGACATTTTCGTCCCAATTCCCGACATTTTTCGAGTAGTTCATTAATTTTCGGCCTGTTTTCCGGTTCAACTTGTAACATGTCTTTTATTAGTGTTATTAGTTCATCAGAATAGGGTGCTTCTTCAGGATAAGGTATTTTATGAGGACTTTGAGCCGCCAGCGCGATGCTTCCACCTTTTTCATAAATTAAATCAAATGGTGAAGAAAAATAGCAAAATGCGTAGAGACAACATCCAAGACTCTGAAATTATTAAGATGTAATTATTAAAATCTTATTCCACTCACCCAAATATCAATAGAATCCGTAATAGTTGTTCCAATATCACATGAAAATAATTCAGGTGCTCTATAAGGCATACTACATTGCTCACCACTTTCATCAATATATTTATAATGTTCCTTCGTAGTTTTAATTTCAAATGGTAATCTGAAATAGGAATTTTTAATTTTAAGAAAAAATGTCATAAACCAACTCATCCGCCGATCCAAAATCCGTCAAATGAGCCTCCATCCCATCTGAAGTTATCAAAAAATTCGCCGGCTTCAAATCTCGATGTCCATATCCCTTTTCATGAATTTTCTCAACCGCACAACATACCGATTCAAAATATCGGAGAACCTTAACAAATAATCAATTAATATCAACAAGAAAAGTCCCAACCTGCTCCTCACTCAAATAATCCTTGGAAACTTTCCGTTTTTCCAACTCATCACCAATCGTTCCCTTCGAATAATACGGAAAAACTAGAAAATATTGATTGGCTGCCAAATCGGTGATAAATGCGACCAGTTGAACAATCTGAGCAACTCCTTCGAACATTTTGTGCATGTTCGCTTCGTGTTCTATTTTTTCTACATCTTCTAGCGAATTGGCCAACATTTTTTTGACCGCATATTTGTCGCCGCCATCGATGTCTTCGCAGAGAAGAACCTGCGATTGAGATTTTTGAGAAAAATGTATAAGTACTACGACACTCCGCGTTTACACCGTAACATCGTAGTGTCGTATGCACCCTTTTTGAAAGCGTTGGAATTTTTATTTCTAATCAATATTTATAAATACTATATTTTTAAATATAGAATTCTTCTATATAAAAGCGATCGAATTTCGCTTTTTGTCAAAAACTGCAAAAACAACATCGATTTCCGAAATCTGACATTTTTTCAATTTTTTTGAATTTGATCCAAAAAAGGTAAAAATAGGGATTTTTTGCTAAATTTGCGTTTCAATTTTTACATCTTGAATTTTATAATATTATTATAATAACCTAAAATAAACTACGACACTCCGCGTTTCCACCGTAACATCGTAGTGTCGTACGCGTTTTAAACCATTTTCCCAAAAATACCTCTCCAAATCCTCCTTTCGCGATTTCCTTATTAATTTTAATTCTAAATCCTTCTCCACTAATGTCAGCTGTTGAAAGCACGCATCCCATATCTTCATCCAATAAACTTGTTTCGAAAAAATAGCTTTTCATACAATCTTGATATAATTTCTAAAGATTTGAACTTTTTTAAAAACATATATTGTTTATAAATATGTTAAAGTTGGCAAGTTTATTTAAAGCACGTCTTAATTACGAACCGCGTAAATTTAAAGGCACACAGATAAAGTTTAAAGGCACATCTTTAAAAAAAAAAGCTAAAACATACACTTATTAACGATTTGATAGGAAACATGATTAAATTATTAAATTGTAAGTAATAACAAATAAATAGAAAAAAAGAAGTTAACAAACTTCACGTTTTAAATCTCATAATTCCTCATTTTTCGATACACCGGTTTGAATGATCAACGAGTCTTCGGTATCCGAAACATAACCAGCATCTGTCGTGTACTTTTGAGGAAAGACCACCAGTGGATAAAGGGTAAACGCGTTGAGATTCTTATTCGGGAAATTGGAAGACCATTCCTGCAAAAAACACGGTCTTTTAAAGACAATATCCCAGTTAATAATGCAATAACGGAATCAATTGAAATTTTCCCCAAAATTTAGAAAAACTGATATTTTCTTTCGTATATGTGAAAATATATTTCTGTTGACTTGGAAACTTTAAAAAATACAAGGAGAAACAATTTCTGAAAATTTATGGTACACTGTCTGTAAAGTAGCTTCGTAAAGCCTTTAATAGGCTTTACGAAGCTATTGAATGCAATTGGGATAAAACTAGATTTCATTCTCATTCCAAATCTGTTTTTAAAATGTTCTAAAACCAACTAGAAGCCGAGAAAACGCGCCTCAAAACAATGGCCTAGAAAAAAGGGGCTACCTGCGAAAACTAGTCCGCGGACACGAGGAATCTAGAAAAATCAAAGATATTAATTAAAAGGAACTAATTTAAGTATTTTCCATGGATATTTATTAATATAACACGAAAAAAGATTAAAAAATAAAGTTCGACCAGGTGGAAGCATTTTCTAGGCCATTGTTTTGAAGCTCATTTTCTCGGCTTCTAGGTCGTTTTAGAAAATTTTAAAAACATATTTGGAATGAGAATGAAGTCTATTTTCATCCCAGACGCATGCATTAGCTCTGTAAAGTCCTCCTTTAATACTCGAATTAAACAAAAATTGATTTCCAAACTAAAAACCCCATATTTTTACCTGATTTGGATGTTTATCAAACATAATTGGCAAATATTCATCAACAGGTACAATTCTCTTCAACGGCTCCGTCTCCAACAGTTTTTTCGCACCATCCAACGAAAGCAAATACCCCAAAGTCCAATATGAATACTCAACACTACTTAAATGCCGATGTTCGGCTATCCAAAGTTCTTCCTGGAACAAAAAACGTGTCAAAAATTTCTGAAATTATTATAAAACCAACCTTTTCCGACTGTTTCTTCCTCCCCAAATAAATCAAATCCCATGGTTTTTTGGAAATTCTCAAATCCTCCAAAACCTCCCGAATTCTTTCCATTCCATTGTGTGCAAATCTCAAATCATCCTCGAAAACTATAACCTTCTCCAGTTTATTTTTAACAACGTCTTGCCAAATTCTAAATAATTTTATTTTTTTTTAATTAACGTTTTTTTTTGTTAAAAAGGGCTGAGGTGACGGAATAAATGGTTTTAAAACTATGAAAGTATGCTTCTTTATGAATAAATGAAGAAAAAATTAGAAAATGACAAAATATTCCAAAAAACGGCAAAAAATTTGGAAAATCTTTAAAGGAGGACTTTACGGAGATAGTAAATATACCCTAAATGAAAATAGACTTCATGCTCATTCCAAATCTGTTTTTAAAATTTTCTAAAACCGCCTAGAAGTCGAGAAAATGAGCTTCAAAACAATGGCCTAGAAAAAGTATGGCCGAACTTTTTCCTACGAGCTTTTTTTCGTTAATAAATAATTATGCAGAATGCTTATATTAGTACTTTATTAATGTGTTTTTTGGATTTTTGGATTTGTCATATAATAATGCCCGCGGACTAGTTTTCGCCGGTGGCCACTTTTTCTAGGCCATTGTTTTGAAGCTCATTTTCTCGGCTTCTAGGTGGTTTTAGAAAATTTTAAAAACATATTTGGAATGAGAATGAAGTCTATTTTCATTTAAGGTACATTTATGATCTCTGTAAAGTCCTCCCTCAAATGAAAATTGGGTTTCTAGGCCCTTTGATTTTGTTTATTGAAAAAACAAGTGGTTTTTGCACTTTTTCCATTTTTTTCAATAATTTTCATATTTTTCTTTTCATTCACTTTTCGATTTTTTTCAGAGGTATTCCATTATAATTTTGCATTAAAAATGTGTGTTTTTTTTTTCAAAAAAAACGAAACGGCCTTGAAAATCAATTTTTCTTCGGCCATTTAAGGATATCCCTAGTTTTTTTTCGTCATTTTCGATTTTTTCCTTTTTTTTCTTTATTTATTTATAAAGAACCATTTTTAAATAATTTAAAAAACATTTATTTCGTCCCCCGCAGCCCACTCCCCACTTTTTTTTAAATATTAAAACCCACCGAAAATGGCTCAAAAAACACCCAATCTCTCCATTTTTAATAGGTCTTTTGTGAAACGGATCCATATATCCATCAAGAATTCGATAATTTCTCAATTCGTCTGGAAGTTGGTCCAATTTTTGGCCATCTGTCGCTTCTAAAACGGTGAATTCAATTCCTAATAGCTCGAAGATTTTCTGCATTCGTTTCAATCGCTCCGTTCGACGTTTCAAGTTGATTAGATAGATTCTGGAATGAAAAATTTAATTTCTAGATTTTTTTGTTCCTAAGAATTTCAGAAATTGTTGAATTGTTTGAAAAAAAAATCGATTTTTTTCAATTAATCATAGTTTTTTTAAATTTTTAAATTTTCATAATTATAATTGCATTTTGAAGATAAAATTCGGAAAATTCAAGTTTTTGGCTTTAAAGACAGCTGTTCAGTTAATTTGACCCTACCTGGTTTTTGTTTCAAAAATTAGAGCGTACTCTAATTATTACAATGCAATTTATGCGAAATCACACCGATAAATTCACGCGTCACAGTAGCGGTTCAAAGTTGAAAAAATAAAGTTTTGAATTGCCGCGTGTCCGTGCGACGCGGTCGGTGTCCGTGCAACGCGGTCGGCATTGGCGCGAAACACAATTATTTGAATTTGGCTACATATTGGCATTGTTCTTTGGACCACCTGGGCTCCCATTCGAATGTTGAATTTTTGCCTAGATTTTGGATCGTGTTAACTGACAAGCTGCCTTTAAAATACACCAAAAATCAGAAGAATCCAATGAACTTTCAAAAAGTTATGCTCATTGGAAATTTTTTTTTGAAAATTGAATTTTTTCAATAAATCATAACTTTTTTGAAATTCTTCAATTTTCATGATTTTGTTGGCATTTTGAAGAGTAACATCTGAAAATTCCAGTTTTTGGCTTCAAAATGCACTAAAAAAAAGTAGAAATTGATGAATTTTTCAAAAATTTATGCTCATGTGAAATATTTCGAAAATAGGCTATATTTTCGATTAATTATAACTTTTTCTGAAATTCTTCAATTTGTACGATTTTTATTTCATTTTAAAGCTTAAAATCTATAAATCTTAAATTTTGGCGTTAAAATACACCGAAAATCATAAGAATCCAATGGATCGTTAAAAAAACATCGATTTTTTATTAAATTGTAATAATCTTTTATTTTAATTATTTTAAAAAATCGATATTCTTCTGAATTACTTTTTGAAATAATACGATTTTTAGAAAATAAATTTCAAGATTAAAAATCTAAAAATTTCGAAACATTTCCATCAAAAAATTATAAGACCTAAAGACTCACTTAATTAATTTTATATATAAAAGTAACACCCTGTCTTTAATTAATTTTTTCAAAAAATTATTCTTTTTTGCTCATTTCTATATACCAAAAATAATACCGATCAACTCCATGTTTCGACGGTTCCGGAAACCATGGTCTAACGCTTCTTGACACAATTGGAAGCGATCTGTCATCCGCTAGAAAATCTGCCAAATGGTAACGGATCTGAAAATTCAAATTCATTGAAATTTCAAAGTATTTCTGTCTTCTAAGCCTTCTAACCGTATTCCTTCTTTCATCCAACTCCAAAGCCGGATTCACATAAATCCCGTAATCTTTCTGATTGTCAATCCAAAAAGTGATATTCATGTTATTGGCAGATGCCGTGAAAACCATTTCCGGATCATCGGGTCCTTCATAGAATGGCAGATTCTGGCCGTCGAATGTTAGGTAAGATGAGTCGGTGGCGGATATGTCAATGGCAAGAGGTAGGGAGAAAGTGGATGTCTGAAAATTTGATTTCAAGCTAAAAATCTGAAATTTTTGCAAAAATCGAACTTTGAACAGCTCTAACTTGGCTCAATCTCAACATTTCTGTATAAAACTTTGAGGGTATCATAAAGCAACCATTCTTAGTTGATCTTCCAAATTTCAGCAAATTTGAGATGGATAGGATTAAAAAATGGGGTTTTCAAAAAACTCACTGAAATTTGGCACATCAAAACAAAAAGGGAGATATTTACAAGACTTAAAGGTTATTGAAGTTATTGATTTTTTTTAAATCATAAAATTATATCACAAAAGAGCAAAAAAAGGAGTTTTTCAACAAATTTTTTAAAAATTAGTTAAAGACAGGGGGTCATTTTTTTTAAAACTAAAATTAATTAAGTAACACCATGCCTTTAGATAATTATTCAACTAAATGGACATATTTCTTTCGAAGTTTTCAGATTTTTAATTTCAAAATTTATTTTCTAAAAATCAAACTATTTCAAAAAATAATTCAGGGGAGTATCGATTTTTTAAAATTTTTTTGTTGTATGAAACAAATTCGTGAAACAAAATTTTTTACAATTAAAAACATCGATGTTTTTAACGAAAATTGAAGAATTAAAAAAAAAGTATGATTAATTGAAAAATCCGATTTTTAAAAATAAATTTCCAATGAGCATAACTTTTTTAAAATTTCTTGGATTCTTCTGACTTTTGGCGTATTTTAATGTGAAAAACTTGAGTTTTCAGATTTTATTCTTCACGATGCAATTAAAATGATGAAATTGAAAATTTTCAAAAAAAAAACTATGATGAATTGAAAAAATATAGCCTATTTTCGAAAAATTTCACATTATCATTACTTTAAGTAATTCTCGGGAAATATCGATTTTTAAGTAAAAAATGCTTTTGATCTAGAAATAAATTAGCAAAAAAAATCTGAAATTATAGTTTCTAAGATCTGAAAATTCAGAAAATCCCGATTTAAGAAAAAAGGGGGCGTGGTCTAATATGAAAAAATTAGGTGGACAAAAATCTGAAACTCCTTTTTTTCTGAAAATTTCAAAAAAAGGGACGTGGCCTGATTTCTTTTTTTACTGAAAAAAATCGGAAATTAGTTTTTTAGTTTTATAAATCTGAAAATTCTTAAAATATTGATTTTCTAAAATAAAATTAAATTCCAGCTTTCAAAATATAAATATTTTTCCGATTTTTTCTAGATTCAAGGAAAATTAAAGTTTTATTTTTCATTTAAAACATTTTCAGATTTGAAAAAGGGGCGTGGCCTAAAGATCTTTCCAGATTTTCTATTATTAAAATCAAAAAACAAAAAAATCCACCACAAAACATTTAATGTTGTGTGGCCGAATGTTCATGGCCTAGCTTCCCGCGAAAACTAGTCCTCGTTTGGAAAAAACTAGGCCATTTGGAAAAATTCGCAATTTTGAAGCTAAGAATTCTACATATTTGTTTTTGAAAAGCATAATTAAAAATTTAACCTGTTCTCTGACAATTTTGCGATCTTTCAACTCGTTTGAAACATCCTCATTATTATAAGACCCATCAATTGACCATAAAAGAGGCGATACAACGATATGTTTGGGTTCGTTGAACAAATTCTGAAAAATTTAATCGAAAAGCTCGAATGGTTAAAAAAACCTTAACAATATTCACATCTGTGAGCACATCATCTGCTGACAATAACAAGCATCGGGAGGCTTTTTTAAGCCTCGCACTTCGAAGAGCACTTTCCAGCCAATTTTCAGATTCTTCGAAAATTTCGACATGCTTGAAATGGGTCTTTGTTGAATCCATCCACCTGTAAAAATTGAAAAATGAAGCTATTTTTTACAAAGCGCTTTTTTGTGATCTCAGAAATCAAAATTTTTGGGTCAACTTTAATGTTTAAAGCTGAATTTGATGCACTGAACGTAAAGTTATACTCGAATTTTCAAAGTTGTCATCACTCGAAAATATCATTTTTCAATTGTTTTTTTTTAGGTGGATGCTTCTTCCATATTTAGATGGATACTGCACGGGATACTGCTTGCAGTAGGTATTAAATAACGGTTCTCGAAATCCCGAAATACCCAGATGAATTAAATACCCAAAAAAAACTGGAAAACAAGTTATATATGTTCTCAAATTCAAATTCGCATATGGGTGAACTCCATTGGACACTAATTTGTACAATTAGTTAAAAAAATAGGGTTAAAGGCAGCTTGTCAGTTAACAAGATCCAAATTCAAAGCAAAGAAATAAAAATTAGAATAGGAGCCCAGGTGGTCCAAAGAATACGGCAAAATTCAAAAAATTGTGTTTCGCGCCAATTCCGACTGCGTCACACGCATTCAAATTTTGATTTTTTCAACTTTGGATCGCTGCTATGAGGCGTGTATTTATCGGTGTGATTTCGCATAAACTGCACTGTATTAATCAGAGAACGCTCTGATTTATGTAACTAAGATCGGGTAGGGTCAAATTACCTCTGGAATTTGGGGTTACTATAAAGTAATATTATATTTAGCAGAATTTTTCAAAGAAATTTGCTAATTATTAGCCGAATTGGTTTCGAAAAAGTTGACTTATTGCACATAAAAATATCAATTTCGATAGAATTTTTTATTCAAAAAAAATCTCTCTGCTGCAGTAATTTTCAGCTGTGAAAATTTAGCTTAAAGGAGGACTATACGCAGGTTATAAATGTTTCTAAAGCGATCTGAAATTCAATTTTGTATACCGAAACGATAGTGAAAAAATTAGCAAAAAACTTAAAAAACTTGGCTGCCACTTTGGTGAAAACTTTTACGTTTTTGAGACCAAATTTCGATTCAGGGTGCCCTTTTTTGCAAATTTTTTCACTTAGGTATATAAAATTGAATTTCAGTTCGATTTAGCAACATTTATGTATATCCTGGGTAAAGTCCTCCTTTTGCCCATTTTGGGTAAAAGTAGGACTTCCTCCTTCACTAAAAATCGTACCATTTAACCTGATGAATTGTCGCATCCTCCTTACTTCCAATAAACAACTCAACCCTCGTCCTTTCCTTCGGATAGTCTAAATTCTCCAACCATCCGAAAAGATACGGTACCGCGTGTGCATGATTCTCCAGTCCGATTCCAATATACAAAAATGGGTAGATGTGTCGAATGTCGCCTTCATCTGGTTCCGCACCGGGGAACAATCCGATACATGTTCGGGCCAATAGGAATAGCGATAATAATGATAAATTCATTGTTTCTTAAGGTGTTTTCATTGGTTTCGCGTTGAGCTGGAAAGAAATAAGAAATTAGGTCATGCTCTTCATAATTCGAAAATTTTAAATTTTAATAAATTATATATTATTATTATTCTTCGATAAACTTTTAAATAAAAATCAGCAAATCGAAAAATCGATAAAAATCAGTAAGATTTATATTAGGTAGGAAAACGGTGACACACTGTCTTTAAGAAATTTTAAAGAAGGCAAAAAATAAAAATTTGAATAAAAACGAAAAATAAATGCGCGGCATGTATTTATCGAGGTGTTTTTGCGTAAATTGCATTTTACTAATTAGAGAAATCTCAAATTTTTGAAATTTAAATCAAATATGGTAAAATTAACTGACACGCTGTCTTTAAGTGGCACCATGTCTTTAGGTTTTATAATTCTTTCATGGAAAATTTTGAAATTTTTAACCTTAAAATTTATTTTCTAAAAATATTATTATTTTAAAAAGTAATTCAGGGGAATATCGATTTTTAAAAAAAAAATTTGTTGTCAGAAATAAGTTAGATTTTTAAAATTTAAAGAAAATCGATGTTTTTTTTAACGATCCATTGGATTCTTGTGTTCTTCGGTGTATTTTGAAGCCAAAATTTAAAATTTGAAGATTTCAAGCTTTAAAATGAAATAAAAATCATGAAAATTGAAGAATTTCACAAAAAGTTACGATTAATTGAAAATATAGCCTATTTTCGAAATATTTCAAATGAGCATAACTTTTTTAAAATTCATTGAATTGTTTTGATTTTTGGTCTATTTTAAAGCCAAAAACTTGAATTTTCAGATTTTATTCTTCAAAATGCAATTGAAATTAAGAAAATTGAAGAATTTCAAAAAAGTTATGGTTAATTGAAAATATAGCCTATTTTCGAAACATTTCAAATTATCATAACTTTTTGAAACATGCATCAATTTCTATATTTTTTGGTGCATTTTGAATTTTTAAATTTTCAGCTTTAAAATGATATAAAAATCATGAAAATTGAAGAATTTCAAAAAAAGTTATGATTAATTGAAAAAAGTCGATTTTCGAAAAAATAATGTATTTTTCGAATGAGCATAACTTTTTGAAAATTCATTCGATTCTTCTGATTTTCGGTGCATTTTAAAGCCAAAAACTTGTATTTTCAAATATTATTTTTCAAAATCCAATAAAAATCATGAAAATTTAAGAATTTAAGAACTTTATACATAATTGGGCAAATGACGAACTCGTCTTGATGGACCCTTGGTTTTAGAAGCACAATTGAAATAAAATCTTTATTTTCCAACGTTTCGGTTTCTTCTGAGAATAAATTATTATAAAATTTGATTCGTTTTTTTTTGAAAACCTTGAAAAGTGCGAAAATGGTCACTTTTTTCTATGAAAACAGGTATTTTCTATTAATGAAAAAAATTCTTGATAAATGTAATTTGAAGAGCAAAAATTAGAGTATTTCAATTAAAAAATCTTCAGGAGCTTTTTTTTAAATTCAAGTTTTTTTCAGAGAATTTAAAGAAAATTCTGAAATTTTTATATATTTAAAATCTATGGAAAAATGAGAGTTCAAGACGGAAAAGCAAAAATTCGGAATCTATCAGGATTGTATGAAATTGTGCATGATTTCATAGTAATTCTAAGCCAAAAAATATACAAAAACGATAATGTAAGGAACGGAACTTGGATCATGTTTTTCAGAATTCGAAAATTAAAAATTTTAATAAATTAGATATTATTATTCCTCGATAAATGTTTCACTACAAGTTAAAAGTTATAACGAATGAAAACGGTGACACACTGCCTTTAAGAAATTTTAAAGAAAGAAAAAACAAAAACGTCAAAATATTTAATCGATATTATCTTCTGAAAATAAATTATTATAAAATTAGGTATTTTCTACCCATGAAAAAATTATTTTTAAAAATTTCAAAAAATTTATTTTGAAGAGCTGAAAATGAGAGAATTTCAATTAAAAAATCTCCAGGAGCTTTTTTTTCAATTCAAGTTTTATTCAGAGAATTTAAAGAGAATTCTGAAAATTTTATATTTTTAAAATCTAGGGAAAAAATGATTGTTGAAGACGGAAAAGCAAAAAATTCTGAATCTATCAGGATCTTATAAAATTATACAAAACTATGCATAGTAATTCTAAGCTAAAAAATATACAAAAAAACAATAATATAAACCAATATTAAATAAATGAATAAATAAATCCCCACATATCCCCGTTCCAGCACCAATCCAACAAAAATAGTGTACACTTTCAAGATACGCAGAGAAATGGGCATCTGGCGACAGAGGAAGAAGGAAAAAGCGGACAAAAACCAACGGGATGATGGGTCACTTGGTTGTCGAGGACACGAACAAAAGTGCAACAAAAAAGCTTCGAAAGTTTTGAAGAGGTGACGAGAGAAAGAAAGTGAAGAAAATGTGTAATTATGGAGGGAATAAAGTTGTTGCATATTAAATACAAAAAAACGTTTTTAGAATTGCATAACAAATAGTAAATAAGAAAGGAGAGCTTTTTTACGAATAATTCCATTAAAGGAGGGTTTTACGGAGATAATAACTGTTCCCTAAATGAAAATAGACTTCATTCTCATTCCAAGTCTCTTTTTAAAATTTTCTAAAACCACCTAGAAGCCGAGAAAATGAGCTTCAAAACAATGGCCTAGAAAACGTTTCGAAAACTAGTCCGCAGGCATGAAAAATCCAAAAAAACATTAAAAAGGCCTAATATAAGCAATCTGTATAACTATTTATTAACGAAACACAAAAAAAGCTCATAGGAAAAAGTTCGGCCATTTGGAAACTGGATATTTTTCTAGGCCATTGTTTTGAAGCTCATTTTCTCGGGTTCTAGGTGGTTTTAGAAAATTTTAAAAACAGATTTGGAATGAGAATGAAGTATATTTTCACTTAGGGTACATTTATTATCTCCGTAAAGCCCTCCTTTAAATACCTCTAAAGACATACTGTCGCTTTGAAAAATAATTGTTCACGGGTTAAGTTTTCAAATGCGACGTTGCAAGTGTGCTCTAATGCAAATCGATCTATTTCGACCATTTCCTCGCAGCGGGTTGAAATTTTTTCGTTTTAAACTTTTGTTTGAAAATTTAAAAAAAACTGAAATTTAATAAATTCAATTTCTAGGAAAAAGGAATTTCAGTAAAAATTCTACATTTTGTATTTTTGAGCGCGTTGAAGCCGCGACGCCTTCAATGTCCATCTGCAAAATGAGCGGCCAAAAGAAAATCCAAATAATTCCAGCGACCGATTCAAACAATGGCCTAGAAACCCACGTCGTTAGCTTTCTAGGCCACCTCTCCAATTTCGAGTACATCTGCTGCTATTTCATCGAATTTCTTCCAAATCATTTTTCCATTTAAATACAAAAAAATACTACAATTAAATAATTTTTGGGGGCATTTTCAAATCTATACAAAAAAGGGGGTACTTACAAAAAATCGGGAGGCCGGTTTTCGGGGGAAAAATAAAATAAAACATTTGTGTGGTCACATATTCATAATTGCATGGGGGGAGGGAGAAAATAGAATTTTTCGAATATTTGGCAAGAAGCCAAAAAAAGGGGAGCATACTTATTGAAACGGTGAAAGAAACGGCCAAAAAAATGATAAAAATGTGGAACAAAAATAAATTCCAAAAAAAACCATGAATGCAAATTTAAGACATGTACTCGTAAATATCCTTGTTCTCTGCTGATCTCCGCATGTATTCCTTTTCAATCATTGAGCCAATACCTCTTTTGATCATTTCGACTCTTGGCTTGAAGCGAACAGAAAGTTGTTGAAGTACCTGGAGCAAAATATAGCGTTTTTCGAGGTTTGAAGGGATTTTTAATTTTTTTTGTGCAAATTTTCCGTTTTCCAGAGCACCATTGGCACACTTTTAGAAAAATCGAACATATACATTTTTTAAAGGAGTGCTTTACGCAGATTATAAATGAAGTTAAAACGCAAAAAAAAAAGACATACTCATGTTATAAATGGGTCAAAAAAATTTTTTTTTTTAATTCGTAGAAGAAAAACACAGAAAAAACGAGCTACCTAAAAAAAAGAGGACCGCAGAAGAACTTGTGTTTCTAGCCCGCGACCGTTTGGTTTCCTAGGCCACCACTTGTTAAAATAAAATCTCATATACAGTTCTGAGCATAGGTGGGATAGGGTCATTTCGAAATCTCAGCGTTAAGCTCGATACAAAAAACAAAAAAAATAGTGAAGCCTACTACATAACGTAAAAAGCCTTAAAGGGACTATTTACTGAATTTGGGTTTCAATTCCATTTTCATCTTCTTCACAGTATTTGAAAACCTATACAAGAAAAATATTTTTGCGAAATTTCCTTTTCTAGTACACGAAAAAAAGCAAATTTACAGGGTAAGGCGGCGAATGGCCTAACCGCTCAACGGCGCGCGAGAGATCATGCGAATGTGAGAGTGTTTGAAATTGTTAGGCCATTCGCCGCCTTATTTTGGAAATGGGTGTGTTTGAATACTAGAAAAGGTAATTTCGCAAAAATATTTTTCTTGTATAGATTTTAAAATATGGAGAAGAAGATGAAAATGGAATAGAAACACAAAAACAGTAAAGAATCCCTTTAAAAAACGAATGTATGACCATCTTTTCATCACTGCACTTCGAATCCGCTTCGAGTTAAGGTCGTTACACCTTGTCAAGTAAAAAAAACAGTTAGGGTCGTTACTAGGTCAAATCCGCGGTATCCCACCTATGGTTCTGAGCACTCCGAAGTCTCCCCCCCCCCCTTTAAAAAACGTGAAAGTTTCAGAAAATTATCCTTACCTCCGTCATCAATTGCTGATGTTGAATGGTCTTTCTCGTCTTCATGATACGAACAATGCATGCCTAAAATTTTTCAATTTTTCCCCATCCAAAAACTCAAATAAAACTTACATTGATAACATTCTTTCTATCCTCATCAACATTCTTATAAACCGCTTCAATCTCTTTCGGCGCTTCCATTTTCACTGACATTTTCGATAAATCCACCTAAATTTCTCAATTCAATTCCAGTCACCTTCATTTAAAGCAACTTACCCTAACTTTCCTGTTCGTATAACCAGTGTTCAATGAAATTGTCACACTTCCATCAATCTCATCACCACTGACCTCTTTGTCTGCTTTCACAACATCATTCTAGAAAATATTGGTTTCAGATGGAAAATTAAACTTCAGGAGCTATTTTAGTACCTTTATCAATGAAAAAATCACCGCCGACGCATTTTTCGAATCCATTCCAGTTGCGGCAATAATTTTCTCAACAGTATAAGAAGTCTGCTCATTGAATAACAAGATGGTGGTCATTTGAGCGGTGGTGCACTGAAAATGCGATATTTTTTTGGTTAAAAGAATTTTTTAAAATTTATAATTGGTATTTTAACCCTAATTTTTTCGCAATTTCCAAGAATGCTGAAAGTATTGATTTTTTCAAAAATATGACTTTTATGACTTTTGATGGGCGGGAATTCCCTGAAATTTTTGTGCAAAACGGATGGTGCCAACACCCGTTTTTTTTTTTGGAGTTTTTGAGGCACCGTTTTGCTCAAAATAAAGCTTTTAAACTGAAAAAATGTAAAATTTTGTCGAAATTCCAAAACTTTTCCAAAATTTTCAAATTATTTGTATAAAGCTACCAAATTTGTGTAAAACCTGGAATTTCGAACAACAATTAACCAGCATACTTATTGAGAAATTTTTAAGTTTCGAAAAACTACTTTTGGAGTGAAAAAAATTCAATTTTTTGCGTAAATTTCAAAAATTTCAAAAATTTCCACCAAAAAACTCACAGTAAACACATATTTCTTCGAATAACAAAGAGCCGAGATCTCCCCTCTCGATTGTGAATAAATCCACGTCAATTTTCTGCCACTGAACTTTGTATTATAATACTCCGTGAAATGTTCAATACTCTCCGACAATTTTGGCGGCAAGTTCAGTGTCGACGTGGCAAACGGTGGCCATGATCCAGAGCTGAAAAATCCGAAAATTAGTTATATATTGAGAACAAAAGCAAATAAGTACGTCAAAAGCAGCGCTTGATATTCCATTCCCAATTTCAGCTTCTTTGATGCAAATTCGCTGGTAAGATCCTGAATGAACATTTCAAAAGTGTATTCCCAAAATTGGAACAATTTCCCATACCTTGCTAATTTGAGTATCATTAACCATTTTCGACAATCTTGAAGTGTACTCATATCCACACATTCCTTTCAATTTTGAGATGAAACTTGCTTCAGCTTCATCGCTTGCCGACACTTCATTAATCAATCTTTTACTAAACATTTTCGTATGATATTTGAGGAAAATATCCTTATCATCGATATATTTGAAAACAATCATCTGCAATATTCCAATTTCGTAAATTTTCCACAAAAAAACCCAAAACCCACATTCTTTGTCAACATCTCCTCCAGCTCTCGTTCCTCTGGCATTTTCGACGATTTTCTCAACAATTGATCACAATATCTCGCCAATAATTCAGCAGATTTCGAGTTTGTCATATTGTTCGGCGCTTTTTTGGTAACCATGTTTGCGTTGATGAAATTTGTGGCCGCTTTGTCGAGTGCTTGCATGAAACCCGGATCACTTCCGAATGATTGTTGAACCAATACTTGGTATCTTTGGTGCACGTCAAGGATTGTTTTGATGTAGAGGCGGGCATCCTGCAAAACATTAGGAATTTAATTGAATTCTGGTGCAGGGCATGAACCAAGCTTGGATTTTTCAACGAATATTTTTTCGCTATTTTTTGAAAGCAATTTTTAAAATTTTAAAGGAGGGCTTTAGGCAGATTATAAATGAAGTTAAAACACAAAAAAAGACATACTCATGTTATAAATGGGTTTAAAACATTTTTTTTAATTCGTAGAAGAAAAACACAGAAAAAACCAGCCACCTGGAAAAAAAAGGGACACCGCGGAAGAACTTGTGTTTCTAGTCCGCGACAGCTTGGTTTCCTAGGCCAACTATTAAATTTGTGCGTTTCTATTTATTTTTTAAGTTTATTTTTGTTTTTTTGCATTTAAAATGAAACAAGGTTATAATTTTGCATGAAAAACAAGCTGATGAATGTTTGTTTTTAAAATTTTAGTTTTTATAACCGTACTTTTTGTTGTTTTCACCATTTTTTTCAGAATGGGAAAAATTAGGAAGTGTTATATTTGTTTAGAAACTAAATAATTGCAAAATGTTACTTTTTGCTCTGTTTTTCATTTTAAATGCAAAAAAAGCAATAAAAAGTTAAAAAATGAATAAAAACGCACAAAATTAATAGTTGGCCTAGGAAACCAAGCTGTCGCGGACTAGAAACACAAGTTCTTCCGCGGTGTCCCTTTTTTTCCAGGTGGCTCGTTTTTCTGTCTTTTTTCTTCTCTGAATTAAAAAAAAATTTTAAACCCATTTATAACATGAGTATGTCTTTTTTTGCGTTTTAACTTCATTTATAATCTGCGTAAAGCCCTCCTTTAACATCTGCAATAGATTTGATCTTATTTCAAAAACATGGGTCGCCAATCCCGTATCAGTTGGGAAATTCTATATTTCGAAAAAAATAAGGGATTGAAAAATTTCACCAAAGATTCAATTTAGTTTACTAGTGGACCTATTCAGTTTGAAACAAAAAATACAGAGAAATTGCAATTTCTCGGTATTTTTTGAATTTTTTAAAATCTGAATAGGCCCATACCTAGTTAAACTTCCAAAAATAATAAAAATGTCCTTCTTCCCTTATACTGCTTAATTTTTAACGATTACCCTCATTTTGAACCCATTTTCTCGTAAAAATCCTAATTTATGGCCAATAATTGACCCCATCCCTTTATTTTTGTAAAAACCTGGCCTATCTCTGATAGAAAACCCAAAACCGCGAAATTCTAGGAAATTCCAAAACCGCGAAATTCGAGGTAACTGTAGGCGAATTTTTGTGAAATTTTTGAATTTTTATATATATTTAAAAAAACCATTTTCAAACTCACATTATACGCTTCGTTCGCCACCTTCGCCAGTGCATCAAGTCCTTCCTTTGTTATATATTTCTCCAATGCACTTCTCAAATTATCCAATCCATTTTCAACCCGATCACAAAGTTGGAACATTCGTCCAAGATCAGCGTCTTGTCCTTGAGTCAGAAGATTACCAAATTCCGATTGGAAAAATTCCAAACGTCTCGAGATTAATACCTGAAATCGGGCTCGTTTACCAAAAAACAGGAAATCCAATAAATCATACCTCTTCACAACACTTTGCCAATGGAGTCCTAGTCGCCAAATTCAAATACAACTGGCATCTTGTATCCTCTTCTTCCAATCGCTTCTCAACCTGCACCATATATTCAACAACACTTCCATCTCTCTGCATGAATTCCGACGTCTCTTGCTCATAAAACTCCTTTGTGTGCGCCAGAAACTTTTTCTCAAATGCTTCACGATAAACTGCCAATTTATCCGCTTCTGGTTTCCGAGACGCTGGTTGCGCATTCTCCGATGCTTCGTATTCATCGATTCCCAGTTCAACTACAAGAAACAATCATTGAGTCTGGGTTTCTAATGAATATCGTTCAATTATGATTATTCTAAATTTGTTCTGTTGTTTTAGGTGGCTATTATCTTTATTAAGTCTAAAAATGGTAAAAATAGCTCAAAGTCATCTGAAATTACGGAATGAAAACCTATACAGTGAGTTTTAAAAAATATATGGGAATTTTCCACTTTTTTCGAAAAACTCACCCAAACACTCCACAACTCCCGAAACATATCTCGTATTAATACAATCTCCCATTCTTTCCTTCTTGATCAAATTCAATATCGCCTCAATAACTCGTTCTCTCAACGGATTGAACATATATTCTTTCCAAAGCATCAAAGCGAGCTAAAAAATCGTTAAATTCTCAAAAAATTCAGAACTCCAATCCTACCGTATAAATCATGTATATATCCTCATGTCCTTCATCCAACTCTCGACGAATCCAATGACGATTCAGATACGAAAAAATACCATCCATTACTTTCGACGAAATTCGAAAATTTAGCCATTCCGATGTATAGTATTGGAGGAGATCTTCACCGTGGAGCTCTCTGCCGTGCTGAAAAACAGGAGCTAGAGTTTCAGAAGGCAACAAAAACCAAAAACCCTAACCTCTCTAACATTTGTGACATATTTGATAACATATTCTTTGACTCTTCTGTACATTTCATGCCCGACAAAATCAGCCTGCATCACACGGCCCGAAGAAGCCAGCGGCTGTGTTGCTAGATCACGTTTGTTGGTTGAAGCAAGTGTGATTGATGTGCAATAATTGTAGACGCATCTGGAAATTAAAATTTCGGGTTTTCAGTATCAGTTTCAGCATTTTTCAGCATAAGTCGATAAAACAACACTTCAAAACTGTTTTTCTTAAACTTTCGGCCAACTTTAATCAAATTACGTCACTTTTAATGTTTCATAACTATTTAATTGAGAAATCTAATGACGTACATAAAATTTATTGTAGGCAACACTGTTGACAAGTTTTAAGAAATGAGAATTGAATGACTAACTGAAAATAACCTTTTTTAAAAATGAAATTCAGTACAGATTCTTTTAATAACAATTTTAAAAGCTCTGTGATAGAGAAAACTACTATTTTTTTCAGATTTGTCATCATTCACATTTTTTTTGGAATTCCACGCTTAATTGATTTTTCTCTGATGTCTAGTGAGACACGAAATGGCCAGTATTATTGGATTTTCTCCACTATTTTGTACCAAATGGAATAAAATCAAAAACTGCCCTCAATCCATTTTCACGTAAATGATGTCGTTTCCCAACATTGTTGTTTTTTTTAATTCCCAAAACTTACGTATAAAGTGACATATAAAACTGTGAAGACATTGGTTCTCGACGATACGCACAATCCAACCCTTCGTGCAATTTGTTCCATATATCCTCAACATCTTGCATTCTGATCGACGTGCTTGGGCCTGCCATATCAGCTGAAAATGGTGATATTTATCAAGAAAGAAAGTAACATTTTTAAAAATGACACAAATTTTCTAAGAAATCTTGTGAAATTTAGCTTAAAAATCGGTTAGAGCCCAGAGAAAAAGGGTTAGCATCAATGACCTTTACATTTTGCGGAGAGTTGGTGCGTTCGCATGAGAAATATGTGACGTGCGCGTGTGTGTGCGAAATGAGAATGTGTAATAACGCTCTATCGAGAAAATGCATTGAGAATTATTAAATCGGTCAGGAGGTGAGCGTGTGTGTGTGAAGTTCAGCTGGTACTCGTTCTAGCAAGGACATTTGTTTTATGTCAGCTGTAGTACAAGGGTTATTGAGTCCAAACAGCTACGTGAGAAATATCCCCGCTCAAAGGTTCCACATTTCTCAGCTTTTGTGAGAAATTTTCATTTTTAAATGTTTTAGAGTGAAATATTTCTTCTGGATGTTTTTTAAAATTACCTTTTGGTATCTGTCACGCTAGAGGTCGACGAATAAGAACCTTGGATTTTTTTAGAAATGAGGAAAAATACTGTTTCTTCATTTCTATTCCAAAAGCGCTTTATAAACTGGCACTTTGCCAGCACACCTTCTAAAAAACTAAATGCAAACGCTCCACGTTATTCACGTGAGAAATCGTTTTCTTTGTTGTTTGGAATGTGTGTTGGCAAAGTTCCAGAATAGAAATGAAGCAACAGTAATTAAAAATCAAACCGTGCACTTCACGCGTTTCAATAAAAAGAGTATGTTTAAAGGAACATAACGAATTCAAGGTTTCGTTACAGGACCCTACAGAAAAACAATAAAGATGCGCCTTTAATACCGTAAGAAAATAAGATTTTAAAGTTTTTTTTTAAATATTAAAAAAACAATAAAGCTTCAAAAATAATAAAATATAATAATTGAGGTTTTACACCCCTGCCTGAAAATAAAAAAAAAGTTTTTTTTTGAAAAAACAATTCATTCAAATAATAACAACAATAATACAGGCATTTTCAGATATAAAAATGATTGGATATTTAAAAATATCCAATCATTTTTTATTCAACTCTCCGCTTCTTGCATTCCACTTCATCACTATCCACATTCGATTTCGTTTCTTGTGGAAGCACCATTTTTCTTGCTGTTTGCAAAACTTCGTCAAAATTTGATGCATTAATCTAAAAAAACATTCAAATTTTCGAAAAAAAACAATAGAAAAATTGCTCACATCATTCTCAAAAATATGAAAAACACTATCCATTGCTACGTGATTCGACCGTTCGTGGGTTTTGGTACCAGCATAAAGTTCCACCAGAATATTATCAGAATATTCCGGCACGTTGAACTGCTCAAATGATCCATGTGCCAAAAAGTTGACGACAATCAATGGATTTGTGCGTTCTTCGATATTTTTTGGAAATTGGAAGCATGGTGAGTCGGTCAAACAAATTGAGGTCAATCGCTCATCTTTATATTGTTTTTGCAGCTGAAAAATAAAGGTTAACAAGTTAAGCTATATACTAGCATCATTAGGTTTGTTATGCGCCGCCCGTGTTTGAAGAGGGCGAGTTTTAACAAGCCTAATCACCATACCACCATTGAAATGTCATATCCACCACGACTGTGGGCAACAACAAAGATTTTTTCGGAGTTTGACGGTTCGACGAACCATTTCCACGCATTTACAGCATGCTTCACCGGTGTTTCGCTGTACTGAAAAAAATTGCTGATACAAAATCTTGAACGCGGGATTTAAATATGGTTCTAAAACTCTAGAAGTCAAATTTACCTTCAAATCTTCATTTTCTGTTGAATTATGATTCGTATTCATTACCAAAACTCCCCAATCGTTTTTAAAAGCTCGCTCAATATAAGGAATCTGTGTTCCGGTTTGAAGACTATCATTGATAATCAATCTGAAATTTAACGCAAATTTTGAGTCGGAAGAAATGAATTCATACCTTCTAGCCCATTGACCAGCACGAACCACACCTGAACCATGGATCAAAACCAGCAAAGTGTTCTTTTTCTGATAATCCTTCGATGCAAAAATGAAGCTAACATCTTCATCCTCCTCGTCAGAGTTTGGCGGTTTTAACTGAAACAGAAACTATGATTTTTTATCGAAATTTTAAAGTTACCGGAATTCTATCCAAGCCACACCTTTCTTCCAGAAGTTTGTAAACTTCTTCGTCCAAAACTTCACCAAGCTCTTCGTATTGTTCTTGTGTTGTGAAAACGAATGCTTTATCGTCCTCAAAATCAAAAATATGTCTTCGTGATAAAAAATTCGATACCTTTTTGGTCCTTAAAACATCTGAATCATCGAAATAATAGCCAAGTTCTTCTAAAGTTTTCATTCTTCAAGTTTCTGCAAAATTAAACATTTTGTAGAATAGAGCTCCGATTTTCTAGAGAAAACGAGATGTTTAAGAGTAATTTTTCCAGTTTTGAGCTATTCCTACGTATCGAAGAATTGCTGAGCACTCTCACAAACAAAAATTTCATTCTTTATTCACAGAATACACCAAAATTTAACCTTTTTTCAAAAATTTCTCAAAAATACGCAAAATTTTGATGGCCTAAAATCCCAACATTGCAAACGCGCTCCATCGCACAATTCTCTGGCGCCGTGCCAATTATTACACTCGTGCAGACAATATTTCGATTTTCAAGATTTCACAATTCAAAACTGCTTTTTTTCTCGTATTTCATTCAAAAAATGGTGCTAGACGCTTATTTCTCAAAATCGCGTAACCGTTCTTCACGTTTTCTCTCATTTTTATAAGATTTTAGGCCCTTAATAAGTGAACGAAAAAAATGTTGAATTTTCAGATGACCTTAACCGAAAACAGCAGTCAAAAAGAGACGTTCTCCACGCGAGCAGATTCACCGACAGCCGCTGCGGCACCAGATCAACTCTCGACACAAGATCTCGATCGGCATATTGAGAAATTGATGCGGTGTGAGCTGATTTCAGAGCAAGAGGTGAAAACATTGTGTGCAAAAGCTCGTGAAATATTGGCAGAAGAGGGAAATGTTCAAGTCATTGATTCACCTGTTACGGTATAATCATTGTTTTAAAAAAATATATTTAATTCCTAAATTATTAGATATGCGGAGACATTCACGGTCAATTCTACGATTTGATGGAACTTTTCAAAGTCGGCGGAGCAGTTCCAAACACCAATTATCTCTTCTTAGGTGATTTTGTAGATCGCGGTTTTTATTCCGTTGAGGTAAAGAAAAAAAGTGTATTTTGTTTTGGAAAAAATCAAAAATCCCCAAAATTACAGACTTTCTTACTGCTGCTCGCACTGAAAGCCCGCTATCCGGACAGAATGATGCTGATTCGAGGAAACCACGAAAGCAGACAAATTACACAAGTTTATGGGTTTTATGACGAATGTTTACGAAAATACGGCAGCGCTTCGGTTTGGAAGCATTGCACAGAAGTTTTCGATTATTTGGCGCTGGCCGCTGTCATTGATGGAAAAGTTTTTTGTGTACATGGTGGACTGTCGCCCTCGATCAGTACAATGGATCAGATTCGGGTTATTGATAGAAAGCAGGAGGTTAATTTGTTTTTTTTTTTGAAACGGATTTTTATACGAAAAACATTTTTTTCAAAAAATCATTAAAATGTGATGAAATTTTAGAAAAATTGACCAAAAATGACAATTCCAAATAACTGAATCATTTAATTTTAAGGACAAAATTCAAAATTTGGTTATAAGTCCCTTGAAAAATTAATTTATTGATAAATAACCAATTTTTAAAATAAAATTATTAAAAAATTGGATTTTGCAATATTCACATCAAATTTTTAAAAAATTGAAGGCATATCTCTTTGGATTATTGAAGAAACTTTGAAAATTATTGAGAACATATAAAAAACTTGTTTTAAAACGTATTTTTCGTCACTCTTTAGAAAAACTAATTTAAAATTAATTCAGGTCCCACATGATGGTCCAATGTGTGATTTATTGTGGTCGGATCCAGAGGAAGGAAGTGTTGGATGGGGGTTGAGTCCAAGAGGAGCAGGATATCTGTTTGGTGCTGACGCTTCCAAGGTATTTATTCATATTTTCAGCAAAAATGTCCAAAATATATATATTCCCAGACATTCTGCGAAACGAACAACGTCGACCTCATCTGCCGAGCCCATCAACTCGTCATGGAAGGCTACAAATGGCATTTCAACGAGAAAGTCCTAACCGTCTGGTCCGCGCCAAACTATTGCTACCGGTGCGGAAACGTGGCGGCCATTCTAGAACTGGATGAGAATCTTAACAAAGAGTTCACAATTTTCGAAGCAGCGCCACAAGAGAATCGGGGAGCACCCGCCAAAAAACCACACGCCGACTATTTTTTGTAATCCGAATGAATTATTGACGAACACTGGTGAATTCGTATTTTTTTTCGATTGTTCCATTATCCCTTTTTTAAAACGAAAAAATTTCAGTTGATCTGACTGTTTTATGGAAAAGAACCCCTTCTTATTGTGCTTTATTTTATCTATTTATAAAAAAATTAACTTTTTGTTTCAGTAGAGAATTACCAACCTTTTTGAATGTATTTTTTTATAATACGGATTGAATGGTTTTTTTTGTTGTATTTGATTTTTTTCTTTGGTTTTTTGTGTGTTACTCTCTCTCTCTCTAAAAATTGATTTATAATTATATAATTGTTCTTGAAAAAACGTTAAAACGACGTCAAATATTTGTTTTTTGAAAATTTTAAATTATTTTATTTAAAAATACTATAAATTATAGAAAAATGCTGAAAACCCTCAGTAGGCAGAGTTGTCAAGCTGTTAAAGGAATTTGGCAACGTGCCAATTATTCGACGGCGACTGGAACGGTGTTGAACGATGAGTTGAAGAAGAAAATTGAAGGATATGTAAAGGTTAGTCTTGTTTAAAGCAATATGTTAACTAGGACAATGTCTTTAAGAATTTTTTTGCATTTACGTGCCTATTTTCATTGCGAAAAACGAATAATGGACCTATTTGCAATTTCTCGGTATTTTTGAACTGTAGTTCTCTTCAAGACCCAAACTATTAAATGTAAATGTCTGATTTAGGCCCAAAAAGCCTGTCTGGGCCGAAAAAAAACGTTTTGCTAATTTTTTCGCCATAAATCTGCTTTTTTGGGTAATTTCAGGCTTTTCGGACCTCCTGAGTTCACTTGGGCTCATACCTGATAGTTTTCTTCAGTGAAAGACACAAAAACAATTTTTTTTCATAAAATTGTTTAAAGGGACACACATTTAATTGTTTGGGTCTTGAAGAAAACTACAGTTCAAAAAATACCGAGAAATTCCAAAAAAACATAATTATTTTGAATAAATTTCATATATAAACTTACTTCGAAATGTTTTTGCAAACGTTGAAGTAAAAATAAGTTTTAAAAAACTTCCTGGTCTTCCATAAAACTAAAAATTCGGCAAAATACCGATAATTCATAAACTAATGATTTTTAAAAATATTTCAGAACGACGACGTCGTAGTTTTCATGAAAGGAACCCAACAAGAACCAATGTGCGGTTTTTCAAGAAACGTGAAACTTGTTCTCGACTTCCACAACATCACATTCAAAGACTACAACGTTCTATCCGATCAAGAACTCCGTGAAGGCGTCAAAGTGTACAGCGACTGGCCAACTATTCCTCAAGTGTTCGTGAAGGGCGAATTCGTCGGCGGATGTGATATTCTCGTTTCAATGCATAAAGATGGTGAAATTAGTGATTTCTTCGACGAGAAGGGAATTCCAAACAAATACGGATCAAAATAATTTAAAAGGGAGAAAAACATGATTAGATAGTGTTTTAGAATGTTTTTTGTTGTTCTTTGTCGAATAAAAATCACCGAAAGAAAAAAGTGCGAGAGAGAGAAAAAGAAATAAATAAATCAAAAACGAGAGAATATTTACAAAAAGACCAGAAATAGCATTTACTTCCACAATTTTTTGATAGACATGTTCTTTTCCGAATCCTTTTGCATAACCTTTCCGACAGCCATTTCGAAATCTTCTTGTGTTACGTGAATACGTCTTTCACGGAGGGCGAACATTCCAGCTTCGGTACAAACCGCCTGAAAAGTTTAAGTTAGGGGATTTTCATCGTTTTTGCTCATCATACTTTAACTTCAGCTCCACTGGCGCCTGGAATTTGTTCGGCAATCTTGCGCATATTGATTCCGCGCATCAAGTTCATTTTTCTCGAGTGAATTTTCAGAATATCGGCACGTGCCTTCTCGTCTGGTGCTGGGAATTCGATCTGAAAAAATATTGACATTTTTAGCGAAGAATTAAGAAAAAATAGATTAAACGGTACAATTTTGTACCTTTAATAATCAAAAAAATCTCGGAAAACTTGAAAGCCAATTTCCTACCTTACGATCAATACGACCTGGACGCAAAAGAGCAGGGTCCAAAATATCAATACGATTGGTTGCCATAATAACCTGTAAATAAAATCCTAGATCCTCCCATGTCTTCCAAAAAAAAAAAAGATACCTTAATATTTTTAGTAGCTTCAAAACCGTCAAGTTGATTCAACAATTCCAGCATAGTTCTCTGAACTTCAGAATCACCACCACTTGATCCTTCAACTCTGCTCGATCCGATTGAATCAATCTCATCCATGAAAATAATCGATGGAGCGTGTTCTCTCGCCATAACGAACAACTCTCGAACCATTCTTGCTCCTTCACCAATAAACTTCTGAACAAGTTCCGAACCGGAAACACGAATGAATGTACATTCGGTGTGGTGAGCGACAGCACGAGCCAAGAGCGTTTTTCCAGTTCCTGGTGGTCCGTAAAGCAACACTCCTTTTGGTTGAGCGATACCCAACGCTTCGAAAAGTTCTGGATGTTTAACTGGCAACTCGATGACTTCCTTGATTTCTTTGATTTGTTTGTCAAGACCTCCGATCATTTCATAGGTTGAATCTGGAACCTTTTCGACCATCATCAATGAAACCAATGGATCGACTTTGTTTGGAAGAACTTTGTGAAGAGCATAGCTATCGGCACGGAGAGCCACACGAGCTCCAGTGTTGAGACTGTTGATATCGATTGCTTTATCAACGTCGACTACATATTTCCCTTCTGGGTGAACCTTGAAAACATAAATGATTAAGGGATTTTTCCCAGTTTATTTTTCAAAAAAAAACTAACCTTCACCAAAACTTTCTTCTTATCCATAGCCTTACTAACTTCTCCAACATAACTACCCTGTTCATGCAACTGCTGAAGCTCCTCCTTCAACATTCTCACTTTTGTATTCAATTCGTTTCGTTGAGCTTGAAGACGACGAACATTTTGACTCTTTTCCTCAACTCTTTGCTGAAAATTGAGAAAAATGAAGATTTTTCCAATAATTAAAAAAAACCTGAGAATCTTCAACTTTGGTTCTGAAATATTTCTGAAGAGTTTGCTCATCAGAAATTTCTGTGAGCCGGTGAACACTCGAAGAGTTACCGTATGAAGCAGTTGAGACGTTTGGAGCTGGTGGAGCCATTTTTCTAAATAGAAAATATTTTTTCAAGTAATAACTTCTATAGAAGTGAGAAGAAATTAAAATGTCTTTATAAAATACACATTTTTACTTTACGCATTCAAAAAACATTTGAACAATATATTTTTGGAGAAAAAGAAAAGCTCACAAAATTCTCAAAGAATTAAATTTATAAAATTTCCGAAATTTCAAAAAATGATGACAGTTCAGGCGAAAAATGTCGTCAACTTAATTGTTTTGTCCGCAAACACCGTGTAAAATTAGAACAGCGAAGCAGAGGAAGAGGTTACAAAGAAGCGGTAGTAATTTGGAAATAGTGTGCGTTGCGAAGAGACTTTTCCAGTGGATGAACCTTTTGCAAAGGCGCGAATTTATTTAGGAAATTTTGTAAAATTTTTCTGAAAATTTTAAATATCTCTGCTCAAACTTTATAGATTTTCATGAATTTTGTATCGATCTGTAGCTCTTGATTTTCTTGATTTACTTTAATTTTTTCAGCAACTTTCGTTCTCAATTTCCAGAGTTATGAGCTAAAAACAATTCTTTCCAAAATTCACGCACTTTAATTTACAAATTTTTAATTTTTGGCTTAAAATGCTTAAAACCAACCATTTCCGAAACAGTTTTCACAAGTAGAAGTCGGTAAACACCGCTGAACTTGATTTTTAAGTTTTTTCATGATCTGTCAACGGGAATCGAGATTTTTCAGCGTTTTAATCTTTCAATCGATACATTAGCGTTTTGAACACAATTCCTAGTTGGCACTCGGCCAAGTCGCCCCAATTTAGCTGCTCCGTTGTCACGTGATGTTGACTGAGTATCATATGAATAGTGTGTTATAGTTCTTGCTGCATATCTTCCGTCCCCGCCCAAAATTCGCAGCTTCGGGAGAAGGGACGCTGGATCTTTTTACCATTACAGTCATTCTTCTGTTGTTTGTCGCTACCAGCGCGGTGCGTTTCTGTTTTCTTCTCGAGAAAACAGAGATTCTGAGAGCGTCGTGTGTTTTTGTTGTTGGTGTGCGGCATTTTATTGATTTTTTTGGCGATGACCGTTTATTTCGCAACCGTTGATCAATAACTTTTCGCATCGCGATTTTTCTTCGGCGTAGTGCAATTTATAAGCACTTTATTAACCTTTTCTTCTCTACTTACCATTTAAATTTTAAATGAAAAATGTTTTTAAAAACAAATTTTCAGAAATGGCTCGTACCAAGCAAACTGCTCGCAAGTCTACCGGAGGAAAGGCTCCAAGAAAGCAACTCGCCACCAAGGTAAAAATTAAAATAATTTAACGATTTCGCAATACTTCCAATTTTTAGGCCGCCCGTAAATCGGCTCCATCGACCGGAGGAGTCAAGAAGCCACATCGTTACCGTCCGGGAACCGTTGCTCTTCGTGAGATTCGTCGCTACCAAAAGTCGACCGAGTTGCTCATACGCAAACTCCCATTCCAACGTCTCGTCAGAGAAATCGCCCAGGACTTCAAGACCGATCTCCGCTTCCAATCGGCCGCCATCGGAGCTCTTCAAGAAGCGTCCGAAGCCTACTTGGTCGGACTTTTCGAGGACACCAACTTGTGCGCCATCCACGCCAAGAGAGTCACCATCATGCCAAAGGACATGCAACTCGCTCGCCGTATCCGCGGAGAGAGAGCTTAAATGCTACATTTTTTTTCATCTATCTTACTTTAACCTGTATATTGTTAATCTACTGATTTATTTGTAACTGTCTTTGTTCCTTTTTCCTTTTACAGATCTCATATGCAGATGTTTTAAGGCGTTACTATATGTAATATGATGTTTTCTTCAATTTTAAAATTTTCCAATTCGACAGAATAAAACATTTTTAAGCCGAAATAAAATAACTTTTGACAATAAAGTGTCTAGCAACCGAAAATAAGATCCATGGGAACAGGGGACTAACAGCTTGGCGTTTTCAGTTTTCAAGAATAAGCTCACGAAATGTTCCTGCACGTTCTAGATAGAACTTCTGTGAAGCGGCGAAATTATAAGAGTGAGTTGAGATTTTTGAAAATTTTCAGAGCTTCTGAAAAACATTCCAGACTTGGCGATTGTCATCGGCCTAGTCATAGTATTTCTAATCGGTTTTTTCACAATTAAAAGAAGAAGCTATACATACATTGAAAGAAGTGTGATTCTTGATCAGTTGGCTGAACAAGCAGCGGTTAACTATGTTGCAAATCAATCTGTAAAATGCGTTTTTAATAAAATTTCTTAAAAATTTATTAAAGCAATCGATTTATAATCTTCTTTGGGGTTTGGAAATGGATTATCTCAATGCTAATCTATATTCGGAAGGAGAGCCGGTTCGCGATGTCTTGCTGATAATTAACACATTTTTTGGAATAGGTATTTATATTAAATACAAGTTGTAGAGAAGCTTGAAAGTAAAAACTATTGATTTAGCTTTCGAAACGAAAAATAAAGATATTCTTTGTTATAAATAGTTGCACAATAGAGCTCTAGAAATTTTTTCAATTACTAAATTGTAGTAGTTTCCAAATTTTCAGCGGACGACACAAATAATGCAGACTCGTGGTGGGTTGTGCTTTATTCGGTTTTTGTTTATGGAATTTTCGTCTGGAATTTGATCGGTGTTTGCTTGTGGATTGACCAGAAAATTGATCTTTGGCTCGGTGAGCTTTGAGAAAATTGTTGTTCTCTAAGGAAATAGATCAAATCAAGTTAAATATTCCGGCTTTTCGAAACAAAATAGCGACAACTTTTCTAAATCATTGTTTCTGGCGAAAACTATCAATCTTTTGAGTATATAATCTCATTCAAAACTTCTAGGCTCTGCGTGATTTTCAGTCTTCAAATTAAGATAATTTTGCCAGATGATCGCAAAATGTACACCCAACTTGGTACCCAAGACCAATTTCGAGATTTCGTACTTGAATATCGAAAACAGTTGCGGCGGAAACAGTTGACAGGAGAGGCAATTGAGATTCGATCGGTGAGTTTAAATCCGAAAGTGCCCGCTCCCGCGTATGTTTTTACGCATCTCATGTAAATCTGGAAACTGTATCTTCCAAAAATTCAATACCGCCGTTAGACACTTTTTCTAGGCCATTGTTTCGAAGCACATTTTCTCGGCTTCTAGGTGGTTTTAGAAAATTTTAAAAACAGATTTAGAATGATAATGAAGTCTATTTTTATCCCAGATGCATTTCTTTGCTCCGTAAAGCCCCTCTTTAAGTTATTTCTTCCGATTTTAGATGGGTTCAGCTTGTTTTTCTTCAAATTTTGATGCCATCTAAAGCTAAAAGCTTTACCGAATGTATTAAATAGGAAAACAAACTTTTAAAGGAACAGATTTGGAATGCGAATGAAGTCTATTTTCAGTTAAGGCAAATTTATAATATCCGTAAAGTCCTCCTTTAAAAATGTCTGCTTAAAAATGTCTGCTTTTCAGTACAACTCAACGAAATACGACATCTCGAAAGGGTTCGGAAGCTTGACTTCTGATTTCTTGGTTCCTGTCAAAAGAATAACTCCAAGCTTCATTTATCCAACATTATATGCGACTACTGTTTTCTTGCTAACCGCTTTGCACACACTGCTTATGGAACCAAATGTTTTTGCTATCAATTATGAAATTATTAAAAATAACAGAATGTCTGACACCCTGCCTTTAACGAAACTTCTGTGTATTTAAAACGTTTGTTAAAAATCTTTTAAAAGTTCGTCATAAGTATCTTCTCCACATTTTCCAGGCAGCTCCTTCCTCACCCTCGGAAATGATTTCAAAAACTACGTATTTGTCGCAATAGGAGTCGTTGCTCAGGTCACTATTTACTATTATTTTTCCAAGAAAACCTCACAAAATTTCAGATCTTTCTCTGTTGTACCATGTGGCGGATTTCCCAGCTTGTCGTCGAACTCTATCGTTCTGTGATTGGTGAAGAAGATGATATTGAACCGGTCTATTTGAAGCCAATCTTGGAGAGGTAGAATGATGAAGTCAAGGTTGAAAATGATCATCGGAAGACGGAATAATTCTGATTTTTTTAGAAATAAAATATAATGTTGTTGAATAAAAATTTTTTAAAATGGAACATTTATTTTCGTAGGTTTAAAGGGAGGCGAGCGGTTCGCGGGTCTCGCAGCGAACCACCGTAGGCGGTGGTGCGGAAATTTTCAAGCGTCCTAAGAAAATTTTCGAATGAAGAAGTCATTCGAGTCTTTTGTTGCCAACACGGATAGTCGAATAGTTTTTATAGTTGTTTTTGAAAAATTTGCGACATTTTCTGTTATTCGGACTGATATTTACGGTTTATCAAGAGGAATAGATGGTTTTGAAGGAGTTTCATGGTGTGTACAGCAGAGGGTCGAAATGTTTAAGATAAGTTTTTGTTTTTTATCGTTTGTAAAAATTTTAGCGAAATTTTCTGGCGATGTCCAACGCTGGTTTTTGACACAAAGAAGATGCCCGGAAAAGCGATCTTTTCATGTTTTCAAGTTCTTGGCGGGAAACGCGTTTTTTGGATTTTTTCGACAACTAGCGAGCGTTGCTACCAGTCGGACGAGATTAACGATGCAGTGGCTATGTCGAAGCTCTAACAAGGTCCTGCGAAGGAAAGTGATGGTGTTTGGGTCAAGTATGAGACAAAGGAAGCTTATGGCCCATCGTTTGGTTGGTTCATTTCGGGATAGGAAATGTCAAAGATAAGTTCAAAGTTTTTCGTTTTGTATTTATACTCACATTGTTGCAGGGACCTTCCAAGAGTGCAGGCAGTAAGGCTTGAAGGGAATGGATCATCGGTTTTGGCCTGTGTTGGATTGAGGATTAGGCCTTGTGTAAGAGGTGAAGCCCCTGTTTTTCGCCGAAATGAAACGGATTTCATTTGGAGCATAGGAATTCCCGTTTTTCCTTTTTATGAGCTTCTTGAAGCATTTGTGTATGGGAGGAGCGTCATATAATCGGTGAAAAGCGATATAAAGGTGAAACAGCACGTTGAGTAAGTGTTAGAGGATTGGAAAATCCAGTTTTTGAGGATAGATGTTCAAGTTTTGTTTTGATAGATTGAAGTCTCATTTGAGGATCGGAGTGTTGTCCAGTTAGTGGAGGATCGAAGTTCAAGTTATTGGATGATTAAAAGCCCAGTTTGAAGGTTTGTAGTCTCGTGGTTGATTGGTGAGGATAGAAGTACACGTGTTTGGGGAAGCGTTGTTCCCGAGGAATAATGTTCCAGTGTGAGGATCCAGATCCTGAAAATAGAAGTCCTGGCTTCTGAGGACCGAAATCTTTAGTTTTGAGTCCAGTTTGTGATAGATGAAGCTCGAGCGTCTGAGGATCGAGATTTTCAATTGTGAGGAATGAAGGGGTCAGTTTGTGGTGGATGAAGCTCCCTCGTCTGAGGATCAAGATCTTCATTTGTGAGGATTGAAGTTTTCCAGTTGTGTTGGATGCAGCTTCAGCGTCCGAAGATCGAGTTTTTCAGTTGTGAGGTTTGAAGTTCCAGTTTGTGACGGATGAAGCTTCTGCGTCTGAAGATCGAGTCTTTCAGTTGGGAGTATTGAAGCTCCAGTTTGTGGCGGATGAAGAGCCAGCGTCTGAGGGTCGAGAGTTCTTCAGTTGTGAGGTTTGAAGCTCCAGTTTGTGACGGATGAAGATCCATCGTCTGAGGATCGAGATTTTCAATTGTGAGGATCGAAGTTTTTCCAGTTTGTGTTGGATGAAGCTTCAGCGTCTGAAGATCGAGATTTTCAGTTGTGAGTATTGAAGGTCCAGCGTCTGATGATCGAGAGTTTTTCAATTGTGAGGATTGAAGTTACAGTTTTGTGATGGATTATGCTCCAGCCTTCAAGGGTACAGTTCGTGAAGATGGAAGCTCCAGCTTTTGAAGATCTAAATCGCCAGTCTTGGGAATCGAAGTACCAGCGTTCGAGATTTGAAGTCAGGTTGTGAGGACCATCGGTTTTCCAGTTTTTTGAGGATTAAAGCTCCTGAGGATCAGGATTTTTTCCAGTGTTTGTTGTTTCAGTTCGGTATATCCAAATTCCAGTTTTTGAAAAGGATTGTTTTACTTTCATGTCTATTGAAGTTACATTTTGAGGAAGGATCGAAGTTTTACGAAGATTCAAGAATCCAAGTTTCAGTATGGAAGACTGACGATCCGGTTGTGAGATTCCGAGGGCAGTCTAGATGTTTGAAGTTTATCGAAGATTGAGGTACAGAAGTGATGATCCAGTCGTCGGGATTTCTAGTTTCCAGTTTTGAGGTGTGAAGTTCCAACTCGGAGGATCCTACTTCAAATTAGGATATGAAGTGCCCTTTTTTGTAGGATCGTATTTTCCAGAATCCAAGGTTCTTTTGAAGAATTAATGGTCAAGTGTTAGGCGAAAGGAGGATCAAGCCGTCGAGGTTTCGAGTTTAAAGTTTTGTCAAGGATTCTAGTTCCAGTGTGATGTTGGAAGTTCCAACTTAGGGGATCCTACTTCCAATTAGGATATTGGAGTGCCCGTTTTTCTGGAGGATCATATTTTCCAGAATCGAAGTTTCGAGTTTTGAGGATTGATGTACAAGTGTTTAGGCGGAGTGATGATCCAGTCGTCGAGGTTGCTAGTTACCAGTTTGATCCAGTTTTCAGTCATGAGGATGCAAGTTGCCAGTTCGACAGTTCAGTCTTCAGCATGTTGATTAGCGAAGACCAAGAGGTTTTTGACGAATGAAAGCTTATGTGAGTTTGAGTTAGAATATGGTTTCCAGCTTCAGGAGGACAGTGTGGACGTAGTTGAGCTCCGTCTCCCTGGCGCCGCAGTTGGTTGACTGCTTTTTCTCAGCCAGTCAACCCTTGTGTTTAATTTTCGAAGTTTATCATGTACTACAGAATATTGTTTGGCACAATAAAGACCTCGCTTCCCAAAACCGAAAAATAAATAGTATTTTTAGCGGAATGTAATGAAGCTAAAATGGAACATTTATTTTCGTAGGTTTAAAGGGAGGCGAGCGGTTCGCGGGTCTCGCAGCGAACCACCGTAGGCGGTGGTGCGGAAATTTTCAAGCGTCCTAAGAAAATTTTCGAATGAAGAAGTCATTCGAGTCTTTTGTTGCCAACACCCCCACCCACCCACCCTTCAGAGTCATAGCGATGAATGAGACTCAAAAACGGCAGCTCGTTTGGACTTCTCACTCTGGTAGCGTCTAATTCCTTTTTCAGCTTTCAGATCATCATTTTGGGCACTCCGTTTTCCATGGCTTTCTACCAGCAGGATAGCGTGAGCTCGGAGTCAACGCTGCTACAGAAGTGCATCAAACCGCCGTTTGGTCATCCGTCAAGCCAAGGGTACCGCAGAACTTCAAGCTAATTTATATCGCTCACATTTGGTTGTTTTTGCCAAAATCAGTTGTTTTGTTGTTTATTTCTTATTTTTCACACTCTAATTTTTAATCTGTCGCCCACATTATTTACCCTTTAAAATCGTCCTATCCCGATGTTTTTACCCCTGTTTTTTGTGGACCAGGCATCCTAGTATTTCTCAGTTGTTTGATTATACTTGCCATCCCTTATTTTCACAGGTCCTTCTCCTGCATCCTAGTTTTGTTCCTCACAAAGGAAGAGCCTTCTTCGCATTAGAGTATGCTTGTACATATTTACGGCTTGCTGTCGTTCTTCCCAGTATTCCCACTGTTTTTTCCCGACCCCGCATCCTAGACCGACTCCGCGTCTTACCTCTATATTTTTGAATTTTTGCCCTCCCTAAATTTTCATTAACCCATGTTTTCCCCGACCTACATCCTATTTTTGTTCCTCAACAAAGTGGAAGAGCTTTCTCTTCCACTCCCTGTACACACTTACGTTTATCATGTACTACGGAATATTGTTTGGCACAATAAAGACCTCGCTTCCCAAAACCGAAAAATAAATAGTATTTTTAGCGGAATGTAATGAAGCTAAAAACATACTTTTTTATTAAATAGAAAAAATAACAGGACTGTTGCTTCTACTCGGGTACTCAGGCGGGATCCCGCACGTAGTTGACAACGTAATCCCGCACGGAATTCCGTGCGGGATTACGTGAAGACTACGTGCGGGATTACGCCAAGACTACGTGCGGGATTACGCCAATACTACGTGCGGGATTACGCCAATACTACGTGCGGGATTACGTTAAAAATAAGTGTGTGTGCAAGTTACAGTAAGATTACCCGTTGAAGGGACATACTCGGGTACTCAGGCGGGATCCCGCACGTAGTTTGTGTGAGGAATTTTCATCCGGCGTAATCCCGCACGTAATAATAGTGATGCGGGATCCCGCACGTAATCACCCGTGCGGGATTACGCCTGGTGAAATTCCACTGATTTCTCTAAGTTCTAATCACGTGCGGGATTACGCCAAACTCTCTAATGAAAAAGGTAGCAATGGGCGCCGCCCGTACGATGTCGGGGACATAAAATAATGGGCCAATTTTTAAAACCCTTACTTCAAAAAGACACCAGAATTTAATGATTGAGATAACGGGGGCAAGAAAGAATAGAGACATCTTAGAACTGTGTGCATATATAATCCTTGTCATATTTTTGAAGTCGTATTTGGCTATGTCCCTTCAACGGGTAATCTTACTGTAAATTGCACACACACTTATTTTTAACGTAATCCCGCACGTAGTTTTGACGTAATCCCGCACGTAGTTTTGACGTAATCCCGCACGTAGTATTGGCGTAATCCCGCGCGTAGTCTTCACGTAATCCCGCACGGAATTCCGTGCGGGATTACGTTTTCAACTACGTGCGGGATCCCGCCTGAGTACCCGAGTAGCCAAATACGACTTCAAAAATATGACAAGAATTATATATGCATACAGTTCTAAGATGTCTCTATCCTCTCTTGCCCCCATTATCTCAATTAAATTCTGGTGTCTTTTTGAAGCAAGGGTTTTAAAAATTGGCCCATTATTTTATGTCCCCGACATCGTACGGGCGGCGCCCACTGCTACCTTTTTCATTAGAGAGTTTGGAGTAATCCCGCACGTGATTAGAACTTAGAGAAATCAGTGGAATTTCACCAGGCGTAATCCCGCACGGGGATTACGTGCGGGATCCCGCATCACTATTATTACGTGCGGGATTACGCCGGAGGAAAATTCCTCTCACAAACTACGTGCGGGATCCCGCCTGAGTACCCGAGTAGAAATGAGGAAAAATTAAAATTAAAAAAAAATTCTTCACTGACGTAACGTGACCCTTTAATTGTGAGTTGCTTCCATTATAAAATTTTGAGACAGGTTTTAATTTTTAAAAATCAAAGTCTGAATATTTTTTGTCATCAGAAATGGCCCATACGAAGCAAACCGCTCGTAGATCTACTGGAGGCAAGGCACCAAGAAAACAACCCGAAAATCGCTAAAAACGCCCTCCGTCGAGTTTGTACTACCTTGACAGACCGCAAAGTTCTAACTTATTTAAACATTTTCGATCAAAGTTTTTAAAAGTGCCATTTGTAAAAAATCTAATGAAAGCTTGAAGACTCGATTGCATGAAAAATGTATTTGAAAAACTTTCAATGATAAAATTTTATTCGCGGATTCCTCTTTTTCAGCTCTCAACATCCACAAGCTTCTACACTTCCAATTGAAAATACGAATAATGACCAATATAAGCTGAAGTTTGAAAGAAAACTAATACAAAAACTATTCAAACTAATACAAAAACTGTTACCCTAGGCTAATTCTTGAAATAAATGTTTTGAATGGGTTCTGACACATATATCGTGCAAATTTAAAAGTAAAAGCAGGAACTTTCAATGGTTTCAAGCATAGATTGAACAAAAATATATTTCTTTGAAGATCACGTATCACAGAAAGCGTGTTCCCAGGTATGTTTTATGTCAAAACAATCTAAATTGTCCTTTCTTCGAATTGTATTCGCTACTTTTGCTATTTTTGACTTTTAGGAAGGTTATTTATAAAAAAGTCTTAAAATCGAGTTTTTTCAGTACTAAATTTCATTCAAAGGTCACAAGAACACCAATAAGGTTGAGGCGTTTAAATTTTTTTGTAAGGTGCACAATCAGCAAAAGTAAAGTTTGTATTCAGTAGAATTTTGAAAAAACCCTCAGAAGCTCATTAAAATTTTATTGAAGTTATACATTTCAATTTTTTAGGCCTCAAATTTTTTTCATCTCGAACTTTCAACTCGTATATTTTTTTCTATTGAAGAGGTATTGTCAACTAAAATATGATTGATCATGCAAGTTGGTTTTGATCTACCCAGAAAAGCTAAGTCTCTCTCTATTTTTAAATGCGAGCGGCTGCGCTGCTGTCTCTTACAATTAGTAGAATGATCCAAAATTTTTAAGTTGGCAATAGTAAAAAAAATGCCGTGTTTTTTTCTCGTTTTTCTTTTCTTTTCTTTTCAGTTTTCTTTCACAAGGGAGTTTTTCGAAGTTACCGTTTGAGAACCTTCTACAAATTTGAGGGTACATAGAATGGAATATGGAGAATCAGAACCACAGAAAATCAACGGTTTGTGGTTCAGTGGTAGTGTGGGGAGTTGGTGTGCGGTAGAGTATGGGTTCGATTCCCTCACAAGCTAAACTTTTTTGGAAAATTTTGTGAATTATTTCCAGCCGTCATTTATGCTTCTGAAACAGCCCTTTTCGCTGTTTTGACACCAGCGCCTTATTATTCTAGTCCCTAGAAAGGGTTTTCGACAATAAAACAGAAAATTATTTTTTTCAGTTTTAACACTTTTTTTGCCATCAAGTGGTGGGGAAAATTATGAAAATTTTTTTTTGTTTTTTTATTAGTTTTTTTGACCTTACATACGTGAGTTGGAATACTGTTGGAAACATCCGTATAAAAGGAAGGATCATGGGATATTTCGATCAGTTATGATGAATTCTACTCTGATAATCCTCGCCTACATCTTCTCCGTGGTAAAAGACGATCCGACGAAGCCCAAATTGGAGAGAAAAGATTCCGTAGACATGACGTCCAAATATTAGTTTTTTCCTTATTAATTTTTTTAACCTTACGTGTCCAACCTTCCAGGAATGGTGGGCCTACGCATGGCATAAGGGTGGCTACATCGGCAATCGACCTCCCCAATTTGACAATCCGACTGATATATGCTTTGTTCGTCATGTCTACGGAATCTTTTCTCTCCAATTTGGGCTTTTTCGGATCGTCTTTTACCACGGAGAAGATGTAGGCGAGGATTATCAGAGTAGAATTCATCATAACTGATCGAAATATCCCATGCCCCCTTTCTTTTATACGGCTGTTTCCAACAGTATTCCAACTCACGTATGTAAGGTCAAAGAAGTAACGTCAAAAAAAAAACTAATAAAAAAACAAAAAAAAACATTTCATAATTTTCCCCACCACTTGATGGCAAAAAAAGTGTTAAAACTAAAAAAAATAATTTTCTGTTTTATTGTCGAAAACCCTTTCTAGGGACTAGAATAATAAGGCGCTGGTGTCAAAATAGCGAAAAAGGCTGTTTCAGAAGCATAAATGACGGATGGAAATAATTCACAAAAATTTCCAAAAAAGTTTAGCTTGTGAGGGAATCGAACCCATACCCTACCGCACACCAACTCCCCACACTACCACTGAACCACCAACCGTTGTTTTTCCTTGGTACTAGATTCGGTAGACTATCTCCCAGAGTGTGAGTTCACGCGGAGGGCCTTAACCATAGGAAAAGTTTGCGGGCTCATAACTCGGCTCACAGAAACATTTAGCAGAGTTTTATGACGGATTCTGATTCTCCATATTCCATTCTATGTACCCTCAAATTTGTAGAAGGTTCTCAAACGGTAACTTCGAATAACTCCCTTGTCAGAGAAAATTATCCATAAAAAAGTTTTTTTTTGATATTTTTTAGAGCGAACTTTTGACTCATTTTTCTTATTTCTATTGACTTTTCCGTAGTTAGAACAACTTTTGGGCGTCTAAACTACAATGCTACGCTAGTACGCACTTTTTATAAAATGTTCCCCTACTCGGGATCGAAAAAAGGCCTAACCTCTACACAACCAAACTACTTGCGGGGACCGGTGTAAATGACGATTATGTGTGTGTGCCCACGGCAATTTTTGTTCTCTCTTTATGGAACAGGGTGGGAAAAAAGCTACGCAAACCTGTCTTGGACTAGTTTTCTGCAGCGCACAGAAAAATGAGGAAACCTAGGCCACACGTTAGCGCGGAAATTTAAATTTCTAGTCCACCACTCAAGTTCGATAGACGCTAGCCCAGCGAAATCAATAAATTGCAATTTTTGATTATTTGAATGATTTATATTGATTGAAACTGCAAAATATCCAAAGAAGGCATGTGATTAATGTATTTTTAAGAAATTATATTAATTTTTTGAAAAAAAAACTTCATTGCATATTCATTTTATTGTATTTATATAATTTTTTATGTCATATATAGTTATAATTAATGTATAACCGATTCATGTTCAAATTTTTAAGACAGTTCTTTGAGTAAATTATATTTGCAAATTTAAGTTAAGATCGTTTTTTTCAATGAATTCTGGTTGGAAAAGGGGTAAAAAGACATGGCAAATAAAGTGTTTTGATTGGAAATAAGAAAAAAATTTAGTTTTTGCGAAAAATCCGAAAATCACTGTTTTTATTGGTTTTCTGTCAGATAAAAAAGAAATAACCAAAAAAGTGTGCGGCAAAATTGCGAAAATTTGAATTATGCCCCGCCCTCCTTTTTTCGCATTTAGGGCGCTACTTCAACTGTTGCGCGTAGCTTTTTTCCCATCGTGAGGAAGAGTTTTCTATTGCGATATAATGAAAAAAACGTGCGCTGTAATATTTTTAGATTTGGGTTTGAAAACAATGTTTTTAGTTTGCTTTAATTTTTTGTTCAATCTAAAGCTTTTCCTTCATTTTTGTGCAAAAATTATTGAAATTCAAAAAAAAAAAGTAAAAGTACTGTAGAAGCAAGCGTGTTTTTTTGAAAAAATGATGGATTACTGTAACTTGTAAAGTGTGCATTTTAGCGTGACGGTGTATACAAAGAATCTCTTTAAACTTAAATTAAAACTCTGCTTTTATTGTTTTTTTCCTGTAATTTCGTGACCGTATATAAAACAAATTTCTCTGATTTTTAATTAAAAGAAATGACAGAGAAATGGCGAAAAATACCTAGAAATTGCAATTTATCGACAGTTTATGAACTATAGTTTCTTCAAGAACAAAGAAAAAAAGAAAACAATTGTTTTTAAAATTTGTTTTTGTGTGATTATTGTGGAAATTTTACCAAAAAAATTATTAGTGAGTCCTAATGACCCGTAGAGGCGCAGAATATCTGATTTAGACCCAAAAAGACTGTCTGGGCCGAAAAAATAACATTTTTCTAATTTTTTTCATTTTTCGTCCTAAATCGGTTTTTAGAAAATTTTCGGACTTTTTGGCATTGCAATTTCTCTGCCATTTCTGCATTGAATTTCTTGGTATTTTTTTATTTTTTTTTTCAAACTGAATTGGTCCATGAAAAAAATGAAGGATTACTGTAACTTGTAAAGTGTGCATTTTCGCGTGACGGTGTATACAACGAATCTCTTTGAATTTAAATTAAAACTCTGCTTTTATTGTTTTTTTTGGAATGTTTCTCTTGTCAAACAAGATTTTTCCCAAAATCTAAAAAAAAATACCGAGAAATTCAATGTAGAAATCGCAGAGAAATGCCGAGAAAAACCGAGAAATTGCAATTTATCTACAGTTTATGAACTGTAGTTTCTTCAAGAACAAAGAAAAAAAGAAAAAATTGTTTTTAAAATTTGTTTTTGTGTGATTATTGTGGAAATTTTACCAAAAAAAAACATTAGTGAGTCCTAATGACCCGTAGAGGCGCAGAATATCTGATTTAGACCCAAAAATACTGTCTGGGCCGAAAAAATAACATTTTTCTAATTTTTTTCATTTTTCGTCCTAAATCGGTTTTTAGAAAATTTTCGGACTTTTTGGCATTGCAATTTCTCTGCCATTTCTGCATTGAATTTCTTGGTATTTTTTTTATTTTTTTTTCAAACTGAATTGCTCCATGAAAAAATGAAGGATTACTGTAACTTGTAAAGTGTGCATTTTCGCGTGACGGTGTATACAACGAATCTCTTTGAATTTAAATTAATACTCTGCTTTTATTGTTTTTTCCTGTAATTTTCGTGACCGTATATAAAACAAATTTCACTGATTTTTAATTAAAAATCAACTTTGATTGCAATTTTTACATTAATTGTTTTCAGCACAAAATGCCACTTCGTAACGGCATTATGGCTGGCGATTTCGCCATAGTCTCCTATGCAGGAAGCAGCACACTGATTATTTGTGTAAGTATATAGAATTATTAATTTCATATATTACCGTATACTTTCAGTTCGAAATCAGATTAAACTCGCTAGTTTCAGACGGTGGAAATTTTATTGGAAAATGGGAATGTACCGGGACAGTCGATGGTTTTTATTTTCGAGCTATTGTGAATTTAGAAATATTAATTTAATTTCTTATTGTTTATTTGCAGATGCCCATAATTGAGCCAAATCCTCTGGATGTTTATAGGAAAATGAGCGTTGGGAGATCTTTTTTAACGGAAAACGGTGCATACAAGATCATAGGCATGAATGTAAGTTTCAATAATTCTAATGTTCATATATTATTGTATATTTTCAGTTTCCGATCGGAGATGCATTCGATTTATTTCAAAATGGAAAATTTTGTGGTTTCTGGAGAATTTTCCAACATCCAGCAGGATTGACAATGACAATTGATGTACGTTTCAAGAATTATCTATTTCATGTATTGTTGCATATTTTCAGGCAAGAATGTATTATGAAAGACAAAATCAACTGGTCGGTAACCCAACTATTCGGGCGGTTCTCAATACGCCGACGCGAAGAACCGCACAAAGAAGAGAAGCAGAAGAAGGGATCATTTCCAAACCAGATTTCGAGCCAGCTGTGAGTTATAAAACATGTTCGTACTGGAAAATATTCTTCTTTTAAACTTTTTCAGGCCAAAAGATATCGCGAATAGAAGCCACAAAATACGCCCAAAAATCAACACATTTTCATATTATACTCGTCATAATTTTATTTTCGTTTTTCATGTGCCAACTCTTACCACGTTCTTTTGTTATTATGCTATATTTATGTGAATTCTTTTTGAAATTTTTATGTATAGAAGTGTGAGAGAATAAAGGATTCTTCTCCCTAAGACGGTTTTTGGGGTTATTTCGGGCTTTTCGGACCTCCTGGGTTTATTTGGGCTCATACCTCATCATTTTCCACAATGATAGACACAAAGAAGTTTTTTTCATACAATTGTTTAAAGGGACACACATTTAATCGTTTGGGTCTTGAAGAAAACTACAATTGAAAAAATACCGAGAAATTACAATTTCTTTGCAATTTCTGCATTGAATAGGTCCATAAACATAATTATTTTGAATATGAGCTTTAGTTTTCAATTTTAAGGAACTTTTGAATAAATTTCATATATAAACTTGGTTCGAGCAAGCATTGAACTAAAAATAAGTTTTCAAAAACCCCCGACTCTTCCATAAAACCAAAAATTCGGCAAAATACCGATAATTCATAAACTAATGATTTTTTAAAATATTTCAGAACGACGACGTCGTAGTTTTCATGAAAGGAACCCAACAAGAACCAATGTGCGGTTTTTCAAGAAACGTGAAACTTGTTCTCGACTTCCACAACATCACATTCAAAGACTACAACGTTCTATCCGATCAAGAACTCCGTGAAGGCGTCAAAGTGTACAGCGACTGGCCAACTATTCCTCAAGTGTTCGTGAAGGGCGAATTCGTCGGCGGATGTGATATTCTCGTTTCAATGCATAAAGATGGTGAAATTAGTGATTTCTTCGACGAGAAGGGAATTCCAAACAAATACGGATCAAAATAATTTAAAAGGGAGAAAAACATGATTAGATAGTGTTTTAGAATGTTTTTTGCTGTTCTTTGTCGAATAAAAATCACCGAAAGAAAAATAATTTTTTGATAGACATGTTCTTTTCCGAATCCTTTTGCATAACCTTTCCAACAGCCATTTCGAAATCTTCTTGTGTTACGTGAATACGTCTTTCACGGAGGTCGAACATTCCAGCTTCGGTACAAACCGCCTGAAACGTTTAAGTTAGGGGATTTTCATAGTTTTTGCTCATCATACTTTAACTTCAGCTCCACTGGCGCCTGGAATTTGTTCGGCAATCTTGCGCATCAAGTTCATTTTTCTCGAGTGAATTTTCAGAATATCGGCACGTGCCTTCTCGTCTGGTGCTGGGAATTCGATCTGAAATTTTTAAAAAATATTTTTAGTGAAATATGAAGAAAATAGATTAAATGGTACACTGTTGTACTTTAATCATCAAAAAAAAATGTTTGAAAGCCAATTTCCTACCTTACGATCAATACGACCTGGACGCAAAAGAGCAGGGTCCAAAATATCAATACGATTGGTTGCCATAATAACCTGTAAATAAAATTCTAGATCCTTCCGTGTCTTCCAAAAAAACTATACCTTAATATTTTTAGTAGCTTCAAAACCGTCAAGTTGATTCAACAGTTCCAGCATAGTTCTCTGAACTTCAGAATCACCTTCACTTGATCCTTCAACTCTGCTCGATCCGATTGAATCAGACTCATCTGTAGATGTTTAACTGGCAACTCGATAACTTCCTTGATTTCTTTGATTTGTTTGTCAAGACCTCCGATCATTTCATAGGTTGAATCTGGAACCTTTTCGACCATCATCAATGAAACCAATGGATCGACTTTGTTTGGAAGAACTTTGTGAAGAGCATAGCTATCGGCACGGAGAGCAACATGAGCTCCAGTGTTGAGACTGTTGATATCGATTGCTTTATCGACGTCGACTACATATTTTCCTTCTGGATGAACCTTGAAAACATAAATGATTAAGGGATTTTTCCCAGTTTATTTTTCAAAAAAACTAACCTTCACCAAAACTTTCTTCTTATCCACAGCCTTACTAACTTCTCCAACATAACTACCCTGTTCATGCAACTGCTGAAGCTCCTCCTTCAACATTCTCACTTTTGTATTCAATTCGTTTCGTTGAGCTTGAAGACGACGAACATTTTGACTCTTTTCCTCAACTCTTTGCTGAAAATTGAGAAAAATAAAGATTTTTCCAATAATTAAAAAAAACCTGAGAATCTTCAACTTTGGTTCTGAAATATTTCTGAAGAGTTTGCTCATCAGAAATTTCTGTGAGCCGGTGAACACTCGAAGAGTTACCGTATGAAGCAGTTGAGACGTTTGGAGCTGGTGGAGCCATTTTTCTAAATAGAAAATATTTTTTCAAGTTATAACTTCTATAGAAGTGAGAAGAAATCGAGATGCATTTATAAAATACACATTTTTACTTTACGCATTCAAAAAACATTTGAACAATATTTTTCTGGAGAAAAAGAAAAGCTAACCAAATTCTCAAAGAATTAAATTTTCTAAAACTTCCGAAATTTCAAAAAATGATGACCCTTCAGGCGAAAAATGTCGTCAACTTAATTGTTTTGTCTGCAACAACCGCGCAAAATTAGAACAGCGAGGCAAACGAAGAGGTTTCAAAGAAGCGGTAGTAATTAAGAAATAGTGTGCGTTGCGAAGAGACTTTTCCAGTGGATGAACCTTTTGCAAAGGCGCGAATTTATTTAGGAAATTTTGTAAAATTTTTCTGAAAATTTTTAATATCTCTGCTCAAACTTTATAGTGTAAGGGAAACTATGAGTCAGCTCAACGAAATATCATCATCTCCTGACAAGGGAAGTATACGAGCAAATGTTAATTTTTTTGAATGTGAGATAGCTCATTGGAAAGAGCATATTCTTGTCTACAAGGTAGCGTTTTCATTTTTTGCCGATGGACTCCTAGGAGCTTTTTATGGTCCCTCAAAGTTTTTGCCCAAATTTACTTCATTTTCCCTCTCACATAGGGTTCGAACCCCAGGAATTTTTTTTATTCGAACCCCAGGAATTTTTTTAATTTTTTTTTTGCTGATTTTGCGAAATTTCAAGAGTGTTATATCCCTGTTTTCAAATTTTTCGAAGCGCAAAATTCTATATTTGCGTTGAAATCCCATAAAACCTTTTTGGGGCTTCAGGGCAACATAGGCGAAATTTTACAGTGCGTCGCAAAATTCCAAAGGGTCCCCCCCCATGGAAAAATTTTGAAAATTTTTTTAAATTAAAATCTCCCCATATCAGAGGGAGTCTTACTAATGAATATTTCGTGTTTCCCAAAATATTAGCCATCTTGTGGACCTATGGGCCACGTAGCAATAGCTCAAAAACCTTCAGTCCCATACACAGCAAACTGTTTCCTGTATTGGAAAGCGCGATAGGCTAAATATTTATTAGTAAGACTCCCTCTGATAATATGGGGAGATTTTAAATTTAAAAAACATTTTCAAAAATTTTCCATGAGGGGGGACCCTTTGGAATTTTGCGACACACTGTAAAATTTCGCCTATGTTGCCCTGAAGCCCCAAAAATGTTTTATGGGATTTCAACGCAAATATAGAATTTTGCGCTTCGAAAAATTTGAAAACAGGAATATAACACTCTTGAAATTTCGCAAAAGCAGCAAAAAAAAACAAAAACAAAAATAGCCAAGGTTCGAACCCTCGACCTCATGCTTCACAGGTGATTTCGTGCGGATCCGTAACGGATCCGTAACGGACCCGTCACCCGTTTTCGATCCGTAAGTTATCCGTAACGTACTAATTACGGATTGAAAACGGGTCCCGTCCGTTACGGACCCGTATTTTGTACGTACTTAGAAAAGTACGTACAAAATACGGATATCCGTTTTTCATCCGTATATGGTCCGTACGTACAAATTACGGACAAATTACGTGTTATACTGCCTTATATTTTCAGAGGGTAAATAATATTCTCGTTTTGCATTATCAGCATCTAAGAGAAGCAAAAATAAAAATTCCTCGAGATATCAAATCAATTGAGATTTTAAAAGGTTAATTTAAACGTTCATATCTCAATTCTAAAATCTTTGGATAAACTAAATTCCAGTAGAATAAGAGAACAGATGTAAACATTTTGGCTGTTCAAAAAATTCATTAGCTTGGAGCCGATAACACAAATAAAGTCCACTTTATCATGAGTCAGTATTCCGAACGCACTGCCCAGAAAAAGTATTTTTTTCACAGTTTCCAAAAGCTTTAAAAAAGTATTCTAGGAAACTGAAGATATTTTGCTGAACATTGCATTTTTTTCATGACTCCGGGCGTTCTGGAAAGGCGTCGTGACGCTAACATAAGGACTCTGATTTCGACTTGGTTCATCGCCTATACATTGAATTAAAGTTTTTAAATCTGAATTAATGTTTTCCCATAAAAGATGACTACTACAAATTGAAACGAAGCGTCTCAGAATTTCAGCACTAATTCCTGAATTTCAGTTCCTGAATTTCCACTGCACATAATACGCTTGATTTTATTATAAAATATTGTTACGAAACATAAAGTTTTAACGGAATAGAAACAAGATTCATAGTGTCAAAAATGTGGGGAGGAGGGGGGTGCCAATAAATTAAAATTATTTACATACATCGATTTATGCGCAATCCTTCTGAATTTAAAAAAAATAGAGAACAGAGCAGAATTCACAATTTTCCATATTTGCTTTTAATGATGAATAACTAAGAGAAAAGGGGGTCAATTCAGCGATGAATTTGGGATTGATTTCAGTCAACACTGGAAAGGAAAAGTACAATTCATTCAAATAAACAAAAATTCCTCCCTAGATGATCCACATATTCAGAAAATAAAAATTGTTAAAATAAATCACGAATTTTCGTTGCAAACAGCTACAGCCGAAGCGCTCCAATGGTAAAGCAAAACATCACATCTATTTAGAAAGCAAGGTTTTAAAGATCTGTATTCAATTAATATTTCGAAAACGGTATAAAAACTTTCACGATTTGTGCTAAAAATCTTTAGTACAGCTGTTTTTGTTTTCAGACATTTAATGACCGGTTTCAATCAAATTTTTGTTCAAAATACGATACAAGTCGAGAGAGGGACTAAGTTTTTTGGACTAGGATGCCGAATTTGTAGTTCTAGTCCATCCTTTTATTTATTTATTATTATTATTATTATTATTTTTATTATTTTTATTATTATTATTATTTCTTGATGGCCTTTTCTTTCTTTTTCTTTGTTGTTTTTAAATAATTGATATCATCATACTATATAATAAAGCGCTAAGGCCGTGCGTGTTTTCACATGCTAGAATGCATTTCTCATGAATAACTTTTTGATCCCTCGACCGATCTGTCCCATACTTGGGGTATCGTCATGCCTCTCGGAGCGCTTCACAAAAATACTGTTTGGATCTCGGATTACTGTAGGATTACTGTAGCTACAGTACACCAATTTTTTTCACATTTTTTTTAGAATGGTCGGATCGAGACCAAACTTTCATGGTGACATCTTTGGAATAATGTAAGGTCACTGTGAAAATTTGGTGCGGATTACGGTAGTATTACGGTAGTTACCGTAACCTAATTAACGTTAGCGTTTTTCTATGTGTCCCTTCATTTTACACACTATTTCTCTCATTTTTCGTTCAGTAATCATCAACATGCTTATAATAAAACGTTGGGCGTGCGTGTGTCCGCAATCTAGAACATTCCAGAAAAGTATAGAAGATTCAAAAAAATTCTAGAAGCGTCCTGAAAATTCCAGAATGTATAAGAAAATTCCAGAACCTGCCAGAACCTTCCAGAAAATTCCAGAATGTTCTAGAAAATTCCAGAACCTTCCAGAAACTTCCAGAACTTCCTGAATGTTCCAGAAAATTCCAGAATGTTCTAGAAAATTCCAGAACCTTCCAGAAGCTTCCAGAATGTTCCAGAAAATTCCAGAATGTTCTAGAAAATTCCAGAACCTTCCAGAAACTTCCAGAACTTCCTGAATGTTCCAGAAAAATCCAGAATGTTCTAGAAAATTCCAGAACCTTCCAGAAGCTTCCAGAATGTTCCAGAAAATTCCAGAATGTTCTAGAAAATTCCAGAAGCTTCCAGAATGTTCCAGGAAATTCCAGAAAATTCTAGAAAATTCCAGAAGCTTCCAGAATGTTCCAGAAAATTCCAGAATGTTCTAGAAAATTCCAGAACCTTCCAGAAGCTTCCAGAATGTTCCAGAAAATTCCAGAACCTTCCAGAAAATTCCAGAACCTTCCAGAAACTTCCAGAACTTCCAGAATGTTCCAGAAGCTTCCAGAATGTTCCAGAAAATTCCAGAACCTTCCAGAATGTTCCAGAAAATTCCAGAATGTTCCAGAAAATTCCAGAATGTTCTAGAAAATTCCAGAACCTTACAGAACCTTCCAGAAACTTCCAGAACTTCCAGAGCCTTCCAGAGTGTTCCAGAAAAATCCAAAAAGTTCCAAATTCCAAAACGGTATTTTTTTCCAAAAAAAAATTCCAAAACGTTCTAGAAAATTCCAGAAGCTTCCAGAATGTTCCAGGAAATTCCAGAAAATTCTAGAAAATTCCAGAAGCTTCCAGAATGTTCCAGAAAATTCCAGAATGTTCTAGAAAATTCCAGAACCTTCCAGAAGCTTCCAGAATGTTCCAGAAAATTCCAGAATGTTCTAGAAAATTCCAGAACCTTCCAGAAACTTCCAGAACTTCCTGAATGTTCCAGAAAAATCCAGAATGTTCTAGAAAATTCCAGAACCTTCCAGAAAATTCCAGAATGTTCTAGAAAATTCCAGAACCTTCCAGAAAATTCCAGAACCTTCCAGAAACTTCCAGAACTTCCAGAATGTTCCAGAAGCTTCCAGAATGTTCCAGAAAATTCCAGAACCTTCCAGAATGTTCCAGAAAATTCCAGAATGTTCCAGAAAATTCCAGAATGTTCTAGAAAATTCCAGAACCTTACAGAACCTTCCAGAAACTTCCAGAACTTCCAGAGCCTTCCAGAGTGTTCCAGAAAAATCCAAAAAGTTCCAAATTCCAAAACGGTATTTTTTTCCAAAAAAAAATTCCAAAACGTTCTAGAAAATTCCAGAAGCTTCCAGAATGTTCCAGAAAATTCCAGAATGTTCCAGAAAAATCCAGAATGTGATGATGATTCCTTTTACGACTCAACTAGGCCATTCTGGAATAAAATATCTACCCAAGTTTCCAGCTCCACTACTCTCCCCTCTTTTAGAACGATTCTCAATAATCTCCCAGATTCCTTTTTCAACTTTTAAAAAAATATATACTTAAAAAACATTTATCTTTTCCTATTTTCTACTTTTTGTATAATGCATAAGCTTCGGAACAATCCTCCTCTTTTCAAACTGTTTCTCTATCCATATTTTTTATTCTAAATATTCCTTAGTTCATTTCTATTTTTCTAATCGTTAATCTTATTTTTTTTTCTTCGTTAATTATTTATACTTGTCATAACACACTATCTCATATTTACCGGTATTTTATTCGCATTTTTCTTTTATTGAACGACTAACTCTTGCGGGTTCGTTGTTTGTTGTCATCATTGTTCAATTGAATAAATGATATATATTAAAAAAAAAAAAATCCAGAATGTTCTAGAAAATTCCAGAACCGTCCAGTAGTTTCTAGAAAAATGTGTTCCAAGGGGTCAAATGGGTCCAGGGCCCATGAGACTTTATAGCTTAGGAGAGAGAGAGAAATGTTAAGATTCATTGTTCCTTTATACTAACGAAAATTTTAAAACGCAGAGCTCGCGAAGCGAGCTCACCAGCCGTTTACCGCCGCGAAGCGGCGGCAAACGGCTGGTGTTGTATAAAGCAATTTAAATAATTTTCCAAAATCCAAATTAAAAAACAAATTTCTAAAAGGTTTTTAAGCTTTTTAAAAATGGCTCGAACAAAGCGGAAATTGTATGGTAACGGTTATGTACCATTGAAGCGAAATAATGTCCAGAACGAAAATTCGGACGTTGGAGCGGGTATGCGTTCTCCATGTGATAAAAGTCAAATAGATTTCTTAATTTTAGATGATGGAAGAATGGAGTATGAAATTGAGTCGACTGATCGTAAGTATTCATTATTCTCAAAAAGTAATAATTGCATTACGACGCTGAGTCTCAGTGATACTAACTAACGAAACTATAGAAGTTCATTAGGGATTTCTACATTATTGGCGGACATGTAGCATAAGCTGGGTCACGCGTCATAGTTCTACATCACTGGAAAAAAATAAATGCATTGTTCAGAACGACAATTATCACCATCAGTTGATGATATTGAATCCTCAGATGATTCTTTGCACAATCCAGAATTTGTGAACACCGGAGAAGATTCAGAAGACGATGAAAGTTTAGAGATTCCAATTGACTCAGAGGGTATTATTATATTGAACAAACTTGTATTTGAAGTAATTGTCAAAAAATTTTAGAGTTTGATTTATCAAATCAATTTCAAGATCTCGAAGACGATTTGTTATGTGTTTTGGCTGAAGCTAGTATTTCAAGATCGTCGAACAAAGGTAATAAAATCACTGTTATTAGGTTTTTTCCAAAACGAATGAGAATTGTTTCGCTTTTATAAAAACTGAAATTACATTAGAACTGGTGAAACGGTAATATTGATATTATGATCTATTTTAATAGTGATCTTTTTTGAACAGTTGAGTACTTTTCGATTCCCGTGGGTCCATAGTCCAATAAATACTGCAGGGCGCTTCAGACATAGATATATACAAAACTACGGAATCAAACGCTTTGAAACTCGGCATAAATTTAGTACAAATATATTTTGGCATAATGTTTTGAAAAGTTCCTTACTCTTATTACAATTTAAAAAAAACAGAAACTAAAAGACAAAAATGAGTACAAGAGCGAATAAAATTCAGGAGGAAAAAAAACAGGGAAATTATTTTAAATGCTCGTAGAATTTGGGTTTTAAAAAACAGAAAAGGAATTAAAGGATTTTAGAAAACAATTGACAGTTATTTGAAAAAAAATATTTAAAATGTGGCAATATATTGTTAAAGCCTAATTAGGCTTTTTGGATTAATTTTACAACGTTTCTCATCAAAAATACATATGTGAGAAATTCTAGAACCGTTGTTTATAAAATTTATTTCAAAACTTGTTGTTCAAATCCTTCGTTTCTCATTTTTTCGATATTTCAATCTGAAAATAAAGTAAGTTAAAACGAATAATTCACAAAAAAAGGTTTTCAAAATTACCTGAAGTTTTGAAAGTTTGTAAACCTCTGCGAGGCGAAGCTTATCAGTTATTGAAACTTTTTCTGTTGATATCAAAAAATCTTCGAGATCTTTCGTCAGAAATTGAATTTTATAGCTGTTGGCCAGTTCCAGAAGACCTTCTACATACTCGTCTAGAATTAAAAATTATATTTTTTGATACATTTTATCTAAAGTTCTTACGCAAATTTATTGCTGTTTCATGTCCACACAATAAGCGAAGAAAAACCCTAAAGTGATTATAGTTGACATTATTAATTTCAAACTCATTTGTTCCGACTGACAACATTTCACGAAAATAAGGAGAATTGGAAAGAAGAACCTGAAAAAATGAACCGTAAAATTATTTATTAAAGTCTAGAACGTTGTCATGCTCCAATTTTTCTGTAGACCTAATGTCGACATATTTAGCTGAGATTCTATAATTTCTGACATCCTCTAACTTATCTCAATATATATATGAATTATGATAATTTTAATACCATGTCAAAGCAGAAAATTCAGAAACTTGAAATCAGAATGATATAAAAATCAGTGGAATCGAGATATTTTGAGAAAAAATTAAATGCCGTCGAAAATTTCTGAAAAATCTGAAATTGGATAACCTATTATTTTCTCAAAATATATCCTTTATGATACGTTTTATAACATTTAAAAACCAAACATTCTGAATATCAAGATGGTATAAAATTCATTAGAATCGAGTAATTTTTTAAAGTTACAAAATTTTCCAAATACGCTTTTCATGAAAATCAAACAATTTCTATGATTTTTGTATCATTTAAAGACAGTGGGTCAGTTAATTCGACCCTACACGATCTTAGTTTCAAAAATTAGAGCTTTTTCTCATAAGTAAAATGCAAAAAATATGTAGTACATTTAAAAAAAAATGACAAATAAAAAACTGACATATTTGTCGATATATATCGGGCGTTCACCAATGCGAAAATAAATCTCAGAATCAATATTTCTTGGAATTGAAAAGTAAGCCTCTTGAATATTTCGGATCCCAACCCCAGACTTGATTCGAATGGTTGCAGTTATCGAAATTTCGGATAACATGATTGGTTGGTTTCCAAAATAAAAAACATCGTTTATTTTCATGATGTTATTCCAATGACATTTCGTAGAATTCCGATTGAAACAGTGATCCATTTTTTTCGTGGATTTGTTTCCATCGATATCTTCAATTTCGATCTCGATTTCAGTATCCAATGACCATAGATTTGATTTTTCGTATTTATAGGCGCAACCGATTTTCATTGTAAGGTCAGAATTTCCATTCGTCGACATATAGGGGTCAATTTTCCTGGAAAAAAAAGTGAAATCTAGATAAATATTTTATGTTTGTTTTGTTTTGTTACTAATTGAGTAATTTGTTACTAATTGAGTAACCAGTAAAACTTCCTAAATTTTTCTTACGAACCATGTAATCATTTCAGTCATAATATCCATTCCTTCATTCTCTTGTTCGCACCAATCCATTTTTCCAGAATAAACTCTACCTTCAAAATTCTCCGGTGTCGTCATTCTGAAGAAAAACGGTTATGAACTATGTTGAAATACGTGAAAGTTCGAAAACGGTAATCAAATTATACACGTCATAATGATAGCACATCCCCGAATTTGGCCCTATCAGAAAAATGAAGCATTTTCGTAGAAAACTGCTAATGCCAATCGTTTTTTAAGGCGGAAAAACCCCCAGGTACCAAGTTTCCTGAAATTCTTTCGAAAAATAAGTCCAAAACAGGAAAAAAGTGAAAATCCGACCGCGTCATAATGATAGCACACCCCCCAAAAATGAACTTTCGCACACCAATTTTTTGATAATTTCTAACCGGCAAAGTTGTTTCTTTCACTTTTTTATTATTTATTTTGTTTTTTGAAGATAATAATCGTATTTATTTCATTTTTCCAATTTTCATATTACTTGAAAATTCGAAAATCTTCAAAAAATCGCAAAAATCAGCAAATAAAGAGCGGTAGTTTTTAATTACGGTGGATAAATATGTAGAAACAGTTATATTATTGCTCATTGGAATGTTTTTGATCTATTTAGAAAATTTTACGTTTGAATTTTGAGTGGTATTGACCGTTTGAAGCATGCAAAACGCCATTGAAAATACTCAGCTAGTCGTTATGAGCCAGTTGACGTGATTTAAAGACAATTGTCACTAGAATGGCAACACGTACATATTGTCCGAGGATTGTAACTTGGAATTCCTTAGAATTTGTTATAAAATTCGAGTGGAAATTCGGGTGAAAAGCCGAAAAAGCTATCAGATATAATCAATAAGAAAAATTATCAAACTCGCGAGCAACAACGTGAAGTCTGCGCATGATATGAAGGGAGAATTACATTTAAACATCTCCAAACTTACCGACATACCCTTCGATGTGTTTTGAACATGTCTTGGTACATCAAAAGAACAATCATGAAGTCATATCCTAAAATGAATTAAGATATTAAGAAGGAAGAGTTGAATTGAACCGCTTGAGAAATTGAAACCGATGTGCGAGATGTTTCGAGCAGTCTGTTGTCTTTCTGGCATCATAATCGTAGTCTGTTGTTTTCTGGCATCTTAACTTTTAAGGAATTCCAAGTTACAATCCTTGGGCAATCTGTTCGTGTTGCCATTCTAGTGACAAAGCATGTCAACTGGCTCAAAACGCACAGTTGGGCCGTGTCAATGGCGTTTTGCATGCTTCAAACGGTCAATACCACTCAAAATTCAAACGTAAAATTTTCTAAATAGATCAAAAACATTCCAATGAGCAATAATATAACTGTTTCTACATATTTATCCACCGTAATTAAAAACTACCGCTCTTTATTTGCTGATTTTTTGCGATTTTTTGAAGATTTTCGAATTTTCAAGTAATATGAAAATTGGAAAAATGAAATAAATACGATTATTATCTTCAAAAAACAAAATAAATAATAAAAAAGTGAAAGAAACAACTTTGCCGGTTAGAAATTATCAAAAAATTGGTGTGCGAAAGTTCATTTTTGGGGGGTGTGCTATCATTATGACGCGGTCGGATTTTCACTTTTTTCCTGTTTTGGACTTATTTTTCGAAAGAATTTCAGGAAACTTGGTACCTGGGGGTTTTTCCGCCTTAAAAAACGATTGGCATTAGCAGTTTTCCACGAAAATGCTTCATTTTTCTGATAGGGCCAAATTCGGGGGTGTGCTATCATTATGACGCGCACTGTATTTTCGAAAAAGTAGAATTTTATAATTGAAGTGATATAAAAAATAACCGAAATCAAGATATTTCAAAACATTTTCAACGCTCAGCAAACGGTAAAACATATGAAAAAATAAAGAAAAACAAGGTTTAAAGATGAAATTAATTCAGAGAATCAATCCGTTTGAGTTTTTTTAAAATATAAAAACGTGAAGAAGCTGTCTTAAAAATCAAACGTTACTTGTGAAGGCGAGGCTTTTTGAAATTTTCTTATTATCATTAATAACCCACTATCGCTGTCAATATTTATAAAAAAAATAGAAAATATAATAGTTGTGTGAAATCTCCCCCATTCTATGCGGGGCAAAGTGGATGCATATAAAATAATAATACTTGTATAGTTTACGATGTGACTTGAGGATAAGAAAAACGCGGGAACATTGGCGTGCGAACGCTGTTGTTCTTATAGGGTGCAAATCGAAAAAAAGTGTCCCACCCGGAGTCTTCGGTTTTTATCTCTTAAAAAGGGGTGCCAGTACTAATATATATATATGTAACAAAAAGTATTGCTGCAGTTTTAGGGACAATATAAGTTATCCTTAATACTAATTAAAAACACGCGGAAAGCGTCTGTGCTTTAAAGGCAGCGTTTCAGTTAATACGATCCAAATCCACAGCGAAAAATAGAAATTAAAATGGGGGCCCATGAGGTCGAGAAATCAATACCACTTTGTAGTCAAATTCAAATAATTGTGTTTCGCGCCAATTCCGACCGCGTTGCACGAACCACGAACGCGTCGCACGATCGGCGCGCATTCAAATTTTGATTTTTGTAACTTTGGACCACTGCTATGAGGTGTGTATTTATCGATATTTTTTCGTATAAATTGCATTGTACTAATGAGAGAAAGCTCTAATTTTTGAAATTGAAATCAGGTAGGGCAAAATTAACTGATACACTGTCTTTAAAATCAAAACAAACGTTACTCTAAGTGCAGAATGTATATAAAAGACTAATACGTATATATTTTACATGGCTTGAGAATAAGAAAAACGCGGGAAAATTGGCGTGCGAACGCTATTGTTCTTATAAAGTGAAAATCGAGAAAAAAATGTCCTATAGGAACGTGCATCTGGTTTCTTAATACAATTTACCTCTGTAGATTATGGATACCTCGCCTATGTCAAAGATAATAATCGTATAACCAGGATCGCGGGGGTGTTCTAATTCTTAAAGGAGGGGTGCCAGTACGAATATATAAGGTCGTCTCTCTAAGAGTGATACTTTGTGTGCCTTAGGGTAAATTTTTTATATATTCGTAAAGTATAACATTCCAATAATCCATGACATAAGAAATTTTGTGGAAAAACCTGGGTACCGTAGCGTGACAGAGCACAGAACTTAGAAAATCGAAATTTTAAAAAATGAAGATAGAATGCCACACTTGGTTCCAAACGATTCCAAATAGAATTTAAATACTTTTTCCAGTTGACAATTTTTCTTTAACCCTAATAACTCATAAGTTATACACCAAAATATGTTAAAAATCGTAATTTTTTTGGGAAATCAAGAAAAAAAAGCCAATTTTCGGATGGAGGTACATGGGGTTTTTTCACACGTTAAACTACAACTCATCTGCTTGTTAAAACAAAAAAGCGTTTTGAAATAAATCCCGCAATAAATGTAGGGAGTCTCTCCGAATACACAACATTTTTCCAAAAATTAAGTTTTTCGTGCGAATACGCTAGAAAAGGCAGGTATTTTTAAAATTGATTTGTTTCCATTTCTATTATATTTCTAGTATTTAATTAATGATTTTTAATAATGTTTCCATGCGAGTTTCCAACAATAAACACGGATTTAACGTATACAGTACCGACCATAATCTTATGCCGCAAAGGTTTTTGGACCACAACTTTTCTCAATGTTAATCAATTTGCCTAAAATTTTTACGGTATATGGTAAAAACACAGACAAACAATTGCAGACTAAAATTGCATCATCAGCAGCATTTTTTTTTGATTTTTTCGGTTTTTTTCATTTTTCACATTATTAGCTGTTTTTCCACTTTTTTCCATTTTTGTCCACAATTTTTTTAGTTGATTTCCAAATCGTTAAATATTGATAGAACATGGTTTTCAGACATGGTTAAACCTACTGGAACAAAAAATCGTTCCGAAGATTCGCTGAAAGCCATCGTCCGAGGTCATCAAAATGGAGCCACCACCTAGCAGTTAGTAGACCAGTTCGAACGGTCTCCCAGGGCAATTCGAGCAGTTTTGGCCAGATTCAAAAGTCAGGTAAGTGTTGGAAATGTCAACTCAGTTAAAAAATATATTTAGGGCCAGCTGGTTCAGCGAAAATCCCCGGTTAGACCACGAAAAACATCACGCGTTATGGATCGCAATATTTCACGTGCTTCAAGATAGGATCCTAGAAGAACTGCTCCTGCTATTCAGAAGTGTGTAGCAACTCAATCTCAGTCCACAACTTCCGTCAGAACTGTCAGAAGACGTTTGAACGAAAATAGACTCTGTGGAAGGCGTCCAGTGAAGAAACCGTTGATCAGCGCAAAGAATCGGAAAGAGCGAGTTGCCTGGTGTAAGGCACATCTGCATTGGGGACGTCGGGAGAGGAAAAATCAAATCTGGAGTGATGAATCGAAATTCAACCTCTTCGGAACTGATGATATCAACTGGGTTTGGCCCTCGATTGGAGATAAGTACTCGGTTAAGTACCACTGTCCAACCATCAAACATGGAGGCGGAAATGCGATGATCTGGGGTTGCTTCTCAGACGGCCAAATTGGTCCATTGAGACGCGTGGTTGGAATTATGGAACAATTTCAATACGAGGATATTTTGGAGAACACAATGAGACCGTGGGCTCTTCGCCGGTCGTTTGTCTTTCAACGATACAACGACACGAAGCATACGTCGGGACATGTCGAGAATTGGTTTCGTCGACGATATGTGGACCTTCTGGAGTGGCCCTCATTTTTTCATTTTTTTTGTTTTTTTGCATTTAAGATGAAACAACGTTATAATTTTGCATGAAAAACAAGCTGTTTGATGTTTGTTTTTTAAATTTTAGTTTTTATAACCGTACTCTTTCTTGTTATCTACTATTTTTTTTCAGAATGGGAAAAACTAGGAAATGTTTCATTTGTTTCGAAACAAAGAGTAAAGTCGAGATGAAAAAAGTAACGAGAAGTAAGAAAAATTTCAACATGGGATTGAACTTCTCGGTGATGATTTTTTTGATGAATGCGTACAAAATTAATAACCCTGTGGTTTGCAAAGCTCATTTCATATGTACTTCTGACGGGAAAGTACTTTCTGGCGCTTTGCCACGAAATGAGGTTTGTTGCAGAAACATACTGGTATCAGGAACATCATTTTCAGAACTATCACCACATCATGGAAAAACCAAAACCTCGTCAAGTTGAAGAAAATGTGATTGTCGATGCAATTAATAAAGATCTTTATACTGTTCACTCATATGATGGTGTTTCGAAGAATATTTCGTTGCCGATGTTTAAAGAAGACTCTGACAGCGAAGGAGTTGAAGAAAAACTAGAGATGAAAAATATGACCGATAAAGTTTATTTATTCACTTTTTTACTCTCTTAATCAAGATTAAATGTGTGCCTTTTTTCAGAATTTCGAAATAGGAAATGATGTGGCTGGAAATTATTAAGAAAAGAAAAGAAAGATAAATGAATTAAGAAGATATAAGAAAAAATAAACCTAGGCGCGGTCGTTTCGACTCTATTGCAATACGACCTAAGGAGCGAGTCTCATCAGTTACAACTCCTTTGCTTAAAAATTAAAAACAACGCAATTTTGGACTATAAAATAAAGCGCGGAAAAGGAAGAAAGAGGAGAGGAAAAATGAAAAATAAATCTAAGTAAGAGAACTAAATTATAAAATCATCTAAAAAGTAAATCAACATATTATTTTTTATAAAAATTTTATACACACAAAATAATACCTATCCTTATTGTTAATCCATGGTGACTAATCAATGTAACTTTATGGAGGAAAGATATGGAATGAGAGGGTACAAAGAAAACTGTGTATGTGCGAGGGAACCTATGTTAGTGATATTGCAATTTAGAGAGATTTGGGAACTTGTGTACGTGAATATACAAGAAAAATTATACCTTGAAATACACTTAGGTTTGTGAGTGTATAAAAGTACATAATGAAAATTAATAGAGAACATTGTTTTCGATTAAAGTAATTGAATTTGTCAATTAATATCGTTTATTCTTTAAATTTATATTTTTTATAAATTGAATAGCTTTTTTATCGAAATTATCCACCCCCTCCTGGTCATATCCATTTAACAAAAATTTGTTTTTTAAATCTTGTGTTTTACTTTGAGCATCTATTTCTTTGAAACAACTTTTTGTAATTCTAAGGTATTCTGTACAATATGTATTTCGTTTTATAAAGTTGGGAATAGCGCTTTGAAAATGAGGGTATCTGACAATTTCAAAATCATAATCATCCGTTTTATTATATAGTTTGTAATTGATAATTTCATTGTTTTGTAATTTAATTTCTAAATCCAAGAAGTTAATTTTACCAATATCAGTAATGGTATTATTTAATTCTAGAGATTTTTCATACATATTATTAACTATGAAGTCAAGTTCTAATTTATCTTTTTCAAACATTATCAATAGGTCATCCATGTATCTGAATGCATGATATTTCTTATATTTAAATAGTGTTTTATTTTCCATTATGAACTCGTATTCCATCCATGATAAGGTAAGGTCAGCTATTA